>JANAVB010004399.1:6525918-6965918 GCA_029216955.1 Iris pallida | reverse complement strand
CAAGAGTGGGTTTTCTTTTTTGTCTTGCCCACTTTATTGTAAAACTATTCTTTTGAGGCATTTAGCCGACGAGCACCTGTTAGCTCGATGCACTTTTACTTACTGTCTGCCTACGGGCTGTAAACATGATTACAAATCCTAGGGTTGATCATGTATGACTAAACTCTTGCTAGTCCTAACATTTTGTAACGACTTGCTTCATGATCAGCTGAATATGTAATATTTGGGACGCCTTATTATTGTATATTTGATCATACCTTGTAACATTTATTTACTTGCTTGTGATTGAGACATTAGGCTTGTTCATGACCCTAAGAGACTGTTGGCTTGTAGTAAACCCTCATATATCTAGACAGTCGTGACCGTATATCGAGGTGGTTTCTATTTCAATATACGTAGCTGGCTAAGTCTGCCCCCGCTCTCCAGTATTCTGGTTCTGGGGCGTGACATGGTTTAAGTGGTGGCCCATACAGGTCTTGTAAATCAAGGTATATGGGGGTTTACCAGATAGATGTCTCAATCAGTACTCGTCCTTGATCTCTGTTCGTATCCTTTGAATCCCTGGATTCTTGCCCTGATCATGTGCTTATATCATTGATCTGTCCTAGTCCTTTCCTTATTGTTTCCTGTGTCGTCTTCTTCAGCGACACTGTACCTGGTCCTACCGAACAACGAGGTGGAGCACATCCTGCGGATCAGCAGCAACCTGGAGATCAAGCCCAGCATTCCGGGGTAGCCTCCAGAGTTGTGCCTACTGGAGGAGAGTCACTAGTTCGGCCCGTCCAGCCCACCGAGCCAGATAATGGTACCTTAGTAGGCCTCATCAGAACCTTGATAGCTTCCCAGGATCGTCGAAGCGACGTCCTGCACCAGACAGTTCAGGATGCTTTGACCCGAGGCGGTCATCCAGGGAACCAGGCGGCGAACAGCTTCAAGCGATTGAACCCTCCTTTCTTCGACGGCAGCGAGATGCGATTGCCGCGGATGCATGGCTTCAAGATACCGAGGTGATTTTAGAAGCGGCTAGGACACCTGAGAATGAGAAGGTGGCGGTGGTACGCCTGCAGTTGTTGGACTTGGCTCGCAGTTGGTGGGCGGCGCAAGCCATGGGATTAGTGGCACCCATTGCTTGGGCAGTATTTAGAGAGAGATTTCAGACGAAGTACTTTGATGCTGTGGCTCGGTACGACTTGCAGACCAGATTTACCAACTTGAAGCAAGGAGGCAGAACAGTCGACAGTTATGCATCGGAGTTTTCTAGACTCAGTAGGTTTGCCCCCACCTTGGTGGCAACCGAGTTTGATAGGGCCCAGCGGTTCCAGCAGGGACTGCATTTGGAGATCTTGTTGGCGCTTGAGCAGTTCGAGCACCAACGTTCGATGCAGTCTTGAGGGCAGCTAGGAGGCATGAGTACACCTCCCAGAGGATCGTGGATAGGACCGGAGGTAGGAAGCGGTCCCATCAGATGTACCAATCATCAGCTCCACCCCGGCAGCTAGGGGATTGACCATTGGAACTTCGAGGCGGGCAGCCTCAGTAACGTCGGTTCAGCATTCGACCCCGACGTACCCGCAGCAGCAGAAGCAGAAGCAGACTTCGGCAATGGGATGTTCTCATTACGGGAAGCCAGGCCATGTGGTGGCAGACTGTCGCAGGGCGCAGGGATTGTGCCTGGCTTGTGGAGCGGCAGATCATAGGGTAGGGCTTGCCCGAATAGGGATGGTTCATCTGCATCCAACCCTTCTAACTCTTCGGTGAGAGGGCCCCAGCACCAGTTCAGCAGCAGCAGTACCCGAGGCCATTGTTGCCTCAGGCCCAGGCATTCCAGCAGTAGTGTGCCCAGGCTACAGTGCAGAGCAGGCAGAGGTTTCCAGCAGAGGGGACCCGCAGCTAGAGGTCAGGCCATGATGATGGCTATGGAAGAAGAAGTTGCACCAGGTGAGGTTGTGGCAGGTACTATTCTCGTCAACTCCTCTCCAGCGTCTGTATTATTTGATTCTGGTGCATCGTATTCATTCATGTCTGCACGATCACGACACGGATAGGATTGGAGCCCGAGTCATTATCAGTGAGGCTCAATATACTTACTGGTAATGGTCTTGTGGGAGTAGATCGAGTGTTTTCCTCGTGTCGGATCGTAGTTAGCGGTAGGGAGTTCCCCGCTAGATTCATAGAGTTTCCTATGGCAGACTATGATGTAGTCCTAGGCATGGATTGGTTGAAGAACCAGTATGCTAGGATAGACTGCCATATTGGCAGAGTTGTCTTTAGTATCCCCGCGAGCCAGAGTTTTCGTTTTCCGAGGCGCAGTGGAGCCATCTTTTCCAGCATTGCGGATGGCAGTAGCAGCAGTACAGTTACCCCGAATAGTTGAAAAGTTTCCAGATGTCTTTCCAGAGGAGCTTCCAGGGATGCCGCCAGAGCGGAAGATTGAGTTCACTATAGACTTGATTTCCGGGACAGCACCAGTATCAGAGCGAGTCTACAGGATGGCGCCTTCAGAGTTGGAAATTTTGTACAAGATGATTGAAGAACTGAGGACCAAGGGATTCATCCGTGCAAGTGGATCGCCTTGGGGAGCCCCGATGCTTCTTGTGAAAAAGAAGGATAGTACGTCCAGGCTATGTGTTGATTATCGTACCTTGAATTCGGTGACAATCAAGAACAGATACCCTCTTCCGAGGATAGATGACTTGTTTGATCAGCTCAGAGGGGCTTCAGTGTTCTCGAAGATCGACTTGCGGTCGGGATACCACCAGATCAGAGTCAGAGAGCAGGACATCCCGAAGACAGTATTCAGATCGAGGTATGGACATTGGGAGTTCCTTGTTATGCCCTTTGGAGCGACCAATGCGCCGGCCGTATTCATGGACCTCATGAATCGCATTTTCATGCCTTACTTGGATCAATTTGTGATCGTGTTCCTAGATGACATCCTGGTATACAGTAAGAGTGAAGCAGAGCATGAGCAGCATCTCAGAGTCGTCCTCCAGACGCTTAGGAAGCATCAGTTGTACGCCAAGTTCAGTAAATACGAGTTCTGGCTCGATCGCATTTCGTACTTGGGTCACATCATTACCCGAGGAGGGGTGGAAGTGGATCCCCAGAAGATTGTGGCTATCGAGTCATGGCCGGTACCCAGCTCAGTGGCAGAGGTTCGCAGCTTCCTTGGATTGGCCGGCTACTACCGGCAGTTCGTTTCAGATTTTACAAGGATTTTAGCGCCGATGACCCAGTTGACCCGCAAGGATGTGCCGTTTATTTGGACAACAGAGTGTCAGGAATCATTTGAGAAGTTGAAACGAGGTTTGATAACGGCTCCCATTCTCACCCTTCCAAATGGGACCGGAGGATTCACAGTTTATTGCGACGCTTCAGGCAGAGGATTGGGGTGTGTCTTGATGCAGCATAGGAAGGTAATATCTTATGCATCACGTCAACTACGTGATCATGAGAAGAATTATCTGACCCACGACTTGGAATTGGCGGCGGTAGTGTTTGCTTTGAAGTTGTGGAGGCACTACTTGTACGGAGATAGAGTGGAGATCTTTACTGATCATAAGAGCCTGAAGTATGTTTTCACCCAGAAGGAGCTTAATATGCGGCAGAGAAGATGGCTCGAGCTACTGGTGGACTATGATGTGGATTTGCAGTATCATCCCGGGAAGGCCAACGTTGTAGCAGATGCATTGAGCAGGAGCCGGAGTTTATTTCCTGACGGCACAACCAGAATTATTGGCAGATCTTCAGAAGATAGGAATTGAAGTGGTCCTTCCAACCAACGTGGCATTGATGGCCAGTCTACAGGTTCAGTCCAGCATAGTTGAGAGAATCCGGATGGCGCAGTCAACAGATTCCAAGATCCAGCGACTCAGAGCAGAATGTGAAGCAGGAAGAAGGCCAGAGTTATGTATCCACGAAGACGGTACACTTCGGCACGGCACTCGTCTTTGTGTACCCAGTGGAGATATCAGACAGGAAGTCATGGCAGAAGCCCACAGTTCACAATATTCTATTTATCCGGGTGGTACGAAGATGTACCGTGATATTCGTCAGCATTTCTGGTGGAATGGCATGAAGAGGGAGATAGCTCGGTTTGTCTCTCGGTGTCTGGTTTGCCAACAGTTAAAGCTGAACATCAGAGGCCCGCTGGACTTCTTCAACCCTTACCGATCCCAGAATGGAAATGGGAACATATAACCATGGATTTTGTGATCGGATTGCCCAGATCTCCGGCCGGCAGAGATGCTATTTGGGTAATTGTAGACAGGCTTACCAAGGTGGCACACTTTCTTCCATTCAGAGTTGGACAGTCGACGGTACAGCTAGCAGAGATGTATCTCAGGCAGATCGTCTTCTTCACGGTGTGCCAGTCAGCATCACCTCGGACAGGGATTCAAGATTCACATCCCACTTTTGGCTCAGCTTGTAGAAGAGTTTGGGGACTCGCCTTCAGTTCAGCTCAGCTTATCACCCGCAGACGGATGGTCAGTCAGAGCGCACGATCCAGACTCTTGAGGATATGTTGAGATCTTGTACCCTTGACTTCGGTGGTTCATAGGAGAATCATCTGCACCTGGTGGAATTCTCGTACAACAACAGTTATCAGGCCAGTATCCAGATGGCACCCTTCGAGGCTCTTTATGGCAGGAAGTGCAGATCCCCGCTAGCATGGGACGATGTCGGGGAGAGGCAGATGCTCGGACCCGAATTGATTTCCCAGACGGTTGAAGTGGTCAGGAAGGTCAGAGATCACCTCCGAATTGCCCAGGACCGCCAGCGCCATTGGGCCGATGCTCATCGACGTCCCTTAGAATTTGCTGTCGGCGACCATGTATTCCTTAGGATCTCGCCTAACCGCGGCGTCATTCGCTTTGGCGTGCGGGGAAAGCTTAGTCCTAGGTATATAGGGTCGTTCAATATTCTAGAGCGAGTAGGAGATGTATCCTATCGTCTCGCTCTTCCGCCGTCGCTAAGTGAGGTACATGATGTATTCCATGTGTCCCAATTACGACGGTATATTCCGGACCCGAGCCACATCCTAGATCATTCGGAATTGGTTGTTGGTACCAACCTTTTGTATGAGGAGAGGCCCGTGTCTATTTTGGACCGGAGGGAGAAGATACTCAAGAACAAGACTATTAAATTAGTCCGTCTTGCTTGGGGTCATCACTCTCTAGGTGAGTCAACGTGGGAGCGTGAGGACGACATCCGATCGCGATATCCCTACCTGTTTGACTCGTGAGGTATAATGTCTTTCTTATGCATTACGTTTTCCCTTCCTTGCTTGCATTGTATGATTGTATGATTGAACTGCTTAGTGTAACTTGCCTGTGCTTAGTATAGCTTGTCGTGACAATCTCTAGCTCTTTGATTAAATTCCGAGGACGGAATTCTTTTAAGGTGGGTAGAGTTGTCACCCCATTTTCCGTATTTTCCGTATTTCGTATTTATACTCGTATCTAGGATTTTAGCATGTATTTTTATTTTTCTCAACTTGTAGAATTTCGGTATTTCTCGTATTTTGGGTTTTGGCATGGCTCGGTTTTAATTGGTTTAGGTTGGTTTGGTTTGGTTTAATGTGTATTGGAACACCTTAGCCTATGCTCCACCCTCAACACACCACATCCCACCCTCTTTAAAACCTCACCAACTTCTTCTCTCTCCTCATAAACCTCCATTAATTTCTTCTTCTTCTTCCTCCACACAACTCTCCACACCCATAGACAAGTGCACCTTGCCACCACATGTGAACCCTATTTTATTTGTCCATTTGCTAGATTAGGACATGGTGATCAACATTAGATCTTGGCATTTTGTAATTTGGAGTCTTCATTGTTCTAGATCTAGGTTTTCCTATTTTTGGATTTGCATGGGTTGATCTATTTAAGTTAGATTTTTGTGGGTTTTGATGTTTCCATGAGGAAGAGATTTCGATTTCACCCAAGTTAGAACTTTGGAAATCCGGATTTGGAGTTCGGATGGCCAAGTTATGAACTTTTGAAGCTTTGGGTTCAACCATGGAGTTCTTGCTGTTTGGAGAAGACAGTGAGCAGTAAGCAGAGCTTCTTAGCTTACGCCACTGAGCCTTGGGTACGCTTCCTGTTGGAAGCGTGTCTCCTGCGTGCGCTTTTGTGCGTACGCAGACTTGAGTACGCTTCCTGTTGGAAGCGTGTCTCTTGCGTACGCCGGCTTGAGTGTGCCTTGGTACGCAGGCTGAGTGTGCCTTGGTACGCAGGCTTGAGTGGCCTCGGTACGCAGGCTTGAGTGTGCCTTGGTACGCAGGCTTGAGTGTGCCTTGGTATGCAGACTTGAGCGTGTCCTGGTACGCAGCCTTGAGCGTACGCATGCCCTGAGTGTACACTTCCCCTTGTGTGCGTGCTTTTGTGCGTACGCAGCACCCTTGTGTGCGTGCTTTTGTGCGTACGCAGCTCCCTTGTGTGCGTGCTTTTGTGCGTACGCAGCTCCCTTGTGTGCGTGCTTTTGTGCGTACGCAGCTCCCCTGCGTGCGTGCTTTTGCGCGTACGCTGCACCCTGACCCCTTGCTCATCCCATTAGCTCTTGGAGTATTTGTTTTATTCTCGACTTGGTTTCTCTTTGGATTGGGTTTTCCTGAGATCTTGTTCAACACAGCACGACTATCTTGACCCGACACGGCCTAACACGATTTTCAAGTAATTGTTTATGACTAGTACAGTTTTCGGAATTTTCTGTGAATTATGATCCTGGTATTTTCTGATCTCCTTGCTAGTGACCCAGTGGGGTGCACACCTAACTTGTAACTTGTAATTAATCCCTGTGACTTGATAACTTGATAGTGGCCCGTGGCGGCGCACTCCTGACTTGTAACATGACTTGATAACTTAATGCTGTTGCGACGGCTAACTTAACTTGACCTGCCTTGACACCGTGGGTGGTTCTTTCTTGCTTGCTTGTTAAATCCACTTGTCCTGTCTTGCATCATGTCTAGGATGGGACTCCTGAGTACCACGTCAGGAGTACCTACCAAAATGGATTAAGGTTAATAACTAGAATAACACAGTAGTTATGAAGAGATGACACAGCTACAGGCAATCCCGTTACCTGGGCGCTCTTGGGATCTGTAGCCTGCCGTCGAGTAGGGCACATTTTCAGCACACCGTCGCGTGTTGTACCCTCTAAGTCACCTAAGGGTACATTTGTCTCCCGGGCGATGTACCCACCAGAATTCAACCCCTAATTTTCGACCTGGGTAACCTGGATGGTCTGCAGGCTTGTGTGTGGAATCATCTCACTGCATCTTGTTAGTAATTAGGTCTGTGATAACCCTAGTTAGTTAAAGTAGTAAGCCGTAGTATCTGCTTGGCCGTGATTGATTGAATGAGGTATAACCAGTCTAGTCATGTCTTGATCCAGTACAAGATTGCTCCATGTCTTGATTCTTACATTACTTTTATCTTGCCGATAAATGGTGGGAAACCAAGTTCTGTTCAGATGAAGGGTTACAACCCCGGTCCTTGTTTGGTTTACGGGTTGTAACCTGGCTATCGGAATAGTTTTATGGTTATCTCGTCGTATATCATCCTGACATATTTTCATAAATTCTAGTTTTAATATTAGATTTTCTTGTGCTGATTGCTGGCTTTTGTTCTTATTTCGTGGCCCCCTTGTGGCACTTGCTCTTTCTGGGGTTGACCCAGCTGGTTTTGTGTGGCCAGATTTCGGAGCAGCTCCCGAGGATCTACCAAGCTTCCAGCCCAATGGTGACAACTAGACGGAACCCGGGCCAAGAGTGGGTTTTCCTTTTTGTCTTGCCCACTTTATTGTAAAACTATTTTTTTGAGGCGTTTAGCCGACGAGCACCTGTTAGCTCGATGCACTTTTACTTACTGTCTGCCTACGGGCTGTAAACATGATTAACAAATCCTAGGGTTGATCATGTATGACTAAACTCTTGCTAGTCCTAACATTTTGTAACGACTAGCTTCATGATCAGCTGAATATGTAATATTGGGACGCCTTATTATTGTATATTTAATGATCATACATCTTGTAACATTTATTTACTTGCTTGGATTGAGACATTAGGCTTGTTCATGACCCTAAGAGACTGTTGCTTGTAGTAAACCCTCATATATCTAGACAGCCGTGACCGTATATCGAGATGGTTTCCATTTCAATATACGTAGCTGGCTATGTCTGCCCCGCTCTCCAGTTTCTGGTTCTGGGGCGTGACATTATATATATATATATATATATATATATATATATATATATATATATAGAGGAGAGATAGAAGGAGGAAGGGATGAAGAAGGAGAAGATGAAACAGCAGCTGCAGCTGCCATAGCAGGGCAAGCAGCAGCAGCAGGAATGGCTGCAGCAGCAGCAGCAGAACTAGCAGCAATGGCAGCAGCAGTAGCAGCTGTTGCCTCCTCCCCCCATTTTACCATATTTACCCCCATTGTCCCCCCATTATATATATATATATATATATATATATATATATAGATATACCTAGAGAGATTAGAGAGAATAGGAGAAGAATTAGAAGAAGTTGGAAAGGAACAGGAGAGATTAGAAGAAGAAGGTTAGGAGGAAAGAAGGAAGATTAGAAGATTTGAAGAGAATGGAAGGAAAATTGAGAAGTTAGGAAAAGGAACGAGGAGAAGATTAGAAGAGAATAGGAAAGGAGAATAGAAAGTAGTAAGGAGGAGAAGAAGTAGAAAGGGAAAAGAAGTTAGAAGAAGAAATTATAAGAGAAATTAGAGTGAGAGATAGAAGGAGTTTTTAGGAGAAGTCGAGTTAGAGGGCGAAACGGAGCCCGGATGTCGGAATGAGATGAAACTTTGCGTAGGCCTAGGATACGTGAATTAGATTTTGCGAGTAGGCTCCCGAGTTGAAATTGGGGTCGTAGGGCACCGGTATCGCGCCGTACCATTGCGTATCTTGAAATATTCAAGATTTTGGACAACAGGCCGTATCATGGACTAGACTCCACTTTACTTAGGTATTTGGTAGGTATATATCTATAGGCTAGTACCTTACTATCCTGGGGAGATCGGGTCGAAATATCAAGGTAGGTAGGCTAATTAGTAATCCGCCGAAGGTAAATTTTTGCCCTTTTTAAGGGTAAAATAGGTAATTGGCCTATGGCCAAGATATGAGTATCGAGTCCAGATGGACTTGTATGGGTTGTAGAGGTTGGTAATGGATAGAAATAGCCGTCCAGACTTAGTCTTGACCCCGGTTGCCCGGTTGACTTTTTAGACCAAAAGTCAACTATGGGGTCAACACTTTACCCAATTTAGTCCCAAATTCCATTAGACTTGTGCAGTTGACCAAAAGTCAACTGTTAGTCACCATTGACCTAGAGTTGACCAAGAGTTGAGCAGTTGACCACAGTTGACCAAAGTTGACCAGTTGACCAAAGTCAACTGTTGACTCAATTGACCCCGATTAATTCTGTTTGACTTGCATTGGCCCAGTTTGACCTGGTTAGACCTAATATGATTTAGGTTGACCCCGTACAACCTAGTTTGACGTGTCTTGACCTAAATGACTTAATAGATTTAAATTGTCTTGACTTTATTTCCTAAATAGAGTATTGATACGTCTTGTTCTCTATAGGTCCTCGAACGCTGCATTTGCTCCAGTTGATAAACCATATCATATTTCAGGCGAGTACATTCTCTGACACTTTTCCAATTTATAATGATTGTTATATTCATGTAATTAGTGTGGATATGCTTGTTCTCGACACATTGGTCACACGATTGGTATTCATGGATCCCGACATGATGTTATTCCCGTTACCTTGGTATATCTTGTGCAAGCCCCCTTGTAGTTCTTGTGCATTATGGACACCGATTCTCGAGGAGACTTGCTCCCTTCTCGTAGAATCCCGTGTCGTATGTGTCTTGCTTGGATCCTCTCTACCAGTCGGGGACGGGGAGAACTAGTGTAGATGTGTGGTCAATACCCTCCTTGTATTATATTGTGACCTTGTGAATGCCAATCCTACCCACACGTATGATTTGCTAGATCTAACCTTGTGCAGACCCAATCCGGCCACATGTTGTAGCTAGTATTCACACACCTAGATATATGATTCTTGATTTCTTGTACATGCCATGATCAGTTTACTTGCCTTATCTAGCTCTTGTTTACAGCTTACCTTGCCAGATACCACATGTTATATTTCATGATTTTCTTGTATATACTCTCTATTTACAGTCTTATAGCTTTTATCATATCTTGTGAACTGTTGTTAGTAGATGTACTCGTTCCATCCTGACAGGATATGTTAAAATATTACAGATGCGATGAGGGAGACTACAGTACCTACTACGGTCCGGATGACGTAGTGGCCTAACCTGGAGAATTTGGTCCAGCAGGCTTAGCTCCGCCTGCGAGACCTTACCTATTGCTTAGTTAGAGTAGATCTTTTATACTGGACTTTGTCTCCAGCTACTTTTGAGACTGTTATTACTATGGATTGTATTAGAGACTTGGACTTGTATATATTCTTGTGTTGGACTTGACAGGTTATTATTTTTATTATTGTCTGTTTGTCTTTATCTTTCAGTCTTTACTTTGTTATCTTAGAGTTGTGATTGAGTACTTATAATATCATTGCTTGTCCTCCGTTCGAGTTGACCATTCCTCGCAGGTTTTGTTATGTATATAAACTGTTTAGAGTAGAAACTACAGCGTTCCACGCCGTTTTTTACGGTGAGGGCTGGGCGTTGTCGCGTCACGTGCCCTTTTAGCGGGTGCGGGTCGTGACACGTTTTAGTGGTGGCCCACGCAGGTCCTAAAGTCGCAATTAGTGCGATGTCGTAGTGGCGCTCGACTTAGAGTGCTATTACGAGCCTGCGGTACGTATCTAGGATAGGCTATAGGCTAAGAGTACTCAATCACAGTAGGATCTTTCCTTGCTTATCTTGCTTACCGTCTTTGATCTTTGATTTATGCATTCTAGCTGTCCTCCTTTGATATAATCTTTCTTGTGCCATATTGATATCTTCCTTTCAATCTGTCTCCAGTTAGTTATGACTCACTCTCCTGGTGAGGAGCACGGGGAGACGGAGAGGTCTGCCACCCTCTGGCGGACAGGCTCCGGTTACTTCCCCTGCAGTCGGGACTCAGTTGGGATTCTCCGGGGTACTCCTCCAGCGCTCTCGACGACTGTCCCTGGGGTCATTACGGGTACTCTTCCCGCAGTGCCCGGGCTACGACGGGAGCAGTCGGGGCGTTCTTCCTCCTCCTCCTTAGCAGCGGATTCTTTGCCAGTTGCAGACGTACTTCCACCTCCACCTCCTCTGCCTACAGATATTGGGCAATGCTTACTTTCCTCCAGCAGTGCTGGAGACTCAGAGAGCCCAGGCCGAGGCTCAGCAGAGGCAGGCGACGCGATGCGTCAGGCATGGAGGATGCCCATCAGTTGGCCCTTGCAGCCGTGGAGCCGAGGGCTCCTTATCCGGGGACGCGACCGAGGTACGGAGATATCCAGGACTTCAAGAAGCTCGGGCTCCGTGACTTTAGCGGGACGAGGTGTGTTCCTATCAGATGATTGGCTCGAGGATATCGAGGGCAGATGAGGGCCTCCCGCCTGGCTGACGACCTGAAGTCGAGGCGGTAGGTTTGCAGTTGCTAGACATGCACGCACCTGGTTCAGAAACGCCAGCCCTAGCTGGAGAGGCCATACTTGGACAGAGTTCAAGCTCCTCTTCAAGGAGAAGTTCTTTTCCCCCACGGACAAGATTGACCTGGTACGACAGTTCCAGATCTGCAGCAGGCATCTATCTGTGGAGGAGTACGCAGCGGAGTTCGGCCGTCTGAGCCGATACGCAGAGTACATGGTTCGAGACCCGAGATCAGGGCAAGCCATTTCAGGGAGGGGCTGACTTGGGATATCAAGATCCACATTCCCTCCTTCTATGAGACTTATACCCAGATCTACGCGGAGGCCCGCAAGGTTGAGCGGGAGTGGGGCTTGAAGCCCAAGAGGAGCGTAATCTTTTCTCGGGGGCTTCTAGCAGCGCAGGGGCTGCTAAGCGCCCTCAGCTTCACGCATCGTTCTTTCCAGCATCACCAGCCGCAGGTGCAGGCCAGAGCATCGTTCCAGCAGTGCAGCACCCTCAGCAGAGGCAGGCACAGCTGGGGCTCCTTCAACTTCTGCAAGAAGCCCGGTCCATCTGGGAGGTCTCCGGAAGAGGCTGGGCTTGTGTCTCTATTGCGGGAAGGCTGTACATCAGTTGAGAGATTGTCCTACGAACCATCGCCGTACAGCTCAGGAGCACAGGGTAGCCACCTATGGCACACATCACGCCCTCCACCAGCAGCGGGATATACCCCCGCCAGGACAGGTCTTTTGCGATGACAGTTGGAATCCTGCACGCATTGGACTAGGAGTAGGGTCTTGCTCCTTCTTTTACCTGTTCTTTCCGTCCATTGATTGATTATTGCTTTCTTAGTACCTTTAGTTTACATATGTGATGATCATGCTAGATTAAATAGAAACCCCAATGAAGACGCAACACGATACTGTAGAGATTTAAAACCATGTATGTGTTCTGATTTCCTGGGTTACAAGTTATATAACTAGATAAAATTAGTAGACCTTGATTGTTGGTGCTTGACCTAGAGAAAGTACGACCGTTTGAATTTCGAGGACGAAATTTTTTAAGGAGGGTAGATTTGTCACCCCCAGTTTTCGCATTAGGGGTATTTTCGTTATTTTTCAAGTTTTTATAATTTTTAGGAATTTTATTTGATTTATGTGATTTTTTGGATTTATTTGGTTTGGTTTGGATTTTCCAATTCGACTCAATTGGAGACCCGGTAGCCTGGACTCTAGTGGGACCCACATACTAGCTGGGCTTAGCCCACATACCATCCTAATTAAGTTAGAAATCATAAACCCTATTTCCATGGCTTATTAGTCATTTTAGAGCTTAATTAGTATTTAGAAATTAGACCGAACCAACCCGAAACAAACCGAACCCACCTAAGCCTAATGGGTTGGGGGCTTAGTGGATCCCCAACCCAAACCCACTAAGCCATGGCCGGCCAAGTGAAGTCCCCCCCCTTACTTCTTATTAAGTCACAACTCTCTCTCTCTTTCAAAATCTATTTTTCTTTCCAAGCTCTCTCTCTCTCTCCAAGAACCTATAGTATGCATTTAAATCCCTAATAATTTCTCCATTCCATTTATTGCTTCACAATAAGTGTAGAGAAGAGGATTCTCTACACTTTGCCCACAAATTTATTAGGTTTCCTAATAACCTAGGTTAAGGATTTATTTGGGGGTTTTTTCATTAGAGTGGTAATATATATATTATATATATATATATATATATATATATATATATCATATAATATATATCTATATGTAAGTATTTGTATGTATGTATTTGTGTGTGTGTGTAAGATTGGTGGTGGAGGTGTTGTGTCAGAGAGTGGTGTGAGAGTGTGAGTGAGCTTGTGTGAGTGTGTGAGAGTGTGTGTGTGTTCATAGATATGTATACTGTGTATATATAATATATATATTTTTTTTTTTTTTTTTAGTGTGTGTGTGTTCATATATAGTATATGTGTATATATGTGTGTATATATATATATATATATATATTATATTATATATATATATATATATATTCTATATATATATTATATATATATATATATAATAGATATATATATTTAGATATAAGATTGTGTATGTGTGTTTATATATATGTATGTATGTGTATATATTGTATGGAGATGTGTGTTGTGTGTGTGTGTGTGTGTGTGTGTGGTTTGTGGAGATGGATGGATAATGGATTATATATATATATATATAGATATAGATAATATCTATATATATATATTATCTAATATATATATATCTAGATATATATATTCTATATATATGTTAAGTATATATATAGAAAGAGATTTATATACTAGCAGCAATGGCAGTAGCAGTTGTTGCCCCCCCCCCCCCCCCCCCCCCCCCCCAATTTCACCCTATTTACCCCCCATTGTCCCCCCATTATATATATATATATATTATATATATATATATATATTATATATATATATATATATGTAATATAGATACCTAGAGAGATTAGAGAGAATAGGAGAGAATTAGAAGAATTAGGAAAGGACGGAGAAGATTAGAAGAAGAAAGGTTAGGAGGAAAGAAGGATTAGAAGATTTGAAGAGAAGTGGAAGGAAGAAAAGAAGTTGAGAAAGGAACGAGGACAGATTAGAAAGAAAGGAGAATAGGAAGTAGTAAGGAGGAGAAGAAGTAGAAAGGGAAGAAGAAGTTAGAAGAAGAAAGAGAAGAAATTAGAGTGAAGATAGAAGGAGTTTCTAGGAGAAGTCGAGTTAGAGGGCAAAACGGAGCCCGGAGTGCGGAATGAGATGAAACTTTGCGTAGGCCTAGGATACGTGAATTAGATTTTGCGGGTAGGCTCTCGAGTTGAAATCGGGGTCGTAGGGCCCGGTATCGTGCCGTACCATTGTGTATCTTGAAATATTCATAATTTTGGCAACGGGCCGTATCATGGACTAGACGTCCACTTTACTTAGGTGTTTTTGTAGATATAATATCTATAGGCTCTACCTTACTATCCTGGGAGATCGGTCGAAATATCAAGCGTAGGTAGGCTAACTAGATAATCGCCGAGGTAGAATTTTGCCCTTTTTAAGGGTAAAATAGGTAATTGCCTATGGCCAAGATATAGTATCGAAGTCCAAGATGGACTTGGATATGGGTTGTATGAGGTTGGTAATGGGTAGAATACCGTCCAGACTTAGTCTTGACCCCGTTGACCACGGTTGACTTTTTAGACCACAAGTCAACTATGGTCACACTTTATCCAATGTTAGTCCCAAATTCCATTAGACTTGTGCATTGACCAAAGTTAACTATTAGTCATCATTGACCTAAGTTGACCAAGAGTTGACCAGAGTTGACCACAGTTGATCAAAGTTGACCATTGACCAACATCCTGTTGACTCAAATTAACCCAGATTAATTCCGTTTGACTTGTATTGGCCCAGTTTGACCTGGTTAGACCTAATATACTTAGGTTGACCCCGTACAACCAAGTTTGACGTGTCTTGACCTAGAATGACTTAATAGGATTTAATTATCTTGACTTTATTCCTAAATAGAGTATTGATACGTCTTGTTCTCTATAGGTCCTCGAAGACGCTGTATTTGCTCCATTGATATACCATATCATATTTCAGGCGAGTACATTCTCTGACACTTTTTCCAATTTATAATGATTGTTA
The DNA here is from genome assembly GCA_029216955.1 of Iris pallida. Classification (NCBI taxonomy): domain Eukaryota; kingdom Viridiplantae; phylum Streptophyta; class Magnoliopsida; order Asparagales; family Iridaceae; genus Iris; species Iris pallida. The sequence goes on along the minus strand of JANAVB010004399.1, from coordinate 6,950,642 downwards.
TGATTCATAATTAGTGTGGATATGCTTGTTCTCGCACATTGGTCACACGGATTGGTATTCATGGATCCCGACATGAGATGTTATTCCTCGTTACCTTGGTATATCTTGCAAGCTCCCTTGTATTCTTGTGCAGTATATGGAACCGATTCTCGAGGAGACTTGCTCCCTTCTCGTAGAATCCCGTGTCGTAACGTATCTTGCTTGGATCTCTCTACCAGTCGGGGACGGGATACTAGTGTAGAATGTGTGGTCAATCCCCTCCTGTATATATTGTGAACCTTGTGAATGCCAATCCTATACCACACGTACGATTGGCTAGATCATACCTTGTGCAGACCCCATCCGCCACATGTTGTAGCTACTATTCACACACCTAGATATATATTCTTGATTTCTTGTACATGCATGATCAGTTTACTTGCCTTATTCTAGCTCTTGTTTAACAGCTTACCTTGCCATGACTCACATGTACATTTTATGATTTTCTTGTATATACTCTCTATTTACAGTCTTATAGCTTTTATCATATCTTTGAACTGTTGTTAGTAGATTGTACTCGTCCATCCTCGGATATGTTAAAAATATCAGATGCCAGATGGGGAGACTACAGTACCTACTACGGTCCGGATGACGTAGTGGGCCTAGACCTGGAGACTTTGGTCCAGCAGGGCTTAGCTCCGCCTGGCGAGACCTTACCTATTGCTTAGTTAGAGTAGGTCTTTTATACTGGACTTTGTCTCCAGCTACTTTTGAGACTGTTATTACTATGGATTGTATTAGAGACTTGGACTTGTATATATTCTTGTGTTGGACTTGACAGGTTATTATTTTATTTATCGTCTTGTTGTCTTTATCGTTCAGTCTTTACTTTGTTATCTTAGAGTTGTGATTGAGTACTTATATATCATTCCTTGTCCTCCGTCGTTGACCATATTCTCGACAGGTTTTGTTATATATATAAACTGTTGTCGACTAGAAAATCTACACGTTCCACGCCGTTTTTACGTGAGGCTGGACGTTGTCGCGTCACAGCCCTTTTAGCGGGGCGGTCGTGACACTAATTATCCTATTTTTATTTTATTTTTTCTAAAAAATGAATGGTACGGTGTCGTTTAAAGTAGGAATATTCGTGCTATAAATCCAAAACTATGAATAGTTAGTATAAATAATATATTTTTGAATTGTTTATGGTTTGGGAGTCAATTTGTTGAAAACATCTTTGTTGCTTATTGGGACTTTAAATGATTTGCATGATCAGTTGGCGTTCCAACTTTAATTGTACTAAAAAGAATTTCATTCCTATATCTTTTTGACATTACCTCTGAGCATCATTTAGTAAGCTCATCCCTTTTCTAGATTATAGATTCAGAATAGGAGCTCATTTTGTAGAATACTAAGTCTCATTTTTAGTCCCAATTTCTACAATTTTGGTCCCATCCCATCCATAGATGCTAAGGGTTGGGCCTCCCAATTTCTAGATTATAGATTGTAGGAACTAGTTTTGTAGAATAGTAACTCCCAATTTGGAATCCAACTTTCTAGATTCTAGGCTTCACTACCAGAATAAGTCGTTTTAGCGACGCCTGAAGACGTCGCTAAAACGACAAATTTCGTCGCTAAAAATATTTAGCGACAAATTACCGACGTTTTAGGCTGGTCGCGGAAATGTAAGTCGCTGATCTTCAAAACGTCGCCAAACGTCGCTAGTACCGACGTGTACCGACGTATATATACGTCGGTATATTACCGACTACCGTCGTATCGTCGGTAGTTTAGCGACGTGTATCGACGTATACATACATCGGTATATACCGACGTCTACCGTCGTATCGTCGGTGGCGTAGCGACGTGTTCAAAGTCGCTACACGTCGGTAAAATCCTGGGATGATTACCGACGTTTACCGTCGTTTAAAATGCCAGTAAATGTTGGTAATTTCTGGGATGATTACCGACGTTCATCGACGTTTACCGACGTCCTCCGACGTATAAGGACGTCGGTAAACGTCGGTATCCTGGAAAATATTGCAGATTTACCGACGTCTACCGACGCAAACTTACGTCAGTAAACTCGGTAAACGTCGCTAAATCTGCAAAAAATAAAAAAAAAAAATACAGAATGTACATTTCTCCCTACAGTTTAAAAAGATAACAATTTCTCACTGTAGAATAGGATCCAAACAATCACAGAATGTCATTTCTCACGATACACAGGTTTCAGTCCCTATAATCAAGTCTACAACAATCACACAATGTCCAGTTCTCAGAATGTCCATTTCACTGTACACAGGTTTCAATCGCTATAACCAAGTCTACAACAACACACAACAACAAGTATCCAAATAACCAAGTCTACACCAAATAACAAAGTCTACAACCAATAACCAAGTCTACACCAAATAACCAGTCTACACCAAATAACCAAAGTCTACAACCAAATAACCAAGTCTACACACAACCAACAAATAGAATAGGATCCAAACATCCAAATCTACACAACCAACAAATATCCAAGTCACAAACAAAGAATGAAACAAACACAAACAAACAGTCCTAACTAGGACTACTAGAAATCTGGTGCACAGGGGCACCGCCGCGACGAAGGGATAAGAACAACTCATACTCCTCAAGTGAAATCGATATCGATGGTGCAGACAGTGACGTCGGTGGAGTCGGTGTCGAAGAAGAAGACGGTGGAGGCGGCGGAGTCATCGACGATGAAGGCGCACCCGGAGGACCAGCACGCTCCAACGCTGTAAGTATGAATCCATGATAGATAGCATTCTATCACTGCTCTGGACCATCGAATCCTGCGCCAATCTCAGCCTCTCGGCCAAGGTCATCTGTCCTGTCTGCAGCTCCGTCACCGTGCGCTCTAACCCTCCAACGGTGCGCTCTGTCCTCTCAGTCGTCTCCATGAGGTCCATAATACAGCGGTCGAGCGCATCCAATCGTGCTAGCAGCGCAGGATCGTCCGTAGGGTGCTGAGACTGCTCCTCGATCCGTCGTAGCAGGTCGTCACGGAGAGACTCCATCATCTGGTGGACTCGGGCAGACTCGTGGGACGGCTGTGGACCATGCACACTAGCAGGAGATGTCCTTGAGGACTGGGTCGCAACTAGGGCGCCATAGGATCCCGTACCGTAGTACGTACCACTACGGAGTCCACCAGCGGCGACAATCCACAGCTCGTCCGCCGACGGAGCTTGAGTGGGCTGCGAGGAAGTACCGGCCTCTTCTGCATCAGGTGCACTAGCAGCCGCCCGTTCCCGCAGCCTCTGATACTCGGCCTAGAAAGTATGGATAGTACTCTATAATTTCTAATTAATGTACTTATTATTACTAACTACATGAATATTTATTTGCATCATATTTACTAAGTTATATTAAAATTGACACGAAGTATTATATTAAGATAACGTATTGTAATACTTACATAGGTCTGCTCGAACCTCTCGTCAATAAGGTCTTCGCCCTTCCGATGGGTGGCCAGGAAGACGGTCACCATGTCGGCGTTACCGACCTTCCTTACCTGTAATTAAATATATTATCTTAGTAATAATTCATCGGTTTTGCATTAAAATAATATTTCTAAAAGAGGAAGACATACCAGACGACGGAAATGTTCCGTCATCGGAATCGACCCACCGTACCACTTCGAGGCATGTTGCCTAGCCGCCTTGGCCTTCTCCGACTTCTCCTTGTACCTTGGCTCGTCGAATCGAGCCTTCATCGCATTCCACTGATCAGGGGTGATCTAACCTTGGATCGGCTTTCCGGCACGATCACGATCCTTCTGATCATTGATAGCATCGCGGATCAGCTTGGCAGCGACGGCAGGAAACATCCCCTCGATAAGCTCGGCCCGGTGCGGTGGATAGAAAAACATATCCTAGAAGAGCGCAAACCAAATATTTATCAGTTATATATAATATGCAAAAATTATATGATTCATGTTAAAAGCAAATATATTTTAACCTTGAAGCGCGCAAACCAGAAGGCCTTCCTCTCGTCTGGAGCATCAGAGTAGTTAATCCAAGCACCACCATAATTATGCCTCAGCATGTGGCCTAGACGTCTCTGTACCTCTGGGGGACGATATCTATACAAACATATTATATTCATGAAAAAAGTTAATTTAGGATAAAAATAGAAAGAAAAAAAATTATAAACCAAAATACCTACTTGGTACCGTCGGCCCAGATCTCCGTCCTCATCTCCTCCGGAGGTGCGCACGCATCATCTGCATGATGCTGGTCGACCGTCGGCGCCGCCGCCTCAGCCGTCGCCGCAACCTCCGCCATCTGCTCATCCGTCTCCATCATCATATCAACATCAGGAACGCTAGACGGGCGAGCACTCTCAACAGGCCTGGAACTACTCGTCCCAGGAGATATGCCACGTGACATCGTCCCAGCAGTCCCAACTACTGTCCGATATGGAGGAGTAATCGGCGACGAGGATCCAGAGCCGGTACCATTATGAGGCACCGAAGGAAAACTCCGTCCTCTAGCAGTACCTGTAGGAAGTACCGGAGGATCATGACCTCGTCGTCCCCCTCGCAACGCTCCGCGACGACCTGCCATACCTGATAACAGTATATGATAATACAACAAATAATAGTGACTAGAAATATGAAAGTACAACAAATAATAGAGACTAGAAATATGAAAGTACAACAAATAATAGAGACTAGAAATATGAAAGTACAACAAAGACAAGATAATAACCAAGACAAAATGCCTCTAAGTGTAGGAATGTTGCAAGGTGAAACAATGTATCAAACACTATATCGAAACCCAAACCCAATATGCAAATCCAAATTAATACGAAAATACACAAGTGTAAGTAGGGGATTAAGTGTACAGAGGTGAAATACATATATATGCATACTTGGAGGTGTCCACGTGTCCAACAAATGGACACAAAGTGTCCAAAACCTCACGAACACACTGTATCAGGGAACACATGATTGTAATGTGTCTCCGTGTCCATTTTGGATACGAAAAATATCTCAATTAGGGTTAGGGTTTACCTTCAGTCTCCTCGCGGTGGTGGAGGAGGAGGAGGAGGACAAGTTCGGTGGTGGAGGAGGAGGATCTCGCGGTGGAGGAGGAGAAGGGGCTCGCGGTGGAGGAGGAGGAGGAGGGGGAGAAGGGGCTCGCCGGAGGGAGGAGAAGGGGCTCGCGGTGGAGGAGGAGGATGAGCGGCGCCGGAGGGAAGGGGGTCGGGCTGTCGTCGAGGTCGGGGAAAGAGGGACGGGAACAAAAAATTTGGTGAGAGGGAGAAATAAAAAATCGAACCGAGGAAACCCTATTAGCAGCAAGTTAGCGACGTCTGTAAATACGAATACTTTCCTTTAATATTCGGCGACGCCATAAGCTTTGCGACGCTAACCGTCGCTGAACTAATAAAACTAGCGACGTTTTCCGACAAATCAACGACGTTGGTTTTTATTACACTAAAGGTAGTCGCAATATGTCGCTGTTTGTCGCTATCAGCGACGTATTGTGACGCTTACTTTTGGCGTCGCTAATTCCAGAAATATTAGCGACGTTTCAAGTTGGCGTCGCAAATTTCGTCGCTGATATGATTTATTTTGGTAGTGCTTTATATTATTTTTTTCCTACATCAATTTTTGACCACACAGTTTTTGGAACCGGAGCTCACTTTATCATTTCCTAATATTCTCATACAAATCCAACCCATTATACATTTATTTTATTTTTTATTTTTTAAAATTTTGGGTCCCAAATTGTATTTGAGAGTCTCAACTACTAATGATGCTCTAAGACCGGGATGTCTAAGAAGAATTGATTGGCTCCCCTAGAAAAGGTACAATGCAAAGCATATTGTTGGTTGGAATGTAATCAGGGGCGGCCCTGGCCCAGGGCAGGCCGGACGACGGTCCAGGGCCCCCTGACGAAAGGGAGCACCAACATGAAACTATCTACAATAGAACTAGTATGTATCATGTGCCTTTTTTAAACAAAAAAGTATTGTGGTGTAGTGGTTATAATTCTAGGCTTATATAAAAGAGGTCATTGGTTCAAAACTTGTTTACAACAAAATTTTATTTTATTTTATTTATACTTTTTTTCTTTTACATTATGTATGGGGATCCATTTTGGATGTTTCGTCTCGGACCCCCATCAGCTCAGGCCGGCCCTGAATGTAATCTCTTATCAACGGGAGGAGGAGGTCTAAGTTTTATTAATTCAATTCTCTCAGGTATCACTTATATATGTTAACAAAAAAATTTGTTGATCAACGATGTATAAAGGTGACAGAATGACTACATCGCTAACCACAACAACCAATAAGCAACATATCAGATATACAAGAGCGTCACTGAGATGTTAGTAATGTCTTTGTTATGTTGCGGATATACAAGATCCGTCGCTTAACTTAATTAAGATGAGCGACGTACATGGACGTCGTCCGTTCGTTGCCTAGACGAAAGCCTTAATTTTATTTTTATGAATTTTTTAATTTTTAGTTTTTATTTTTAACGAACTATACCATTTTAATTTGTCCTAGACATACAAATATTTAGTTTCGGTACGTCGGACAATCAACTAAATATGGAGTCGGCAAAGATTTTGAGCCAAAACTTTAACTAGATAAAAGAAAAATAACTAAGTTAGTAATCTTGATAGGCTCTTTATTGTCCATTCTGATAGTATCTCATCTCTCTCTCTCTCTCTCTCTCTCTCTCTCTCTCCTTCCTTTGTAGTTTCTACTTCCAGTGTGGAAAGAAACTGGATGCTCGAGATGGGACCCACTTGTGGCTACGTGGATGGGTTGAGGCCTTGCTGGCCGTGTGGGATTTTACATGTAACAAAAAAAAAAAGTGATGCCATCGTATTCGTATGGGGGCCTTTGTGTGTGTACCACTTGTTCTGGTCCTGACAAACCCGAATTGGCAAGTGGCTCACGGACCCTGAAGAGTTACTTGCCTCTTTGAGCCATTCTCCGCATACTACACTCTTGCTGGTGTCCAAGTGGTAGTAGCATATGTTAGAGAAGAAAACAATTTATATTGGCAAAAAAAAAAAAAAAAAAAAAAAAAAAAAACAACCTGATAGGTAGGTATCTACAATGTATGGAAACAAAAAACCAAACAAAGTAGAGCTCCGGTTATATGTTAAAGATCGTGCCGCTGGTGAGAGAGCAGAAATCAGAAAGCAATTTCCAATAATCTCGAAATAGCAACAGTTGTAAGATTATCTTCTTTTTTTTTTTTTTACTGTTCAGATTAGATCTTAAACTGTCTAATATTTCTCGCTAGATTTTAATTTAATTTAAATGGTAAAAAATCTGTCCAACTATTGCTATTTATAGAGATATATAGAGATGATTAACCGCAAAATTTCTGATTAACCGCAAAAAATTCATATATATATATATATATATATATATATATATATATATATATATATATATATATATGGGTGTCCACTTTTTAATGAAGCTTGGAAGCATGCTCCCGAGGAGGCTCGACTCACGCCCTCCACGCCGGGAAGTCTCGCCGTTCCCAACGGGCTACGGTGTAAGTCTCCCCGTTCCCAACGGGCTCCCTATATATATATATATATATATATATATATATATATATATATATATATATATATATATATATATATATATATATATATATATATATAGGAAGCGGATCAAAAGTCTTCCTTAGAAAATTTTCTAAAAATCTCCCTCACTCTAATTCTTAATATTAATGTTAATATTAATGTTAATGTTAATGTTAATATTAATTTTAATGTTAATTTTAATATTAATTTTAGTATTTAATATTAATATTAACATTAATATTAACATTAACATTAATATTAACATTAAATTATGGATTAGAGTGAGGGAGGTTTTTAGGGGAATTTCTAAGGGAGACTTTTGATCCGCTTATATATATATGGGTGTCCACTTTTTAATGAAGCTTGAAAGCATGCTCCCGAGGAGACTCGACCCACGCTCGTTCCCAACGGACTACGGTGTATATATTGTTGGGTTTTTAGCCTTTGGTTTTTGGTTTTTAGTCCCACATCGGCTAGAAAGGAATGTGTATCTCCATATATATGAGTCTTTACTCTTTATGGAGATGCACATGTAGTGCACATGGGTGTGTGCCATGTGGGATTAATTATTAATGGTATAAAGGCTTAATCAACAATTAAGAAGCTGTAAGCTTTTTGCTCTTGGAAATTTATTTCCATGGAGCTAAGCTCCGTAGGAGCTTAGCGACTCGGACTCGGACTCGGACTCGGACTCGGGCTCGGGCTCGGACTCGAGCTCAAGGGCTCATGAGGCATAATGTGGCGTTTTGTTGGCGCACTTAGCACGTCAGCATCGTCGCTAGGCGCATAGTGCGCTTAAGTTGCGCTCGTTGCGCGAGCCACTTGCGCGACCACGTTGCGCGGCCCGTTACGCGAGCCCAGTTACGCTGGCCCAGTTACGCAGCCTAGTACGCAGCCAGTACGCCCAGTACGCGCAGCCCAGTTACGCAGTCCAGTACGCAGCCAGTACGCCCAGTACGCGCAGCGTGCGTAGAGTGCGTAGAGTGCGCAGAGTGAGCAGCGTACGCAGCGTACGTAGAGTGCGCAGTGTGCGCAGCGTACGCAATGTGCGTAGTGTGCGTGTGGCTGGCTGCATATTAGAGCGGGAACGGTTGCAGCAGTTGCTGCACATTCAGGAGTGGTTCAGCCACTACCCTGAAGTTCAGGCAACTGCTTGGCAACCGTCCCGTGGGCTATATATGCAGGTTCTCTCCTCTCTCTCAGTGTTGGAAAAAATCAGAATTCCAGAGAGAAAAGAAAACTCTAAGTGTTCTTTAACACAACAGAGTAGTGAGCGTGTTTTTAACACAAACACTAGCGCGTGGGTTCTGTTATTTCAGAAACAGAGAGAGAAGAGTAGAGCCATTGCCAGAGGAGTTCGCCGTCTTCCGAGGAGTCAGAAGAGCAGGAGTGTTCCAAGGTTTTCCGTCAACCTTGCTGGTTCCTGGAAGCTGTTCGCAGAGGGCGAATAAAGCTTTGAGCAACAGGGATAATTCACCCCAGCAATTCCATCTTCTCGCCTGTCACCCTTCTGTTGCCTTTAGCATTTCTGTCAGTATCTTCTTTTTAGAAGGCACTACTGCCAGATTGCTACGATCACGAAAATCTCTTTAGATTATTCGTGAATTACGATATCTTTTTAGATCTCGTAATTTGCAGAATCCTTCTGGATCTCTGTTGCAAAACCTTCTTTAAGGAATTGCATTTGAAACATTGTCTTTACAACTGTTTCAGTTTCTGTATTTTCTATCGAAAAGCGTGCCCTGGCGTTCCCGGCAATAACAATCTCAAAGCTTTATTGCTACGATGGAAAATATTAATGCTTCACTCCTAAACACTGACTTCTGTAAGTTAGAGAAGTTTGATGGAGAGCATTATCAAGTCTGGAAGAGGAAGGTTTATCTCACTCTTCAACTTAGAGACGTTGATCACGTATTGCTTGAAGAGGAACCTACTGTTCCAGATACTGGGTCTGCTGCCGCAATCTCTGCGGCTACTAAACTTCAGGCCAAGTGGCGAAGGGAGAATAGCATTTACAGGTTGCTTATCCTGAATGCTATGGAGGATTCTCTAGCAGAATCCTACAGTAAGAAACCAATTGCCAGAGACATATGGGAGTCTCTGGAAAAACTGTACGAAGAAGACAAGAACAGGAGCAAAATATTTGTGGTTGAAAAATATCACAAATGGCTCTTTGAGGACGAGAAGTCCATGCTGCCGCAGGTCAAAGAATTTCTGAAGTTGCGACAGAAATTGGAAGACGAGGCTATGCCCCTCCCCGACAAGTTTATTGTTGGAGGGATTGTCTCAAAGCTCCCCGCTGGGTGGAGCAAGTTCTATGCAAACATGCATAGGAAGAAGCTGGAGATCACCCTTGAAGATCTACTGCAGGAAATTTATGTTGAAGACCAAATGAGGGCTCAACATAAGGTTGACACGCTTTCCAAGCAATTGGCTAACGCCAATCTGGTTCAGACCAAGGAACCAAAGGGAAAGGGAAAGCGTGCAGATTTCCAGAAGAAGAAGAAGAACCCTAACAACTTGAATGTTAAGGGAACTTCTTTCAAGTCAAAGAAATCTAAGGCAAAGATGCCTTGTTTCAAGTGTGGCCAGTTGGGCCATTTCAAAAGTGAATGTAGCACCGGCCAAGAAATCAGAGCAAGGTGAGCCTAGCAAAGTCTCAATGATTACTGATGTAATTGCTATGATTGGACAGGTTGATGCTGTAGGATCTGATTCAGAATGGTGGGTAGATACTGGAGCCACCTGCCATGTCTGCTCCAGTAAGGAGTGGTTCACCACCTACACACCCACTTCTGAAGCGGTTGTGATGGCGAACCAAGCACAAGCTGAAGTGCTCGGGATCGGGACGGTGGTGTTGAAGCTGACTTCGGGGAAGTCTCTGACGCTTCAAGGCGTAAAGCACGTACCTGCTATCGCCAATTACCTGGTCTCGGAAGGCCTACTCTGCAATGCAGGCCTCAGGATGGACATCAATGCTGGCCAGATGGTGATGTCTATCAAGGAAACATATTTCGGGAAAGCTTTTTATACCGAAGGAATGTTCAAGATTCAGCTTGTAAATCAGTCCAATGTAATTAATGTAATTAATGAAATCACTCCTTCTGCTTATACTCTTGAGTTGTGGCATAATAGGCTAGGACATGTTCATTGTAAATGAATAAACAGAATGTCTAGTCTAGGACTTATCTCCAAGTGTGGGGGTAAGGTAGAGAAATGTGAAGTTTGTGCTCAAACAAAGATCACAAGGAAACCCTTTCTTCGGGTTAATCGAAGTACAGATCTTCTGGAGTTTGTATACTCAGATATCTGTGACTTCAAACAGTTCTCTACAAAGGCCGGGATGAAGTATTTCATACCCTTCATCGACGACTTCTCAAAGTATGCGTTCGTCTATTTGCTGAAGGCTAAAGACGAAGCATTCGAGAAGTTCAAGGAGTTCAGAGCCGAAGCTGAGCGGCAGACTGGACAACAACTCAAAAGGATAAGAAGTGATCGAGGTGGGGAGTACAGGTCTCATGAATTCGTATCGTTCTGTAAGGAACATGGAATTGTCAATAAGACTACGGCTCCGTACTCTCCTCAATCAAACGGAGTAGCTGAGAGGAAGAACAGGACGTTGACAGAAATGATAAATTCAATGTTCTTGACTGCTGGCATTCCTAAGTGCTACTGGGGAGAAGCTGCATTGACGGCTACTTTTTATTCTAAATAGAGTGCCTCATGCAACTTCAGACGTTACTCCTCATGAACTCTGGTTCAAGGTCAGACCTAACTTGAATGTCATTCGAGTGTGGGGGTGTCTGGCGTATGTCAAGCTTCCAGATCTAAAGATTCAGAAGCTTGGGACAAGGACTACAAAGACGATCTTCTTGGGGTATGCCGAGAAGAGTGATGCTCGGAGATTCTTGATATTGAGTCAAATCATATCATTGAATCTCGCGATGCAGAATATTTTGAAGACAAGTTTGCAAGGCACAAGAATATGTTCTTCCGGATGTTCCGGAGAATAATGAGGGTGCACAAAAGACTGAAGTCTGCAATGAAGATGTGGTCCAAGAAGATGTTGTTGTTGAAACAACGGTTGAACCAGAACAAGCTGAGCCGTCAGCTAAGCGTGTGAGGAGACCGAAGGACTTCAGAAGTGACTTTGTCACCTATCATGTCGAAGCAGATCCGCTTACCTATGATGAGGCGATGAAGACCAGAGACGCGGTTTTCTGGAAGGAGACGATTGATAATGAGATTGATTCCATCACCTCAAATAACACTTGGGTGTTGGTTGATCTTCCTGAAGGAGCGAAACCCATCGGATGCAAATGGATCTTCAAGAAGAAGATGAAAGCAGACGGAACTATTGACAAGTTCAAGGCTAGGTTGGTAGCCAAGGGGTTTTCTCAGAAGCAGGGGATTGACTATTTTGACACGTATGCTCCAGTAGCCCGGATGACCACCATCAGAATGTTGATTGCTCTCGCAGCAATACATAAGATGGTGATACATCAGATGGATGTAAATACGGCTTTCCTAAATGGCGAGCTGACCGAAGAGATTTACATGCAACAGCCAGAGGGATTTGTCATCAGGGGACTTGAAGACAAAGTCTGCAAGTTGGTGAAATCCTTGTACGGTCTTAAACAAGCTCCCAAGATGTGGCATGAGAAATTTGACAAAGTTATAAGGTCAAATGGCTACATGGTCAGCGATACGGACAAGTGTGTTTACACGAAGTTCGCTGATGGAAGAGGTGTGATCGTTTGTCTGTACGTGGACGACATGCTTATCCTAGGTACGGATATTAGCTGTGTCACTGAGACAAAGAAGTTCATCTCTAGCAAGTTCAGTATGAAGGACTTGGGGGAAGCTGATGTGATCTTAGGGATCAAGATCATCCGGACAGACACTGGACTAGCTCTGTCACAGTCTCATTATATTGAGAAAATGATCACTCGTTATGGGTATCGGGATCTTCCAGGGATCGTTACGCCGTACAGGTGTGATCTGAAGCTGAAGCCTAATTCAGGGGAAAGCGTCAGGCAGCTGGAGTATGCAAGCGTAATCGGGAGTTTGATGTATGCTACTACTGTCACAAGGCTTGACATAGCTTTCGCCGTGGGAATGCTGAGTCGTTTTACGAGCAATCCAGGTGTTGAACACTGGAAAGCTGTGGAACGGGTTATGAGATATCTCAAGAAGACTAAGACATATGCACTGTACTACAGCGGAGATCCGTCGGTAGTGGAAGGCTTCAGTGATGCCAGTTAGTGCTCAGAGGTGGAGAGCGAGAGGTCCACAGGTGGATACATTTTCACAATGGGTGGAGCTGCTATATCGTGGAAGTCGAAGAAGCAGACTATGCTCTCGCGGTCATCCATGGAATCTGAGTTCTTTGCACTTGATACCGCAGCCGAGGAAGCAGAATGGCTTCGGAAGCTCATGTATGATCTTCCAGTGGTTGGGGCGCAAATACCGGCAATACCGATATACTGCGACAACCAGGCGACTGCGGCGGGTGGCATCAAATGATCTTTTCAACGGGAAGAAGAGGACTGTGCGGTTTAAAGCACAGGGCAGTACACGATCTTATCAAGAGAGGTGTTATTGCAGTAATTGATGTTTGGAGTCAGGAGAACCTGGCGGATCCGTTCACCAAGGGCCTCAAGCGCCAGCTGGTCGATGACACAGCTTGTAAAATGGGCTTGAAGGCATTCTGATATTGTATTATTGTATTCCTACCATAAAGTTTTATGCTATTAGTTCAAAGATTTATCTACTAGGCATCTAGCTTTTGGTTCAAGGGAGGACCACTAATCGGAAGAATATCAGGAACGGTGGGTACATGTTCTATTGGATATGTAGAGGTTACGGACCTATAACCACTGTTGTCTACTGTTGTTTTCTGCGGAAAACAGGTCCTGTGGGAGGTTGGCTTAAATGCCTTAATGAGTTCTCAGGCATTTGGAATGTCTGGTATGCTTTACAGGAAGCATGGTAGCACAGCACTACAAGGAGTGTGACTCCATGCTATGTGTGGCGGTGACTCCACCATGAGGTTCTCGAAAGAGGTAAAGCCTCGGCTATGTTAGCCAAGTCACAGCGGCATAGCACCGCAAATAGGCAGTTGGCCTAATGCTGTATATTGAATTAAAGAGGGATGTAGTCAGCACTACTAAGAGGAGGTGTTCCTCATGTTACGGGTGGCACGACACCACAATGAGGTAAACCCGGCTAGGGATAAGCCTCGGCCTTGCAAGCCATGTCGTAGCGGCGTAGCACCGCACAGAAGCGTAAGGCTTCATGCTGGGTAGTTTGGCACTACAAAGGGGCTAGACCTCATGCTACGGGTAGTATGACACTACGATGAGGTTCCCGGTGATTCGGGGTAAGGTTCTCGGCTTAAGGCCATGTCATAGCGGCGTAGCACCGCAAAGGAAGTGTTGGACGCTTCATGCCATGTCTCTTTAATAAAGAACTCACCTATAGTGTATGGACAAAGAGATATCAGGCCGTCTCTTGAGGGTAAACTTGTAGACGCCCAATATTATACACTGAAACCAGGCTGGCACACGGCCTTAAATGTGCAGCTAGAAGCACATGTAACTACATTATGTGAGTGGAAAGAATTTCAGCTATGATGCAGAATTCAAGGCTTAGTCCATTCTTGTATTATAGTTTGATTTTTGACTCACGTAGGAAGATTCAAGTCTTAAGTGGCATCTATCCTAAAAGCATAATGGACAGTTACTGTGGGGAACACTCGTACTCATATATATAGAGATATGTGGGGGATTGTTGGGTTTTTAGCCTTTGGTTTTTGGTTTTTAGTCCCACATCGGCTAGAAAGGAATGTGTATCTCCATATATATGAGTCTTTACTCTTTATGGAGATGCACATGTAGTGCACATGGGTGTGTGCCATGTGGGATTAATTATTAATGGTATAAAGGCTTAATCAACAATTAAGAAGCTGTAAGCTTTTTGCTCTTGGAAATTTATTTCCATGGAGCTAAGCTCCGTAGGAGCTTAGCGACTCGGACTCGGACTCGGACTCGGACTCGGGCTCGGGCTCGGACTCGGGCTCAAGGGCTCATGAGGCGTAATGTGGCATTTTGTTGGCGCACTTTGCACTTAGCACGTCAGCATCGTCGCTAGGCGCATAGTGCGCTTAAGTTGCGCTCGTTGCGCGACCACGTTGCGCGGCCCGTTACGCGAGCCCAGTTACGCTGGCCCAGTTACGCAGCCCAGTACGCAGCCAGTACGCCCAGTACGCGCAGTGTGCGCAGCGTACGCAGCGTTCGTAGAGTGCGCAGAGTGCGCAGCGTACGCAACGTACGTAGAAGTGCGCAGTGTGCGCAGCGTACGCAATGTGCGTAGAGTGCGTAGTGTGCGTGTGGCTGGCTGCATATTAGAGCGGGAACGGTTGCAGCAGTTGCTGCACATTCAGGAGTGGTTCAGCCACTACCCTGAAGTTCAGGCAACTGCTTGGCAACCGCCCCGTGGGCTATATATGCAGGTTCTCTCCTCTCTCTCAGTGTTGGAAAAAATCAGAATTCCAGAGAGAAAAGAAAACTCTAAGTGTTCTTTAACACAACAGAGTAGTGAGCGTGTTTTTTAACACAAACACTAGCGCGTGGGTTCTGTTATTTCAGAAACAGAGAGAGAAGAGTAGAGCCATTGCCAGAGGAGTTCGCCGTCTTCCGAGGAGTCAGAAGAGCAGGAGTGTTCCAAGGTTTTTCGTCAACCTTGCTGGTTCCTGGAAGCTGTTCGCAGAGGGCGAATAAAGCTTTGAGCAACGGTGATAATTCACCCCAGCAATTCCATCTTCTCGCCTGTCACCCTTCTGTTGCCTTTAGCATTTCTGTCAGTATCTTCTTTTTAGAAGGCACTACTGCCAGATTGCTACGATCACGAAAATCTCTTTAGATTATTCGTGAATTACGATATCTTTTTAGATCTCGTAATTTGCAGAATCATTCTGGATCTCTGTTGCAAAACCTTCTTTAAGGAATTGCATTTGAAACATTGTCTTTACAACTGTTTCAGTTTCTGTATTTTCCATCGAAAAGCGTTGTCCCGGCGTTCCCGGCAATAACATATATATATATATATATATATATATATATATATATATATATATATATATATATATATATATATATATATATATATATATACCATTAATTGAAAGTAATATTTTGCTTGTTTCGTGGGATCAAACAAATCCAGGCCGGATACGGTTATGTCTTCTCATGTTAACCGCTAGCTAGAGGTAGAACGACCGAAGTAGTTTACATCTGTAACATGTATATGTTAAATAAATTTTATATAAAAGAAAAATATTATGGTCATGTGAATGCAGGCCCCAGAGACCAAAATAGATATTTCGAGCTAGCTGGAGTTTTGGTATAGTATAAAGAGCGCAAAGGGACTTCAGTAAGCTACACCACTTAATTTTATGCAAGGTGAAAGCAAGGTTTACATGCATATATGTAGTTTCGGATAAGGTCGATCGAGCTGAGCTAGCGTCGAAAAGATGGATCAACTCACATTGTAGGCAGAAAAATACCAGGTAGACCTAAAGAAGTAAATGGCTGGTCTCTCCCGTAAATGAGCAAACAAACGTTTGCATCAACCAACAAACCTACATACTTACCAGCCACAAAAATGCCATCTCTAGCCACAGTAAGAATGTAGCTTTGATCTTTCAATTTCTACATAACATATTGTTTTCTATTGGCTTAATTGCTAATTGCTACCCTCAACTATCACACTTTTTCAAGTTGATACCCTAAACTTTTTTTTGTAACAACTTGATACCCGGATATTATTTTGGACAAAAATGCCCCTACCCCTAACCCCCCTCCCCCGTGCTAGCTTCGCCGCCCCCCCCCCCCCCCCCCCCCCCCCCCTCCCCTCTCTGCTAGCTCCGGCCGCAGCTCCCCCCCCACCCCCCCTGCTCGCTTCAGGCCACACCCCCCCCCCCCCCCCTCTCGCTCCGGCCGTCCGCCCGCTCCCGCCTCTCCCTAGGGCTCGGCAGCGGGAGGAGGGGGGCTGGGAAGGGGGGTGCGGAGCGGGAGGCGGGGGCAGGAGGTGGCCCGGAAGCGAGGGGGGGGGGGGGGGGGAAGGTCGGCCGGAAGCGAGGAGAGGGGGGGGGGGGGGGGGGGGGGGGTCGGCCGGAGCTAGCAGGAGGGTGGCCGGAGTAGAGGAGGGGGTGGAGGGAGGGAAGGGATAAGGACATTTTGGGGTTTTTTAAAATGTTAGGTATTAAGTTGAAAAAAAAAATAGCTGAGGTATCAATCTGTTACGAAAAAAGTTTATGGTATCAACTTGACTGTCACTCTAATATTGTCTTGTGGTCTATAATTAGCGTATTATATATGTTGCATGATAGCATCCAGAAACTAATTCTTAGTTTTTTTTTTTCTTGATGTCAGCGTAACGCATAGAACTTTGTGCACATTCCGTTGCATATTTTTTGAGTCAACTGTTCCAAATTTTCACACACCTACACCTTCTTTGCAGTTCGATCTCGAGACTGCATGTCTTGCCATGGAGGTTATATCTCTCCTTACTAACCACAAAAGCTAGCTGAGTTCTGTAGAAACTTCTTAGTGAAATCATGCATCCGGTTAGGTGTGAGGTAAAAAACCAGGAGAGAACTGCAAGTAGCCGAACTATAAATTTGACTTTTTGAATTGGTATTTTGGAATGACGGTATTGCGGGTTTAAGTTTGCAAAATTAGGATTTTGTATAGTTCGGTTTTGTTTCTGAAAAGATGGTTTGGTTCGCAATAGATTTTTTAAAATTTCAGTTTTGTGGTTAGGTTGCAGTTCTCGAAAGATTGTTCGGAATTTGAACCGTACAAACCACACAATATTACAACTAGATACCTCTCATCAACACAGTTTCCCCTACCAATCTCCACTCTCAGTACTTGTGGGTCTTCCACTAGTAGCATTGGCTCTTTGTGAGTATATTCACCACTTTTAAGTTTTTTTTTTTCTAATGATATGTGATTTGCGGATAAGATGGAATCAATAGAACTATTAGGGCCTGTTTGGTAACCGTATTTGGAGGTGGGATTTGAATTTTTATGGATTTGGAAAAAAATTCATGAAATCCTATGTTTCGTTGGAGATGTATTGGATATAAAAAGTATGACAAAATCCAGAACTTGGATTTGGTTGGATTGGGAGGAAAAAATTAGTTATTCGTTAATAATTTTGTTAAAATATTTATTCTTTAATAATTTTGTTAAAAATTAGTAAATTAAAAATTAGTTATTTTTTAATAATTTTGTTAAAATATTATTCTTTAATAATTTTCGTTAAAAATTAGTTAATTAATAAAAATAATAACTAATAGTTAGTTATCATAATTATATTCTAAGTTAATAATTTATTAATTAATATTTTTATTATTTAATAATTTATAATAATCCTAATTAATAATTTATTACTTTATTAATTATAATTATAATAATTTTATTATCACAACCATAATCTTAATTAATAATTTATTAAGTAATATCCAATTATAATCATAATTAATAATCTATTAGTATTATTATAATATTAATTAATAATTTGTTAATAACTAATTTATGATAATCTTAATTAATCATATTTTAATCACGACTAGAATCATATTTTATGTTAATTTAATTAATAATTTACTAATCATCATTATATTAATTTATAATTATTATTTTTAAAATATTTAATTTATAGTTACTTAAAAACTAACTAATATTTATTTAAAAATTAACTAATCGTTAATTATTAATTATTAATTTTATAATTATAATAATCGTTATTTATTTAAAAATTAACTAATCGTTAATTATTAATCATTAATTATTAAAAACTATTAATTGTTAATTATTAATTACTAATCTTTAATTATAATTTATAATTATTAATCATTAATTAAAAATTATTAATCATTAATTATTAATCATTAATTATAATTATTAATTATTAATCGTTAATTATAAATCGTTATTTATTAATCGTTATTTATTTAAAAATTAACTAATCGTTAATTATTAATTTTATAATTACTAATCATTAATTATAATTTAAAATTATTATCATTAATTAAAAATTAATAATCATTAATCATTAATTGTTAATTATAATTATTAATTATTAATTATTAATCGTTAATTATTAATCATTATTATTAATCGTTGTTTATTTAAAAATTAACTAATTGTTAATTATTAATTTTATAATTAATAATAACTAATCGTTAATTATTAATTATTAATTATTAATCATTAATTATTAATTTTATAATTAATAATAACTATAATTAATCATAAATAATTAATAGCTTAATTATTGATCATGACTATAATTTAGTTATTAATCATAAATCAAAATCCTATGTTTGGTTGGAGTTGGATTTGGACTTGGATTTGGATTTTGAAATCCATGATTTGGATTTGGATTTGAATTTTGGATTTCCAAATCCAAATCCATTTACCGAACAAGCCCTTAATACAGTTTTGAGATTGGAAAATGATATTTTTTTCGCAGTTTGTGACTGTGAACGTCACGGCAAACCCACATGACAGCTAGGCCCGGACCGAGTAATGTTATTTGTCCCTCCAAACTATTCCTACTTACGTGGTAGCTGACGTGGCATGTTGATGTGGCAGCTGACATAATATATTTTAAATTAAAATTAACATTAATATTAATATTTATATTAACATTAACATAACATGAAAAAATTTGGATAATTAATTTCTTAGATTAAAATTTGCCATGTCAACTGCCATGTTAGATGACACATAATATTATTCAACATGTCACCAACATAAGGAGGAATAGTTTGGAGGAACAATTTGGAGATACGAATAGCATCACTCTATCGGATTACATCCTCTTAAAACCTGTACTAGAAGGCCAATGGGAGGCTGCGGCCACGCCCGCGATCACAAAACGCGGACAAAATATGATAGGTCATGACATGTTCTCCATTGTGAATCGAAGAGGGGGAGAACGAGCAGCGATTAATATCTATCTTTCGTTACCGTGGAATTTGTGATCAAGATGTATCGGTATACAAGTATCAAGATGTGATCAAGACTTACCAAGTCGTAGTGTGGAATGGAAGAACATGGTTGGATACCCGCCACAAGTGTTTTTGACATTTCATTTCTAGG
Organism: Iris pallida; assembly: GCA_029216955.1. Lineage (NCBI taxonomy): Eukaryota > Viridiplantae > Streptophyta > Magnoliopsida > Asparagales > Iridaceae > Iris > Iris pallida. The sequence goes on along the minus strand of JANAVB010004399.1, from coordinate 6,930,880 downwards.
AGCCCTCTTGTACCTGTTTATTAAGCAGTTAATTGCACTAGTTCATGGGTCAGTACAGCGACACTTCAGTCTGAAATAGACTAGAAGATTTATCCACCACTAGTCCCGAGACGAGGTCAATCGTTGCGTGCGACAAAAGCAGTGCAACAACAGCCTTGTTGCGATGCGGCAGTGCAGCAGAGCAAACGTTCCGGCATGGTTGAATTAAATTTGAGTGCTTGTGATTTTAATCGCCTAACGAGTGTGCATTCTTTCTCATCTTGTATTGATTTCCTTACTTTCAGCTACATCTGTTTGGCAATTTCTCAATTGTGAACAGAAACTTGCAAAATCAGAAGGGATATTTAGTTTTAGGATCCCATATATATACAAAATTTAAGTTTGAGTCTCTATACTGTCCAAAATACGATCTGGGTCTAGTCCTGACGGTTGACTTGGACTACCGTCCAAAATAGAGACCTAAACGCAAATTTCGAATATTATGCGAAACACTAAAACTAAATGCAAATTTTAAATATTATGAAAAGCCAAACAAGATCTACTAGTTAGCCAAAGTCAACTGTCAAGACGATACCCAGATCCTCTTCTGGACAATATAGAGATCTATACGCAAATTTAGAATATTTATACGAGATCCGTGTTGGAAAAGTGAATGAAAAATTGACATGAAAAATAAATTGAAAAATGTTTTAATTAAAGTCTCAATATGTGTGTCCAATTTGCAATGATTGTATCTATGGCAAATGTATGTCTATTCGTCATTTATAAAAGCATAGTTCTACGAGTATTTAATTCATTTAATTCAAAACTCATTCACTCATTTATACATCAAGCATTCGGACCCAAGAGCGACTAGTTTCGTTGCTTTGTCCAGTTTCTACGGTGTAAAGTACTGCTATCGAGGAATAAGTACCGTTGTATCCTGAAAAACTAATCGCCGTTAAACTCTAAGCACATGTGCGTGAGCGAATATTATCTTAAGGACATTAAACCAAATTCAAGACTCGTTCTCGATTAGATTATTTATTTATAATTTATTTTCAGATTCTAAAATACAGAATTGAAATTAATTTTACAATCCGGAAACTAAATAACCCAAAACAAAATCCAGCTCCTAGATTTGCAAACCCCAAAGTGACCAACTGACGTCCTTGTTACAAGGTTTACAGAAACTGGTTTTTTAACTATCAATCCCCACAGCAAAGTTCTGATTTCCTATCCCATGACAGAAAGAACGACAATATGTTCCAATCAAGGGACCCCCAAGAAAACGTAGGAATTATTGAACCAGTAGTCAGTACTGTGGTGCGGAGGATTGATACAGAAAACAACGCTGCAGCAGTCCCAATTCCCTCCCATTCCGGACAGCGACCCCTACAGAAAATCCATATCCATCCCATCCCGCCAGGCCCCACCAGAAATCCAACCGAGGGGCCTCCAACCAATAGGAAGCCTAGAAAAAAGATCATCTTTCCGCTCCCGACCAATCAGAGTTCAGCTAGCCTGCAAGTGGGCCCCGCAGCGAACCCCTCCACCACTCAGGACCAGCAAAAGCGCATGGCATGTGGGCCCCACTCGATTGCCCCATTATTGCCCCCACTTGTACCTCCAAATATATATATCCACTCTCTGTCGATATATTTTTTTTCAACTCAAAGTGAACAAGATGAGCCTGCACGAGAAACACCATCGACCATCGGCTGCAGCGACCGCCAACGCCGTCGGCGGAAAGACCGCCCGCGCTTGCGACAGCTGCCTGCGCCGTCGCGCGCGTTGGTACTGCGCAGCTGACGACGCCTTCCTCTGCCAGTCCTGCGACTCCTCGGTCCACTCCGCCAACCCCCTCGCCCGCCGCCACGACCGCGTCCGCCTCAAGACCGCTTCGGCAACGGCACTGACGAAGGAGGACCTGGTGGAATTGAACGGCGGTCCGACGTGGCACCGGGGGTTCAAGCGCAAGGCGCGCACCCCTCGCCACGCCAAGTCGTCGACGTTCTCTAAGCCGGCGCCGCTCGTGCCGGATCTCGAGCTCGCCGAGCAGGAGGAGGAGGAGGAGGAGGAAGAGCAGGAGCAGCTGATCTACTGCGTGCCGATATTCGACCCGATTCTCTCCGAATTCTGCTCTCCTCCTCCTCCTGCTGTCGACGACGGAGTGGCCAATCCGTCGGTCGAAGATGCGAAGCCGGTTACTGGGAACCAATGGCTCCCCGTCCCGGGGGATAGTTGCCACGGACACGGCTTCGCCGGATTCGATCCTTCGGACATGGATCTGGCGGAGTTCGCTGCCGACGTCGAGAGCCTGCTCGGCCAGGGGCTCAAGGACGACTCCTGCATCGAGGACGCGCTGGGCCTGATGGACGCGAGGGAGGAAGACATGGGCCACGTGAAGGTTGAAGCGGACGTCGTCAACGCCGTAGGAGGGGGCAACTTCGACATGGAGATGGAGCTCTCCAGGGAGTCGCTGGACATCAACTTCGACTGCGGATCGCCTGCCGCGGGAGAGGAGGAGCAGAAGGTGGACGCGGCAGCGGAGGGCAACGGCGCGAAGATCGGATTGAAGCTGGACTACGAGGCGGTCATCACCGCGTGGTCCTGCCGCGGCTGCTCGCCATGGACCGGCGGCATGCGGCCGCAGTTCAATCCGGACGAGTGCTGGCCTGACTTCATGGTCAGTAAAATCTCCATATTTGTAGTTCGAGTGCAATATTATAAACTTATGACTCAAATTAGTTTTGATATGTGTAGGGGCTATTGTGGGGAGGAGGAGCTGACGTTCAAGGGAGCTACGAAGACGTCGGGTTCGGAGGCCATGCGGCGGCCGCGGACGGAGGGCGCGAGGCAAGAGTGTCGAGGTACCGCGAGAAGCGTAGGACGAGGCTCTTCTCGAAGAAGATCCGGTACGAGGTACGGAAGCTCAACGCGGAGAAGCGGCCGCGGATGAAGGGCCGGTTCGTCAAGCGCTCGTCCTTCCCGGCCGCAGGTGCGCCCGGCGGCTACGCCTACGCATGATGAAATCCCCCAAAACAACTTGTCGACTCTACCGAATTTTCGCATAATCACTTCCAGACTTAATTGTTTTCTTTCTTCTCTGCAAATTAATGTTAACTTTCAGTATAGCAACTAGTAAGCCTGTACCTCTTTTTTCTTGCTGGCGGTTCTGTATTCTTTTTCTTGCTGGCAGTTATGAGATATTAAGGCAAAAAAAAAAAAAAAAAGGAAAATTTGATTGTAAGTGCAAAATATTATATATTTAGTCGCAATTTCTTTTGTTGATCAAATCTTAATCAGTTTGACTGTTGATTATTTCTCTGGTTTCTTCTTTTCTAGCATTGATTCAATTAAATTGACATATTCATGACTATTAGGATTGGTTAAATAATTCTGGTTCACGGATTTGAGATTGAGATGGTGTGTATTGTGGTTTATAGAAATTGTAAAACTACAATTGCTTAGTGAATTCAGGTTCCTATTATTTGACTGAAAAAGAGTAAGAAAAGATGAATTAAGGCTACAAAAATGTATGCAAATAGCGATGGAACAATCCGTCATTGACCCATCGCAAAACAAAAATAGCGACGACCGGATGACCGAAAAGGGTCGACATCAAACAAGTTGTCGCCATCCAAAAGACGTCATTGATTAGTCGCCAGTTCAACTACTTACCGACATGCGGGCAAAGAACAATTGGAGCGGTACTGTAGGTGTTGGCTCGACGACACAGATAACATGCGATGAACCTGTAATGTCCCAGTCCGCACGATGCATTATGCTGCATCATTGACTCAAAGTGTTTCGTTGACCCGATGAAGTATCGATGCGAAACGATACAAGAGTTACGTTGACCCGAGGAATGCATCATGTAAGATCGATACAAGTGTTAAGTTGGCCCGAGAGAAAGTATTGAGTGGGTTTGAAAATTCTAAGAAATCAAATCAAATCAATGCAACGCACAAGTCCGATTCGAACGAATATTGATTTTAATTGGTTTCGTGTGCAGGCTATACGTTTACGCTGAAATATAAGAGGTCGATATTTTGTCTTGTTTGCAATGGACTCCGCAAAATCAAATCAACGTCTCGCAATGGACTGAGGCATAGGCACGGTAAGCCAAATCAGTCGGATAATAAAACGAAGCATGAAGTGCTTGAATAGCTAAGTCAGAAAAGTTGGCCGTGCAACAAAGTTATAAAATCGAACCGCATTGGCTCGGCGAAACGATAAGGCATATCGGCTTCAGGTAGGAGGACTTTGACCATGCTTTCCTACTCCTTCATGCCTAAGTAAAATGAACCATTGTATACTAAGTTAACCTATCGAGACCACAGACGTGGCTTGAAGGAAGAAAATCGTAGTGCGTGTCGAACACTATATAGAACAATTGAAATGAAACGTACATCAAATATATTAGTCGCTATTGAACATCAAAATATCGCAAAGGCGAGCGCCTCGGTGCGTAAGACATAAGAACATGAGATAACTGTATCGACGAGTGCCTCAGTACACAAGTCATTCGTGCTGCCGTACATGTGTTAGAGGGCTAGCACATTGAAAGACTATATCGACGCGAGTGCCTCAGTGCACGAGCTATAGAACATTGAATGCCCTATCGAGACGTACCTCAGTGCACGAGTCGGCGAGAAGAAACATACATCGTGAATACTAAGACATAGAAATTGAAAATACTAAATCGGGGCGTCTATCGAATGCACAACTCCTAGGATATCGAATAACTATTGAATGCAACATGATGTCTCAAAATGTTTATGATCTTCGGGGCGTTCATTGATGAACATTGAGTTGGGACATTGTGCCAATAAAAATAGAGATAGGCGAATTACTTGGTTGTGTGAGTTTGACGCGTTGCATGGTCACAGACAACTTATGCACACGTTTATTATCCCTCGAACGTGGTAGGCCGAAAATGCTGGGACCGTTCGATCTAGAAAGAAAATTTAATAAGGATATTGTGTGGGTTATTTCAATCTGTTAGGCTTGCGACCTACCATTGAAATGGAGCGCCACAAATACCAGTTACGTTCGGGAGTACTTCAGGACGTAGAATTAGCAATCCAGGCTGAAGTAGTCACCATTGTACCCTATGTCTGTAATGGTGTTAAAAACAGTGACCTTCATATATTTAAGGAATGACGGGTTGATCGTGCAGGCACACAAATATCCTGCACAAGATTACTTATAACATAACAGGAAAAGATGGTAGGCATATTCACCTTGCGTCAGACAAGGACGAGTGTGTCGATGTAGGTAAGAAGTCGTGCCATAAAACAAACACGAGATTGCTATATGCTGATGGCTTGCTTATATGAATCAAACATAACATGCTTGCCATGATAACATGATTTACTGCTTCGAATATACCATAAAACATATCCTAAGGCAATATAGAAATATTACTAATTTGTATGCTGCGTGAATCAATGCATTACTTAATGTCGGTTTAGCAAAGCGGGTCTTATCAGTACGCGTTTTGAAGTGTGCGACCGCATTGACGCTCAGACTTGCAACAGGATGATGCGGCCGAGATATAGAAGGCATGATGTATAGAACGGTGAAATTCTTTATGGACAGGAGAGAACCTGAGAGTTGTAAGTCAATCTGGCAAATTCAGTTAGGCTATTGAAAGCCTTTGTAACCTTAGTTCAATTATGAATAAAGAGAATTGTTTCGTATACTTTGTTTCTTCTGCTACTAATATCATATCAAAGATAATCATTTGAGAACTTGTCATCTTCTCTTGTACGAGTACAATTCCAGACTCGTACGACATCACGTCCCAGCGATGACGAACGATTCGTATAAATCGGTGCAAGCACGAGCGATTTTCCGGGTTGGGACATGACAGAACCAACAACCAACGCATGATGCCACGTGAAAAGATCGTTCGCAAGATTGCGACGAACATTCGTAATGATAAATCAGCGATAAAGCATCTATGGGCTGACACTATGGCAACGAACCACGTTTTCTGACAACTGAGTTTTATTTCTGATATGCAGTTAACGACGAAATGAAACGTCGTCCAGAGGTCATTGGTTCATTGTCATCTGTCGCTATGATGAACAGATTTGAAAAAATAAATATAAATATATAATCAAAGAACATATACATAATAGTATATATGATCTCCGGTGCAACTCACAATAGAATTTATGTCTAATCAGACCTTCAGTGGTACAAAACGTCCGTTGGAGGTCCACAAAATATAATAATATTATAATATGTGAGACCCGGCATAAAATGTCATCGAATACTCATCAAATTGGACCTTTGACGACACAAAACACTCGCTAAAAACCAAAAAATAAAACAAATAAAAGAAATAAAATCTAATTACACAACAAGTGCAACCCGCCAAGGAAAAATCTCATACAACATCTAGTATAATTTCAAAGACAACAAAGTTTTGTCGAAACTAAATTGTCGTTATTGTGGTGGTAGCAGGACCTGCTGGAAGCGACAAGACTCGCTAGAAGCCTACTTACAAATCTCACGAATGCGTCCACCATGGAAGTTGCATTAGAGGTCGTCGGGACAGCAGAGGCAGCAGGGGTTGCTGGGACAACAGACACATCAGGGGAAACATGGACAAATGGGGGAGCAGGTGCATTCCGTTTTGATCTCATGGGGTCTATATATATGCTCAATATTGGATTGCATTAGTAACTGATGAAACCAACTAGGCCATGACATCATCCGAAGGACATAGAATTGTAGAAGCCGGTTGACGTGGTCTCGAATACATAGATACATGCGTTGCTAAGAAGTTGGTGTTATATATGCTTCTACCCTTTCCTCTCTTGCCAACAACCTTTATCCAAAGGTTATTTTCTTCGATGCGAGAGGGTGTGGGTGCGAACGTTGGCACATCTATAGACTGGCAGATAATTTCATCTGGAGGGAAGAAGTTGTAGGTATTAGCGTGAAAGAGGAAAGGTTTTGGAAAATAACTTATAAAGGAAACTGGTGTCACGCCCCAGAACCAGAAGAAGTTGTAGGTATTAGCGTGAAAGAGAAAAAGTTTTGGAAAATAACTTATAAAGGAAACTGGTGTCACGCCCCAAAACCAGAATACTGGAGAGCGAGAGACAGACAGAGCCTGCTACGTACATTGAAGTGAATTCTATCTCGCAATACGGTCACGGCTGTCTAGATGTATGAGGGTTTATCTACAAGCCAAAAGTCTCTTATGGTCAAGTACAAGCCTAGCGTCTCAATCTCAAGCAAGCAAGTAAGTGTAACAAGATGGTAGATCATCAGACATACAAAGTAAGGCGTCCCATACATTACATATTCAGATGATCATGAAGCTAGTCATACAAAATGCGAAGACTAGCAAGAGTTAAAGTCATACATGATCAACCCTAGGATTTGTCAATCATGTTACAGCCCTTAGGTAGACAGGAATGTAAATTCAGCACGAGCTAACACTTGCTCGATCGGCGGCTAAACGCCTCAAAAGAATAATTTACAATAGAGTGGGAGAGTAAAATAAAACCCACTCGTTACCAGGGTTGCGTCTAGTGTTCACCATCTGGCTGGAAGGCTGGGAGATCCTCGAAAGATACTCCGAAATCTGGCCATACAAAACCAGCTGGGTCAGAACCCAGAAGAGCAAATGCCACAAGGGAGGCTTCACTTAAGAACTAAAACCAGCATGTTAGATCACAAAACATAATAATGACAACAAAACTTGGAGTTAAGAATTCAGGGGATAAACGATAAGATAACTAAGAAACTACTCCGGTAACCAAGTTACAACCCGTAAACCAAATAAAGACCGGGGTTGTAACCCTTCACCTAAACAGAACTTAGTGTCTGACCGATTATCGATAAGGTAAAGCATAAATAGTAACGTGCTGAAGTAACCATGTACTGGCCTTGTCTGGACAAGACTAGACTAGACGGAACTTCATCCATCTATTACGGCCAAGCAATGAGTACGGCTTGATATCTTAACTAACTTGGGTTATCACAAGCCTAGTAACTAATAAGATGCATTGAGATGTTCCAACAGCCACAAGCCCTGCAGACTTAATCCAGGTTATCCAGTTGCAAGTTGAGAGAGTTGGATTAGGTGACTTGGGGGTGCAACACATGACAGTGTGCTGGAAATGTGCTCTACTCGACGGCATGTTACAAGTCCAATTAAAGTGTCCAGATAACGGGACTGCCTGTAGCTGAATTTTTTTTCCATAAACTACTTGATCAATCTAGTCATTATCTTAGTCAGATTAAGTATGAATCCCTGACCGTGGAAAATCAGGTATTCATGTCCTAGACATGATGTAAGACGAGACATGTAGCTTGTATAAGCACAAACACCCACGGTGTCAAGACAAGAGTTACTTAGTAAGTCAAGATAGCCGTCGTAACAGCAAATCAAGATTATCATGTTACGTTACTTATCAAGATTACTTATCGAGAGTGCGCCTCGGCGGGCTACTATCAAGATTATCATATCAAGAGTGCACCACGGCGGATCACTATCAAGAGTTATCATATAAAGTCACATTGTCATGTCGTGTCCATGTTAAGAGTACTCGTATGCCAAGAATGTACTGGTCAAGAGTGCGCCACGATGGGCCACTGAAGGAGTTATCAGAGAGTGTATGTGTCATACCAAGATCGTGTTTAAAGTTCAGAGTACGTGTGCAACATGAAAAATAACATTATAGGACCAGTTAAGTAAAAAAGTACAAGCAAGGTCACAACTCACACTAAGGACCATGGGAAAAAAACATGAACACAGATTATCCTGGCCAGAAAGGGGACAGAGGATCAAAGGGGTATCATGGGTAGCATGCGCCCACGGCCAACATGCTCCAAGGAGAGCATGCGTCGAAGGATAGCACACATACTGGGAATGACATGCGTCCAAGCAGGAACATGTGCCAAGAGCTATGCGCCAAGAGCTATGCGTCCACAGCTATGCGCCTAAGGCTATGCGTCTAGGCTAATCGTTTGATGGAGAGTCAAGTGTTTAGGGAAGGCATGCGCCAAGAGCTATGCGCCCAAAGGAAAGCAGCTGTGGGCATATGAAAATGCTATGCGTCCAGCACCGCTCTTCTTCCCTAATCCAAGAAGATGAGTTCATGGAACCCATGAATTTTTCAAGTTCATAAATCACTCAAAACAAATCAAAATCCGGGTTTTCAAAGATCCATTTTAAGTAAAATCAAATTATCTACAACATGGAACAATCAAAACTTAAGAAGAAGTTTGAGAGATCAAAATCCAAGAAAACTAGGATTTGAGAAAAACTTAGATCTACAAGATTTAATACACCAAAACCAAAAGTGCTAAGTACTAAAGAGTCATAAAACTAAGTAATAAAGACATTGTAACCATAAAACATGAGATCTCTCATGAAACAAGATTACACTTGCCTAAGGTGGGTGTCGAGAATTAATGGTGGAAGAAGAAGTTAATGAAAGTAATGAGGAGAGAAAGTGGGAAGTTGATATTTATATCACCCTTTCCATCTCCAACCAAAATCAAAATAAGCCAAGCCAAGCTAAACCAAGACCAAACCAAGCCATGCTAGACAAGTCAAAATACGGGTCAAAAATTCGTACACGTATACCAGAAATACGTATAACGAAAAACGAGAGTGACAACTCTACCCACCTTAAAAGAATTTTGTCCTCAAAATTTAATCAAGATGCTAAAGATGTCGGCGCAGGCTATACTAATCACGAGCAATCTTTGACTAACAGTCAATCAAGCAATCATTCATACAAGCAAGAAATTAAAAGCATAAGGCACAAGGAAGTTATTATACCTTATGAGTCAAATAGGTGTGGATATCGCGATCGGATATCATTCTCACGTTCCCACGTTGACTCACCCAAAGAGTGATGACCCCAAGCAACACGGGCTAGACTAATAGTCTTGTTATTGAGTATCTCCTCTCTTCGGTCCAACATAGATACGGATCTTTCCTCGTACGAAAGGTTGGTACCAAAAACCAATTCCGAATGATCAAGAACATGACTCGGATCCGGGATATACCGTCGCAATTGGGATACATGTATGAAAAATATCATGTACCTCACATAATGACGACGAAAGAGCGAGATGATAGGACACATCACCTACTCGCTCAAGAATATCGAACGGCCTTATATACCTAGGACTAAGCTTTTCTCGTACGCCAAAACGAATGACGCCACGGGTAGGCGAGATCCTAAGAAATACGTGGTCGTCGATAGAAAATTCAAGGAGATACCAATAAGAATCGGTCCAATGGCACTGACGATCTTGTGCAACTCGAAGATGATCTCTGACTTGCCTGACCTCCTCGATAGTCTGCGTAATCATCTCTGGACCAAGCATCTGTCTCTCGCCAACATCATCCCAAGCTAAAGGTGATCTGCACTTTCTGCCGTACAAGGTCTCAAAGGGTGCCATCTGGATACTGGCCTGGAAACTGTTGTTACAGGAGAACTCTACTAGATGTAGGTGACCTTTTCACGAACTATCGAAGTCAAGCGTACAAGACCGCAATATATCTTCAAGATTCTAGATCGTGCGTTCTGACTGACCATCTGTCTGCGGATGATAAGCTGAACTAAACTTGAGATGAGTTTCCAAGCTCTCCTGAAGACTCCGCCAAAAGTGCAATATAAATTTTGAATCTCTGCCCGATACAATACTGACTGGTACTCCATGTGTAACATCCCAGAACCAGAATACTGAAGAGCGGGGGCGTACATAGCCAGCTACGTATATTAAAGTGTAATCCACCTCGCTATATGGTCACGGCTGTCTAGATACATGAGGGTTTAACTACAAGCCATCAGTCTCCTATGGTAATGAACAAGTGTCACGACCCGCACCCGCTTTTCGGACGCGAGCTCGTGAGCAAGCCAGCTACGTATCGAGCGGACTCCAGCCCGACTCGAGTACGTATAAGCTGTCCAGAGTAGGATATCATGTCTAATCTAAACTATATCTCAATCCACATGAATCATATAAACAAGAATGAACAATTATGGGTCATGGTCTGCAGCCCATTAACATATTGTCCGATTAGACTCTAAGAATGATATGAGTCCATAAAGTAAGCAGAATATATCATGGTACTGAATATAAAGCACAAGAGGATAATAAAAAAATATCACAAGCAAATACCTGTATCATACATCGCAATCCTCTACCATCCCGCTCTGCTAACTAACTCCATGTAGTCGCTAAACCTGAAGAGATCATCAGGTCCTCAGAGGACTAGCAAGATACATAATATACAAGCCAACATGTAACAGTACAAATATACAAAGAAGTAAGGAACAATCAAGGATATCCAACGAGACAAAATGAACCAAGACACAAGATCTAAACACAAGGATCCTAAGACACTGGCATGCCATACTAGAAATGGCTAATAGGTCAAAGCTATAGACTGCAGTCAAGGCAAGCACTCACAATCTATAGTGTCTCAATCGCAGTCAAGGCAAGTACTAACAACCAAGACAGTAGCCAATCCTAGTATAAAATCCTATAGACCGTAGTCAAGGTAAGTACTCCCAATCTATAGAATATCAAAGTCAAGTCCTACTCAAGTCATGTCAAGTCAAGCCAAGTTATAATCAACTCGAGGGAATCGTGGTGTAGGACTAGACGTCTCTATCAAGAAATACATATGAAACTAACACATTATAACAGATAGAAATATCATAACAGAAAGGAACGAGAATGTACAGGCAACTAGAAACATGTAAAGTAAAACTATAACAGGATGAGTGTACTAGATATGGAATAAACAATCACGAATGTAAGGAAAAGAATAGCAGCAAGACAATGAACATGCATATAAATTATACTGTACAAGCTGACAAGGTATACTTGCCTTGTGGTAGCACGAAGAACCAATAAGATACCGTCAATTGGTACGCCATAAAGTCAAAAATTTACAAATGTCTCCGAAAGCTGAAACAGACATCGCCAATATTCTCAGAATAGTCAAATTAGCTAGGGTTGCCTCTCCTTAAGTCCAATTCTGGACACAGGGGTAAACGGGTAACTTCGGACAAAAATGATGTCCGCCGTTGGACCCACTTTGCACCGAAAAGCGTGCCAGAGTCAATGGTCTCTAAAGTCGTCAAACTATATGTCTACAGGTCCGTTTTTTGATACAAATCCAATCTTATATCCAAAGTTGAATTTCGGCGGGCTATGCATAAAATCACCCGTTGAATCGGATCGTGGGGCCCGCAAAACGGCGTTCCGATTCAACTGTCTCAGAATTGGGCCAAACTTGGCATACAGGACCAGAAAAATGATACGGTTCTGTTGGCACAAGTTTCGTCTCGATCTGACGAGCGTACACAAAGTAATTAGAAAATTTGCACAGAGGTCGATACGGTAAATTTCGACGGATACGCATCAAATTCGTCGCGCACACGCGACCAATTTGAATTCTTTCAAATCCCACATGACCACGAAGCCGTTACGTACCTTTCGATGCTTACGGTACACGACCACGTCGCCCGGAATGGCGGGACGCACGTCGTATCGGAGGGTTTTATTGAAATTTCATAATTTCGAAAACAAGTTTTTCCCAAACTTTGAAGATAATTTAACAGCAATATAATAGATGAAAAATAAATCTATAAATAGGGTTGCCATCTCGTATATGTTGTCAGTAGACGTGTTCAATTAGATTTTGAAATCCCTAACTGGATTGGCCAATTTTGGCCTTCCAAAATAGTGGTTTCGCTTTTAAAACTGCTCTGTTTCGAACAGAATTTCATTGATATTTAAGAGGATTTTTCGGACAGATTAAAGCAATATAAAGAAAAGTATTTGAAGACATTAGAAGGCGTATAGATTGTGAGTATACCAGATTAAACGGTCCGCAAAACGACCTCCTGGAGGCGACGAATCGTCGTCACAAAGTTTTGGCCTTGGCTGCCACTGTTCCAGTCGCGCGCGCTGTTCCGGCCGACTCCGGCCACGCGCGGAGGTGGCGCCGGCGGTCGAGGGTGCGTACGGGAGCCCGGGGTCGTCCAGAGGCAGGGGCGCCGTTGGTTTTTAGGGTTTCACTCTCGAACCCCCCTTCTCGAGCACATACATGTTGCGGTTTTCTGATTTCCCGAACAGAGTTCGGTTTGTACAGCAGTTTGGGTCGGCTTAGCATTGTTAGCTTGGGTCTTCCTGGCCGGGTCTTGCTGGGCTGGGATGGGCCTGGGAGAGGGCTGCTCATGGGCTCGAGGTTTATTAGTATTTACTAAAGCCCAACAATTATATAAACATATATATATATATACATGTATAATTCTATTTATATACATTCAAGGCAAATATATATATATATATATATATATATATATATATATATATATATATATATATATTATATATACTCCCAGATTTAATAAAACCCAAAAATGTTTTTAATAAAATACTATAACACTTCTAGAATATTTACACCATAATATTATCATTTTCTACATATATATTTATATACACATGTATAGATACATACCTATATGGCTTATGTAAATATATTAAGCTAGAAATTATCGAATATACTATAATTAGTATACCATTTATACAAATCACTCGAAAGACTATAACAGGAACTATATATATATATATATATATATATATATATATATATATATATATATATATATATATATATATATATATATATATATATATATATATATATACATAAGATACATACCTATATGGCTTATGTAAATATATTAAGCTAGAAATGATTGAATATACTATAATTAGTATACCATTTATACAAATCACTCGAAAGACTATAACAGGAACTATATAACAGGAACTATATATATATATATATATATATATATATATACACACACACACACACACACACACACACACACACACACACACACACTTATATGTATAGCTCTCTCCCTCTCTACTAAGTGTGTCCCTATATGCTCGTATATATCTATATTAAATAATTTCCATAAACCTAAATAAAATAGCAATATTATCATTTTTCTAGTGTAGGCTTATTTATAGAAAAATGTACATATATAATAATATCTATTTCCTAGGATATAAAATAACCAATATTAATCAATAAAAATAGCAATAATAAGGTCAATAATAATAATAATAGTAAAATAAGCTAAACCTATGATAGGTGTACACACCAAAAATATATAACAAAAAAATCCTCAAAGATCTACAAAGGTATTATAAGGGAAGTATTTACCATATACGAAATAAAATAACCTTTTAATAGTAAGAACATATATATATATATATATATATATATATATATATATATATATATATATATAGTTAACCACCCTACGTATAATTGCCTACTACATTGCTAAAATAAAATACCAACACAATATACATCCACATGGACGTCCTTGGATGCACTGCCCGACTACATAGGCTCGGGTTGGGTACGAGTCCATTCCGGGCTATTTGGGTACAATCAGATTTCCTAAAAGTCAAATATTAATAAATAACTATTTAAACTATTTCTAGGAGTCAAGTCGCAACTTGGCTTGGTTTTCCTAGTTAGGATATCACTATTGTTCGGTCTTCCCTACCAGGGCTAATACACTAGTCAAAGCACGCCACTGCACTATCCGTGCCATGATCCCTAGTCGTCTTGTACTTCAAAACTCCACCATGGCTAAAGTCACCTACCGTAATAATTAACTAAATAATTATTTACAAAATTCTAAATTTACCATTTAAATCAAATAATAATAAAAATATTTTAAAATTCTGGGAAGGGGAGCTACAAATCTACCCACCTTAAAAATAATTTCGTCTTCGAAATTCTAATCCATAACTATTCCTTAAAAATTAAAGTCTACTATTACCTTAATCTCCTCAAATTTAATTTCTCAAAAGTATTTTATAACCTCGAATACTTGAGGACTTCTACCCACCTGTCATGCCCCACTCCCATAGGAGCGATCGTCCTCGCTAAGGCATGATGCCGCACGAGCCTAGGTTGCGCTCGTGCAAGGCTATATCCGGAAACGGCCGATTCGAGCTAGGCCACAGAGTCGCACAGAGTGTCCCTATTTGCATCGGAAAGTAAAATGAACTCAAATTGAAAGCGAATTCAAAATCTTTATTGACATTCAAGAAGTTTACAAGCGGCACTAGGCTGAGATTACAAATCGCTCAAGCTCTCTCTCTCTCTGAAACATAAAAGGCGTGCCAAGTGGCTTACAAGATGGAATGATTCATGGCGATGTTCTGATACATTATGTCCTGTATATGGTGCTTCAGTTCCTTGCAACGCTCCAAGGCCCCAGAGTTAGCTCTGCTCCTTAGCACGTTCGAGGGAAGCTCCGCACCCGACGACGTCTCCTGCTTCCTGCTTCCTGCAAGCAATCTGTGGGGTTATCAGTACATTGTTATGTACTGGTGGGGAGGCTAGCTCGCCCACAATGCTATCATTATCAAACACGTTTTATTTACTTTTGTGCACCGTCTATCATTTATTGTCTTTCTAATCTTGTCTTAGGATCAGTTTCATGGCATATTTCATAACCTATCTCGTGTTGCTGAATTCGAGTGTTCGCATGAAAATACATACATGACTTATCCATACTTACAGTCCGGCCTTCCCTGTCCAAAGTAAACCAAGTTAGTCAATAATTCATATAAACTTTCAATGTCAAGGGCGTGTCCCTGCCTCAGGTCCTAGCGCGATGTAGGCATGTTTTCTAACTCAATTTCACGAAGTACTCTTTATCCTTTGGTGTGTTATATTTCAAGCCTGTTCAGAAGGCACTTCATTTAGTTAACTTAGACTACTTTGTTTCAATACAAGAACTTGCACGTGGATTGCCACCAGCAAAGTCCACTTAATCTATATGCACCAGTCGCTGGCACCACAAGCCATTTTGGACCCTTCCTGCCATGGTATTTCTCAACTAGCATAGGGTGCTGGCTGGCACACCCCGTTAGTCTCTTGAAATACTCCTGCACTTACGTCCCCTGGGTGGCCGAACCCGCACCTAGGCAGCCCGTAAGCCCCTTTTGATTCTGCCTAGGCCGGCCACGATCCTCCCTTTGATCATGCCGCGGAATCCCTTATGTCTCCCACCTTCCGTATACGAGGGAATTGTCCACGACCATTTCGTATTGTTTGTCATTTTAACTTAACGGCTGTCTCCGAGCCGTAGGCTAACCCTTAGCCATAATGCGTTATCGACCAGGTTGGCGTCCGTGCAGCGCGGGTAACGAGCCCCGTTGTACGTGTCCATCATACCTGTCGCTAACCATTCCTTTCTTCCTTATCTTTTATTCTTTCTTTCTTTTCTTTCTTTCACTTGCCTGTTCGTTCATTGATTCATTCACACATTCATTCATTCGTTGATTCATTCATTCACTCATTCGTTCATTCTTTCATTCATACATTCATTCATTCGTTGATTCATTCATTCGCTTATTCGTTCATTCTTTCATTCATACATTATGTAACTCCCTGTGCAGGAGTCGCCTTGGCGACCCATTGGTCCCGAAGTCTTTCAATGTTTCTATACTCTACTCGGAACGACTATGTCGATAGTCTTCCATTTTATTGTTGTAAACCATTCATTGTTTCATTGTTGAACGCATAAGGAACTCGAAACGTAAGCTTGTGCCTTAGCACGAGCATGGAGTGCAGTGCGAGAGTTCGCACATTTTCCATGTTCTAAACAAGCATACAAGATGGGATTATTCTTTTAGCTAGGTGCGTTGAGTCAATTATTAGCATGCACGGTGTTATCGCCTAGCGATTATAGAAATAGTGTCTGTATTGTTATGTGTCTAGGCTAAGCAAGGACGGGTTTATCGGAGCCACCCACCTTAGTGATGTTCGCATCGGTCGAGCGATACTCCGAGCACGCCTTTGAAAGTCTAAGTCTGGATTCATCCTTGACGGGCCAATATAAGTCTTGCATCGATTCTTCATCAGGTCGATGCCAACTCTTCGGGTCGACGGCTCATTTGAGTCGTTGTACTTGCCGTTTGAATCGGCGTTCCGCTAGGACGGAGCGGGTCATTATATAATACACCACTCAAAACAAGTCTTGTCCTTGAGACTTCCTGAGTACAGGTCATCCTACCATTCCTTAACTCGTGTCGTCGTGTTTCTTAGACAATTCTATCGAACGGCTCTATCGTTCGATGTCATCGAACTATGCTCGGTTATCCTTCCAAGTTTTATGTTGCATGCGTTTGGTCGATTTTTAATGAATGACTTTTCATTCATTTTAGAGTGGATGGTACTTATTCAATTGCCGTGTTTCTTCAACTTGGCTGCTATTTCGACGTGTCATGGGACTGAAATGGTCGCATGAGGTACGTTGTAATTTATCAAACTCGAGAGTCGTAAGCTGAGGCAAACTCACTCATTCGTTCATGCGCATCTCAATACCCACTTGCAGCTGCATTCGAGTTCATCATATCGCTGATTTTGGATCGTGCACGCATTCAAGGTGTCCTCCGAATACGTACATTTCAACCAAGCTTAGCGACTAGCGAAGTCGGACAAGCTACTCGTGATAGTTTCGATTTGCCGATCGTTTTACTTTTACTTCGACTAAAAATCGAACTCATGTGTGTCTCACTATCGTTTATCTCGGTCATCGAGATGACCCGATTCGCTTCTCAAGTCTTCTTGTCCGCAAAATCAGTATGATTTTTTCTTAGCAGAGTCGACCAAGTCTAAGTAATTCTCATCCGATTTAAGACCAAGTATTGTACTATCATCGAGTACGTCTTCCAACCAATGATTCAATTCGTTATACCAACTTTACTTGCGGATCATCCATTCCTATCATTCCCTTCATTTGGGGCCAATCTCGTCGTCGTTCACGCACACTCCGTCTACACGTTTCTTTGATTTCGAGCCACGCTCGTACAAGTATCATTCCTTTCTTTTAACACGATCTCAATCCCCGATACTTTCCATTCCTCAAGTTTCGTTTGAAATTCAACGTGTCACTTGGTTGGATCGTACACGTATTCCAGGCGTCCCCAAAATATATGCATTCTGTAATGCCCCAGTCCCAAAATACGTAGGACTAGAAACGTATCATGCCAGCTGTCTACATACGAAGTATACTCCAATATATGGATATCTCGTATGTACACATAAGCTGTAAAATATAATAACCATGAAGCTAATCTCATCCACAAACCAATATATCATAAAATCAACTTATTAAAGTCATTTGTACAAACGTTGGGCGGAGACAAAGTCCACTACCAACTATCTCAAAATAAAATATACAAGAAGTGAATCGATAAAATATCAAACGAACCAAGCGCAATTCTCTTCGAAGGAAGGGAGAAGATCACGGCCTTGGCTAGAACACCTACAGGAAATCATGAAAGCATACACCTGGAGAGATAACCAGGTCCTCAGAGGGACGTAACAAGATACAAGAAGAACATGCCATATAACTGTATAAGTAAAAAATACTATAAACTACAACACAACAGGGTACCTAACCATCTATGTGATATGCACTTTGAGGACAACGTTCTACGCAGGGGCTATAACAGATTCACGCAAGCAAGTAATAAAGAGTGGCCGTCAAGTAGCGCTCATCCGAGACACTATCGGCCGGGCAGCAAGTAGCGCTCATCCGAGTCACTATCACCCATAAATGTGTAAAAAGTAAATGTAGCCCCTACGCTAGTAGCTATTCCCTCCCCCCAATGATACTATACATGCATCGTAACCACGACACACCAACACGTGTCGTTTCCACAACACGATTTATATTCAATAACTGTCAAGTCTTCTAACATGCATCTATTGACAGTTATTCCTACGCATGCGCACGGGTGATCAGCCAACACGCAAGTGACCACTACATGTTACTCACAACTCACACACAACTCGTGATACAATCGTGACAAGTTAATGACATGCACTCTATTGACGGTAGTCACTTAACTCTAGGTCCACATGCAAGAAGAAAATAATAAACAAGGAATATAGATACAATAATTGAAATAAAATACAACTAAATATAAGCAATAAATATGGCAAGGTATCTTGCCTGATTCCGTGCTGTAAATATGAAACGCCGCTCCCGCGTCCACGCCTCCGGAACCCGATGCTCCTAGAAAATTAATTAACTAAATTAAGTCACTACTTATGAAACTTACGATACGACTTAATTAGTCAAAGTAATGTGTTAAAATTATATTCAATCTCTCATGGAACCATTTAGATCCATACAATCATACACAGGTTCCACGAGACATCGAAACACAGTTTTAGGGTTTCTAACTTTTAATTAGTCGGTATTGCCCCTACTTCAATAACATACTTAAAAATTATATAATAATCATAAAAATAATATTTAAACTAATTTTCTACAGATTTATCTCTGAAATTCCAGAACTAATATTTCTAAAGATATTTATGACTAGTTGATTAATAAGTCAGCTAGTCTAACCGAAACTCGCCCGAAACATAATTAATGACTCAAAATTGCTAAAATAGCCAAAAATATATTTTAAACAAAAATAAAATAATTTATTTTATAGAATAATATCAGAGGTACAAGGGTTGAGTTATACTACAAGTTTGGGACATTCTAGGTCAGCCGGTTACCCGAAATTAGCTAGTTTTGACCTAAAATTTTTCCGACCAAATTTGAGTTGATAAAATCGTGGAAAAATACTTAAAAATCATAATTTATGTATATGAACACAAATAAAATTCAGTTTCGAAAATACGCACCAATAACTCATAGTTCCTTTACAATGGGGTTAATTTTGATCCTACCAACACATGAATATTACGCATATATTTCATGAAACCTTTATGGATAATTATAACTAACAAAATCCATCATAATATTATTTCTACAGAATTAATAAATATTTTTTACATAATTTTAGCAAAGGTTTTTTAGAAGAAAAGATTTGGGTTCTTACCAAAGATCCTTGCTAGAAAGGGTGATGATGACTTCTCTTCACCAAAGCTCCAATCTTTTTCGCTATCCTCACATGCTAATCCTCTCTTGGTGAGTATGGGAGAGTTGATAATAGCTATAGAGGATTGGATGGGAGAGATAGAGTTTTTAGGGTTTGTTTTGAGGGATTTCGGAGATGTATGGTGGAGGAGATGAGTTTTTGTGAAGGATGGAGAGATGTGCAATGGAGGAGATGATGTATAGATGCTATAGGGAGTTTGTTCCTGCCGAAATTATGGAGAGGGAGAGATTTTGGTCGGCCAAAGATGAGGGAGAGAAAGATTAGGATTTGGTTAAGGTTTGGTATAAGTTGGTATATTTAAACATATCCTTAAATAAATTTTAAGCAATCTAGGATTTAAATCCTATTTAATTTGATGCATTTGGCCATGGGGGGGTTGCTTGGCCGAAATTATCATGGTGGGGGTCCATTTGGCATGATTTGGTTGTTTGACAAGTTGGCAAGTTGATTGGATTGAGGATTTAAAAAGGGGTTTCCTAATATAGAACTATTTAATTCTATCTATATAATTATACTACAAAATCTGAATTAAATACAATTAAATATAATTATTAATATTTATTAATTTCCAACATACCTACACAGGGTTGGATTTGGCTTGGAAGAGGTTTGGAAAGGTTTGGTGCAACCGGGTCTCCTAAAAAGTCATAAAGGTTTTCTTAACTAATTAATTAAACAAAAATATAACTTGTGCCATAATTTGAATGGTTAACATGCAAGAGATTACAATATGACCATAGCATTCCTAACATGGCTAGCATACTAGCTAAAGCATCCGACTACGCTAGGCATGTCATACTTTCTAGTCGTCTTGCATATTCAAACTCAACCATAGCTATAGTCCTTTTATATAATATAAATAAGATAAAAATAAATTAGAATTAAATAAAATCCAAAAATAATTTAAATATTCCTTTAAATTATAAGAGGTTTTACATCCTACCCAACTTATGAAAATTTCGTCCTCGAAATTAAAAATAATCATAATATCAAGGATTGCGAGATTTTGTACGGAGGGAGAGTAGGTACGTCAAATCTTAGCTCAATTTTTGAAAGGATGGAGGGGTGGTTGTCATAGGAATCCCAATTGACCTCATATTCTACAAGATGGGGTATGCTTCCTTCCAGACTCTATCCAACTTATAGAAGTTGGCCACCCGTAAAGATCGTCGTCATTACAAGACCTTGAGGAGGACAATTTCTAGGGAGGGGCACGAGAATAATGGACATTTCTGACCGTAGTCTTGGATTCTAAGTGAGCCTCGATAACACCATAACGTTCTTGGTCAATAAAAACTATAAGAAAGTTACTACAATCAAACATTGTCACTCTAGGGGTCATGCTTCTAACAAGCTGGTAGCGACCTCTTGTTGGAATATACTAAGGTGTGTCGGTTCAGAAGGATTCGTTCTACGTCTAACATGGGAAACTAAGAAGTGAGCTTGAAAATTTAGGGAAGAAGAATTTATGGCCAAGTGATGAGAATCGATGATAATTAAAGAACCCAGGCAATAGAATATGATTAGGCAAGTGTTTTGAAAACTCTAAGTCAAAACGACTAATATGTGTGGGTTGATGTTTGGTGTTGTGTAGGAGGCATGCGCTTGCTTGTTGGAAGGCATACGTCATAGGTGTGCTTCTTGCATAGATCTTGAGTATTCAGTTTAGTTAAAGGAATGGGTCGATATTTGCATGGGTGAAATTGAATAGGTCGAATTTGGGTCTCTATGGTTTATTTTGAGGAAACAATGTGTCATACACGTGGTGTAATTTTTAAATGGAGCACTGGAAAGTTCGTTTGCGTGGGATGTGTATGTCATGTGAGTAGCATGACTAGTCTAGTTCGTAAGTGTGAACTTTGTCGAAAGGAAAAGGCTAGCGTTGTGCTTCAATTATCAAAATCACGGTCGAGGGTATCACATGATACGAATATGGGTCGACGTTATGAACCATTGAATTATTAGTCTAATTGGAACCAATCATTTCCAACCACTTGTAAATTCCAAAATCTTATGTTCCTTAGAGAGGCTTGCGATCTATTTGCCTTAAAATTTTTTTGCTACTGATTTAAACAAAAATGATTTTATAATTAACTTGAAGAATTTAGGTTGCAATCTGTTACCGTAGTTATCTAAACGCACGAGCAAAGGGATATAAATTGCAAAATAAAATCGTTTCATAAATTCTATACAGACGGAAGAACGGTCACGATTGTAATCCCAGTCTGAGAGGTAGAGTATAATAAGTTCAATGTTCTACCCAACTTATAGAAGTTGGTTAATCGGGGAAAGCACAGTAATAGGACTTCTAAGAAGGTCAAATTTCAAGGAGGTATAGGAAGTATGAGGTATTTTCAATCATAGTCACAGACTCTATAGGAAGTCTAGGTATTATCTATTTAATATGGCCCATATATTAATTATGTTTGGTCAAGCCAGTATGAGAGGTCTTGGTCAAGTATATCCGAAAGCAAGTTGGTACCGAGAGATGCATAACATAGGCTACGAAGAGATGCAGTTACGAAATCTATGGAAGAAGAATTAGTGAGCCAAGAGGTGGGACCTACATAATAGGGGTGAGGGCCTATTTCATCAAGTTTGGTTTTATAGTCCCAATATGGCGATGGGCTATGATGGGTTTAACTGAGTCTCAATAGGTTCCCTAATTGGACTTCGATCTTTGATTGCATGAACTTTAGATTTTAATCTATAGTGGCTGGACAAAATTTTATGGAATTTTAAACCATCCCTATTAGGTTAGGGTAATGTAGAATAGGTTCAAATTCAAGTGGTTGGGCAAATTTTCCGTCGGGTTGGTAGAATAGGTTCTGTAAGTCGTGAGATGCGCCTTCTGTGACTTTTGTGTTTAAGTAGCACACAAGGCCTCTATTGAGTGGCACACTAGTGGCATGTGCGTAGAGGGCTTCGAGTAGATCACAACCATATATTGGGCCAAAAGATTTGAGTCAAGGTTGGATCTCTAACTGCAGTCCGAAAGTACATCGATGTTATGGTTAGGGTTATCGCTAGTCCCTTTTGACCTGAAAGTCGTATCATAATAATAGAGTCCAAGAAGATGTGTTTGTGTGGGACATGATATGTCTACTTGAAGGTGGACTCGTTTAAGTTTTGTATTTAAATTTTGTTGGAAGGTAACAGCTAGTATTACACTTCAAATATCAAAGTCACGATAAGGGACACCAAAAGATCTAAAAAGAAAGTGGGAGTTCACGAGTCACTAATTTATCATCCTAGTGAGAACAAATTTACCTCAATCAATCGGTGATCCCCAAATTCCTAAAAGTAAGAATGGCTTACAATCTATTCACTCAAGAGACTAGGACATAGTTTTAGGAATAATGAGGTTAGGAATATTTGAGTCGCGATATCATATCTTGACATTTGGTAATAATAAGTCACGATATGATTGATAACATGATAGGGTAGTTGTGAATCAGTTTCGAAGATTGTACCCTGAGTCCTAATAAATGGAAATGATCGCGTACAGTGGTACCTGAGTCGATAAGATGGAATGACTCGCTTGTCCATGGTATACGAGAGTCTATCGGTGGAATAACGAACTCTAAAGCACGTCATAGGAAAGATCCCTAACTACTAAGTCGTGAATTTCTATTGTGTCAAACCTGCCAGACTATAGCCATAAGCGTTCTAGAGGTATTAAATGTAGTGCTCATGCATCACCTGTTGATTACTAATACAATATAATGACGGGGCATCATGCTACAGATTTTGGCTAAGCTGGTGAATGTGTTGTTCTAATATTATGTCACTTCTTTGATAATAGAATTTTGTACCTAGAGTAACATCTGTTGAATATCTAATCTTGGAATAGGTGTCTACCACGGTCCTTGTAATGCTTGTCCTTGTTTTGGTCTATTCTTCTCTGTCTAAACTGTGGGGGCCTAGTCAAATAAGGTTTGAGTTAGGGCATACGGGTTGCTAGTTAAGCCAAGAATCAAGATGAATATTTGAAGACTCACAATAAATGATTCCTAGAGATTAGATAGTCTCACAGGTTTGTGGTTTACCCAAGGGTAAGATCTTACTCATCTTTCAAGCTCAAATGACTAGAAGGTCACGATATTACTATTAGGGTCGAGGGAAGGACGAGCAACATTAGGCAAGGTTGTAGTTATATGGCTTGGTCGATGGTTGCTATACTTGTGCATATAACTACCATGTCCATGGGGATACTCTGTATTTATCTATCAAATACGAGCGTTCGTCTTTCCAATCAGTGAAAGACAAAAGCAATAAAGAGTTCAAGAAAGATGTCATTGAATACAATTACGTAATTCAAAGGCGAATGTGTAATTCAAGAGAAATTGTCAATGCAATCGCGGATGAGATCCTAGATACCTCTATATCTTAATCCACGTGGGACAATCATATGAAGAGCGAACCAAGTGCACTATGGTTGATCAGACCATAATACATTGATTCTAATTAGACAATATGCTTGTGGGCGTCCCCAGTATACATATGTCCTGAACAAGCTCGACAAAGAATAAGCTTACAAAACTAGGCTATAAATAGCGTCGTTATTCATGGTAGTTTAAAGTATAAGTACGGGAGAATATGTTGAAAGCAGTAATAAATAGTTCGAGTTTCACAAGGATCTAAGTCCTATCCGGTGTGCTTGCATATACAGTCGTCCTACTGGTTCTTGTATCAAGCCTTAGTTGACCAATGGATATGGGCTACGAAATCTCTATATTCTAGGTAAATATCTTTTCTATAATAGCATATA
This sequence comes from Iris pallida, assembly GCA_029216955.1. Classification (NCBI taxonomy): domain Eukaryota; kingdom Viridiplantae; phylum Streptophyta; class Magnoliopsida; order Asparagales; family Iridaceae; genus Iris; species Iris pallida. The sequence continues at coordinate 6,906,114 of JANAVB010004399.1, read as the reverse complement.
TTCATTATCACTCTGTTACACTTTAATACTAGGTAAAAAAGATACGGATGGTAGGTTGTAGTCATACTACTCAACTTATGAAGTCAACTTATGGAGTAATTGAGGAATATAACACGTATACTCGTATGAGTTATCTCCTAACCTCCCTATTCAGTATGAAAGAATATAAGATTTACAGTGAAAGGAATCAAGCAGAAGGAAGTCAAGATAATCAGACGAGAGTTCGAGATTTGGAATTGAGGGAGGAAGTCAAGCTTGTGGATGAGATTCCTATATCATAATCCTATATGCAGGTTCACATCGATATAGTAGCGTAACCGATGTGACAAACTCGACCTGCATGGGCCACCACAAAAACATGTAACGCTCCAGTCCCAAAATATGTAGGACTAGAAACGTATCATGCCAGCTGTCTACATACGAAGTATACTCCAATATATGGATATCTTGTATGTACACATAAGCTGTAAAATATAGTAACCATGAAGCTAATCTCATCTACAAACCAATATATCATAAAATCAACTTATTAAAGTCATTTGTACAAACGTTGGGCGGAGATAAAGTCCACTACCAACTATCTCAAAATAAAATATACAAGAAGTGAATCGATAAAATATCAAACGAACCAAGCACAATTCTCTTCGAAGGAAGGGAGAAGATCACGGCCTTGGCTAGAACACCTGCAGGAAATCATGAAAGCATACACCTGGAGAGATAACCAGGTCCTCAGAGGGACGTAACAAGATACAGGAAGAACATGCCATGTAACTGCATAATTAAGTAAAAAATACTATAAACTATAACACAACAGGGTACCTAACCATCTATGTGATATGCACTTTGAGGACAACGTTCTACGTAGGGGCTGTAACAGATTCACACAAGCAAGTAATAAAGAGTGGCCGTCAAGTAGCGCTCATCCGAGACACTATCGACCGGGCAGCAAGTAGCGCTCATCCGAGTCACTATCACCCATAAATGTGTAAAAAGTAAATGTAGCCCCTACGCTAGTAGCTGTCCCCTCCCCCCAATGATACTATACATGCATCGTAACCACGACACACCAACACGTGTCGTTTCCACAACACGGTTTATATTCAATAACTGTCTAGTCTTCTAACATGCATCTATTGACAGTTATTCCTACGCATGCGCACGGGTGATCAGCCAACACGTAAGTGACCACTACATGTTACTCACAACTCACATACAACTCGTGATACAATCGTGACAAGTTAATGACATGCACTCTATTGACGGTAGTCACTTAACTCTAGGTCCACATGCAAGAAGAAAATAATAAACAAGGAATATAGATACAATAACTGAAATAAAATACAACTAAATGTAAGTAGTAAATATGGCAAGGTATCTTGCCTGATTTCGTGCTATAAATATGAAACGCCGCACCCGCGTCCACGCCTCCGGAACCCGACGCTCCTAGATAATTAATTAACTAAATTAAGTCACTACTTATGAAACTTACGATACGACTTAATTAGTCAAAGTAATGTGTTAAAATTATATTCAATCTCTCGTGGAACCATTTAGATCTATACAATTATACACAGGTTCCACGAGACATCGAAATACAGTTTTAGGGTTTCTAACTTTTAATTAGTCGGTATTGCCCCTACTTCAATAACATACTTAAAAATTATATAATAATCATAAAAATAATATTTAAACTAATTTTCTACAGATTTATCTCTAAAATTCCAGAACTAATATTTCTAAAGACATTTATGACTAGTTGATTAATAAGTCAGCTAGTCTAACCGAAACTCGCCCGAAACATAATTAATGACTCAAAATTGCTAAAATAACCAAAAATATATTTTAAACAAAAATAAAATAATTTATTTTATAGAATAATATCAGAGGTACAAGGGTTGAGTTATACTACAAGTTTGGAACATTCTAGGTCAGCCGGTTACCCGAAATTAGCTAGTTTTGACCTAAATTTTTTTTTGACCAAATTTGAGTTGCTAAAATCGTGGAAAAATACTTAAAAATCATAATTTATGTATATGAACACACATAAAATTCAGTTTCAAAAATACGCACCAATAACTCATAGTTCCTTTACAATGGAGTTATTTTGATCCTACCGACACATGAATATTACGCATATATTTCATGAAACCTTTATGGATGATTATACCTAACAAAATCCATCATAATATGATTTCGAAAGAATTAATAAATATTTTCTACAGAATTTTAGCAAAGGTTTTTAGAAGAAAAGATTTGGGTTCTTACCAAAGATCCTTACTAGAAAGGGTGTTGATGACTTCTCTTCACCAAAGCTCCAATCTTTTTTGCTATCTTTACTTGCTAATCCTCTCATGGTGAGTATGGGAGAGTTGATAATAGCTATAGAGGATTGGATGGGGGAGATGGAGTTTTTAGGATTTGTTTTGAGGGATTTCGGAGATGTATGGTGGAGGAGATGAGTTTTTTTGAAGGATGGAGAGATGTGCAATGGAGGAGATGATGTATAGATGCTATAGGTGTTAGGTCCCTTTCCTAGAAGACCCTGCAATGTAGATAAGGAACTACAATTTGCCATTAATCTGTTGAAGAATCACAGGAAAAGAAGGAGAATAGAATGGAGAATTTTATTGATCAGAGAATTGGGGAAGAAGAAGGAACATTCAGGAAGAAGCAATTTGAAAAAGAAGGAAAGTACAACAGAATTCTTCACCTCTCTATACTCTTCTCTTTCCCTATTTATAGGCTATAGAGAAAGGAGTGTCAGCTTAACAACTTGCTGACCTGGATAACTAACTAAGCTGAGCTGGCAAGTCCAGGAAAATAACCTGTACGTTACCAATCAGGTTTCACATAATTGCTGAGGTGGTAGGCTGACTTGGCATTCACTCCCAAAGCTCTGATACTCCTCTCTTCTACTCACTTCTGCTACTGCTACTGCTACTCTTCTATTGTGCTGAACCTCTGCACCCTGTCACTGTAGTACATACACTCTGATACTGGACTGAAGTAGGCTACTGCAGGAAGCTCACTAGTTTGGGTTCGTATCAATACCCACCCCTTTAAATTGACCTTGTCTCAAGGTCAAGGTAGAAACAAGATCTCCTAAGGGTCCTAGCTACAGTTTGGAATTGCACGAACAAGAAGGATAGGTACTGCTGTAGGCCGAAAAGTTACCTGGATCCCACACACGCCTTAAAGCCTCACATTCAAGCTCCAAATCCAAAACAGCATCATAATCTTTCACCTCATCTCTGTATTTACCAACGGCATGGTAGCACGAGCCACACAAAGACAATCCGTCGATGTTAAAGCTTTCAATACCTGGATCCCATATTATGTACATACTTGTTGAAGCAGTCCAAGGGTAACTTGCTGAGAGGCCAATGCACTCAATGGAGTTTGTGTGAGCCTTTAAAGTGTTGACCACCTTTCCAGACACTATGTTTACCATATGGGCAGAGCCATCTGTAGAACCAGTGATAGCAATTGCTGAATCGGAAGTTATTGACAGGCATGGCAGTCCATCAATGTGATATGGATGACCTCTAATAGTATGTATGCTTTCCCCAATTTTTGGATTCCATATCCACAATGATACATCATCAGAGCCAGTACAAATAAGTTCACCATCAGGTGTGAAATTATCGCAAGTAACGCTGCTAGCATGACCAGAGAATATATTCAGCCATGCACGTGTGTCAGCATTCCATAACCATACGTTATAATCTTCTAATCCTGCTAATATCAAGTGTCCTCTAGGATGCCGTCTGAGCCACTCAATGCCACCTCCAGACCCTTCAAGGGTACCCAAAAGTCCACCTGATAATGTGTCCCATACTTGTACCAGTCCATCGAGACTTCCAGATGCAAGTAACTTCCCATCATAACTAAAGGCTAAGGTAGAAACAGTATCCCCATCCTCTTTGTCAGCCTCCCAGACAACTTCAACCATACCATTGAAGAAGGTATTGCACGTTCCCCAACTGAAGCGCATCAATGTAGGAAATGTAAACAAAGAATGCTTATGATTGTCCAACCATGCTTTAGTCTCAGTATTCCCAGGGTATCTAGACCCAAAGTTCCTATACATATCCTCAACTGTTTCATCCATAACCCAATTACGCAAGTCTTGGTCTCTAGTCACCTTAGCAACTATACTCACTTCGCTGAAAACTGGGTAAAGGCTATCAGCTTTCTTGGCAACAACAAATTTCACACTAGGAAATCTTTCAGACAACTTGATTCTATATTTCTCTGCATCTCCAATAGTATCGACAGAGATCTCTGTTAATAGAACTCCGAGATCAAGTACCTTCCTGTCAAGGTCCATAGCTGAATTATGGGATATTTCATTGAAGTTAACTTTCGTCCTTCCTAACATTTTAGCTGAGAGCTTCTTTGGGTCTATAACATCAACTTCCCAACCAATAGAATTATCAACTTTCAAATTTTCAAACAACTCTTCCCGCTTCTCCTCTTTCAGATTCTTTGAATCTTTCTGAGGAAGAAACTGAGTGAGAGGCTTCCTCTCAAGCTCTGATATTTGGTATGGTACACCTGGATCCCATACCACAAAATCATCTTGTATATCTTTGAAGCAAATCTCAAGTTCATGCTTGTGAATTTCGAGCTCACTTGCAGCATCAGCCTGTGCCTTCTTAACCTCTTCCAGATCATTGGACTCCTTAGCTTTAATAATCTTCTGCTCTAATATTAGTTTCTCTTTCAACTTGGCTGCGGCCTTTTCTTTCCTAAGTTTCTCTTCCTTCTGTGGCTCTGGACTTGGGGAAATCATAAGCGTGACTTCTTGGGTGATAGATTTTGCTGAAGATTTCACTAAATGATTTGTTCTTGGGACTTGTTTAGCTGCTAAAGCTTCATATTTTCCTTGTTTTCCTCCCAATGCAACAAGAGGAGCGGATGTTTCTTGTTTTCCTCCTGATGTAGCAAGAGGTGCATATACTTCTATATTTTGTGTCGTTTGAGAGAGAACCCTTGGTTTTCTATCCATGTAAGGAGAAACAATTGGTGCTTCCTCACCAGGGCCAAGCGACCACTCATCCAATGTAACCAACCATCCGAGAGTATTGTTTTCTGAGACCACAGATTCCAGCTCCTTTACATGTATTTCATCAAACACATACTGTGCAGATTTGTATTGCTATTGTAGATGTGTCGACGGAGAGATATGTGACGGCTGCGGGTACGATGAGGGAAACGCCGGAGAGTAACAGTATTGATCAGCCGTTGACGAAGGCTGTGGCAGTGATGGAGCAGCCATAGGAGGTGACTGAGTTTCACCTCCTCCAATTTCCAACCATTCCTCAATCAACGATGTTTTCTCTAGCATTTGATCAGACATTGTTTTGAGACGAATAAGTGTACCTTCAAGAGTCCTCATACGCTCCTCCTTGGTGGCACTCCGGCGATCCTCTGATGATCCCCGCTGAGTGCTCAGGCTACTTGAACTGATCTCTCGAGGAAGAGGATGCAATGGCAGTTCAGGTGGAGCTCCTTGCCGAGGACCATATCTCCATGGAATCGATGTCTGTGGTGGTTGTTCCGATAGAGCTCCCTGCTGGAAGCCATGGCTCTTTGGAATCGACGGCTCTGATACCAATTTGTTAGGTCCTTTTCCTAGAAGACCCTACAATGTAGATAAGGAACTACAATTTGCCATTAATCTGTTGAAGAATCACAGGAAAAGAATGAGAATAGAATGGAGAATTTTATTGATCAGAGAATTGGGGAAGAAGAAGGAACATTCAGGAAGAAGCAATTTGAAAAAGAAGGAAAGTACAACAGAATTCTTCAGCTCTCCATACTCTTCTCTTTCCCTATTTATAGGCTATAGAGAAAGGAGTGTCAGCTTAACAACTTGCTGACCTGGATAACTAACTAAGCTGAGCTGGCAAGTCCAGGAAAATGACCTGTACGTTACCAATCAGGTTTCACATAATTGCTGAGGTGGTAGGCTGACTTGGCATTCACTCCCAAAGCTCTGATACTCCTCTCTTCTACTCACTTCTGCTACTGCTACTCTTCTATTGTGTTGAACCTCTGCACCCTGTCACTGCAGTGCATACACTCTGATACTGGACTGAAGTAGGCTACTGCAGGAAGCTCACTAGTTTGGGTTCGTATCAATAGGGAGTTTGTTGCTGCCGAAATTACGGAGAGGGGAGAGATCTTGGTCGGCCAAAGATGAGGGAGAGAAAGATTGGGATTTGGTTAAGGTTTGGTATAAGTTGGTATATTTAAACATATCCTTAAATGAATTTTAAGCAATCTAGTATTTAAATCCTATTTAATTTGATGCATTTGGCCATGGGGGGGTTGTTTGGCTAAAATTATCATGGTGGGGGTCCATTTGGCATGATTTGGTTGTTTGGTGAGTTGGCAAGTTGATTGGATTGAGGATTTAAAAAGGGGTTTCCTAATATAGAACTATTTAATTCTATCTATGTAATTATACTACAAAATCTGAATTAAATACAATTAAATATAATTATTAATATTTATTAATTTCCAACATACCTATACAGGGTTGGATTTGGCTTGGAAGAGGTTTGGAAAGGTTTGGTGCAACCGGGTCTCCTAAAAAGTCATAAAGGCTTTCTTAACTAATTAATTAAATAAAAATATAACTTGTGCCATAATTTGAATGGTTAACATGCAAGAGATTACAATATGACCATGGCATTCCTAACATGGCTAACATACTAGCTAAAGCATCCGACTATGCTAGGCATGCCATACTTTCTAGTCGTCTTGCATATTCAAACTCAACCATGGCTATAGTTCTTTTATATAATATAAATAAGATAAAAATAAATTAGAATTAAATAAAATCCAAAAATAATTTAAATATTCCTTTAAATTATAAGGGGTTTTACACATTCACCAAACCGCGTGATAGAGAATTCATCATTCTCACTCGAGTCGCATCGTGCACATACTCCGGCGTCCCTGAAATATATGCATGTCAGCCGAAGCTTGTGAGCAGGGTTTCTTATTCTTGAACCATTTCATCCATCCACACCAATCCCTAAGATTAATCTTTCGATTGCTAACTCTTGAAACAGGGGCGTCTCGCCTACCCGCTAGGCCATTTCTCAAGGCTAAGTCAATATCAGGATTGGAATCATAGTTCTCCAACAATAATGCCAACACTGACCCCAATTCTAGGGTCAAACCAAAGTCGGTAGTACAGGATTTTCTACCCAATCTCGCGTCACTCAGATTTCTAAACATCGAGCACGATCACCTATTCGCATCAATGCATTCGTTGTGCGTATTCGAATCCATTCAAATCACCAATTCTAACCAATTCATATCTTCGATCACGAGGTCATCTAGCTTTGAAAATATGTTGCGCCCCGATCTCACGCAAGTCTGATTATCCACGGCGGACATGAATCACCATGTCAACATTCCTGCGGAATAATCGTTCTCATCGGAACGTAACTCTTGCGTTGCGTCTAGACTTACTCATTTTCGATACGCGGATTGGGCCTACTCAATCATCGACTTTACTTCGTCATTCCAATCATAAGTCCGATCAATCTTCAAATCCGCCTTCGCTTCAAACCATAAGTCATAGCAATCAAAATTGCCATGTCAAGGTACTTCGAGTTCGATCATTCCTGCTGGACATGAATCACCATGCCAACGCTCACGCGGAACGATCGTCCCAAATCCGACGTGACGCATGTGCGAGGCTGGAGTTGCGCTCGCACAAGACAAGATCGTTGTCGTTGTGGTTATCACCGAACAATCAAGTCACTTTCCTTCTTCATTCCAAACATTCTTTCTATCAAATCCCCAACATGGCATCCTTTGAAATAATAACTTCTAATACGATCATCATTCATCAAATCGGAGTACCCTCGAATTATCGTACATTGATCTTTGATACGCCTCAATACCATCGACGATGCACATAACCTGACGATCTTCCTTTTGCAACAAATTTCGAGTCGTGCAACTTAATTCCTCAATTCACATTGTCTCATGCTAACTTGTCATCGAGCAATATCTATTCCAATCATTCGTCATTCTCGTATCTTCAAACCAACGTTTTTCGTGCACGCTATCTTCCAATCGTGCTAAGTTCGGTTTCATCTTAGTACTTCGTCTTAACTCAAGTTCCAATCCATTTGACTAAATTTAAAATTGCATACACGATCTTCTATGTTTCCTCGACCAAGACCTCCATTCATTTCGTAATTCGTACTACGCATTCTTAATTCGTCCGAACGATATCTCGTTTGAGACTATCGAAGTCAAAACCAACTAAGCATTACTCGTTCTAAGGCTTTGCGCGATATCATCGCTTGCCGACATACTCGTTCTATCCGTAAATCCTTTAGTCTCGCTCGAACAATTTCTATAACGTCCATACACCACTCAGTGTTCGGGCCACTCGACTAGTCATCGACACTCACTCTTATTCTTTTCTGAAGCTATCACATACACCTCTCGGGATCAAGTCATTCTACAAATCCTTAAAAGATTATTCGATTCCCAATCGATGTGTTCAATCGCACGTTCGCCCATTCCTCAAAGTCTAAGAACCATCTTCTGTGCTCGCTTTAGCGTTGGTCAAATAGCATCTCTATCAACATACGTTCTAAGTCTCACTTATTCTCGTCCGAGCGATAGTCGGTCTCGCTCGCAAACTTGTTCGCACCAGAAGGTCTAGGTACGTGACACTCGGCACCACTTAGCCAAAAGGCTGCGTGCATAATCATCCCGTTCGAACTATACTCCGGTCTCGTGTACTCATCCGCTATTGTTAGCGTAAGGTTATTCAAGCACGCCTTATGTTTGCTAACTTTTAGCATTTTGGTTTTCTTTCGACTCATGTCCGTCATAGTTTGGCACAAAGGCCTTCGCCTATCGATCCCATCCAACCGAGTACTCGTACGAGCTTTTGCAAATATTAGACTTATTGTATGGAACATCCCAAGGCACAACGAGAGAGAGCGTACACTTATTTTGTTTCAAAATGAGCTTTCAAAGCGAGCTTTCAAAACTGAGAGAATCGAAATGAAGTCCAAAGACGTAAAGCCGTGCTCTGATACCAATCTGCCATACCCTGCTCCCGTAGGAGCGATCGTCCTTGCTAAGGCGTGATGTCGCACGGGCCTAGGTTGCGCCCGTGCAAGGCTATGTCCAGAAACGGCCGATTCGAGCTAGGCCACAGAGTCGTACAGAGTGTCCCCATTTGCAGCGGAAAGTAAAATGAACTAAAATTGAAAGCGAATTCGAAATCTTTATTGACATTCAAGAAGTTTACAAGCGACACTAGGTCGAGATTACAAATCGTTCAAGCTCTCTCTCTCTCTCTGAAACATAAAAAGGGTGCCAAGTGGCTTACAATATAGAATGATTCATGGCGATATTCCGATACATTATGTCCGTATATGGTGCTTCAGTTCCTTGCAACGCTCCAAGGCCCCAGAGTTAGCTCTGTGCCTTAGCACGTTCGAGGGAAGCTCCGCACCCGATGACGTCTCCTGCTTCCTGCAAACAATCTGTGGGGTTATCAGTACATTGTTATGCACTGGTGGGGAGGTGTCACGACCCGCACCCTGAAGAGGGGCATGAGCACGTGGTTACGTCCAGCCTACATCGTAGAATCGACGGTAGAACGATGTATATAGGGTCTGTAAATACTACGACTAAAACAGATAAATGTACCTGTATAGTATATACACTACGAATGGAGGTGACATAGCAATACAGTCTCAATCACAAATAAAAAACTAATGTAGATAGCATGGGAAGAAAAGATGATAGATAAAATAGTAAATGAGTCCAAGATCCACAAGTCAGAGCTATACACAAACATCCAGAGTCTCAGAGAATAAATATATAAGATACTACAAAACTGAAATGTACTAGCTGGCTCGCAGGCCAGGCAAACCTAACTAAACTATGCTACTCAGGGTGAGCAAAATCTAGTGGCTCTACCAATAAGCCATGGTCTAAGTCTACTCCGTCAGACTCAACCCCATAGTAGGTCGGGCAATCAGTCTCAGAGTCATCTGTAATATATCAACGGTATCCTGTCAGGAAAATGAGCAAGTACAAACACCAACAGCAGTTCCATATGAATTGAGAAATACTATAAGAGACAGTATAATGAAATACAAGACAAAGATATAGGCGACTTGGGAACCATTTGAAAGCCGAGTTACAACCCTTGAACCAAACAAGGACCGGATTGCAACCCTTCTTTCAAACAGGACTTAGTCTCAAATTATGGTATAGTATAAAAGCAGGTAGAGCATGTAAGTAATGGAATCATAGTATGGTGAGAAGTACAGAAAGTAAAGCTGAACTGGAAATATAAGATACGCTAATAAATATAAAAGGTGATTTGAACTATTAGAGCGATATGTGATCGGCTAGGGAGTCAAGAGAGAGTTATCCACTTGGCCCGGCAATCCGCGGTGTCCTCAACGGAGAGTCATGTTGTCCAACCTGGATAACTGGCAATGGGGTATCTGCTACACCCTACGTGAGGTGAGGGTGGCGCTAGCAAAAATAGTTACAGGAAGGCTTTGATCACATAACCCCTAATAATTCCCCCATCCCCGAATAGTATTACGGATCCGGACATGGCACGTCATGACACGGGGTTCGAGAGCAGGAGGCCAGCCCACTCCCAAATCAATATCTATATAAGTACAGGAAACACAGAAATATCACATACCCATATACCAAGAAAGTCCAGGAATAACATCCCATGACAGGATCCGACGTATACTAGTCCATGAACCGTCGTGTCGGGAATCATGTAAAATACTACAACTGAATCAGATATAGTAGATATCAAGACAATGAAAAATATCAATGAATGTACTTGCCTGTGGTCCTGAGATGATAAGGTGAACAGACGCTCAGAGAGATCACAGACCTAAAATAAGATACTATGAGTCAAACAGGGCTTAATACTGAAAAAGGAAACTAATTCAAGTCATGAATGCAAGTCTAAGTCAAAATTAGGTCAATCTAGGTCAGACTGAGTCATACTAGGTTATACTGGTTCATACTAGGTCATACTAGGTTACTGGGAGTCGATCCAAGTCAAACTAGGTCAAACGGGGTCAAAGGTTGACTTACAGTTGACTTTTGGTCAAAAAGTCAACCATGGTCAACTTTGGTCAACTCTAGGTCAACCCTAGGTCAAACGAGCCTAATGTTGACCAACTGTTGACTTTTAGTCAACTGGTCAACTCTGGTTTGGTTTCGGTCAAATCTAGTCGCTTAAAGAGTAAGTTTGACTCTCGGTTGACTTTTGTTAACTTTTGGTCAAAATGGTCAACCGACGTCAAAACTAGTCTATGAGCACTATATTTGATCATTACCAACCAAGGGAATCAAGTTCTAACCCTATCTTAGACACTAGACTCAAATACCCTATTCCTAGGTGAAACTTATATTACCCTTACCATTACCTTACCATGTATCATGAATTTCCTCACATCTCTCTAACACTCACTCACACACAACACTCTCACATGTATCACACTAATATAGGCTTTCCTATAGGTTTCCTATTAGTTCACACATAGGCTAACCTATAGGCTACTAGCTATACTCCTATAGGCTCACACACACCCACACATTGGCTCATAAACACACACACACACACAAGCTGAATTTATGGACTGATATGAGGTGGTTAGGACAGCCTATAGTGGACTGCTAAGGACTAAAATATAGAGTGGTTTAAGACAGGTTTTGGGGGCTGGAAATGGGGTAAAAGTGGACTGATTTCAAGGTGCTTTGGGGACTGAATTTGTGGACTGTCAAGGGGGTGTACATGGACTGAATGAAAGGTGAAATAGACAGGCATCTAAGGGACTAACCTGGATTGTTTTGGATAGTCCAAGGGACAGCCAAGTGTGGCCAAAACTGGACTGTTAGATGGACAATTTTGGGGTGGCTGTTGTGTGGCTAAGGGCTAAAATGTGGGCAATAATAGGGCTGATTTGGTGGCAGCCATCAGGGACTGAATATGGGGTGTATTTGGGACAACAATGTGGAGTGTTTAAGGACAGCCAAAAAGGTGTAAGGGGCTGTGTATGGACAGCACATGGATGGGTGTTTATTTGGGACTGTCATTGACAGCCAGCAAGCTGGAATTGCTGCTGTTAGGACAGCAGGAAAAATGGGGTTTTCCTCCCCCTCCTTATCACTCCACTCCTCAATTCACATCTCAAATTCCCCTTTCTCACAACTTCTCAAACACCACACCTACACACACTCTAATCCCTCTCTAAACTAAACATACACACACATATCCTATACTCCTCTTGGCCGAACCCTCTATGTACCCACAACCAACACAAAATCCCACATACACATACCATAGTATATATATACATATATATAAACCATAATATATATATACATAGAGAATAATATATATATAAGCCACATATATATATCTATAGATATTAGAAATTATGATACTATATGATACATAGGAAACACATTCCTAAACACTCCTAAAATCTGGAATAAATATTAGAATAACAATAAATCAATACACAAATAATCCACATGTGTCCAAATAGGGGGTTTTTCCAGTAGGACACGATCCTACTCATAGGACACCTCTACAAGTGTCCAAATGGACACGAAATTGACACAAATGGGCACAAAACCATGGGGGTCATTCCTATGGGTCAAAACTATTCTAATGCATGAGAGAAATGAGAAAGAGAAGGGATTTATTCCTCTCGGTGACTCGAATCGAAGAAAATGCCTCCCGATGCGCCACAGACACGTAGGAATCCCAAACGGACACGGACAAGCTCTGAATCCTCTCAAACTTGGGTAGCTCCCTCCTTGGCTTGAATGGAGAAGGAAGGAAGAAGATTTGGTGGAGAAATGGAAGGATTCGGTGGAGGAATGATTAGGGTTTGCTCTCTAAAACAAAATGGGGAAGAACAAGAGAGAGAATGGAAGAGTGGATAATGTTTGGATGAAGGAGTCCTATCCCCACATGGTGGCCGGCCACAAGGAGGGTTTTGTCCTATTAGGGAAAAGCCCAAAAAGCCCCCTCTAATCTATTTAGTTAATACATGGAAGGGCTCCTAATTAGTCGGGGGTAGTTTAGTCATTCCAACTAACTCTAATCTAATTAATCCTAACCAAATAATTTAGCCTAGTCACTAACTAAAATAACTAGCATGTGGGCCATGGCTAACTAGTGTGTGGGCCCGCTAGAGTCAACACTACCCCGGGTCCCCGATACAAGTCGGAATGAGTTGAAATTCGAACCCGACTCAAATAACCCCAAAATAATTCAATAAATAAATAAATAATTCCAAAATAATTTTAAAGTGGAAAATTACCAAAATACCCCTGTTCATGAAAACTGGGGGTGACAGGAGGCTAGCTCGCCCACAATGCTATCATTACCAAACACGTTCTATTTACTTTTGTGCACCGTCTATCATTTATTGTCTTTCTAATCTTGCCTTAGGATTAGTTTCATGGCATATTTCATAACCTATATCGTGTTGCCGAATTCGAGTGTTCGCATAAAAATACATGCATGACTTACCCATACTTACCGTCCGACCTTTCCTGTCCAAAGTAAACCAAGTTAGTCAATAATTCATATAAAATTTCAATGTCAAGGGCGTGTCTCTGCCTCAGGTCCTAGCGCGACGTAGGCGTATTTTCTAACTCAATTTCACGAAGTACTCTTTATCCTTTGGTGTGTTACATTTCAAGCCTGTTCAGAAGGCACTTTATTTAGTTAACTTAGACTACTTTGTTTCAATGCAAGGACTTACACGTGGATTGCCACCAGCAAAGTCCACTTAATCTATATGTACCGGTCACTGGCACCACAAGCCATTTTGGACCCTTCCTACCATGGTATTTCTCAACTAGCATAGGGTGCTGGCTGGCACACCCCGTTAGTCTCTTGAAATACTCCTGCACTTACGTCCCCTGGGTGGCCGAGCCCGCACTCAGGCAGCCCACAAGCCCCTTTTGATTCCGCCTAGGCTGGCCACGATCCTCCCTTTGATCATGCCGCAAAATCCCTTATGTCTCCCACCTCCCGTATACGAGGGGATTGTCTACGACCATTTCGTATTGTTTGTCATTTTAACTTAACGGCTGTCTCCGAGCCGTAGGCTAACCCTTAGCCATAATACGTTATCGACCAGGTTGGCGTCCGTGCAGCGCGGGTAGCGAGCCCCGTTGTACGTGCCCGTCACACCTGTCACTAACCATTCCTTTCTTCCTTATTTTTTATTCTTTCTTTTTTTTCTTTTTTTCACTTGCCCGTTCGTTTATTGATTCATTCACACATTCATTCATTCGTTGATTCATTCATTCACTCATTCGTTCATTCTTTCATTCATACATTCATTCATTCGTTGATTCATTCATTCACTTATTCATTCATTCTTTCATTCATATATTATGCAACTCTCCGTGCATGAGTCGCCTTGGCGACCCATCGGTCCCGAAGTCTTTTAATGTTGCTATATTCTACTCGGAATGACTATGTCGATAGTCTTCTGTCTCATTATTTTAAACCATTCATTGTTTCATTGTTGAACGCATAAGGAACTCGAAACGTAAGCTTGTGCCTTAGCACGAGCGTGGAGTACGGTGCGAGAGTTCGTACATTTTCCATGTTCTTTTCCATGTTCTAAACAAGCATACAAGATGAGATTATTCCCTTAGCTAGGTGCGTTGAGTCATTTATTAGCATGCGCGGTGTTATCACCTAGCAATTTTAGAAATAGTGTCCGTATTATTATGTGTCTAGGCTAAGCAAGGACGACTTCATCGGAGCCACCCACCTTAGCGATGTTCGCATCGGCCGAGTGATACTCCGAGCGTGCCTTTGAAAGTCTAAGTTTGGATTCATCCTTGACGGGCCAATATAAGCCTTGCATCGATTCTTCATCAGGTCGATGCCAACTCTTCGGGTCGACGGCTCGTTTGAGTCGTTGCACTTGCCATTTGAATCGGCGTTCCGCTAGGGCGGAGCGGGTCATTACACCACCTTTGGTCACACTACTCCTCAAAACATGGTCACTAAAATCTTATTATCTTCTAACTAGTTGTTAACAATTCTACCGGCAGATATCTAGGCATATGGCATCTATAATCCCTCATTTCTATAAAGAACCAATTATTCAATATTCAAGCATTATTATACTATAACTTAAGAATTTATGATGAATTCTAGACAGCACGATAATTCGTCTTCCCGGAATAGGAAGGAACGAGAATCAATGGTACGGAAAACAAGAAAGTATAATCAAGAGCAAATATGGATTTTTCAGGGACGTAGAGAATTTTTAGAAGAATTTTCAAAGCAGAGCGGATTGAGATTTCTAAGGTTTAGTCATTGTCGCAGGCTCGTACCAGTACAGTTACGTAACCGGAACGATATGCTCTGACCTGCATGGGCTACCACAAAAACTTGTCACGACCCGCACCCGCTTTTCGGACGCGAGCTCGTGAGCAAGCCAGCTACGTATCGAGCGGACTCCAGCCCGACTCGAGTACGTATAAGCTGTTCAGAGTAGGGTATCATGTCTAATCTAAACTATATCTCAATCCACATGAATCATATAAATAAGAATGAACAATTATGGGTCATGGTCTGCAGCCCATTAACATGTTATTCGATTAGACTCTAAGAATGATATGAGTCCATAAAGTAAGCAGAATATATCATGGTACTGAATATAAAGTACGAGAGGATAATAAAAAAATATCACAAGCAAATACCTGTATCATACATCACAATCCTCTACCATCCCGCTCTGCTAACTAACTCCATGTAGTCGCTAAACCTGAAGAGATCATCAGATCCTCAGAGGACTAGCAAGATACATAATATACAAGCCAACATGTAACAGTACAAATATACAAAGAAGTAAGGAACAATCAAGGATATCCAACGAGACAAAATGAACAAAGACACAAGATCTAAATACAAGGATCCTAAGACACTGGCATGCCATACTAGAAATGGCTAATAGGTCAAAGCTATAGACTGCAGTCAAGGGAAGCACTCACAATCTATAGTGTCTCAATCGCAGTCAAGGTAAGTACTCACAACCAAGACGGTAGCCAATCCTAGTATAAAATCCTATAGACCGTAGTCAAGGTAAGTACTCCCAATCTATATAATGTCAAAGTCAAGTCCTACTCAAGTCATGTCAAGTCAAGTCAAGTTATAATTAAGTCGAGGGAATCGTGGTGTAGGACTAGATGACTCTATCAAGGAATACATATGAAACTAACACAGTGTAACAGATAGAAATATCATAACAGAAAGGAACGAGAATGTGCAGGCAACTAGAAACATGTAAAGTAAAACTATAACAGGATGAGTGTACTAGAAAAGGAATAAAGCAATCACGAATATAAGGAAAAGAACAGCACCGAGACAACGAATATGCATATAAATTATACTGTACAAGCTGGCAAGGTATACTTGCCTGGTGGTAGCGCGAAGAACCAATAAGTTACCGTCAATTGGTACGTCATAATGTCCAAAATTCACAAATGTCTCCGAAAGCTGAAACCGACATCGCCAACATTATCAGAATAGTCAAATTAGCTAGGATTGCCTGTCCTTAAGTCCAATTCTGGGCACAGGGGCAAAAAGATAATTTCGGACAAAAACGATGTCCGTCGTTGGACCCGCTTTGCACCGAAAAGCGTGCCAGAGTCAATGGTCTCTAAAGTCATCAAACTATATGTCTACAGGTCCGGTTTTCCGATACGAACCCAACCGTATGTCCAAAGTTAGATTTCGGCAGGCTGTGCACAAAATCACCTGTTGAATCGGACCGTGGGGCCCACGAAACGGCATTCCAATTCAACTGTCTCAGAATTGGACCAAACTTGGCATACAGGACCAAAAAAATGATACGGTCCTGTTGGCGCAAGTTTCATCTCGATCTGATGAGCGTGCACAAAGTAATTGGAAAATTTGTACAGAACCCGATACGGTGAATTTCGACGGATACGCATCAAATTTGTCGTGCACACGCGACCAATTTGAATTCCGTCAAATCCCACACGACCACGAAGCCGTTACGCACCTTTCTATGCTTACGATGCGCGACCACGTCATCCGGAATGGCGGGACGTACGTCGTATCAGAGGGTTTTATTGAAATTTCATAATTTCGAAAACAGGTTTTTCTCGAACTTTGAAGATAATTTAACAGCAATAAAATAGATAAAAAATAAATCTATAAGTAGGGTTGGCATCTCGTATATGTTGTCAACAGACGTGTTCAATTAGATTTTGAAATCCCTAACTGGATTGGCCAATTTTGGCCTTCCAAAATAGTGGTTTCGCTTTTGAAACTACTCTGTTTCGAACAGAATTTCATCGATATTTAAGAGGATTTTTCGGACAGATTAAAGCAATCTAAAGAAAAGTATTTGAAGACATTCGAAGGTGTATAGGTTGTGAGTATACCAGATTAAACGGTCCGTAAAACAACCTCCTGGAGGCGACGAATCGTCGTCACAAAGTTTAGGCCATGGCTGCCACTGTTCCAGTCGCGCGCGCTCCAGCTGACTCCGGCCGCGCGCGGAGGTGGCTCCGGCGGCCGAGCGTGCGCACGGGAGCCCGGGGTTGTCCAGAGGCAGTGGGCGCCGTTGGTTTTTAGGGTTTCACTCTCGAACCCCCCTTCTCGAGCACATACATGTTGCAATTTTCTGATTTCCCGAACAGAGTTCGGTTTATACAGCAGTTTGGGTCGGCTTAGCATTGTTAGCTTGGGTCTTCCTGGGCTGGGTCTTGCTGGGCTGGGATGGGCCTGGGAGAGGGCTGCTCATGGGCTCGGGGTTTATTAGTGTTTACTAAAGCCCAACAATTATATAAACACACACATATATATATATATATATATATATATATATATATATATATATATATATATATATATATATATATATATATTTTGTTTATATATATATATATATATATATATATATATATATATATATATATATATATATATATACATGTATAATTCTATTTATATACATTCAAGGCAAATATATATATATATATATATATATATATATATATATTTTTTTTATATATATATATATATATATATATATATATATATATATATATATATATATATATATATATATATATATATATATATATTATATACTCCCAGATTTAATAAAACCCAAAAATGTTTTTAATAAAATATATAACACTTCTAGAATATTTGCACCATAATATTATCATTGTCTACATATATATTTATATACACATGTATACATACATACCTATATGGCTTATGTAAATATATTAAGCTAGAAATTATTGAATATACTATAATTAGTATACCATTTATACAAATCACTCGAAAGACTATAACAAGAACTATATATATATATATATATATATATATATATATATATATATATATATATATATATATATATATATATATATATATATATATATATATATATATATACACACTTATATGTATGGCTCTCTCCCTCTCTACTAAGTGTGTCCCTATATGCTCGTATATATCTATATAAAATAATTTCCATAAACCTAAATAAAATAGCAATATTATCCTTTTTCTAGTGTAGGCTTATTTATAGAAAAAATGTACATATATAATAATATGTATTTCCTAGGATATAAAATAACCAATATTAATCAATAAAAATAGTAATAATAAGGTCAATAATAATGATAGTAAAATAAGCTAAACCTATGATAGGTGTACACACCAAAAATATATAACCAAAAATCCCCAAAGATCCACAAAGGTATTATTTGGGAAGTATTTACCATATACAAAATAAAATAACCTTTTGATAGCAAGAACATATATATATATATATATATATATATATATATATATATATATATATATATAGTTAACCACCCTACGTATAATTGCCTACTACATTGCTAAAATAAAATACCAACACCATATACATCCACATGGACGTCCTTGGATGCACTGTCCGACTACATGGGCTCGAGTTGGGTACGAGTCCATTCCGGGCTATTTGGGTACAATCAGATTTCCTAAAAGTCAAATATTAATAAATAACTATTTAAACTATTTCTAGGAGTCAAGTCGCAACTTGGCTTGATTTTTCTAGTTAGGGTATCACTATGGCCCGGTCTTCCCTATCAGGGCTAATACACTAATCAAAGCACGCCACTTCACTATCCGTGCCATGATCCCTAGTTGTCTTATACTTCAAAACTCCACCATGGCTGAAGTCACCTACCGTAATAATTAACTAAATAATTATTTACAAAATTCTAAATTTACCATTTAAATCAAATAAAAAAATATTTTAAAATTCCAGAAAGGGGAGCTACAACAAGCCTATTGTCTCAATCCCAAGCAAGCAATAACAGTCACAAGATGTCAGAACACCAAATATACAATAGTAAGGCGTCCCATACATTACATATTCGGATGATCATGAAGCTAGTCGTACAAAATGTCAAGACTAGCAAGAGTTTTAGTCATTCATGATCAACCCTAGGATTCGTCAATCATGTTACAACCCGTAGGCAGACAGTAAATAAAGGTGCAACCGAGCTAACACGTGCTCGTCAGCTAAACGCCTCAAAAGAATAATTTTACAATAGAGTGGGAGAGCCAAAAATAACCCACTCATTGTCAGGTTTACGCCTGGTGGTCACCATCTGGCTGGAAGACAGGTAGATCCTCTGAAGCTGCTCCGATATCTGGCCATACAAAAGCAGCTGGGTCAGACCCCAGAAAGAGCAAGTGCCACAAAGGAGGCTTCACTTAGGAACTAAAACCAGCATATCATAAATGAATATTAAAGATAATAAATAAAAAACTGATAATAACAGGGATAACAATAATAAATTGAGTACGAGGAAACCACTCAAGTAGCCAAATTACAACCCTTAAACCAAACAAGGATCGGGGTTGCAATCCTTCACCTGAATAAAACCCGTCTCAAATACTGTTGATAAGGTAATAAGACAATAAACGAAGAGAGGACACAGAACTGTTCCGGGAGCCAGGTTACAACCCTTAAACCAAACAAGGACCGAGGTTGTAGCCCTTCACCTGAACAGAACTTGACCCCTGATCATTATTGTTAAGGCAAACATAGATAATCATGCTATTGAAGTAAGGTAAAACATGACGAGCATGACATGGGGTACTATAAGACAATAAATGAAGATAGGACACAGAACTACTCCGGGAGCCAGGTTACAACCCTTAAACCAAACAAGGACCGGAGTTGTAACCCTTTGCCTGAACAGAACTGGTCCCCTGATCATTATTGTTAAGGCGAGCTTAAGTAATCATGTCATGTCACAATCTTGTACAGGATCAGGACAAGACTAAGCTGGCTATACTCCATCCAATCAATCACGGCCAAGCAAAGAGTACGGCTTGATACTTTAACTAACTAGGGTTATCACAAGCCTTGTTACTAGTGAGATGTAATGAGATTCTTTCAACAGCCACAAGCCCTGCAGACCATCCGGTTATCCAGACGCAATTAGGGGATTGAATTCATATGGGTACATCGTCCAAGAAACGCCTGTACCCTTAAGTAGTTTGGTGGTTGTAACACATGTCAGTGTGCTAGAAATGTGCCCTACTCGACGGTAGGCTACAGATTCCATGATGGGGCACCCAGATAACGGGATTGCCTGTAGCTGGAAAATCTTTTCATGACTACTGGTTTATTCTAGTCATTAGCCTTAGTTAATTTCAATAGGTACCCCTGACCGTGGTATTCAGGGATCCCTATCCTAGACATGATGTAAGACACTACTGGTTTATTTGTACAAATACAATCGCCCACGATGTCCAGGTCATTCATACTTGTCATGTCAGGTTTGCTGTTGTAACAGCATAGCATGTCATGTTTGCTTGTCAAGAGTGTGCCACGGTGGGCCACTATCGTGTTCCTGGAACATGTATAAATTCTATATGGTTCAAGCATTCTCAGAGGAAACATGAGCATAAATATAACATTCTAATATAATAATAATATAATAATAATAAAAGATGACAAGGCCACTATGGAAAGAGCCATACGGCTAAGGGAAATAAGCTCATGCGGCTGAGAAAGAACGGGCACATGCGGCTGCAAGGGAATCGGGCGCATGCGGCTAAGGATGCGGGTCTCATGCGGCTCAGGAAACACAGACGTATGCGGCTGAAGATGCGAGCGCATGCAGCTAAGAGTTGCCAAGGCCTTATGCGGCCGAAAAGGGACAGGTCATATGCGGCAGCAGGGGATCAACGCCATGCGGCTGGGATATCAACGCCATGCGGCTCAAGGAGAGTTAGGCTTATGCGACCGAAAGAGAACAAGTCATATGCGGCTGCGGGGGAAACAATGCCATACGACTGAGAGAAAAGTGACTTCATGCGGCAGCTGGATGCGGGTGTTCATGTGGATGGAAGAATACGAATCTATGCGGCTTCGGTCGAGCAGGGCCATGTGGCTGGGTCATGCCGAGGCCTTATGCGGCTGCAGGAAAACAAGTATATACGGTTGGAAAGAACCAGTCCATGCGGCTATGATCAAGTGGAGTCCTATGCGGCTGAGCAAGGGGACCCTGGCCTATGCGGCTAAAGTTAAGGGCTTTCATACGGGTGAAGAACTGCGGGGCGCATGCGGCAGGCGCATGCGGTAGGAGCATACGGGTGTCCATGCGGCTGGAACCAAGGACATCTTATACGGCTAAGTCGGGCAGAGCCATACGGCTGGAAAAGGAGCAGTGTCATGCGGCTAAAAACCAAGGCCTATGCGGCTATAGAGACTTGCCGCATGAAAGTCATACGGCTAAGGCTGCCATACGGCTGGAAAGCTGTTCTTCTTCTCTGCTTTTCCGAGAAGAAGAGCCATGAAGTCCATGGCTTCAAAGCTCCATAAATCCTCCATCCAAGGTCTGAATCCAGACTTCCATAGGTTAAAATGGGGCAGAATCAAATTCTCTACAACATGGAATCATCAAAACTAGATAATAACAAGGTTAGATAGATCAAAACCTAAGAATTTTGAAAATACAATAAACTTAGATCTACACAA
Source organism: Iris pallida (assembly GCA_029216955.1). Lineage (NCBI taxonomy): Eukaryota > Viridiplantae > Streptophyta > Magnoliopsida > Asparagales > Iridaceae > Iris > Iris pallida. The sequence goes on along the minus strand of JANAVB010004399.1, from coordinate 6,883,996 downwards.
ATTGAACCATGGAAATTAGAAATGCTAAGTATTAAAGTGTGTTAGAATCTCGTAAGGAAGAGAATGGAACAATAAAAACAGAGTTCCTCCATGAAGCAAGCTGTACTTGCCTAAGCTCTCTCCCTGGTAGGTGGAAGAGTAATGGTGAGGAAGAAGTATTAATGGAGAAGAAGTAAATGAAGAGAGAAGAAGTGGACGGCTATTAAAGGAGAAAGGGGTGGTAGGTGGGGTTGGTTTACAAGAAAACCAATCCAAACCAAACCAAACCAAGCCAACTAAGCCGAACCAAGCAATGAGATATCATAATAAACCATACGATGAAACATGTAAAAATACGTACACGTATACCAAAATACGTAATACGAACTATAGTCGTTACAACTCTACCCACCTTAAAAGAATTCTATCCTCGAAATTTAATTAAGATGCTAGAGAAGCAAGGACAAACTATACTAATCATATGCAAGCTATAACAAGGTAATCAATCAAGCAATCATTCATTCAAGCAAGGGATTGAGAGCACAAGGCATAAGGAAGACATTATACCTTACGAGTCAAACAGGTCGGAATATCGCGATCGGATATCATCCTCACGCTCCCATGTTGACTCACCCAAAGAGTGATGACCCCAAGCAACACGGACTAACCTAATAGTCATGTTCTTGAGTATCTTCTCTTTTCGGTCCAATATAGATACGGGTCTTTCCTCATACGAAAGGTTGGAACCAACAACCAATTCTGATTGATCTAGGATATGGCTCGGGTCTGGGATATACCGTCACAATTGGGATACATGGAACACGTCATGCACCTCACGTAGCGACGGCGGAAGAGCGAGACGATAGGATACATCACCTACTCGCTCCAGAATATCGAACGACCCTATATACCTAGCACTAAGCTTTTTCCGTATGCCAAAATGAATGATGCCACGGTTAGGCAAAATCCTCAAGAATACATTGTCGTCGACCGAGAATTCAAGGGGACGCCGATGAGAATCGGCCCAATGACGCTGGCGATCTTGGACAACTCGAAGATGATCTCTGACTCTCCTGACCACCTCAACCGTCTGAGCAATCATTTTCGGACCGAGCATCTGTCACTCTCTAATATCGTCTCATACTAGCGGGGATCTGCACTTCCTACCATACAGTACCTCGAACGGTGTCATCTGGATACTGGCCAGGAAACTGTTGTTGTACGAGAACTCCACCAGGTGCAGGTGATCTTTTCATGAACCACCGAAGTCGAGTGTACAAGATCTCAACATATCTTCCAAGGTTCGTATGGTACGCTCTGACTGACCATCTGTCTACGGATGATAAGTTGAACTGAACTGGAGGTGAGTTTCCAAACTCTTCTGCAGACTACGCTAAAAGTGCGACGTAAATCTTGAATCTCTGTCCGAGGTAATACTGACTGGTACACCGTGGAATCTGACAATCTGCCGGAGATACATCTCTGCTAGCTGAGCTGTCGACTGACCAACGCTGAACGGGAAAAGTGAGCCACCTTCGTGAGCCTATCTATAATAACCCAAATAGCATCTCTACCGGCCGGGGACCTAGGTAATCCAGTCACGAAATCCATGGTTATATGCTTCCACTTCCATTCTGGAATTGGCAAGGGCTGAAGAAGTCCAGCTGGCCTCTGATGTTCAGTTTTAACTTGTTGGCAAACCAAACACCGAGAGACAAACCGGGCTATCTCCCTCTTCATGGCATTCTACCAAAAGTGCTGACGAATATCACGGTACATCTTTATACCACCAGGATGAATGGAATACTGAGAACTGTGAGCCTCTGCCATAATCTCCTGTCTGATATCTCCACTGGGTACACAAAGACGCTTTCCATGTTGAAGTGTACCGTCTTCATGAATGCATAACTCCGGTCTTCGTCCTGCCTCACACTCTGCTTCGAGCTGCTGAAGCTTAGAATCTGCTGATTGAGCCATCCGGATCCTCTCGACTATACTGGACTGAACTTGCATACTGGCCATCAATGCCACACTGGTAGAAAGGACAACTTCTATACCCATCTTCTGAAGATCTGCTAATAGCTCTGGTTGGACCGTTAGGAAATAAACTTCGGCTCTTCTGCACAATGCATCTGTAACAACGTTGGCCTTCCCAGGATGATACTGCAGGTTGACATCATAATCCACAAGTAGCTCTAGCCATCTTCTCTGACGCATGTTAAGATCCTTCTGGGTGAAAACATACTTCAGGTACTTGTGGTCGGTGAAAATCTCTACCTTATCTCCGTACAAGTAGTGCCTCCACAACTTAAGTACAAACACTACTGCTGCCAGCTCCAAGTCATGGGTTGGATAATTCCTCTCATGATGATGATATTGACGTGATGCATAAGCTATTACCTTCCCATGCTGTATCAGAACACATCCTAAGCCTCTGCCTGAAGCATCACAATACACTGAGAATCCTCCGGTTCCTTCTGGAAGCGTGAGAATGGGTGCCGTCATCAAGCCTCGCTTTAACTTCTCAAAAGAACTCTGGCACTCTGCTGTCCAAGCAAACTGTACATCCTTGCTGGTCAACTGGGTCAATGGCGCTGAAATCTGAGCAAAGTCTGAAACAAATCGTCGGTAGTAGCCGGCCAAGTCAAGAAAACTGCGAACTTCTGCAACTGTGCTGGGTACTGGCCATGTCTCAATAGCCACGATCTTCTGGGGATCCACTTCTACTCCTCCTCTGGTGATAATATGACCCAAGTACGAAATGAGATCGAGCTAGAACTCGTATTTACTGAACTTGACATACAACTGTGTTCTCTGAGAATCTGAAGAACCACACGGAGATGCTGCTCATGCTCCGCCTCACTCTTGCTGTAGACCAGGATGTCGTCTATGAATACGATCACGAACTGATCCAAATAAGACATGAAGATACGATTCATGAGGTCCATGAATACAGCCGGCGCATTGGTTGCTCCAAATGGCATAACAAAGAACTTCCAATGCCTATATCGAGATCTGAAAGCTGTCTTCGAAATATCCTACTCTCTGACTCTGATCTGATGGTATCCCGACTGCAAGTCGATCTTCGAGAATACTGCTGTCCCCTTGAGTTGATCAAATAAGTCATCTATCCTCGGGAGAGGGTATGTGTTCTTGATTGTCACTGAGTTCAAGGTACGATAATCTACACATAATCGGGATGTACCATCATTTTTTTATAGAAAGCATCGGGGCTCTCCAAGGCGATCCACTAGCACGAATGAATCCCTTGGTTCTGAGTTCTTCAATCATCTTGTACAATATCTCTAGCTCTGACGGCGCCATCCTGTAGACTCTCTCTGACACTGGGGCTGTCCCAGGGATCAAGTCTATGGTGAACTCGATCTCCTGTTCTGGCGACATCCCTGGAAGCTCTTCTGGGAAAACATCTGGAAACTCTTCGACTATCCGAGGTAACTGCACTGCTGCTACTGCCATCCACAATACTGGAGGAGAAGGTTCAACTTTGCCTCGGCAAAAAAAAATCTGGCTCGCCTGGAATGCTAAAAATAACCCTGCCAATATGGCAGTCTATCCTAGCATACTGGTCTCTCAACCAATCCATCCCTAAGACCACAGCATAATCGGCCATCGGAAACTCTATCAACCTAGCGAGAAATTCTCTACCGCTAACTACGATCCGACACGAGAAAAATACTCTATCTACTCCCACAAATCCGTTACCAGTAAGTATATTGAGCCTTACTGATAATAACTCAGGCTCCAGTCCTATCCGTGTCACGAATTGTACAGAAATAAATGAATACGATGCACCAGAGTCAAATAATACTGAAGCTGGAAAGGTGTTGACGAGAATAGTACCTGCCACTACCTCTCCTGGTGCTAATCCTTCTTCTTCCATGGTCAAAGTCAGCACTTGACCATGTCCTCCGGGTGCGGGTCCCCTCTGCTAAAAACTTCTCTGCCTGTTCTGGATCAGAGCCTGGGCTTGGACATAATGCTGCGGTCTCTGCTGTTGGAATGCCTGGGCCTGCGTCGGCAATGGCCTCGAAAACGGGTAATGATGCTGCTGAACTGGCGCTGGTCCACTCACCGAAGGACTAGAGAAGGCTGATGAAGATGAACTCCCTCTGTTTGGGCAGTTCCCAACCCTGTGGTCCGGGGCACTACAAACCAAGCACAACCCCTGTGCTCTGCGACACTCTAATACTACATGCCCTGGCTTTCCACAGTATGAACATCCCACTGCAAAAGAGTGCTTCTGCTGCTGAGGGTGCGTTGGGGTTGAATGTTGAACCGACATCACTGAGGCCGTCCTCCTCGGAGGTCCAATGGTCAGAGCCCTAGCTGTCGGGGCCGGTGCTGAAGACTGATTCATCTGGCCATGGGATCGCTTCCGACCCCCGGTCCTATCCACGATCCTCTAGGAGGTATACTCATGCCTCCTGGCTGCTCTCAATACTGCATCAAAAGTCTGATGCTCAAACTGCTCCACGGCCAACAAAATCTCCAGATGGAGCCCCTGCTGGAACCACTGGGCTCTGTCGAACTCGGTCGCTACCAAGGTGGGAGCAAACCGACTAAGTCTCAAAAACTCGGCTGTATATCCGTCGACCGTCCTGCCCATCTGCTTCAGATTGGTGAACCTCGTCTGTAGATCGTATCGAGCTACAGCATCGAAATACTTGGTCTGGAATCTCTCTCTGAATACTGTCCATGAAATAGGTGCCACTAATCCAACGGTCTGTGCTGTCCACCAGCTGCGGGCAAGATCCAATATCTGCAGGCACACCACGGCCACCTTCTCATCTTCTAGAGTCCTGACTGCTTCTAGAATCACCTCTGTGTCCTGAAGCCAAGCATCTGCGGCATTAGCATCTTTGCTGCCGTCAAAGAATGGAGGGTTCAAGCGCTTGAAGCTGTTGGCCGCGCTGTTACCATGATGAACTCCTCTGGTCAGAGCATCTGTCACCACCTGGTACAAGGCATCTCCTTAACGATCCTGAGAAGCTAACAATAACCTGATGAGATCCACCAAGGTGCCATCATCAGGCTCTGTAGGCTGGACGGGCTGAACTGGTGGCTCTCCTCCAGTAGGCATGACTCTGGAGGCTACTCCTGAATGCTGGACTTGATCCCCAGGTTGTTGCGGGTCCACGGGAGGTGCTCCGCCTTGCTGATCGGTAGGACCAGGAACAATGCCGCTGAAGAAGACGACATAGGGAACAATAAGGAAGGACCAGGACAGATCAAAGATACAAGCATGTGATCAGGTCAAGATTTCAGGGATTTAGAGGATACGAGCAGAGATCAAGGGCGAGTACTGATTGAGACATCTATTCGGTAAACCCCCACACATCTTGATATTACAAGACCTGTATGGGCCACCACTTAAACCATGTAATGCCCCAGAACCAGAATACTGGAGAGCGGAGGCGTACATAGCCAGCTACGTATATTGAAGTGCAACCCACTTCGCTATACGGTCATGGCTGTCTAGATACATGAGGGTTTAACTACAAGCCATCAGTCTCCTATGGTCATAAACAAGCCTATTGTCTCAATCTCAAGCAAGCAATAACAGTCATAAGATGTCAGAACACCAAATATACAATAGTAAGGCATCCCATATATTACATATTCGGATGATCATGAAGCTAGTCGTACAAAATGTCAAGACTAGCTAGAGTTTTAGTCATACATGATCAACCATAGGATTCGTCAATCATGTTACAGCTCGTAGGCAGACAGTAAATAAAGATGCAACCGAGCTAACACGTGCTCGGTAGCTAAACGCCTTAAATGAATAATTTTACAATAGAGTGGGAGAGCCAAAAATAACCCATTCGTTGCCAGGGTTATGCCTGGTGGTCACCATCTGGCTGGAAGACAGGTAGATCCTCTGGAGCTGCTCCAATATCTGGCCATACAAAACCAGCTGGGTCAGACCCCAGAAAGAGCAAGTGCCACAACGAAGGCTTCACTTAGGAACTAAAACCAGCATATCATAAATGAATTAAAGATAATAAATAAAAAACTGATAATAACAGGGATAACAATAATAAATTGAGTACGAGAAAACCATTCAAGTAGCCAGATTGCAATCCTTAAACCAAACAAGGACCGGGGTTGCAATCCTTCACCTGAATAGAAACTCGTCTCATATACTTTTGATAAGGTAATAAGATAATAAACGAAGAAAGGACACAGAACTGTTCCAGGAGCCAGGTTACAACCCTTAAACCAAACAAGGACCGGGGTTGTAGCCCTTCGCCTGAACAGAACTTGACCCCTGATCATTATTGTTAAGCAAGCATAGATAATCATGCTATTGAAGTAAGGTAAAACATGACGAGCATGACATAGGGTGCAATATGACATTAAACGAAGAGAGGACAAAGAACTACTCCGGGAGCCAGGTTACAACCCTTAAACCAAAAAAGGACCGGGGTTGTAACCTTTCGTCTGAACAGAACTGGTCCCCTGATCATTATTGTTAAGGCGAGCTTAAGTAATCATATCATGTCACAATCTTGTACAGGATCAGGACAAGACTAAGCTGGGCTAGACTCCATCCAATTAATCACGGCCAAGCAAAGAGTACGGCTTGATACTTTAACTAACTAGGGTTATCACAAGCCTATTTACTAGCAAGATGCAATAAGATTCTTCCAACTACCACAAGCTCTGCAGACCATCCAGTTATCCAGACGCAATTAGGAGATTGAATTCATGTGGGTACATCGTCCAAGAAATGCCTGTACCCTTAAGTAGTTTGGTGGTTGCAACATATGTCAGTGTGCTGGAAATGTGCCCTACTCGACGGTAGGTTACATATCCCATGACGGGGCGCCCAGATAACGGGATTGCCTGTAGCTGGAAAATCTCTTCATGACTACTGGTTTATTCTAGTCATTAGACTTAGTTAATTTCAATAGGTACCCTGACCGTGGTATTCAGGGATCCCTATCCTAGACATGATGCAAGACACTACTGGTTTATTTGTACAAACACAATCGCCCACGGTGTCCAGGTCATTCATACTTGTCATGTCAGGCTTGCTGTCGTAACATCATAGCATGTCAGGTTTGCTTGTCAAGAGTGCGCCAGGGCGGGCCACTATAGTGTTCCGGGAACATGTACAAAATCTACATGGTTCAAGCATTCTCAGAGGAAATATAAGCATAAATGTAACATTCTATTATAATAAAAATATAATAATAATATAATAATAATAATTAAAGAGGACAAGGACTATGGAAAGAGCCATGCGGCTAAGGAAAATAAGCTCATACGGCTGAGAAAGAACGGGCACATGCGGCTGCAAGGGAATCGGGCGCATGTGGCTATGGATGCGGGTCTCAGGCGGCTCAGGGAACACCGACGTATACGGCTGAAGATGTGGGCGCATGCGGCTAAGAGTTGCCAAGGCCTTATGCGACCGAAAAGGGATAGGTCATATGCGACAGCGGGGGATCAACGCCATGCGGCTGGGAGATCAACGCCATGCGGCTCAAGGGGAGTTAGGCTTATGCGGCTGAAAGAGAACAAGTCATATGCGGCTGCGAGGGAAGCAATACCATGTGGCTGAGAGAAAAGTCACTTCATGCGACAGCGGGATGCGAGGGTTCATGCGGCTGGGAGAATACGAGTCTATGCGGCTTCGGTCGAGCAGGACCTTGCGGCTGGGTCATGCCGAGGCCTTATGCGGCTGCAGGAAAACAAGTATATGCGGCTGAAAGGAACCAGTCCATACGGCTATGCTCAAGTGGAGTCCTATGCGGCTGAGCATGGGGACCCTGGCCTATGCGGCTAAAGTTAAGGGTTTTTATACGGGTGAAGAACTGCGGGATGCATGCGGCAGGAGCATGCGGGTGTCCATGCGGCTGGGACCAAGGACATCTTATGCGACTAAGTCGGGCAGAGCCATGCGGTTGGAAAAGGAGCAGTACCATGCGGCTAAAAGCTAAGGCCTATGCGGCTATGGAGACTTGCCGCATGAAAGTCATGCGGCTAAGGCTGCCATGCGGCTGGGAAGCTGTTCTTCTTCTCTACTTGCCCGAGAAGAAGAGCCAAGAAGTCTATGGCTTCAAAGCTCCATAAATCCTCCATCCAAGGTCTGAATCCAGACTTCTATAGGTTAAAATAGGGCAGAATCAAATTTTCTACAACATGGAACCATCAAAACTAGATAATAACAAGGTTAGATCGATCAAAACCCAAGAATTCCAAAAATACAATAAACTTAGATCTACACAAATTGAACCATGAAAATTAGAAATGCTAAGTATTAAAGTGTGTTAGAATCTCGTGAGTAAGAGAATGGAACAATAAAAATAGAGTTCCTCCATAAAGCAAGATGTACTTGCCTAAGCACTCTTCCTGGTAGGTGGAAGAGTAATGGTGAGGAAGAAGTAGTAATGGCGAAGAAGTAAATGAAGAGAGAGAAGAAATGGGCGGCTATTAAAGGAGAAAGGGGTGGTAGGTGGGGTTGGTTCACAAAAAAACCAATCCAAACCAAACCAAGCCAACCAAGCCGAACCAAGCAAGGAGATACCATAATAAACCATGTGATGAAACATATAAAAATATGTACACGTATACCAAAATACGTAATACGAACTATGGTCGTTACACCATGCAACCTGACTATCTGCCTGAGGTACATCTTTGTAAGCTGATCCGTCGACTGACCAATCCTGAAAGGATGAAAATAAGCTACCTTGGTGAGTCTGTCAACTATAACCCAGATAGCATCTCTTCCATCTGGGAATTTAGGTAACCCAATTATAAAATCCATGGTAATGTGCTCCCATTTCCAATCTGGGATCGGTAAGGGTTGAAAAAGTCCAGCTGGTCTCTGATGTTCAGCCTTAACTTGCTGACGAACCAAACAACGAGAGACGAACCGGACTATCTCCCTCTTCATGCCATTCTGTAACACCCACTTTTCTAAAATGAGGGTAATTTTGAATTTTTGTAAAAGTTTATTATTTAATAATAGGATTTATAAATTATGGGAATTTTTAATTAATTTAATACTATTTAAAATTGGTGAATTATAATTTTGATGTGTTAGCTAGTGAACCCTAGAACTATTGAGCCTAGAGACTAACCATGACCATGGAGGTCTAACCCATGTGATTAGATTAGCTAATTACCACTTTTTAGGCTAAGGGTATTTTGGTCATTTTGTGACTTCTGAATTATTCAGGATTTTGATTAATTGGTGAATTTTAGATTATTTTAATAATATTTAAATTAATGCATTATGATTTTGGTTATTTTTTATATTTTAATATTTTGGAAATTTTTATATTTTAATATTGATTTTATGGGATTTGTTTAGTCGGGTTTGAGTTTCGTTTTGTTCCAACTTGTGTTAGTGACCCGGGTAGCTTAGACTCTAGACGGGACCCCAAGATTAGTTAGTCATGGCCCACAAACCCCACTAATTAAGTTAGTAAGTTTAGACTAATCCCAATTGTTAGATTGGTTAAGTTAGAGGCTTAAATTTAACCCTTTTAATCCCAAACTTCAACCTAACTTAAAATTAACCAAGAGGACTAGTTGAGGCCTTATTGGGCTTTCTCCCAAGGTCCAAATAGGGTTTAATGGCAGCCACTATAGGTAGGTTAGCCTCCCTTTCTTTCATTTCATTCCATCTTGCCTCTTTTCCTTCACAAAGTGTTCTTTTCCAAATTAGAGAGCTTCCCTCTTTGATTTGATCTCCAAATCCTTACATCCCTCCACTAAAACTTTCATCCAACCTTCTCATATACCAAGTGTCATGACCCGCACCCTGAAGAGGTGCACGAGCACGTGGTTACGTCCAGCCTACGCCGCAGTATCGGCGGTAGAACGCTGTATATAGGGTCTGTAAATACTACGACTAAAACAGATAAATGTACCTGTACATTATATACACTCCGAATGGAGGTGACATAGCAATACAGTCTCAATCACATATATCAAACTAAGGTAGATAGCATGGAAAAGAGATATGATAGATAAAACAGGAAACGAGTCCAAGATCCACACAAGTCAGAGCTATACACAAACATCCAGAGTCTCATAAAATATATGATAGATAGTACAAACTGAAATATACTAGCTGGCTCGCAAGCCAGGCAATCCTAACTAAACTATGCTACTCAGGGTGAGCAAAGTCTAGTGGCTCTACCAACAAGCCACAGTCTAAGTCTACTCCGTCAGACTCAACCCCATAGTAGGTCGGGCAATCAGCCTCTGAATCATCTGTAAAATTTGTCAACGGTATCCTGTCAGGAAAATGAGCAAGTACAAACAACAACAGCAGTTCCATATGAATTAACAAATTCTATAAGAGACAGTGTAATGAAATACAAGACAAAATCAACTGGAAGTACATATCATGATGTGAGTACTGAAAAGGACGACGATAAGAATGTATATAGGGTGACTTGGGAACTATTCGGAAGCCGAGTTACAACCCCTAAACCAAACAAGGATCGAGGCTGTAACCCTTCTCCCGAACAGAACTTAGTCACCAAGATAATAAATATAAAAGGTGCCTTGAATTATTAGTGTGTTATGTGATCGGCTTAGGAAAAATATGCTCAGGCTTTCCATCCGACCGGCTATGAACCCTGTATACAATAGAACGATAAGGCCAGTCACCATGGAAAGCTATGAACCGTATAGGGTAAGGCTTTACCCGTCGTGAGGCGAGGGTATAGCTATGAACCATATGTACCATAGAGCCATGTGGGAATTTGATCACACAACCACTAATAACTCTCCCATCCCCGAATAGTACAATGGATCTGGACAAGACACGTTATGACACGGAATTCCATAAGAGGGTAGCAAGTTCTCTTTCGTAATTGGTGTCTATACCAATACACTGAAATAAGACAGAATATGTACCAATATACCATGTAACTCTAGGAATAACATTCCATGTCATGATCCTACATATACTAGTCCGTGAACTGTCGTGACTGGAAATCGAGTATAACACTACAACTGAATCGGATATAGCAGATATCAAGACAATAAAAACTATCAGTGAATGTACTCGCCTGTGGTTCTGAGCTGATAGGGTGAACAGACGCTCAGAGTGATCACAGGCCTAAAATAAGATACTATGAGTCAAACAGGGCTAAATACTAAAAAAAGGAAGCTAATTCAAGTCATGAATGCAAGTCTAAGTCAAAACTAGGTCAATCTAGGTCAGACTGAGTCACACTAGATCATACTGGCTCATACTAGGTCATTCCAGGTCACTGGGAGTCAATCCAAGTCAAACTAGGTCAATCTGGTTCAAGGGTTGACTTACAGTTGACTTTTGGTCAAAAGTTAACTCTGGTCAACTCTGGTCAACACTGAGTCAACCTTGGGTCAACTCTAGGTCAAACAAGTCAAATGTTGACTAACAGTTGATTTTCAGTCAACTGGACAACTCTGGTTTGGTTTCGGTCAAGTCGGATCGCTTAAAGGCTAAGTTTGACTCTCGGTTGACTTTTGTTGACTTTTGTTCAAAAAGGTCAACCGACATCAAAACTAGTCTATGAGCACCATATTTGATCATTACCAACCAAGGGAATCAAGTTCTAACTCTATCTTAGACTCCAAACTCAAATACCCTATTTCTATGTAAAACTTACATTACCCTACCAAGGTAAATCCCGATACCTTGCCCAATCCCCAGGAAACCCCGCTAATACCCAAGATACTAGCCTAGGCTCCTTAGGGTAGATAGATACCATCCTATCTTAGGTTTACCTACCAAGAATTAGGGGTATCCTAGGTATCTAGGCTATGTTAGGATACATGTGTATTGGTTTACCCTATCACCTAACCCATATCATGAATTACCCACACAACACCCTATCACTCACCCATACCACTCACTCTCACACAACACTCACATGATATCACACTCTAATAGACTTCTCTATTGGTTTTCTATTGGTTTAGATATAGGCTATCCTATAGGCACTAACTACACTCATTTGTAGGCTCTCACACACACACAATACCTCATAATACACACTCACACACAAGCTGAATTTGGACAGGTTTTGTAGTGTTTTAGGACTGATTTTGGGTGGCCATGGGGGTAGTTACTAGGCTATGTTGGGGGGGTGTTAGGGACTGAAATCTGTGGCATGAATGGGATGGTTTTGTGGTGTTTTGATGGGCTAAATGGGACAGCCAATATAGTGGACTGAATGGGGATGCAAGGGCTGATTTTGATGTGAACTCATGGGGATTTGAGTACATGGATGAGCCAAAGGATGGGGAATTGGATGAGAAGCTCAAAGGGCTGTCATTGGGTCAAATAGGGGCAGCCAACATGAGGGTTTAAGGACTGTTCTGTGGGAACTAATGGTCTGAATTTGGACAGCCAAAGTGTGGTTTGTATGGACTGATTTGTAGGCCAACTTGTGGCTGAATATGGACACGTTTGTGGGGGGGGGGGGTTATATGGCAGTGTTAGGACAGCATATAGGTGATTTTAAGGGGCTGTTTAGTGGCAAGGGGGGACAGCAGGAAATGGGCAAAGGGCTACTATTTTGGGACAGCAGCAAGGTGGCTTCCCCCTCTCCTAACACCCACAAACCCTCACACAACTCTCTCTAACATAGACACACATACACACCACTACTCTCTAAATTTCCTCAAATACCCTCTATGCACTCATCTATAAACACAAACACACACACATTCATGGCTCACTTGGCCGACCACTCATGCCCCCAACCAACACCAATATACACACCACATAATATATATATATATATATATATATATATATATATATATATCCATATATATGAACCATATTATATATACATATATATATATAGAGAGATTAATTAATATATCACCATATATACACATATATTGATATAGATAATATGATACGTAATGATACATAGGAAACCACAAATCTAAACACATGAAAAATCTGGAATAAATATTAGAATAGCATCAAATCAATACACAAACAATTCTACAAGTGTCCAAATAGGATTTTCCCCATTAGGACACGATCCTACTCCTAGGACACCTCTACAAATGTCCAAATGGACACGAAATGGACACCAATGGGCACCAAATCATGGAGGTCATTCCTATAGGTCAAAATGAATCTAATGCATGAGAGAAATGAGAGACGGAAAAGGATTTATACCTCTCGGTGACTCGAATCGATCCCGAAATGCCACCGACACGTAGGAATCCCAAACGAACACGAACAAGCTCCGAATCCTCTCAAACTTGGGGAGCTCCTTCCTTGGATTGAATAGAGAAGGAAGGATGAAGGTTTGGTGAAGAAATGGAAAGATTTGGGGATGATTTGATTAGGGTTTGCTCTCTAATTAATTTGGGGAAGAACAAGAGAGAAAAAATAGAATAGGAAATAATGAAATGATGGAACCTTATCCCTACATGTCATGGCCGGCCCCTAAAGTGATTTTTGTCTTATTAGGAAATGTCAAGAAGCCCCCTCTCTAGTCTATGGGTTAATACAATGTTAAGGGGTTAAGTCGGGGGTAGTTTGGTCAATCCTAAATCACTAATCTCAATTAATACTAACCAAAATAATTAGTCTAGTCACTAACTAAAATATCTAACATGTGGGCCATGGCTAACTACTGTGTGGGCCCGCTAAGGTCAACACTACCCCGGGTCCCCGATACAAGTCGAAATGAGTTGAAATTCGAACCCACCTCAAATAACCCCAAAATATTACAATAAAAAATAAATAATTTCAAAATAATTTAAAAGTAAAAAATGACAAAAATACCCCTATTTCTGGAAACTGGGGGTGACAAATCTATCCACCTTAAAAAAAATTCGTCCTCGAAATTAAAACCAAACAATAGTAAAATCTCAAATCACAAGTCATGATTTAAAATTTGAAATAATTTAAAATCTCAAAATCAAAGCATGAATTAAATGACTAAAAATTACAAAATTTGAAATTACTCTCAATTAGAAACTCCAAGTCTATCCACCTTAAAAATTCATCCTCAAAAATTTCAAACGAAGCAACACACAAAACAAAAAAAAATTATATAATTTGATAATCGTATGCGTCTGTCCAATAATCATGATACTCAGAATCTTCGTCATGCCAGTGAGCAAGGCTACGATAATCACAGAGTCCTCAACTACGGTACATACCTCTAGAATTATGGTATTTAAAATTTTTGCATTGTCGCTAGCTTGGCAGCAAAAACCTTAAATTCTCACACCTGAGAAATACGTCCATAGTCCTACTATATGTCCTCCCTCTGCCTGCTAGCATGACCCTAGAGGATTCTAAATCTCATAATCGAGGCGACCTAGCCCATACAACTTATCTCAGAAAAAAATCACATCACAAGAACAATTTTCACCCAATGATCAAGAACAGATAGAATCGAAGTTCAAGACAGTTTACGAAGGCAAATGCGGAAAGGAGATTCGAAAGATTGGAACCTGCTATATGCTCTGCTACTGCCTGAGTGGGATCAACTGTCATGGCGAAAGCTCGCCCCTGCTGGCCTCCTATAGCCTGCTACACTCTGTCCTGGCCTGCCTGTCTGGCTGCACGGACCGCACAGTCCTTCACCTGGTGGTCTGGAGCTCCACAGAATAAATAGACTCCCAGCTTCATCCTACAAGCCTCCCGGGTGTGCCCCATCTTCTTGCAGAAGGTACACTGGATGTCCTACCTCAGGCCATGTCCCTGGTACTGCTGGGCACGTGCCGGTGCCTGCTGAAACTGCAACTGAGGCTGCTGCTGCTGAAACTGCCTCTGCTAGAAATGTGGGCGCTTCGCTAGCCCTGCACTCGAACTAGCTCCAAGAGCGTCACTGCCCCTCTTCGGCTTGAGGCCGAAGTCCTCCTCTGTAATCTGTGCCTCCATAAGGATCTGCTCGAAGGTCGCATCACGTCTTCCAAAGGTGTGAGTGCGCACTGCATGAATGAGACCCCTCCGAAACTTCCGGGCCTTGTACCCCTCATCCTGGACCAAACTAGGTACAAACCTGCTCAGGCGGAAGAACTCCGCTACATACTCGTCTACCGACGAGTTCCCCTGCACCAGACTAGCAAACTGCCCCTCCAAAGCTGTCAAGGCTACATCTGGGTAGAACTTTTCCTTAAAGAGCTTCCTGAAGTCCTTCCAAGATATACCTCTCACTGACGCATGCGGATCCGTGCGGTACCAAGTCAGCGCTATATCAAAGAACTGGCACGCTGCAGATGTCACCCATAGACCATTCGGGACCTCTGCCAACTCCAGACTCTGCTGGACATCCTCTAGCCAGTCATTCGCATATAGGATACCCTCGGTACCCTTGAACTCCCTCGGCCTCATCTTCCTGAAATTAAGGTATGTACCGGGCCTCCCCTGACCCTGCTGCAGATCTGGTGCTCCATGAACTGTAGTATGTGCACCTCTCTCCACTGCTGCCATCGCTAGCTGATGCGAGTTCTCCATAGTCTGTCGTAGCACCTCTGCCTGACGATGTTGTGCCTCTGCTTGTGCTCTCTGTGTCTGCAGCATCTGCTGCAGAAGGGCCATCATCTCCTGAGTATATGTCGGTAACTGAGGCGGCGGTAGAAGAATGTCAGGGATGACCATGGACGGTCTCGCTGATGGAGGTGGAAGACCTCCTGGAACCGTCGCTACTGCTGCTCCTGCCGGAAGGGCAGGGACTGATGTGGCAGCTCGCTGAACTACAGCTCCCTCAGCTGGGGGTAGAAGACCTCCGGGAACTGCCGCTGCTACTCCTGCCTGAAGGGCAGAGACTGTGGCTACTGCTCTCTCGACTGCTACTCCCGTAGCCGGAGGTGGAAGACCTCCCGGATCTGACCTCTCTGGAACTGTACTAGGCCCTGCCGCCTGAGAACGAGTCACCGTCATCCTGAAGATGAATTGAACCCAAGAGATCAATATGGCACATGATAAGATATTATCAAAGTAGGACAATTGAATTCAAATGCAAGAAGAGTTATCATGGTAATCAAAAGATCAGAAATTTCCTAAAATGTGATTGAGTAACTTCTATCATACCCTAGATCCTATATCCTAATCGCAGGCTCGTAATTAGTACTCTAAGTCGAGCACCATTACGAGATTGTACTAATTGCGACACAGACCTGCATGGGCCACCACAAAAACGTGTCACGACCCGCACCCCAAAGAGGGGCACGAGCACGTGGTTACGTCCAGCCTACGCCGCAGTATCGGCGGTAGAACACTGTATATAGGGTCTGTAAATACTACGACTAAAATAGATAAATGTACCTGTACAGTATATACACTCCTAATGGAGGTGACATAGCAATACAGTCTCAATCACATATATCAAACTAAGGTAGATAGCATGGAAAAGAGATGATAGATAAAATAGGAAACGAGTCCAAGATCCACACAAGTCAGAGCTATACACAAACATCCAGAGTCTCAGAAAATATATGATAGATACTACAAACTGAAATGTACTAGCTGGCTCGCAGGCCAGGCAACCCTAACTAAACTATGCTACTCAGGGTGAGCAAAGTCTAGAGACTCTACCAACAAGCCACAGTCTAAGTCTACTCCGTCAAACTCAACCCCATAGTAGGTCGGGCACTCAGCCTCTGAATCATCTGCAAAATTTATCAACGGTATCCTGTCAGGAAAATGAGCAAGTACAAACACCAACAGCAGTTCCATATAAATTGACAAATTCTATAAAAGGCAGTATAATAAAATATAAGACAAAATCAAGTGGAAGTACATATCATGATGTGAGTACTAAAAAGGACGACGATAAGAATGTATATAGGGTGACTTGGGAACTATTCGGAAGCCGAGTTACAACCCCTAAACCAAACAAGAAATGGGGCTGTAACCCTTCTCCCGAACAGAACTTAGTCACCAAGATAATAAATATAAAAGGTGCCTTAAATTATTAGTGTGTTATGTGATTGGCTTGGGAAAAATATGCTCAGGCTTTCCATCCGACCGGCTATGAACCCTGTATACAATAGAACGATAAGGCCAGTCACCATGGAAAGCTATGAACCGTATAGGGTAAGGCTTTACCCGTCGTGAGGCGAGGGTATATCTATGAACCATATGTACCATAGAACCATATGGGAATTTGATCATACAACCACTAATAACTCCCCCATCCCCGAATAGTACAATGGATCTGGACATGACACGTTATGACACGGGATTCCATAAGAGGGTAGCAAGTCCCCTTTTAAAATCGGTGTCTATACCAATACACTAAAATAAGACAGAATATGTACCAATATACCATGTAACTCTAGGAATAATATTTTATGTCATGATCCAACATATACTAGTCCGTGAACTGTCGTGACTGGAAATCGAGTATAACACTACAACTGAATCAGATATAGCAGATATCAAGACAATAAAAACTATCAGTGAATGTACTCGTCTGTGGTCCTGAGCGGATAGGGTAAACAGATGCTCAGAGTGATCACAGACCTAAAATAAGATACTATGAGTCAAACAGGGCTAAATATTGAAAAAAGGAAGCTAATTCAAGTCATGAATGCAAATCTAAGTCAAAACTAGGTCAATCTAGGTCAGACTGAGTCACAATAGGTCATACTGGCTCATACTAGGTCATACCAGGTCACTGGGAGTCAATCCAAGTCAAACTAGGTCAATCTGGTTCAAGGATTGACTTACAGTTGACTTTTGGTCAAAAGTCAACTCTGGTCAACTCTGGTCAACACTGAGTCAACCCTAGGTCAACTCTAGGTCAAACAAGTCAAATGTTGACTAACATTTGATTTTCAGTCAACTGGTCAACTCTAGTTTGGTTTCGGTCAAATCGGGTCGCTTAAAGGCTAAGTTTGACTCTCGGTTGACTTTTGTTGACTTTTGGTCAAAAAGGTCAACCGACATCAAAACTAGTCCATGAGCACCATATTTGATCATTACCAACCAAGGAAAGCAAGTTCTAACTCTATCTTAGACTCCAAACTCAAATACCATATTTCTAGGCAAAACTTACATTACCCAACCAAGGTAAATCCCGATACCTTGCCCAATCCCCAGGAAATCCCGCTAATACCCAAGATACTAGCCTAGGCTCCTTAGGGTAGCTAGATACCATCCTATCTTAGGTTTACCTACCAAGAATTAGGGGTATCCTAGGTATCTAGGCTATGTTAGGATACATGTGTATTGGTTTACCCTGTCACCTAACCCATATCATGAATTACCCACACAACACCCTATCACTCACCCATACCACTCACTCTCACACAACACTCACATGACATCACACTCTAATAGACTTCTCTATAGGTTTCCTATTGGTTTAGATATAGGCTATCCTATAGGCACTAACTACACTCATTTGTAGGCTCTCACACAAACAATACCTCATAATACACACTCACACACAAACTAAATTTGGACAGGTTTTGTAGTATTTTAGGACTGATTTTGGGTGGCCATGGGGGTAGTTACTAGGCTGTGTTGGAGGGGTGTTAGGGACTGAAATCTGTGGCATGAATGGAATGGTTTTGTGGTGTTTTGATGGGCTAAATGGGACATCCAATATAGTGGACTGAATGGGGATGCAAGGGCTGATTTTGATGTGAACTCATGGGGATTTGAGTACATGGATGAGCCAAAGGATGGGGAATTGGATGAGAAGCTCAAAGGGCTGTCATTGGGTCAAATAGGGGCAGCCAACAGAAGGGTTTAAGGACTGTTCTGTGGGAACTAATGGTCTGAATTTGGACAGCCAAAGTGTGGTTTGTATGGACTGATTTGTAGGCCAACTTGTGGCTGAATATGGACAGGTTTGTGGGGGGGGGGGGGTTATATGGCTGTGTTAGGACATCATATAGGTGATTTTAAGGGGCTGTTTAGTGGCAAGGGGGGACAGCAGGAAATGGGCAAAGGGATGCTGTTTTGGGACAACAGCAAGATGGCTTCTTCCTCTCCTAACACCCACAAACCCTCACACAACTCTCTCTAACATAGACACACATACATACCACTACTCTCTACATTTCCTCAAACACCCTCTATGCACTCATCTACAAACACAAACACACACATTCATGGCTCACTTGGCCGACCACTCATGCCCCCAACCAACACCAATATACACACCACATAATATATATATATCCATATATATGAACCATATTTTATATATATATATATATATATATATATATATATATATATATATATATATATATATATATATATATATATATATAAAAATATATATATATATATATATATATATATATATATATAGATTAATTAATATATCACTATATATACACATATATTGATATAGATAATATGATACATAATGATACATAGGAAACCACAAATCTAAACACATGAAAAATCTGGAATAAATATTAGAATAGCATCAAATCAATACACAAACAATTCTACAAGCGTCCAAATAGGATATTCCCCATTAGGACACGATCCTACTCCTAGGACACCTCTACAAATGTCCAAATGGACACAAAATGGACACCAATGGGCACCAAACCATGGGGGTCATTCCTATAGGTCAAAATGAATCTAATGCATGAGAGAAATGAGAGAAGGAAAGGATTTATACCTCTCGGTGACTCGAATCGATCCCAAAATGCTACCGACACGTAGGAATCCCAAACGGACACGAACAAGCTCCGAATCCTCTCAAACTTGGGGATCTCCTTCCTTGGATTGAATGGAGAAGGAAGGATGAAGGTTTGGTGAAGAAATAGAAAGATTTGGGGATGATTTGATTAGGGTTTGCTCTCTAATTAATTTGGGGAAGAACAAGAGAGAGAAAATAGAATAGGAAATAATGAAATAATGGAACCTTATCCCTACATGTCATGGCCGGCCCCTAAAGTGATTTTTGTCTTTTTAGGAAATGTCAAGAAGCCCCCCCTCTAGTCTATGGGTTAATACAATGGTAAGGGGTTAAGTCGGGGGTAGTTTGGTCAATCCTAAATCACTAATCTCAATTAATACTAACCAAAATAATTAGTCTAGTCACTAACTAAAATATCTAACATGTGGGCCGTGGCTAACTAGTGTGTGGTCCGCTAAGGTCAACACTATCCCGGGTCCCCGATACAAGTCGGAATGAGTTGAAATTCGAACCCGACTCAAATAACCCCAAAATATTACAATAAAAAATAAATAATTCCAAAATAATTTAAAAATGAAAAATGACAAAAATACTCCTATTTCTGAAAACTGGGGGTGACAAATCTATCCACCTTAAAAAAAAATTTGTCCTCGAAATTAAAACCAAACAATAGTAAAATCTCAAATCACAAGTCATAATTTAAAATTTAAAATGATTTAAAATCTCAAAATCAAAGCATGAATTAAATGACTAAAAATTTAAAATTTTGAAATTACTCTCAATTAGAAACTCCAAGTCTATCCACCTTAAAAATTCATCCTCAAAAATTTAAAACGAAGCAACACACAAAACAAAAAAATTATGCAATTTGATAATCGTATGCGTCTGTCCAATAATCATGATACTCAGAATCTTTGTCATGCCAGTGAGCAAGGCTACGATAATCACAGAGTCCTCAACTACGGTACATACCTCTAGAATTATGGTATTTAAAATTTTTGTATTGCCGCTAGCTTGGCAGCGAAAACCTTAAATTCCTACACCCGAAAAATACGTCCATAGTCCGACTATATGTCCTCACTCTGCCTGCTAGCATGACCCTAGAGGATTCTAAATCTCATAATCGAGGCGACCTAGCCCATACGACTTATCTCAGAAGGAAATCACATCACAAGAACAATTTTCACCCAACGATCAAGAACAAATAGAATCGAAGTTCAAGACAGTTTACGAAGGCAAATGCGGAAAGGAGATTCGAAAGATTGGAACCTGCTATATGCTCTGCTACTGCCTGAGTGGGCTCAACTGTCATGGCGAAAGCTCGCCCCTGCTGGCCTCCTATAGCCTGCTGCACTCTGTCCTGGCCTGCCTGTCTGGCTGCACAGACCGCACAGTCTTTCACCTGGTGGTCTGGAGCTCCACAGAATAAACAGACTCCTAGCTTTATCCTACAAGCCTCCCGGGTGTGCCCCATCTTCTTGCAGAAGGCATACTGGATGTCCTGCCTCCGGCCCTGTCCCTGGTACTGCTGGGCACGCGTCGGTGCCTGCTGAAACTGCAACTGAGGCTGCTGCTGCTGAAACTGCCTCTGCTAGAAATATGGGCGCTTCGCTGGCCCTGCACTCGAACTAGCTCCAAGAGCGTCACTGGCCCTCTTTGGCTTGAGGCCAAAGTCCTCCTCTGTAATCTGCGCCTCCATAAGGATCTGCTCGAAGGTCGCATCACGTCTCCCAGAGGTGCGAGTGCGCACTGCATGAATGAGACCCCTCCAGAACTTTCGGGCCTTGCACCCCTCATCCTGGACCAAACTAGGTGCAAACCTGCTCAGGCGAAAGAACTCCGCTGCATACTCGTCTACCGACGAGTTCCCCTGCACCAGACTGGCAAACTGCCCCTCCAAAGCTGTCAAGGCTACATCTGGGTAGAACTTTTCCTTAAAGAGCTTCCAGAAGTCCTCCCAAGATATATCTCCCACTGACGCACGCAGATCCGTGCGGTACTAAGTCAGCGCTATATCGAAGAACTGGCTCGCTGCAGATGTCACCCACAGACCTCTCGTTTCGGTGTTTTTGCGATTCTGGGAGCTTCCGGACACGAAAATGTGATCCGTTTGAAGTTTCGGAAAGCTAATACAAAGGGCTACAACATAATTTAATTCTATCATTTAGTGAAGGCACAATTGGTACAGTATTGATTTTAAGTAGAAGAGTGACTATATGATATAGGCATTTTGTATAACCTATGAGCCTATATAGTATGGATATTAAGTGAATGTAGGTATCATAGGTTGTCGAATATATGTATGATATAGTACATATATATATATATATATATATATATATATATATATATATATATATATATATACATATATCGATATATTATTGTTAAGTTGTATATGTTAGTATGTTTGTTAGATGTTGGTTAGTAGAGGGTTATATATGTTAGAGTTTGTTATATGTTAGTGTAAGTTATATTTGTTAGTATGAGTGTTACTTAGATAGTAGATGTTAGTATTTTGTTAGATATTTGATATATTATTAGATAGTTTGATGTTAGATATCTAGTATGTTAGATATTGATATGTTAGTTGGTTATATTAGTTCTAGATATTGGTTTGTTAGCAAGTTATTCTCTATAGGTTATATGTTAGATATTAGTTAAGATGTTATATTAGTACATTAGATAGTTAGTTAATTAGATATTTAAGGGGTATCTTGGTATCTCATGATACCAAATTAGTATCTTAAGGTAAATATGAATTACTTTTATATTCAAGGTAAATGATTAGTTTACCTTATGACCAAGGTATTACTTTTGGGATGCCAATATGACCAAGATTGATATGGTATCATAGTGTTAGTGGGTTAGTGTCTAAGTGTTTGAGTTTTGAGTAGGTGATGTTAGATTATGGAAGGGTTATATAGATAAATATATATATATTTTTGGGTTATATAGTATCTATATATATTATGAGAGTATATAGATATAGATTATGGTTCATAGTGAGGATATGTATATACTTGATATATGATATCTATATGTATGTGTTAGGGTGGTACTATATGGGTAAGAATATTTGTGATATATATGTAATGTATATTATATAACTAAGTTTGTGTTCCTTGTTATCTATGTGCCTTGATTTAGGTTATGTGTTAGATAGCAATGGTACTAGTATACTTGATTGTTTTGGCCATAGACTTGTTTAGACCTAGAATTGACTAACCTACACTAGTTTGACCATTGCTGACCAAACCCTGGCTAGTTTGACCACATTAGACTAGTTGCCCTAGTTGACTAGATTGTTGACCAGAGTTGACCAAGAGTTGACTTTGACATAGATTGACTTAGACTCATGTAGATTGTATTATAATTTCAATTCCCATATAAATTGAACTCTTTATAATCTGTGTGGTCTATTTAGGACTCAGTTACATCAGTTCGGATATCTATTTTTACAGTCACTCAGGATCTCAGGCGATACATTCTCTGATCGTTTCATACTTGCTATGACTTATATTCATGCTCAAGATTACTTTTCTTGATGCTGACACTTGTTATCATGGATTAGTACTATATGGATCTTTTATGCGATGTTATCCTCTCATCGGATACATCGGGTATTTCGTGTTCGTGTACTTTATCATGGGCATCGTGTACTCCTTGTGTTCGTGTTATTCGTGTACAAATCGTATGAAATTGTGTACTCTTATGTGTTCACATGATTATTGTGTACAACTATACTTCGTATGCAATAACATAACTTGACTGGATCCTTGTGTATTGATTGGAGGCGAGGGAGTAGAAGTGGTTATGTGATCAATCTTGTAGTTACTCGTGTGCAACCTCTGTAGATTACTCGTATGTAATATCATGCCGTTTACATAACCATCTTGTGCTTTGAATCACTATTCACTTACAGTTCTTATTTATCATGTATATATTTCTAGTTTACAAATATCTCTCTTATTTTCGTGTACATCTTCTTACAGTTCATGTATCTTACTCTTTTGCATGATTTATATTTTCTGCCATGATATGAACTACGTGAGATGTATTGTGCTCGTTCCTGTCCTGACTGGACCTGTTAAAAATATTACAGATGGTTTCCTTGAGCACGCTTGTCCTACTTGCTAGGGATCCGGAGACGGTATAGCTACCTTTGGCCCCGACACTCATGAGTGATCGGAAGATTAGTTTAGTAGACTTGCATTAGACTTTCATTTGAACTTGTATTATAATGAGTTGAGATCTCGACTTCGTTTTGAGATTATTTGAGATATTATTATTTCAGCAGTTTATATCAGTTGTTGCTTTGAGTTTAGTATAGACATCTGTGTTATCCTATCATGCTTAGACTGTGATTGAGTTATATCATATCTTATAATTGTCCTCCGTTCGGAGTTGAAATTTATGATAGGTACATTATATATATTGCATAAATTATTTAGTTAGCGACCTTGAACAGCATTCTACCGTCGATTCTGCGGTGTAGACTGGACGTACCCACTTCTCGTTCCCCTTCACTGGATGCGGGTCGTGACACATTCTACCAAAAATGCTGACGAGTATCACGATATATCTTCGTACCGTCGGAATGAATCGAATAATGTGAACTATGAGCTTCTGCCATGATCGCTTGTCTGATGTCACCACTATGTACACAAAGACGCCTTCCATGTCGAAGTATACCATCCTCATGAATACATAACTCTGCCCTCCGTCCTAATACACATTCTGTCCTAAGCCGCTGAAGCTTAGAATTCGTTGACTGAGCTAACTTAATCCTCTCAACTATACTGGACTAAACTTGCATACTGGCCGTCAATGCCACATTGGAAGGAAGAACAACCTCAATACCCATCTTCTGAAGATCTGTTAACAACTCTTGTTGTGCTGTTAGAAAATAAATTCTGGCTCTTCTGCTCAATGCATTTGCAACAACGTTGGCCTTCCCAGGATGATACTGCAGGTTGATGTCGTAATCCACAAGTAGCTCTAGCTATCTTCTCTGACGCATGTTAAGGTCCTTCTGAGTAAACACATACTTAAGACTCTTGTGGTCGATGAAAATCTTCGTCCGATCTTCATACAAATAATGCCTCCATAACTTAAGTGCAAAAACCATCGCTGCTAATTCCAAGTTATGAGTTGGATAATTCCTCTCATGATTACGAAACTGACGTGACGCATAAGCTACTAACTTACCATACTGCATCAAGACGCATCCCAATCCTCTGCCAGAAGCATCATAATAAATCGAAAATCCTCCAGTCCCATCTGGAAGCGTGAGAATGGGGGCCGTCATCAATCCTCGCTTCAACTTCTCAAATGAACTCTGATACTATGCTATCCAAACAAACTGTACATCCTTGCGGGTCAACTGCGTCAATGGTGCTAAAATTAGAGCAAAATATGACACAAATCGGCAATAATAATTCGCCAATTCTAGGAAACTCCGAACTTCTGCGACGGTACTGGGTACTGGCCATGTCTCTATAGCCACTATCTTCTGGGGGTCCACTTCCACTCCACCCCTAGTGATGATGTGACCTAAGTACGAAATGCGATCAAACCAAAATTTGCACATACTGAACTTCGCGTACAACTGGTGCTCTCAGAGAATCTGAAAAACTACACGGAGATGCTGCTCATGCTCTTCCTCATTCTTGTTATAGACTAAGATGTCGTCTATAAATACTATCACGAACTGGTCCAAATAAGACATAAAGATATGATTCATGAGGTCCATGAATACGACTGGCACATTGGTCGCTCTAAATGGCATAAGGAACTCCCAATGTCCATATCTAGATCTGAATGTTGTATTCGGGATGTCTTGCTCTCTGACTCTGATCTGATGGTACCCCGACCGCAAGTCAATCTTCGAGAATACTGTCACTCTACTGAGTTGATCGAATAAATCATCTATCCTTGGTAGAGAATATATGTTCTTGATTGTTACAGAGTTCAAGACACGATAATCAACACATAATCTTGACGTACCATCCTTCTTTTTCACAAGAAGCATCGGGGCTCCCCAAGCCGATCCACTAGCATGAATGAATCCCTTGGTTCTGAGTTCTTCAATCATCTTATACAAGATCTCTAATTCTGAAGGTGCCATTCTGTAGACTCTCTCTGACACTTGTGCTGTCCCTGAAAGCAAATCAATGGTGAACTCGATCTCTCTCTAGGGGCATGCCTGGAAGCGCTTCGGGAAATACATCAGGAAATTCTTCTACTACTCTAAGAAACTGAACTGCTACTGCTATTGCCATCCGTAAGACTGGTGGAGAAGGTTCTACTTCGCCTCTGGGAAATGAAAACTCTGGTTCGTCGAAAATACCAAAAATAATCCTGCCAATATGGCAGTCTATTCTTACGTATTGACCCTTCAACCAATCCATTCCTAGGACCACATCATAGTCGGCCATCGAAAATTCTATCAATCTAGCGAAAAACTCTCTACCGCTAACTACGATTCGACCAGAGAAAAAGACTCTATCTACCCCCACAAGACCGTTACCAGTAAGTATATTGAGCCTTACTTATAATGACTCAAACTCCAGTGCTATCCGTGTCGAGAATCATGCAGACATAAATCAATACGATGCACCCGAATCAAATAATACCGATACTAGAAAAGAGTTGACGAGAATGGTACCTGCCACCACCTCACCTGATGCAAATTCTTCTGCTACGGTAAGAGCCATAGCCTAAGGCGGTACTGTTGAGCCTGAGGCGGCAATGACCTCGGAGGCTGGTACTGTTGCTGTACTAGTGCTGGACCCCTAACCGAAGGACTGGTTTGGTTTGATGATGATAAACTGGCTCGATTCGGACAGGACCCTATCTTGTAATCCGGTGCCCCACAAGCAAAGCACAATTCATGTGCTTTGTGACACTCTGATACTACATGTCCTGGCTTTCCACAATGAGAGCAGCATATTGCGGAAGACTGCTTCTACTTCTGAGGATACGTCGGTGTCGAGTGCTGAACCAACAAAACTGTGGTCGTCCTCCTAGGATCTCCAATAGTCAAAGCCCTTGCTGTCGGGACTGGTGCTGATGACTGGAACATCTGTCCATGAGACATCTTCCTTCCTCCGGTTCGATCTACTATCCTTTGAAAAGTATATTCATGCCTCTTCGTTGCTCGCAAGACGGCATCAAACGTCTGGTGCTCAAACTGCTCCACTGATATAATGATCTCTAGGTGGAGTCCTTGCTGGAATCGCTGCGCTCGGTCCAATTTGTTTGCCACCAAGGTGGGAGCAAATCGACTAAGCCTAGAAAACTCGGTCGCATATCCATCGACCGTCCTTCTCATCTACTTGAGATTAGTGAATCTCGTCTGCAGATTATACCGAACTACTGCATCAAAATACTTCGTTTGAAACTTTTTGCTGAATACCGCCCACAAAATAGGCGTTGCTAATCCAACTATTAGTATCGTCCACCAACTGCGGGCTACGTCCAATAACTGTAGGCACACAATGACCACCTTTTCTTCCTCAGGAATCCTAGTTGCCTCTAGGATAACTTCTATGTCCTGAAGCCAAGCATCGGCAACAATAGCATCTTCTCTGCCATCAAAGAAGGTAGGGTTCAGATGCTTGAAGTTGTTGGCCGCGTTGTTTCCTGGATAACCAACTCTTCCCATGGCATCTTGTACTGTCTGGTGCAGGGCGTCACCCCGACGATCTTGTGACGCAAAAAATTCCCTAATGAGTCCCACCAGGGTCCTATTGTCAGGCTCTGCAGGCTTGACTAGCTGAACCGGAGGCTCTGGGTTCCCAGAATACATGACTCGAAAAGCTGCTCCAGAGTACTGGACGTGGTCTCCAGGTTGCTGCTGGTTCACTGGAGATGCTCTACCTTACTGATCGATAGGACCAGGAACAATGCTACTGAAGAAATGACATGGGAAATAATAAGGAAGGACCAAGATAGATTGAGGATAGAAGCATGTGATCAGGTCAAGATTTCAGAAAGATTAGAAGACATGAGTAGAGATCAAGTACGAGTGCTGATTGAGACATGTATTCAGTGAAACCCTCACACATCTTGATTTACAAGACCTGCATGGGCCACCACTTAAACTGTAGTGCCCTATCCCTACATCGTGCCCTATTGTTCCGTCTACGGGGTGCGCAAGAAAGGAACACTGTCGCTATCGACTCGGTCGGGACCGATAGGTCGGGATCGATCGAATCGATCGAACGGGAACGGTTGAATTAAGATCCATTCCCCGTTATGGAATGGCTTCTTCGAAACCAAGTCCCATATTCAGCGGGTTGTGTCTCGAGGATAGACTCTGCGGCTGAGTCGGGAGAGACCTCCCGTTGCTCTGCTTTTCATGGCGCTTGTATTAGTTTTGGCTTTATTTTC
Source organism: Iris pallida (assembly GCA_029216955.1). Lineage (NCBI taxonomy): Eukaryota > Viridiplantae > Streptophyta > Magnoliopsida > Asparagales > Iridaceae > Iris > Iris pallida. Next base: position 6,855,986 of record JANAVB010004399.1, on the reverse strand, counting down.
TGAATGCGTTTTCGTGAATGTTTTCGATGGTTTTCATGGCTTGCATTTCGAACTTCGCATTCATATCGAGTTTTCTTGAATAACATAGTGTTCTAATCAGTTGCTTGTGCAATTTCAGGTGATCGCGTAGGCAACATCTAGCGCGACCAACCAGTTTCTCGCCTCAAGTAAATACTAAGGTGAGTGGCTGACCCTTCTTCCCTCGATCCTCTTCTCTAATACATTATCGATACTAGACATGTGTTATGCTAGCTGTAATGCAACAAACATGAATGATGTTCCAATGAACAGTCACAAGACATCTCACGTACACGAACTATACAAAATGCTTATCATATAACCTTATCGTGCTTGCAATTACCGTATCATATAGAACCGTGCTAAAGAAAGACGAATCGATTAAATGTATGTTGCAACAATATAAAAAGATGTGCTTTGAAATAACAATTAACTTAGTACAGTCATGGACAACTTGTCGACAAGGGCGATGGTTTCTTCGAGCGGCAAACCGGGGCCACGGGACCGACTTGGCCTAGGAAGAAACAGGTTATAGCCGAGCTGGGTAATAGGCAATCGGTAATAAGGGGATTTGCATCAGAGCTTGCTACTTGCGTTGCAAGGGTCTCGTTTACCAGGCTATGTCCAGGATGGCTAGTTAATGCCAGTGACCTCCACATCAAACACTTGATATAAACTGTTATCAACTAACAAGGTGATGGTAAGTTTTATGTTGCACGGCACGCTCTGCCGAAGAAAATTCTAGTGTAACTTACTTAGGTTATGTTTCGTCAAAATGCTTCATATGAAAATATCTAGGATGGCTAGAAAGATCATTAAAAGCAAGTTGTATAAATTTTATCTAAATTCTTGAACCAAATGAGAGCCTGGAACTTTAATTAGCCACTCGCCAGTACATGTTGATTGTACTGATCCTCGCTCTCTCTACAGGTACGATAAATCGGGAGGAGCGTGCCGCGTGAAGGAAGGCAACACTCGTGTGTTTTGAGACTTCGTCCGTTCGGTCGAAGCTTGGATCCAATCTTTTGAAGACTCCACTGTTGAAGATCAGAAGATAGATGGAGCGACTTCCCACCTTCCCAGGTGGTTTTGTAATACTGATTGTATAGTCAAGGGATAAAATATATGAAATGGCTATCTCATCGACGTTCATTTTATAATGGAGTCAGTTTGTAAAAAGCCCGCACGGCGCCCTTGTGTCGAGTCTGTAAAATGATGTTCATTATCAATAAAGCTTAAGTTTCCTTCTTTATAAGGTGTGTTCAATTTACTCTGCGCATTCTCTTATTGTTGTGTTTCGAATAACCTTATGACTATACCTTGTGCGAGTGCAATTTAGGTTCGTACGGCATCACGCCCGGGGGACGACTATCGATTCTACGGAATTGGGGCGTTACATAAACCATGTCACGCCCTAGAACCAGAATACTGGAGAGCGGAGGACAGACACAGCCAACTACGTACATTGAAGTGAATCTCACATCGTAATACGGTCACGACTGTCTAGATGTATGAGAGTTTATCTACAAGGCAATAGTCTCTTATGGTCAAGTACAAGCCTAGTGTCTTAATCTCAAGCAAGAAAGTAAATGTAATAAGATGGTAGATCATCAGACATACAAAGTTAGATATCCCATACATTACATATTCAGTTGATCATGAAGTTAGTCATACAAAATGCGAAGACTAGCAAGAGTTAAAGTCATATATGATCAACCTAGGATTTGTCAATCATGTTACAACCTTTAGGCAGACAGGAATGTAAATTCAATACGAGCTAACACTTGTTCGACGGCTAAACGTCTCAAAAGAATAATTTACAATAGAGTGAGAGAGCAAAATAAAATCCACTCATTGATAGGGTTGCGTCTAGTGTTCACCATCTGGCTGGAAAATTGGGAGATCCTCGGAAGCTACTCCGAAATCTGGCCATATAAAACCAGCTGGATCAGAACCCAGAAGAGCAAGTGCCACAAGGGAGGCTTCATTTAATAACTAAAACCAGCATGTTAGATCACAAGGCATAATAATGACAAGAAAACTTGGAGTTAAGAATTCAGGGGATAAAAGATAAGATAACTAAAAAACTACTTCGGTAACCAAGTTACAACCCGTAAACCAAATAAGGACCGGGATTGTAACTTTTCACCTGAACAGAACTTAGTGTCTGACCGATTATCAACAAGGTAAAGCATAAACAGTAACATGCTGAAGTAACCATGTACTGGCCTTGTCTAGATAAGACTATACTAGACGGGGCTCCATCCATCAATCACGGCCAAGCAATGAGTACGGCTTGATACTTTAACTAACTAGGGTTATCACAAGCCTAGTTACTAACAAGATGCATTAAAATGTTCCAACAGCCACAAGCCCTACAGACTTAATCCAGGTTATCCAGTTGCAAGTTGAGAGAGTTGGATTAGGTGACTTAGGGGTGCAACACATGACAGTGTGCTGTAAATGTGCCCTACTCGACGGCAGGCTACAAGTCCAATTATAGCGCCCAGATAACGAGACTGCATGTAGCTGGAAAATCTCTTCATGAGCTACTTGATCAATCTAGTCATTATCCTAGTCAAATTCAGTATGAATCCCTGACCGTAGAAAATCAGGTATTCATGTCCTAGACATGATGCAAGACGAGACATTTAGCTTGTATAAGCACAAACACCCACGGTGTCAAGACAAGAGTTACTTAGCAAGTCAAGATAGCCGTCGCAACAACATATCAAGATTATCATGTTATGTTACTTATCAAAATTACTTGTCGAGAGTGCGCCTCGGCGGGCTACTATCAAGATTATCATGGCAAGTTGCTTGTCAAGAGTGCACCACGACGGGTCACTATCAAGAGTTATCATGTAAAGTCATATTGTTATGTCGTGTCCATGTTAAGAGAACTTGTATGCTAAGAATGTACTGGTCAAGAGTGCACCACGGTGGGCCACTGAAGGAGTTATCAGAGAGTGTACGTGCCATACTAAGATCGTGTTTAAAGCTCAGAGTACATGTGCAACATCGAAAATAACATTATAGGATTCGTTAAGTAAAAATACAAGCAATGTCACAACTCACACTAAGGACCATGGGGACAAACATGGATAATGTAACACAGATTTTCCTGGCCAGAAAGAGGGCAAAGGATCAAAGGGGGTATCATGGGTAGCATGCGGCCAAGGCCAACATGCTCTAAGGAGAGCATGCGTCGAAGGATAGCACACACACTGGGAATGGCATGCACCCAAGCAGGGGCATGCGTCAAGAGCTATGCGTCTACGGCTATGCGCCTAGGCTAGTCGTTTCATGGAGAGTCAAGTGTTTAGGGAAGGCATGCACCAAGAGTTATGCGCCCAAAGGAAAGCAGCTGTAGGCGCATGAAAATTCTATGCACCCAGCACTGTTCTTCTTCCCCAATCCAAGAAGATGAGTTCATGGAAACCATGAACTTCCCAAGTTCACAAATCACTCAAAACAAATCGAAATCCGAGTTTTCAAAGGTCCATTTCGAGTAAAATTAAATTCCCTACAACATGGAACAATCAAAACTTGAAAAGAAGTTTGAGGGATCAAAACCCAAGAAAACCAAAATTTGAGAAAAACTTGGATCTACAAGATTTAATCCACCAAAACCAAAAGTGCTAAGTACTAAAGAGTCATAAAACTAAGTAATGAAGACATTGGAACCATAAAACATGAGATCTCTCATGAAGCAAGATTACACTTGCCTAAGGTGGGTGGAGAGAATTAATGGAGGAAGAAGAAGAAGTTAATGAAAGTAATAAGGAGAGAGAGTTGGAAGTTGATATTTATATCACTATTTCCATCTCCAACCAAAACCAAAATAAACCAAGCCAAACTAAACCAAGACCAAACCAAGCCATGCTAGACAAGTCAAAATACGGGTCGGGTATCCGTACACGTATACTGAAAATAGGTACAAAGGAAAACGGGAGTGACAACTGGCGCCTAAAAAAAATTAAAACCAAACTGGCGCCAGTGCAACTGGTGCCGGGCAATTTTTTTAAGAGTCAACTGGCGCAAAAAAAAATAGAAGTTGGCGTCAGTGGAACTGGGGCCGAGCAAGTTTAGTGTGGGGTGGGGGGTAGGGGGGTTCGGTTGGTGTTCATTTTTTTATTTTTTCTTTGTCTTTTTCTTTTATTTTACTTTTCTTTCTATTATTCTTTTGTCATTTTATCAATTTGTCTCTTCCTCTTTCTATTTCTCTTACTTTCTGATTGAGAGAGAATGAGGGGATTTAAGGGAGTTTGAAAGGGATGTTGGGTTAGATGGATTCTTTCACTCGTGAAGTTGTTTTGGACGTAGGTAAAAATTTTGGTTATAAGAAGTGGACGTACACACAACCGACACTCAAAAACAGCAGAAGAAGTAGAAGATCAGCAAGGTGAAGAAGAATAGTTCTATTTACTAAAGAGAAAATAGAACATCAGAATGATGGTCGCATTCCTGGTGGACCTATCACCCAAAGGGAGACTCAATAATGTGAAAGTCATGTTTATAAACTGGTATTTACTGAAAATGTAATGTTTTTGGCAAAACTTTATTTATTATTATATTAATTTTTATTGATACATTAAATGAGTTTATTTAACTTAATACAATTGCATTTCTAGTTGTATAATTATCCGCTGGAAGCACGTTTACAGGAGCATGGTCAATGGCGCCATGTAAAAAATAACGTCGAAGCCGACAAATGGGAGCTAATCTCCGAACAAAAAGACTTGGTGGAGCCTTTTAGTTTCAATTATGTGGACCAAATAGAGTTCATACAACATGACAGGGACTTGCTATTCAGTTCGGCAGAGCGTTGGTGGCCCCAACATAATACTTTCCAGTTACCAATAGGAGAAATGACTGTTACTCTCTGGGACGTAGCCAACATTAAGGATTACTCGTTACAGGTTCGATAATTTATTACATAATTTCACAAAAGATACATTTATTCCAATTTTATAATATTTTAAATTAATATTGTCGGTCATCCTATATACTTTACCGATCGATCAGACACTACCAGAATAAGTCATATTAGCGACGCCAGAACACGTCACTAAAATAATAAAAAACGTCGCTACAACGGTTTACCGACGTACTTAGCGACGTTTTTCTGTGGTCGTGGAAAGCCATGTCGCTAACAGGCAAAATGTTGGTAATCGTTGTCATTACCGACGCTTACCGACGTCAATAAACATCGGTAATTGACCGACGTTCACCGACGCCATATCGAAAAAATGGCGACGTCTCAAACGTCGGTCAACGTCGGTAAATTTAGCGACGTATGCTAGTTATTATCGACGTTCACCGACTCTGTAGACGAGAGAAATACTGGGACGCTAAACGTCGATAAACGTCGGTATACCTGGTGATTTATGGACGTTTACCGACGTTTAGCTGTGTCGCTAAACGTCGGTAAACGTCACTAAATTACAAAAAAATAAAAAAATAAATTACAGAATGTCCACAGAATCACATTTTCTACCTGCAGTTTAATAAATAACAAAAAAAACCATAAGCATATTTTCTTCCTGAGTTCGCCAACCCCTTCGGTGGAACACTGAACACCGGTACATCACAATATGTATCAACGCAAACAAGAGTAAAAGTCTACAACCAACATATGATGAGATACCAACACAACGTACACTAAAATACGCAAAGTCGGTAAACGAATATCCAAAGTATAAAACTAATATCCACATGAGTCCACAACCAACAATGAAAGTCTACACAAACAAATAATCCACAACCAATACTGAAACAACATAAACAAACACTAAAAAAATACTACAATCTCGTAAAAAAGTCCTAATTCAGACTACAGCGGATCTGGAGGAGGAGGGGCACCGCCGCGCCTCAAGGATAGAAACATCTCGTACTCCTCCCGTGAAATCGTCACCGATGAAGAAGGTAGTGACGTCGGTGGAGTCGAAGGTAGTGACGTCGATGGAGTCGACGACGATGAAGGCGCACCCGGAGGACAATAACGCTCCAACGCTGCTAGTCACTGGTGGTAGGAATCCATGGTAGATAACAGCCTCGGACTGCTATCAACCATCGAATCCTACATTAACGTGAGACTCTCGGCAATGGACAGCTGTGATGCCTGCATATCCATCACGCTATGCTCTGTCGACGCTCTAAGATCAGTGACGCCCCGCTCTATCCTTTCAGTCACATCCCTGAGCTCCATAATGTTGTGATCGAGCGTATCCAATCGTGCTATAAGCGCAGCATCGTCCGTCTGGTGCTGCCCCTGGATCCATTGTAGCAGCTCGTCACGGACAGACTCCACCATCTGCTGGACTCAGGCAGACTCCTGGGAGGGCTGTGGGCCATGCACACTAGCATGGGAGGTCCTAGAGGACTGTGTCGTAACTAGGGCGCCATAGGATCCCGTACCGTAGTACGTACCCCAGTGGAGACCACCAGCGGCGGTCACCCACAGCTCGTCCTCTGACGGAGCTGGAGCGGGCTGCAAGGAAGTACCGGCCTCTTCCAAAGCAGGTGCACTAGCAGCCGCCCGCTCCTTAAGGCATTGAAACTCGGCCTAGAAAGCATGGATACTCTATAACTTCTAATGTCTAATGTACTTATTATTACTAACAACATGAATGTCTTGCATGCATATTTACTAAGTTATATCAAAACTAACACGAAGTATTAAAATTAATAAATAGAATTGTAATACTTACATAGGCCTGCTCCGCCCTCTCGTCAATAAGCTTCTCGCCCTTCCGATGTGTAGCCAGGAAAACAGTCACCATTTTGGCGTCATCACCCCTCCTTACCTGTAATTAAATATATCACCTTTTACTAATTTATTGGACTTGTATTAAAATAATATTTCTAAAATAAAAAGACATACCAAACGACGGAAATGTTTCATCATCAGAATCGACCCACCGCACCACTTTGATCCCTGCTTCCTAGCCGCCTTGGCCTTCTCAGACTTTTCCTTGTACCTTGGCTCGTTTAATCGAGCCTTCATCGTAGTCCACTACTCAGGGGTGATCCAACCTTGGATCGGCTTTCCGGCACGATCACAAGTCTTCTGATTATTAATAGTGTCGCGGATCAGCTTAGCAGGAAACGTCCCCTCGATTATTTCGGCCCGGTGCGGTGGATAGAAAAACATATACTAGAAGAGTGCAAACCAAATATTTATCAGTTATATATAGTATGTAAAAATTATATGATTCAGGTTAAAAGCAAATATATTTTAACCTTGAAGCGCGCAAAACAGTATGCCTTTCTCTCGTCCGGAGCATCATAGTAGTTTATCCAAGGACCACCATAATTAGTCCTCAAGAAGTGGCCTAGGCGTCTCTGTACCGACGGGAGACGATATCTATACAGACATATTATATTCATGAGAAAAGTTAATTTATGATAAACATAGGAAAAAAAATGATAAACCAGAACACTTACTTTGTATCGTCAGCCCAGATCTCCGTCCTCATCTCCTCTGGAGGTGCACATGCATCATCTTCCTGATACTGGTCGGTCGTCGGCTTAGCCTCCTCCATCTGCTCATCTGTCTCCATCGTCGTATCAGCATGAGGAACGCTAGACGATGGAGCAGTCTCAGGCCTGGAACTACTCGTCCCAGGAGATATGTCGCGTAGCGTCGGGGCAGACGAAGGTACTGTCCGATACACAGGAGTACTGGGCGACGAGAATCCAGAGCCGGTACCAGTAGGAGGTACCGAAGGAGTACCCTGTCCTCTGCCAGTACCAGTACCCCGTGCTCCATGTCGGGACATACGAAACGATCCGCGACGACCTGTCATACCTTACAACAACATATGATGAGATACAATAAATAATAGTACATTAGAAATATGAAAGTGCAACAAAGACTAGATAATAGCCAAGAAAACATATGATAATACATTTTACAAGAAACATCTATGTCCAGATAGTATATTCTACAAGAAACATCTAAGTTCAGATAGTACATTCTACAAGAAATATCTAAGTCCAGATAGTACATTTTAAAAGAAACATCTAAAAAATGAAAGTACATCTCTCTCAATCATCTTCAGAATATTCATCTTGTTCGTCTTCCTCGACCTCATCTTCCTCTTCCTCCTCCTCATCATCTTCAGTTTCATCTTCACCTTCGTCGAGTTTGCCTTCCTCTTCGGATAATTCTATATCTTCTACATTAGTCGTGTAATGCATAACTTTCGTGGAGTCCACATCAACAATATTGGTTACAAGAGGTAGATCGTCCTCCTGATAAGCTTTTTCGTCAACATCAAAAGTATCTTTAGATTTAGTCTTGCATACTGCCCACCAGTCAGACTTTGTTACTCCCCGTCTCGGATAAGCTGTGAAGTACACGAGCTGAGCCTGAGTTAATAGGACAAATGGTTCGTAGCCTTGATATCTACGCTTGTAGTTTATATCCACAAAACCATGCTTGTCAATTTTCCAACCTTGATTTTCAATCGGATCGAACCATTCACACATGAACAACACGATCTTTGCTGGTTCTCTGCCATAATTATATATCAACTCCACAATCTCTCGCAAGATGCCAAAGAAATTATTTTCTGGATCGACGTCTTTATAGTTCGAAGATTTGATACACAAACAACTATTTTTCGTGGAATCAAGATCCAGGAAGCTTTCTCTGATTGGAGCATTTGTCGACTTGAACCTAAAGCCATTGACACAGTAACCGGGCCATATTTTAACAAAAGTAAATGGTCCCTTGGCAAGAGTTCTAATTAATTCAATCTTTGATGAAATTAGACGATCGACCTGAATACCAAAGAAGAGATAGTAAGTTATTTATTGCACAGTTGCATTAGAAGAGGCCAGTAATTACCGAGTTGCTTACATATTCGCTCAACCAAGATGGAAAATGACGTCTCATTTCTTGTTCTAATGCTTCGTCTGTTAGCTAGGTAGGGTCTAACCGACCTCAACTCATCATTATATGTGCTAAAAATAATGAAGCAACCACCGATTAGTATAATAATATTAGATTATACTATTACATTAAGATGACGTAAACTCACCATTAATTACTTACCTCTCTAGTTTCTCCATTTCATCCTCGTCGCAATTGAGTAATATATACAACTGAGCAACCCTTAGCTCTTCATCATTCAAATATCTCTTCTTCATTTTCCCCGAAGGCTTTCCGGACGCATTGAATACTTTTAGTATTCCATCATTAGATTCTTGATATCTGTCGTCGTTTCTTGGAGCCCTCATTCTATTCGTAGCAACATGAGGTTTGAAATACGTCGAGCAGAAGTTTGTAATCTCCTCGAAAATATAGGCTTCACAAATAGAACCCTCGACCCGAGCCTTATTTTTTACCTTCCTCTTTAGGTGGTTCAAATGTCGCTCAAACGGGTTTATCCACCGATAACCGACGGGCTCACCAACACGTGCCTCGTAGGAAAGATGATTTGGCAAATGCTCCATGGAGTCGAAGAATCCAGGAGAAAATACCTTCTCGAGCTTGCACAGTGTTACTGCAATATCGTTTTCCTGCTTTTCTAGACGATCGACGAGCAACTTAGTAGAACAAAGATCTCTGAAGAATATGCTAAGCTCGGTCAATGGATTCCAGACAACCTGGGATAAGAATTCCTAAAATGCAATCGGAATTAACCTCTCCATGAATACGTGACAATCATGGCTCTTCATACCTGTCAGTTTGTTCTCCTTGAGGTCGATGCATATTCTCAAGTTCGAAACATACCCGTCTGGAAATTTTAGACCTTGAATCCACCTACAAAGTTTGACTTTATCCTCCTTCTCCAGTGAGAAAATTGCCTTAGGTTGCTTCAACTTCCTATTCCCCTCCTCTATCAAATGCAATACAGGACGTCTACATATTTCTTCCAAGTCCAATCTAGCCTTTGGATTGTCTTTTGTCTTCCTCTTTACGTCCATTACAGTATTAATTAAGTTGTCAAACACATTCTTCTCGATATCCATGACATCAAGGTTATGTCTAATCAGATTGGTGCTCCAATATGGCAGATCCCAGAATATACTCCTCTTCGTCCAGTTATGAGTGCGACCAAATCTGTCACACTTGTATCCCGTAGCAGGCTCTTCAATAGCTCTTGGTAAATCTTTTACCTCTTCCCATATCGTGTATCCGGGCCACCTTGGCGGGGGATTAGCCTTCTCCACAATGCCAGCACGAAAAGCATTCATGTTCCTCCAGTACGGATGATCCTTCGGCAGGAATTGTCGATAACAATCGAAGAAGTACGGTTTGCCTCCGTATTTCAAACGAAAAGTCTTAGTGCAGTCCATACAATACGGACATAAAAGACGACCATACGTGCTCCATCCAGATAACATACTATAGGCCGAAAAGTTGTTGATGGTCCACATAAGTGTTGCCCGCATCTGAAATTTTTGTTTTCTAGATACATCGTACGTGTTGGAACCTACTTCCCATAGCTGATTCAACTCATCAATCAATGGCTGTAAATACACATCGATTTTCTTTTTCGGATTGTTCGGACCTGGGATAATAATGGTAAAGAACATATACGGAGTCTTCATGCACATCCAAGACGATAGATTATACGGAGTGACGATCACAGGCTAACACGAATACTGTGATCCCGAAAGTCCGAATGGGGTAAAACCATCGGAACAGAGACCCAATCTGACATTACGCGGATCATAAGCAAAATCTGGATACTCTCGATCAAAGTGCTTCCATGCTTTTCCATCATATGGATGATCCAACACTCCTTCGGTCTGTTCTCGCTTATACCAACTCATATTTTCTACAGTTTCCTTCACCATAAACAACCGCTGCAACCGCGACATCAACGACAAGTAGTGTATCGAATCGGTATGCTTCCTTTCACCGACAGAATTTTCTCTACTACTGCCCTTGTAGTACAACAAAATCTGTAGGCATCTTCATCCTTATCATCTTTGTAGTACAACATGCACCCGTTGCGACATGTATCAATTTTTGCGTATTCCATCCAGAGCGATCTCACCATCCTCTTAGACCGGTAAAAGTCTTTAGGCAACTTAGCACCCTCAGGCAATATTTCTATAATCAACTCTATAACTTGGTTGTAGAAATCTTGTGACATATTAAAATCGGACTTGATGCTCAACAAGCTTGTAACCACCTCCAACGGTGAATGATCCTCACAACCAGGATATAATAGAGTCCTTGCATTCTCCAGCAACTCCATGAACTTTGTAGCACCGGCATTCGGTGCCTACTCAGGTGCATCATGATTGTCTGGATCGAAACTAGGTCCCGCCGCGTCAAAAACTATGTTCACCAACCTATCGTCGTAAGCAGCGTGGTTGTGGACATCCATATAAGGCTCATACTCCGATGCTAAAGACACAAGTTCTCCATGCATGCTCCACTGATAGTAATTTAGCGTGAAATCCTTCGAGTATAAATGATACGTGACTTCCACTTCTGGATGATATTTCAAGTTGCGACATCTCACACACGGACACTTAATTTTGGTACCGTCCATGTACTGAGGGAACGTCTTGGCAAACTGCAGGAACTGCTGTACACCCTCTATGAATTCATCCCGCACACCGCACATGTTATCAGGATGACGGTTGTACATCCGAGAACGATTCTGCAGATAGTAATTCAGATCCATATCCATTTGAAGATAATTCTGTAAGATAGATACATGCACTCGTTGAAACACTTGTAAAAGTAATAGGCACATTAATCATGACATATCCTAAACATTAAAATATAATCCCAAGTAATCATGATACAACAAGTGGTAATAGTGTATCACATGATATGACCATATAACCATAGTGTATCAGAATTGACCACACAAAAGACTTAGCCTAATTAATCTCCATAAAATAAGAGGTAATAAGTCCATAATTAATCTACATAATTAATCTCCATAAAATAAGTACAGCTGTTAATAAGTCCATAATTAAGTCCATAAACTCATCTCCATAAAACAAGTACAATTGGTAATAAGTACTAATAGTCCAACACAAAATATATCCATAAAACTACACTAATGACGACCACGCAGCTCACGCACACGCTCAACGATACCATCACGCAACATCTTCGATAAAGTGGGATCAATGGCGGGAAAGCGCCATTCCACTGCAGGTGCTGGATGAATGAAACTTCCGGTCTCACTAGCTACCGGTGCCACTTCCTCCTTAACAGTAGGAGGAGCCACCTCAGCAATCTGTGTTTCCCTCAAACGATGTGTCGCTGCTCGGATCATGGGTGCCATCTGGTAAGATCGATATTCACAGAGAATATAATTATAACATAAGCAAGATAACTAAAGGAACCATCATCTCGTTTGATGTATCAAATCCAAGTTCCATTGTGAAATCTCAGTTTTCTTCAATGAGTATACCTATGTGTGTTTAGTTCAGTTTTTTCTGAGATTGTATACATATGTATATATGTAGATTGATAGATATAGCTATAGTTATATAAGAGTTTTTCCTGAGATTGTATACATATGTATACATATGTATATATGTGTATAAAGGAACCATCAATGAATATACATATGTATATATTGTATACATATGTATAAGAGTTTCATGCATACATGTATACATATCTATAAGAGTTTTCTTCAATGAGTATACATATGTATATATTGTATACATATGTATAAGAGTTTTCTTTAATGTATACATATGTATAAGAGTTTTCTTCAATGAGTATACTTGTCTGTGTGTCATGTTATATACTTCCATGTTTGGGTATTAGGGTGCATATGTTTGTATCTGTGTGTCTTTGCGTCTGTGTCTGTGTCTCAGTGCATAAATGTTTGTGTCCGTGTTCGTATTTATGTCGTGGCAGATTGAGGGAGTATGTCAGTGTCGTGTCCAAGTCCAATGTATCATGTCTATACGTGTCCAACACCAAAATCTAAATTCCTATTATCCCTCCCCCTCTCAAATCACAAATACAATAAATTAAATAAAATAGTAATGTGGGATAGGGTTTACCTTCGACGGATGATCGAGAAGGGTGTGACCGGAGGGGGCGTCATGTCGGAGAAAGGGGGACTAGGCGGCGACGAAGGAGAAGGGGACTAGGCGGCGGAGGAGGGGGTCGACGGGGTTGCCGTAGACGGAGGAGGGGGTCGGCGGGGTTCGCGGAGATAGAGGAGGGGGTCGGGGGGGTTCGCGGAGACAGAGGAGGGGATCGGGGGTCGGGGGTCGACGGTCACCGGAGGAGGGAGTCGGGGGTCACCGGAGCAGGGAGTGGGGGTTGGGTTAGGGAGAGGGAATGGTTTAAATTTGGGTTGAAATTTTGAGAATGAAAAAGAACTCGATCGGCTGACCTAAGGGCGTGTTTGGTAAGTGGGAAAAGTGGAAGGAAAAAAAATAGAGGAGGAAAAAGTGGAGGGAAAGACTCATTTTCTTTTGTTTGGTATGGAAGAAAAATAGGAATAAAGGAAAAGTGGAGGGATTACCTTTCCCTCATCACCTAAGAAATCCAATCCCCCCAAAAGTGGAAGAAAAACTGAATGCTTGTAGTAATTAACAATTATACCCACATATGAATGTATTATTTAAAAATTATTCATGAAGTCAAATGGTAAATAAATGATATTAATTGAGGATAGAATTGACAAACCCTATATTTTTTACTTTCTTTCCTTCCACTTTTTCTTCTATACCAAACAAAAGAAAATGCATCCCTTATCTTTTCCATTCTTGCTACCAAACACAAATGAAGGAAATGATTTTTCCTTTCCATAATGAAGGAAAATAAATCCTACTCTTTTTTCTTCCTTCCATTTTTCCATCCTACCTACCAAACACAGCCTAAATAAAATTTCTTAGCGACGTCTAACAAAGACGTCGCTAAGCGTCGCTAGATCAAAAAAACTTAGAAACGTAAAACTAAATCGTCGGTAAACGTTGCTAATCAGCGACGTTTACCGACTTATCAGCAACATTATTTTTTTAACTTAAGAGACGTCGCAGGATGTCGCTGATCGTCACTAATAGTGACGTCCTGCGACATTTTTTTCTATGCGTCGCTAAATTCTTTTATTTTAACGACGTTTTCCTTGGGCGTCGTAAATTTCGTCGGTAATATAACTTATTTTGATAGTGAGATGCTAGTGTTTTGATACATAGATATCTTGGTGTATTCAGTCCGACCGGACCAGGACAGAAGGGTAGATCGGACGTTAGTGTTAGTTGGCTATGGAGCAACTTTATGTTTCTTGATTGTACACCTGACGGTCCAGTGGTCGTAGATAAAAAAACGGGTATAAAAATTGATATTTTATTTCAGATTAAAAATTATTATTGTAGTTTAACTCCATAAAGATTTTATTTAATATTTCAGATTGTTTGTTACACAAGAGCCTATTTACTTGCATTGTGTGGTTCAGTTCTTTTTCCAAACGGAACTGGCTGCAAAGTAAGTATTCGTCTTTTACCTCTTTTTGAAAATTTAAAACAAAAGACTCGACATGCATAGGGAGCAGCAGTATTGGTGTTTTTGTATACATGCTTGACGGAGTTTGTTAAAACGATGTCAGATACATGCAACACAAATCTGACTGGATGCATGCTTCTACTATAGATATTTTTATAATGTTGTTATATTATTATAATATTTTATACTGTAACACGAAGGTGATCATAATGACCTTCGGTATGGTCCTATGAACATTTTACTATTGGTAGACCACGTACCCATATTAGTCGTAAAACTGGTCTATTTTCGGTAGCAAAGCGATGGACGGTTGATGAAGTGGACCAGGCACACTGCAGAACTCAGGTTGCCCCTATTTATCTGTCGCAATTTGACTCGCTAGAACATATGAAAGTAAATAGATGTTATATTTATATTTTTTCTAAAAAATAGTTATATCATTGTTATTTACAGTAACTTTGGAAACAGGTTATATGGATGCCATATGTTATACAGCTCGATGCTCCCGATATGGAGAGGATGTCCTATTCGTATAGTATGCACGGATATTATATCATATACGACTACCAGACTATGTACCATCCAGCAGATCGGGTTCTGCGATAATTTGGGATGGTTCAATTAATTCCTAATGATCCACTACCCAGTAGCTACGCCGTCGCTCAAGCGCAAGCTAGAGTTAATAATCTGCTTCCTGGTTGGAATTCGAGATTCGAGTATTATAGTGTTGGTAATTTGTCCCACCAAGTGCAAACACCCATTGATTGTAAGTTTTTTATAATATCATGTTTTATTTAATAATTCATTGTATTTGGCTAAAAAATTTATAATACGTTATAGGGTTTGGTGACTTTGCTTACAGAAGTTGGTGGGGAGCACCGCGTGTATACAACAGTGATTATAAATTTGAGGTTCCGGGTTCACTAATAGAGCTATAGATGATACAAGCATGTACACAATAATAAACAGACTTACCGATTTCGTAAGCTCTATTTTGTCAATCGTGTATTTTAATATCTTGCTAAATTCAATTTATTTGATTAAAAATATCCTTCGAACCTATTACATTTTAGGGTATAGAAATGGAAGGAGAAATTAAGAGGAGTGAAAGTTCCACCTAGCGGCGACATATGATGGTCGATCTTATGGGACGGATGATGGCTTGGATAAATCATGATGTCTTGCGTGGCCCAGAGTCACATTTGCCACCGATACATATTCCTCTGGATTATCCATCCGGCAACGTTAGCCAGAGACGAAGCCGTTATTCCACTATATATGAGCAGGAAGAGGAGGTCCTTTCCTACCATGCTGGAGAGGGGACTTCATATCATGCTGGAGAGGGGACTTCCTATCAGTCTGGAGAGGAGACTTCCTAACATACTGGAGAAGGGACTTCCTACCAGTATGGCGCAGGGACTACCTACCAGTCTGGAGAGGGAACTTCATACCATGCTGGAGAAGGGACTTTCTATCAGTTTGGAGAGGAGACTTCCTACCATGCTGCTGGAGAAAGTATCTCCCAGGTTGGTCCAGTGTCAACTCTAGCAGCTACAGATTGGTTCAGAGGCATATCGAAGTATGTGACGTTTTTTTCAACTCCAGCAGCTCCAGTAGCTACAATGCCAACTCAAGAGGAAACGGATTCGGATTCGGATCAACCTCCAAATCGGTTTGATCCTCCAAATCTTAGACCAAATAGACAAAGAGAGTACACTAGGCGGGTTAGAAGTGGTCGTGGTAGTGGTTGTAGATGATTATGTTGTTGGTGTTCTAATGTTACATATTAAAAATAATATGCTGACTGGTACTGTATAATATTACAATTTGAAAATAATATCTTGAATGGTACGATAAAATATACACAATTGCAATATAAATCTATCATAACCGACTTGATGGCTGATTAGTATATTTTCTTCTGTTGTGACCAAGTCCATTGCATTTACTGCAACATAAATCTCTTGTCGATTCATCCTTCGATTTGATGCGGTTCTTCTTTGGTCGTCCAGTTTTACGTCTTACATCTGGTACTTCAATTTGTGCTCTAACCAAAGCACTTTCAAGATCGTACGGCAGTAGAATTGGTTCCATATGCAACTCGTATACACTTTTTAACTTGTTTGTAGAAAATATGTTACAATAATAATTTATGATACTAGAATTGGAAGACTTACACGCATAACAGGCATACACACATGGAATGTACGTATGATACCACCGTAAACATGAACAATAACCTTTATCTAAGTATACTACATATGTTCTATTTGTTGCACGAACTAATATTTCAAACGTATAACCTTCAATATGCAACACATGCAATTGGTGTTTTTCTCTATTTATTCGAGCAATTATTTTTAACATTTTTGGACAATACTCTGTTTAAAGATTTTGAGCAAATTGTCTGTTCTTCTCTTGTAGAGATATAATCTTACCTCTAATGCCGTCAAGTAGTATTATTATCAGTTTATCACGTAATTTTTTAACCCAGTTATTGAAACATTCTGCAAGATTAGAAGTGTTAATATCTAATCTAGGAATAGGAGAATATGCAGTAATCCAATATAAAAAATTATGTGTTTCATCTTTTACTCCAACATGCCAATTAAACATGTCCATGTTTTCGGCTTTAATTATTTCAAACCATGAATCGGCGTCTGGTTTGTTGTATGATCTTGCAAGAGAGTAAAGCATTTGATGAAACTTTTTAATTTTTGTAACCGATTTCAAATTATGTTTAAAATGCTGAATACAAAAGAAATGACATGATTTTGGAGAGGTTAAACGCATGGCATGAAGCAAACCCTTTTGTTTATCTGATATAAATAAAATTTTATTCCATTCAATAAAAATCTTTCAAAAGATGTTTTCAAACTAGTTAAAAACCAAGTCCACGATTCTGTGTTCTCACCTTCCGCAACAGCATAAGCAATTGGATAAAGTTTATAGTTCGGATCATGAGCACAAGCAATAAATAATATACATTGGTATTTAGATGACAAAAATGTAGCATCAGTACTAATAATTGGTAAACAACCACTCAAAAACCGTCAATACAAGCTTTGAAGCAAATAAAAAATTCTTTGAAAGCTATTGTTTTCAGTAGTCTTTAAAAAACAACTGCTACCTGGATTTGACTCGATAATTCTAAAACCATACTCTTCAAGACTGGTATATGCATCAAAGTAGCTACCATTTATTTCAGCTAATGCCATCTCTTGGGTTCTCCAAGCTTTAGAGTAGGAAATATTAATCCAATGTTCTCTATGTATATCCATAACAGCTTGCGATGGACTATATGACTGATTGTCCCTAATATTATTAATTATCTTGTTTTTGATCCATGAACTAGTTGCCAATGGATGAGAACTAGTTGTGAGCCCAGCTAAACAAGAATGCCGATTTTCTAATGTAGCAATCTGAAAAATATTACCTCTACGAATAGGTCTAGCATATACTCTCCAATTGCAAGTTGGTTGATTACATGTATATATAATTCCCTTCGCATTGTTCATGACACTAGCAGAACATGTAAAATTGTGTTCAATTGCTAGGTCACTGATAAAAGTTCTAAATGCAGAACGACTGTCAAAATATTGTCCGACAAATAATTCATTTGTGGTACAATTATTGTCACTATCTTCAATATCATCATCCGGATTTTCAACTAAATCATCACTATCCGCAATACTTTGAAAGTCATCAAAATTATCGTTACTATCTAAAGCTAATGTGTCATCTTCTTTACGAGATGAAATAGGAACTTGTCTAGAAGAACTCGGGCCCGCTTCGTAATTAGAAACGCGTTGAGTACTTATATAGTCAAGTCTTTGTGGTGCTTAAGTTACAAAAATACTTATAAATGGCGATTGCAAATTAATTTCAAGAACAAAACTTCAAGCTTGTTAACAATTTAATAAAAAAATAATGTGTCTCATAAACGTGTCTTAATATAAATTCAAACTGAATAGAAAAACTTTCAATAATTAAATTGCGTAAGCTATCTAATGTAATACTACGATCAGTTATAAGAATTTGGGTAAAACCTCCTTCATAAGATAAACCATTTACTACACCTCCATGCAAGCACCACAGCCTTAAACTTGATCCATTGCAGAATGCAGTATTTTGAATACAACTTCTGGTTGAGAGAACTAAAGAATGGGAGCTTCTGGTTGTGTGGGAGCTTCTGGAGTAGGAGCTTTAGAATGAAAACTTTCTCAAACTTTGGAGTTGAAGCTTCTGGTTGAGAGAACTAAAGAGTTAGAAACGAGTGAGAGCGTCTGGTTTGGTGTGAGTGAAAGCTATGCCACCCTATATTTTAAAAAAATTATCCAACGGTCGAAAAAGGAACATTGCAATCCGACCGTTACAATCCGAAAGTTAAATAGTGTATTTAAAGACTGGCGCTAGTGTCACTAGCGCCAGGAAAAGTAAGAGAAAGATATAGAGGAAGAGACAAATGATGAAATGACTTGACAATGGAAAAAAGTAACAAAAAAAGGATAGAAAGAAAAGTAAAAGTAAAGAAAAAGACAAAGAAAAAAAAAGTTAACACCAGCCGAACACCCCCCTCCCCATCCCCCACTAAACTTGCTCGGCGCAAGTTCCATTGGCGCCAACTTCTGATTATTTTTTTCGGCACCAGTTCAACTGGCGCCAGACTCTTTAAAAAAAAATTTGTTCGGCGCCAAATGCACTGGCGCCAATTTCGTTTTTTTAGGCGCCAGTGAACTGGCGCCAGTTCGCTTTATATGATATTTTCCAAAACTTCTCTTCTTTCACGCTAATACCTACAACTTCTTTCCTCCAGATGAAATTTTCTGATAGACTGCTTGACACTCTTGTCCACCTCCTGATAAGTGGTCTAAGATGGTGCCTCAGTCAGTAGGGACTGGAATGCAGCTTGTACACCACCTTAAACTATCTTGAGACGTTTTCAACAAAGCTATTTTTGGACTATCTAGGCTTTTCTAGTATATATGTTAAGTTATAATAAAAATAAAACAATATAGGCTAAATTTCAACTTGATACCCTCAACTATCCATGTTTTGCAACTTGATACCCTAAACTTTCAAAATAGCCAACTTGATACCCTGAAAAATATATTTCCCAAAATGCCCTCCCCCCCTCTCTCTATTTCCCAAACACCCCCCCCCCTCCCTCTCCGGTCGCCGCTGCTGCCCGCCGCCCCGCTGCCGCTACTGCTGCGCGCCCGCCGCTGCTGCTCCGGCCGCCGCTGCTGCTGCGTGCCGCCCCGTCGCCCCGCTGCTGCTGCTGCTGCTGCACGCGCCGCCGCTGCTGCTCCGGCCGCCGCTGCTGCTCCGGCCGCCGCTGCTGCTGCACGCCGCCCCGCCGGGGGAGAGAGGGGGGGGGACGCCGGAGGGGGAGGGGGGGGGGGGGGAACGCCGGAGAGGGAGGGGGGGGGGGGGGGGACGCCGGAGGGGGAGGGGGGGGGGGGGGACGCCGGAGAGGGAGGGGGGGGGGGGCAAGGGTATTTTTGGAATTTTTTGAATTTTAGGGTATGAAGTTGAAAATTTTCAATAGTTGATGGTATTAAGTTAACTATTTTTAAAGTTTAGGGTATCAAGTTACAAAACATGGATAGTTGAGGGTATCAAGTTGAAATTTAGCCAACAATATAATACTAACATATGTATTGTTTGCATTCTCTTCCACGTATGTCCGTCCTTCCTCTTATGCATGTCCTCGAACACCTTCGCACAATCCACTCCCGAGGGATCTCCGTCCTTCACAATCTTATCAGCCTATATACGAAACATTAGAATAATTAATAATATTAAATTATATACTGAAGAAATTTAATGCTTCAACAAATCATATCGTACCGGATTTCGAACATGCATAGTGGTGGGGACTGATCAACCCATATATTGACATTAATTTTTTATTCCAGAATGACAACTCCAGCTCACTAGTCTTGTATCGATATATGTAGGTGGCTTGTCACAATGCACTCTAGCTTGTCTTGATCCCAGCTATGTGTGTTTCTACTCTTGTCCAGTATTTGTCTTCTTGTTGTTTAACCTTCATGTCATAAGATGAGTTATATGGAAGCCCATTGCCTGGAACTCAAGTTAAAAATATCAGGATTTAACAATTAGCACCTAGTGTATTGGGATGGAAGATTTTTCAGATTTTATGCAGTCCCGTTGGCTAAGGCTTTATATGATTATGGAGCTCTATGTGGTGAGAAGCACATTTCTAGATCACTAATCGAGCGTCTAATGGTTACAGTAAAATTTAGATTCTATTTTTTCAAATTATAGATTGAACTGGATTAGAGTTAAGTTCTAAATTAAATAAGATTATTATATTTAAGGATTTGTAGATTGTTTAAATAAAAATTTAAACACATGAGATGTACTAGTAAAATCATAATTTAACCATACGACTGGTTGGTCATTTCCACCTACAAATATTGTTTAACTTTGCATGCACAAACACTTTTTGGTTTACAAAACCAAATCCCAAACGCAAACCATAAGTGGGTCTATTTATTCAAATTATATTTTCATGCCTCATTTTTTCAAAACAAAATCCCAAAGAGACCTATGCCCATGTCACTTCTCTCTACCTTAACCAGACAGAATGTGGTAGAGCTACCTTAACGAGACAATAGGGTAACATGGTACGTACAGCTACCTTAACGAGACAATATGGTATCGTATATGCTACAACCAACTTAAGGAAACCGTTGTGCCGCTGCCATTCAAAAGCCAAATCCATTATAGTCCCACTTCGGCTGTGATGTTGGGATAACTGTGCATATATTACATTACTTTTTGTTGCCTCTTTAAAGTATTGTGTGAGAGTCTCATGGGCAACACGTGTGCACCGTCGCCACTGTCCGGTCCGGCTCGGCACACGTAATGGATATGGACCCACATCTGTGGATGCCAAATGTCGATTCGATTTTCTCTTCGGGTTCGGACTGAGACCCTAAAAATTTTTCGAAAATTTTATCACTAAGAGCATTCGGACAAAGTCTGCATATAGATCCGGATTAACTCTTAGGACAGTGGTACGTGCACGAATTTTTCGGAGGCCGGTAACATTTATTTTATTTTATCTTGTTTGCATATTTTTAAAAGAAGAAAAGAGAATAATTTTCAACAGAAACTATGGTACGGCTTGATCTTTGGGAAAGTATAATTGCACCACTAGTCAGGAAGAATGAACATCACGATCAGTCTTCATGAAAAAGGATTTCTACCCAAGCCCTCTTGATGACTTGATTCCAAGCTTCTGCGCATTTCTGTAGTCTATAATAAGCATAACTTATTTTTTCATTCTGTAACAAGTAAAATCCTTTTCACTTTACTCGTGTTTCTAAGCACAAATGGAAGATTTTGTATATGATGCCCAGTATTACCTACCTTAGGAATAAGAGAGGGCTTGGTACGCCATAATTTTTTTTTAAATTCTTGAATAAATTTAGGGTGAAACACTTATTATTGAGTTATAAAATTTATTTTTGAAAATTTTGAATGTCCGATAAAATAATATTTGCACTAATCATGGAAAACTTATTCCTCCGGTATAGATAGGTACGTATACTATTTTTTATGCAAATAAATTGTGTCTACCTCAAGTTCTAGTTGAGTTTGATCAAGTCCATATTCAACCCATAGGTATATTATTATTATTTTCCCTTTCATTTTTTTTTTCCTTTTTTCCCCTTTTTTATATATATATTTCAATTTTTCTCCTTTTTTGGGAAGCAATTTTTTTTTTTCACTTTTTTTCTTTTATCCATTTTTTTATTTCATTTTTTCTATTTTTGTAAAAGAAAAGTTTCATCTTTTCTTGTTTATAAAAATTGTTTTCAGAATTATAAATATATATATATATATATATATATATATATATATATATATATATATATATATATATATATATATATATGCTCTGCTGCCTCGTCCCCGGCGCCGCCCGGAGACCCCTCTCCCGTCCCCTACCTCCTCATGGGCGACACCCAGGGCCTCCGGCCGGTGCGCACCGCCCCCTGCTCTCTTTTCTCTGGTCTCCCCTTTGCCTTCTCGTCGCTCGTCCCGACGGAGACCCCTTCACTCGAGTCGACTTCGAGCCTCCGTCCTCGGCGCCTCCGAGTCGCCGCCCCCGGCGCCGTTTCCTTCCCCTGCCGAGCTGACCCTTCGCCTAGTCTCCGTC
Source organism: Iris pallida (assembly GCA_029216955.1). Classification (NCBI taxonomy): domain Eukaryota; kingdom Viridiplantae; phylum Streptophyta; class Magnoliopsida; order Asparagales; family Iridaceae; genus Iris; species Iris pallida. The sequence goes on along the minus strand of JANAVB010004399.1, from coordinate 6,833,313 downwards.
CCTCGGGTGGGCCTCGCCGGTGCTCCGTCTCTCCGGCGTCCCCCTCCCGGCGGGTCTGCGCCACCCCCTGCCGACGTGTCCCGCGCCGCCTCGGGCCCCCATACCCCTTCGGGACTGGCGCCCTCGGGCCCCGCGCGCGGTTCAGCCCCTCGGGACGCGTGCTTGACCGCCACGTGGCCCGCCTTTTCCCTGTAATGCTGTTTGTTTTTTGAATTTTGAATCGGGCCTGCGCCCGATTGCTTTGGGTTGGGTTTGGGGGTCTCTCTGTGTTGAGACCCGACCCTGTATTTCTGCTGTTTTATTCAATGCATTATGCTTTTTGAAAATATATATATATATATATATATATATATATATATATATATATATATATATATATATATATATATCCTTCACTACTGGACCCTTCACCCGGACTTCGACGAGATCGTGCGGGAAGCCTGGAGGTCGGTCTCCCACCGCAATCCGATCGTCCAGGTGCAGTCGGGCCTCACAACCACTAGGAGGGCCCTTAGCGTCTGGAGTCGCGAGGCCTACGGGGACATCCACCTTGAAGCCAGGGCCGCAGAGCAGTGCGCCGCCGCGTCCGAGGAGGCCTTCGATGAAGATGAGTCCGCGGACAACCGGGCTGCCATGAACCTCACCCGAGCTCACCTCAAACAGCAATTTGCGGTCGAAGAATCCTTCTGGAAGTAAAAGGCAAACATTAAATGGGATCTTGACGATGACAAGAATACCAAATTCTTCCACGCATGCGTCACCGACCGGATGCATTCGCTCTATCCAGAAGGAGGACGATAGCCTCACCTATGATCCCAACGAGATTTAGGTGGAGGCTATCAATTTCTATAACAGTTTGATGTCTAAATGCAAGGTTACTCAGGATGATACCTTTCTTGGCTCCATTCCTCAGATCATCACTGGAGAGGAGAATGCCGAATTGTCCAAGGACCCCACTGCCGAGGAGATCAAATCCATCATCGATGCCATAGATGCCAACAGCGGTACGGGTCCCGACGGGTTCTCCGGGCTTTTCTTCAAACGCTGCTGGGACATTGTAGGGAGCAACATTACTGAGGCGACCGTGGCCTTCATACAGGGGCTGCATATTCCTAAGTCCGTCACTCACACGACGCTCATCCTTCTTCTAAATAGGGACAACCCGGCCACGTTCGTAGACTACAGGGCCGATCAGTCTTTGCAACGTCATCAACAAGATCTACTCGAAGATTATGGCCAATTGGATCGCGGATATCCTCCCCCGCATCATCTCCACTGAACAGTACGGCTTCGTCAAGGATAGAGGGATTCTTGATAACATCATGCTCGCCCAAGAGATCATCTCCACCCTTGGCCGTCCTAACCGGGGAGGGAACGTCGCTATCAAGATTGGCATGGAGAAGGCGTACGATAGGCTCGACTGGCAATTCCTCATCTGGGTGTTGCGAATATTCAGGTTCGAGGAACGCTGTATCAGTATCCTATGGAGGCTCATCAACAACTGCTGGTTCTCCGCCAGTATCAACGGGGCCGCTAAGGGCTTTTTTAGATCGTCCAAAGGTGTTCGGCAAGGAGATCCCCTCTCCCCGTGTCACAACCCGATCCCAATATACTGGGTCTAGTCGGATCATGTCCAGCCTGCACCGTTGTGAGACGGCGGCAGTAAGCTGTATCAAGCAGTAAAACACAACAGGCAAAATATCTAACGAAAATAAAATATTTTTATTAAACTGAAACTGCTCTAAAATGGAAATAAAACAACAACACAATTCATTTATTACAATTGTTCAAAAACAAGGAAAAAAAAGAAACTATGTCAACATCTATGGTTCTGGGGTTCCTGATTCTGGTTCAGCCAAATCTGTGGGACCCAAGTCAGACCCGTAGAAAGAACAGTAAGCTAGCTCCTCCTCATCGAAATCACCTAAAATATTGGATCTCTAGTTAGGAGTGAACAAGAAACATATTTCTTCCACATCTAGCATTTATAAATTAACAATAAATGAAAATGCGAGACAGTTTAAGAAACTTTATATGTTTTTGTAAATAATAGTAAAAGACAACAAGCAATATAGTTTCAATATCAAATATGATGCAATGCTATGATATTCCAGTGTTTTGAGTATATAACAGGGTCTGTGACCGGCTGGGATAGAGACAATATGTATACTAACATTTCAACCGAAACGAATAGTATACGGTATGGCTCAACCCCCTGTGTGGTAGGGGTTAGCGTGAGCAAGAACAAGCGAGATTTTGGCTTTGATCACAGACGTTATACTACTCCCCCAAGCAATCCCCGAGTCAATGAGTCAATGAGTCAATAAGTCAATAAGTCACTATAGCAATCCAGCAATCCGTCAATCGATGTGGAGTCCGAGAGGGATCCACGTGAATCAGTTCACTATAGTATATGAAATCAACTGACGTATACATTTAATTATTAAAGTAAAAACACAGACATAGAATAGATATGAAACTTGCCTTGGATATCTCCTTGGCGTGGAAAGCGACGAGTAGCAGATAACTGCTAGGGTTTAGGGTCCCGAACCTACAGATTCGTACACTACCAAAATATGTCGAGTTAGCGACGGCCAGATCCGTCGCCCATCCGTCGACAATCAGTATTAGCGACCGATCACTGACGGATCTTGGTCAAAATAATCCGTCGACAATTAGCTCGTCGCTAATAAAGATCCGTCGCTAAGTAGTCGAAGAGCGCACTACTAAAATATGCTATATTAGCGACGCATTTTAGCGACGGAATGAAATTACGTCGCTAGATATGTAATATAGCGACTCCTATCTACAGACATCGCAAAACGTCGTTGAATAGTGACGTCCAGCGACATTAGGTATATTACGTCGCTGAATAGCGACGTTCAGCGATATATTATTAAAATATGTCGCCATATATTAAAATATTTTGCCATATATTAAAATATTTGCGACGTTTAGCGACGTCTACTATTGACGTCGCTAACTTTTTTACTTAGGGCACGCTGCTTCCTTTTCTCCCTCACTCGAAAATTAAAAATTTTGATCTCAAATTCCCCCCCTCTCCGGCGACTCCCTCCCCCCCCCCCCGGCGACTCCCTCCACCTCCGGCGACCCCTACCCCCCCTCCCCTCCCCCCCCCGTCGAGCTCCTCCTCCTCGAGCTCATCCTCCTCGAGCTCCTCCTCCCCCAATCCGAGCTACTCCTCCTCTTCCTCAGGTATAAACCCTAACCTAACTCCTCTCCCTCCCCCTCCTCCTCCTCCTCCTTCTCCTCCTCCTCCTATGGACACACACACACACACACACACACACACACACACACACAGACACACACACACACACACACACGGACACACACACACACACAGACACACACGGACACACACACACGTCCACCGGCGATGTTTGACAGCATGTTGAGTGTAGACTTGTAGGAAAAATCAACAACAATATTGAGTTTGGTTTACTTTTCTCGTTTGGTTTGTCGAATTATCGGATTGGAAAAGAAAAATAATTACTTTTCTATGTTTGGGTGTCAAAAGAATTGAGGAGTAAAGAAAAATAATTTTTAATAGAAAAAAATTAGGGAGGAAAGTAATTACAACCATTCAAGTAAGGAATCACTTTTCCAAATTGAAGCACACTTTTCTTTTCAAATTTATTGACATTTTTAAATATAAAAAAACAATAAAAATTGTAATTTTTTAAAAGAAATAAAATGTCGAGGAATTGATTTTCTTCCTTTTCCATTATGCGAACCAAACGAGGCCTGGGAGAGAGTTTAAAAAGAAAGAAAAAAATGTTACATCAATCTCAAAACAAAGCATAAATATTTTGTTATGATTGCTATTTCCATAAAAGTCTTGTTTGATATTCAAATTCTAAAATATGAATGACTTTTACTTTGATTTTGCGAACCAATCGTGACCAAATAATATGCAGCATGACTAGGCCACTTAAGATCCTAACCCAAAAAGAGAGGAGATTGATGCGGACCATAGTCTTTTTGTTTGCATAGGGTTTTTAACTATGTATTGGTTTCTAACTATGTATAGGTTTCTAAAACAGGTGACTGACTGGTGACTGACTGTGCATAGGTTTCTAAAATATGTGACTGACTGACTGTGCATAGGGTTAGAAATGGGTCTTTAACTATGTATAGGTTTCTAAAACAGGTGACTGACTGTGCATTGGGTTAGAATTGGTTAACTTGATGAGTAAAATGGTGTGGAAGTATATGGGTATTCGACCAATGGAAACAGATATCAGTTGGTATCAGTTGATAGGTAAAGGGGAGGAATTTTAGAATCAAGTATCTCTCAACATTTCCTATCTTGGTATCAAATATCTGATATGAAGAGGATATGATATCAAGTCGAGTAGAGGAGTTGGCTTGGAGCATAGGCTAATAGGTCATGTACACTACTCATGTACACTACCCTGTAGGCAGTGAGCTCAGGTAGGCAGAGCCATGCCCCGCCCGAGTTGTACCCCTACACACGGTTACCATGTCTCTCTACTGTAATATACAGTAGGAAGTTCGGACACTGCAAATATCGATATTTCTTCCATGTCTATGTCTAGTGAATGATAATTGCCGAGACTTAGTCAACTTCACCCAGTTTGACTAGGTTGTCCAAGATATTGACTTAGTCAACTCAACTTCATCCAGTTTGACTAGTTACTGCGCTGAACATGTGTGTCCATCTTTGTAGAATTATTTCCAAATGGATATGAATTACTACTTGTAATGTCCCAAATTCGTGATACGTATTTAGTGTACGTATACGTGTTTTGGACCCATATTTTATTTTAGTCATGATTAGTTATCTTGGTTTATTTTGCATTGGCTTGGTTTTATTGGCATTGATAGTTCAATTGGTTTTAATGGTTCATTGGTTTATTTTTGGATTAGTGAGGCTTGGTTTACTTCATGATTCATTTGGTTTAAATTGCTAGAGAGAGAGTTTATTGGCCTTGACTTGGTTCACCTTGGTTTATCTTGGCTTGGTTTATTCCTTGGTTGGTTCGGCTTGGCTTGGTTTTGCTTGGTTCATTATGAACCATAGGGGTGAACCCCCTACCTACCACCACCATCCTCATTTATTAACCCCTTCTTCTTTCTCTCTCTTCATTAATCATCTTCTTCTTCCTCATTACTCCTCACCAACCAGAGGGAGAGAGGGGTCTAGGCAAGTGCAACTTGCATCATGGAGGAACTCTGATTTTATTGCTTCATTCTCTTCCTTACAATATTTTAACTTACTTTAGTACTTGGCATTTCTACTTTCTATGGCTAGATTCCTGTAGATCTAGGTTTATACTATTTTCAGAATTCTTGGGTTTTGATCTATTTAATCTTGTTATTTCCGAGTTTTGATGGTTTCATATTGTAAAGAATTTCGTTCTACCCCATTTTGACCTATGGAAGTTTGGATTTGGGCACCGGATGATAGAGTTATGTAGCTTGGAAGCCATGGTTTATGGTGTACTTCTTCTCGGAAATTTGGAGAAGAAGCACAGTCCCGAGCCGCATGGTAGCACTTGACCGCATGAACATTCATGCGGCAAGTCAGTTCCAACCGCATGCACTATTGCCTTGACTTGACCGCATGACAAGTTCATACGGCAAGTATTCCTTCTAGCCGCATGAAGTCCTTCTTACTTAACCGCATGACTGAGGCCCAGTCCTTCCTGGCCGCATGGACTTCCTGAACTTGATTGACATGATTGAAATAATAACTGACATGACATGATAGTGGCCCGCCGTGGCGCACTTCTGACAAAGTACACTTGGCATGATAACCTGACATGATATATCTTGATAAGCTGTTGCGACGGCTACCTGACATGACATGACCTGTATAAGTAACCTGGAAACCGTGTGCGATTGTGCTTGTACAAATAATCCAGTCATGTCTTGCATCATGTCTAGGAGGGGACTCCTGAATACCACGGTCAGGAGTACCTACTGAAATGGACTAAGGTTAATGACTAGTATAATTCACTAGACATGAAGAGATGTTCCCCAGTTACAGGCGATCCCGTTATCCCGGCCGCAAATATTTGGACTTGTAGCCTGCCGACGAGTAGGGCACATTTCCAGCCCACTGTTATGTGGGGCACCCACCATTGTCACTTAAACGATTGAACTCTATTGTCACTCTAATGTATTGTACTCTCTAAATTGTCACTATAATTGCCTGGATAACCTGGATAGCTGCAGGGCCTGTGACTACTTGGAGCATCTCATTGCATCTTGCTAGTAACTAGGATTGTGATAACCCTAGTTAGTTAATGTAGAAAGCCGTAGGCAATGATTGGCCATGATTGCTTGGATGGAGACTAGTCCAGTATAGTATTGTCTAGAAGTGATTGATTGCAAGATTGTACCAGAATGATTGTCACTCCAGATTGTACCAGAATAATTATCACTCCAGATTGTACCAGGATGATTGTCACTCCAGATTGTTACTATAACGATTGTACTCTATTGTCACTCTAGCATATTGCACTCCTCATTGTCACTTTTATTATTGTACTCTCTCCTTTTTACCTTAATGATTGGCACCTTTAGCAATAAATAATCAGAAACTAAGTTCTGTTCAGGCGAAGGGTTACAATCTCGGTCCTTGTTTGGTTTAAGGATTATAACCTGGCTTCCGGAATAGTACCTTCGTCTTCTTTTCATATATTGTCCAGCTATATTCTATTTAGCATGATTCTCCAGTTATCGTATGTCAATGATGCTTCACCTAATTATTTTCTCTGATTGGGATAAGTGCATTGGTGCACAAACCTCAATCTGTGTTACTTATTGTTGTTTTCTTACATATTGAATGCTAATGATTTGCTGGTTTTAGTTCCTAAGTGAAGCCTCCTTTGTGGCACTTGCACTTTCTGGGGTCTGATCCAGCTGGTTTTGTATGGCCAGATACTGGAGCAGCACCAAAGGATCTCCCTGCTTTCTAGCCCGATGGTGGTCACCAGGCGTAACCAAGGCATCGAGTGGGTTTCTTTTTATTCTCCCACTGTAATATTATAAATTATTTTTTTGAGGCATTTAGCCGACGAGCAAGTGTTAGCTCGATTGTACTTATTTATTGTCTGCCTACGGGCTGTGATATGATTGACAAGCCCCGGGGGTTGATCATGTATGACTAAACTCTTGCTAGTCCTCACATTTTTTAACGACTAGCTTCATGATCATTCTGAATATATAATGTATGGGACGCCTTACTATTGTGTATTTGGTGGTCTGACATCTTGTAACTATTATTAGTTGGTAGAGATTGAGACAATAGGCTATTTTATGACCTTAAGAGACTGATGGATTGTAGTGAAACCCTCACATATCTAGACAGCCGTGACCGTATAGCGGTGTGGATTCCATTCCGTTATACGTAGCTGGCTATGTCTGCCCCCGCTCTCCAGTATTCTGGTTCTGGGGCGTGACACTACTTGTGGAATCGTTCATGGATGTACAATCATCGTCCTGATGATATGTGTGGTGTGCGAGATGAATACATAGCGGGAGTAGAACAGTTCCTGCAGTTTGCTAAGGCGTTACCTCAGTACATGGACGGTACCAAAATTAAGTGTCCATGTGTGAAATGTCATAACGTGAAATATTATCCAGAAGTGGAAGTGACATATCATTTGTACTCGAGGGGTTTCACGCCTAATTACTATCAGTGGACCGCACACGGAGAACTTGTGTCTTTAGCATCAGAGTCGGAGCCTTATGTTGAGCCGTATATGCATGCGGGACCTAATTTTGTTTCAGATAATCATGCATACGACGACGGGTACGTGAATATGGTTTTCGATGCTGCGGGGCCTAGTTTCGTTCATGATGCAGCTGAGGAGGTACCGAATATCGATGCTGCAAAGTTTATGGAGTTGCTGGAGAATACAAGGACTCCATTGTATCCTGGTTGTGAGGATCATTCACCGTTGGAGATGGTTACAAGACTATTGAGCATTAAGTCAGATTTTAACATGTCGCAAGAATGCTACAACCGAGTGTTGGAGTTGATTATAGAGATCTTGCCGGCGGGTGCTAAGTTACCTAAAGACTTCTATCGGTCTAAGAGGATGGTGAGATCGCTCTGAATGGGATATGAAAAAATCGATTCTTTTCGCAATGGGTGCATGTTGTACTACAAAGACGACAAGGACGCAGATATGTACAGATTTTGTGGTGCTGATCGCTATAAGACAACTAGTACAGGAATGTCTACCGGTGCAAGAAGACCGACCTATTCAATGCACTACTTACCTTTAATGTCGCGGTTGCAAAGATTATTTATGGTGAAAGAGACGGCCGAAAATATGAGTTGGCACATGCGAGAACAGATTGAAGGAGTATTGGATCACCCATCCGATGGAGAAGCGTGGAAGCACTTTGATCGAGTGTATCCTGATTTTGCTTTAGATTCGCGTAATGTCAGGTTGGGGCTATCTTCTGACGGTTTTACTCTTTTTGGTCTTTCGAAATCCCAATATTCGTGCTGGCCTGTGATTGTCACTCCGTATAACCTACCGCCTTGGATGTGCATGAAGACTCAGTACATGTTTCTAACCGTTATAATTCCTGGTCCGAACAATCCCAAGAGGAATATTGATGTGTACTTACAGCCTTTGATAGATGAGTTGAATCAGTTATGGGAAGTAGGCACTAACACGTACGGTATTTCCAGGAAGCAGAATTTTCAGATAAAGGCAACCCTTATGTGGACCATCAACGACTTTCCGGCCTATGGAATGTTATCTGGATGGAGCACTCATGGCCGTCTCTCATGTCCATATTGCATGGACCGTAGTAAGGCTTTCTGCTTGAAACACGGAGGAAAACCGTGCTTCTTTGATTGTCATCGGCAATTTCTGCCAAAAGATCATCCGTTCAGAAGGAACAGGAATGCATTCCGTACCGGCGTTGTAGAGAAGGGTGATCCACCGCCAAGGTGGTGCGGAGCCACGATATGGAAGGAGGTTAGAGATTTTTCAAGTGCTATCGAAGATCCTGCAACTGGGTACAAGTATGATGGATTTGGTAGAGATCATAACTGGACAAAGAGGAGCATATTCTGGAATCTGCCATATTGGAGTACCAATCTGATCAGACATAATCTTGATGTCATGCATATTGAGAAGAATGTGTTTGATAACATAATTAATACTATGATGGACGTAAAGGGAAAAATGAAAGACAATCCCAAGGCCAGGTTGGACTTAGAAGAAATATGCAAACGCCCTGCGTTGCATTTGATAGAGCAGAATGGAAAACAGTTCCTGCCGAAGTCAATTTTCTTGCTGGACAAGGAGGATAAAGTGAGACTTTGTCGGTGGATCCAGGGCCTAAAATTTCCAGACGGATATGTATCAAATCTGAAAAGATGTGTCGATCTGAAGGAAAATAAATTGACGGGTATGAAGAGCCACGACTGTCACGTATTCATGGAGAGGTTAATTTTGATTGCATTTCGGGAATTCTTACCGCAGGCAGTTTGGGATCCATTGACGGAGCTTATCATATTCTTCAGGGATCTTTGTTCTAAGAAATTGCTCGTTGATCGTCTAGAAAAGCAAGAGAAGGACATTGCGGTAACACTGTGCAAGCTAGAGAGGGTGTTTTCTCCTAGATTCTTCGACTCTATGGAGCATTTGCCGATTCATCTATCCTATGAGACACGTGTTGGTGGACCCGTCGAATATCGATGGATGTACCCGTTCGAACGACATTTGAATTACCTAAAAAGAAAGGTAAAAAATAAGGCACGGGTCGAGGGTTCTATTTGTGAAGCCTATGTTCTCGAGGAAATTACAAACTTTTGTTCGATGTATTTCAAGCCTCATGTTGCAACTAATAGAACGAGAGCTTCCAGAAACGACGACGGAGATCATGAATGTAATGATACAATACTGAAAGTATTCAATGCTCCAGGAAAGCCATCGGGTAAAATGAAGAAGAGATATATGAACGATTATGAGCTAAGGGCTGCTCAAGTGTATGTATTACTGAACTGCAACGAGGAGAAAGTAAAGAAACTGGAGGGGTAAGTAATTAATATGTCTACATTATTTTAATAGTGTTGATTATTATACTATTACATTAATTGAACGATGTTGTTTTCAGCATATTTAATGATGATGTGAGGTCAGGTAGGCCACACATAACTGAAGAAGAACTAGAACAAGAAATGAGGTGTTATTTTCTATCATGGTTGAGTGCATATGTAAGACTTGAGAACTCTGTAATTACCTTTCTGTATATGCACTTGATTGAGAATGAGCTTAATTTCTTTTTTCGTGGTATTTAGGTCGATCGTCCATACGCAAGATTTGAGAATGAGTCTATTAGAACGCTAGCCAAGGGACCAATTTATGCTGCAAAAATATGGCCAAGCTACTGTGTTAATGGGTTTAGGTTCAAGTCAACAACTTGCCCAATCAGAGACAACTTTGTGGATCTCGACTCCACCAAAAACAGCTGTTTGTGTATCAGATCTTCGAACTACAAAGATGTTGATGCGGGCAACAATTTCTGAGAATGAAGCAAAAATTCAAAGGAGGATAGTTTATATTCAAGGGAAGTCATTAAGCAACAATTTAGATAAAAGGAATCTGATTAAGAGTTTTTTCCTAATGTGATTGAGTACCTTCAAAATATCCTAATCCTACTGCAGGCTGTAGTGATACTCTAGTTAGAATACCACTACACAAACTCGACCTTCATGGGCCACCACTAAAAACGTGTCACGACCCACATCCTAGAGTAAGGGCACGAGACGTGGGTACGTCCAGCCTACGCCGCAGTGTCGACGGTAGAACGCTGTCCTAGGTCACAACATCTAACAATATAATGTTAAGCAGTTTATACTCCCCGAATGGGGGTGACATAGCAAAATGTAAACTCAATCACAACTAAGGAAGAAGAAGCACGACATGATATAGAACTCAAAGAAATACTGATGATCAGAAGGGACTAAGATAACATCTCAGCAAACATCCAGAAATACAAGTCTCAACTACTGAATATGAAAGAATATATACAATCCAGATCTCAATGACAGAAATAAAGCCTAACTAAGCTAGTCCCAAGACAACATAAGTAAGATAAAGCCTAACTAAACTAGTCTAGGCAGTAGGGGTAATGTCATCAGCTAGAGCTGGGTCCTCCTGAGAGTCCAGCTCACAAGTGTCGTCTAGGGCTGTCCCATAAAAAGTATCAACACCAGCCTCATCCTCGTCCTCTGTAAACAGTCAACGGTGCCCAATCAGGACGGAGCGAGCACAATACATCTCAATAGTTCATAGCAGGTTAGAAAATATAATCATACAGTAAAGTAAGATACAGGAACTGAAGAAAGTACAGAATGTAAACAGAGAGAGAACTGTAATAGAAATATCTACTATAAGTAGAGAACTAACAGTGACAAGTGAGTCAGAGTACAATATAAACATGTGAATGGCATAAGAGATTCTGATGAAACACTAAGGTGGTGATCAGATGAGATACTACTTGGATATTATTCACATGTCTACTTCTACTCCCCCGTACCCCCAATCAATACACAAGGATCCAGCCAGGTTATGTTATGATTCCATGCAATGGCCCACAAGGGGTGATACATGGTAGGACCAAAAATGGGTGATTCTAGGAATGCCCATAAATGGGTGATTCAAGGAAGACTCTGTGATCATGAGAGTACATGTCACAAGTGATCAATGAACCATAAAGCATAGTGATACACCATGTAAGTGAAACGCACAGAACATGTAGTATCCGATGCTCCCTGAGGGGATAACATCTCAAGAAAGGATCCATATAGTACTAATCCGTGTGACCAACGTGACAGTATCAAGTAAAGTAATTTAAAGCAGAAGAATAATTCTAACAGGATATGAAATGATCAGAGAATGTACTCGCCTGTATCCTGAGTATCTGAAGAATATCTACTATCTGAGGAGTGGTGTCTGTCTCCTATAGAACAGTAAAAGTCACAACAAGTCCAAAATGGTAATATGAAGTTCTACTATACATTCTACATGATTCTAGGTCAATCTAGACCCAAGTCAACTTTTGGTCAACTCTGGTCAACTAGACTAGTCAAACTAGGTCAACTAGGTAATAATGACAGTGTTCAGAAAGAACCCATAGCTAACCCATGGTATTATCATTCGAGAACCACAAAACTGAGAATGAACTCAGTGATCCAGGGCATTAATTCCCAGGTTTGACAACCCAAGGCAGGACCAATGTGTAATCTCATGATTAAACTAATTAGTGAAACTTAGTGTTCATACATGGCATTTTATCTCAGGAATCAATGTACAGGAAATTGTGTACATGTGTTCCAGGAATTGACAGTGTGACTCTCGGGTTTTAAATCACTTGACAGTTCAAACAATGCAAATCCAATCATTTCGACAGTTTAATATGAATTAAAATAGTTGAAGGTTAACATTCAATCAAAAATCAGTTGACAGCTAACAACATGACTATCAATTAACTAATTAACCCCAGACACTTAATCCATATGAATCAGCCTTTAAACAGTTAAGGATAGGAACTCAATTCAGGTATTTAGAATGGAAATGACAGTTTAAAATGAAACAGTGACAGTAAAACAAAGTATAGGAATTAGCATTAGTTAATGAAAGGAACCAATTCACAGTTTTTAAGTCAATGTAAATCAAGACAGTTTGTGAATGGAAAGAAAAATAGTTTTAACATAAATAAACTTGAATCAATGACAGTGAGCTAATGAAGGAAGCTTGTGTTCCCTGGAATTCGATTTCCAGTGTGGCTCATGCATCTACCCAATCGAATTGGCAGGTACTCGACTTAACACATGTGGGCTTATAAAACAATAATTCGACATGATTAGAAACCAGTAGGCTACTCTTAAACCCAGGGAATAAATTCAGTCAATGTGGCAGAAATAATGTACTCATCATAATATTGTAGTCACTGAAAAAACTGGATTCGAACAACCCATTGAGATTCCTCAACAAGAACCTACCTATAGCTAACATGTTAACTACTGTTCAGATAATTAAACATAGCTAAATACATGGTTAATTCATTAAATGAATGAATCTAAGAACAGTGAATCTCACTGATACATCACTGTATCAGCCTAAAGGGGGAAGTCCCCAATCTATCATTCAATTTAACATTTAATAATGAAATTATGGTTGGTAATGAACAATCAACATGTATACGTGTCACACAACCAATATGGTGTCCAATATCAGGATACAACATGTCCAAATCAAAAACAAACATGTGGTGTGCACACAGTGTACATAACCCTCGTGCAGGGGTTTCGAGTCGTCGTGGACACAGCACACGACACGTGTGGCCACGTGGTCATGTCCACGTATAGCCCATGTGTTAGGCTACATGTTCGACACCCTGTGAGGTGTCCACGTTGTGTCTACAGTGGACACGAGGTCGCGTATTGCACGTGTCTGTGCGTTTCCAGCTGTCAACGCACGACAGCGTACGTGAAATGCGGGTCGAAGTTCTCCCTAACCTGTCAACAAGACCCTACGAAAATTTGTGGGCCTTGTGTCAGTCATGTAGTAGTATCTACGACAAATTTCGTGTCTCGAAGTGACGTGTCCAGGAAGAACCAGGACACGGGCAGCAGGGCACCCAAACGAGCCCCGTGCTACGTGTCCAGCGCCAAAACTGACACAAAAATCGACACAAACACAAATCAGTCTTCACAAATATTGTTACATATAATTAGTTTTACAAAAATCGAAAATAAAATCCTTAGAGGCATTTAATCAAACACCTACACAACACTTATGACACGTGTCTGATACGGACACCAAACGGACACAAAATTGACCCAAACTTCAGAAACAGCTAGGGGACTCCTAGATCTAGCCCTATATGCAAAGAAAATGAAATATTAATACAATTTGTGGAGTTTTACCTATAGGTGCAAAAATCTTGAAAAAGCTCCAAATGGGGGATTCCTCCTTGCTAGCCAAATGCTCCCAAATTATCCCAAAGCTGGGATTATCCTCAAATAACAGCAAGTATAGATGAATTAGGATCTAATGCAACTTGTTTGGATTAAAAAGGAATTAAAATAGATTTTCTATGAATTTTTAAAGTTGGGGATTTACCTCTTTCTAAACTTGAGATCTATTTCCAAGGGAGGCTAACCTAATGGAAGAGAGTATAAATAGGGGGTGATCCCTAGGTGGCCAGCCATGATGATTAGGGTTAGGGTTTCTAGTAATGGGCTATGGCTTTGGGCCTCTATGGCTTAAGTTGATAATCATTGGTTTCAAAACCATAAGTCATGGCTTATGACTAAAAGCCTTCTATTCTAACTTGAGTCTAAATGACCAAATCATGGGTTGATCTAGGTTAGACTAAGGTTACATACTAAACCAAGTCAACTTAGTTAGGGTTAGCTTCTAGGTTAGGCTCCAAAGTCAACACTAGTCAAAGTCTTGATTAACCCTTAATTAAATTATACCAAAAATCATATAAATTCTAATAAATCATAATAATTCATAATAATTCCAAATAATATATATTAAATTAAAATAATTCAAAAAAATGACAAAAATACCCTCAAACTAAAAATGATAAATGAAATATCCTAATCACATGACTAGGCTCTAGGGTAGACAGTCTCTACGGTTTCACTAACAAAATACCAAAATCACAAGTCATAATTTTAAATAATTTTAATATGATTAAAAATCACCTAAAAATCATATTATTATTTAAATATCATAATTAAATAAATTAAAATACAAAATTTTAAAATTACCATCATTTGGAAAACTGGGAGTTACAATCCTACCCACCTTAGAAAAATTTCATCCTCGAAAATAAGATGATCGCACCCCCTTCTAGGTCAAACATAGTCAAGGGTCAATCACTAGTCAATTTTCTCAACATCCTAGTACTTGGTCATCAGCTGGTCAACTTCTTAGGATTTTACCTATGCTAGCTACCTAAGTGTTGGCAACTAGAATTTAGCAAAAAGAGAAACTCTATAATAGGCTAGCTCTTAACTTCCCAATCCTATCAAGTCACCCATAACTAAGTACCTATAAGCTAAGCACACCAATCCCAAATACCACATATATATATGCTCAAGAACAACAACCCATCACATATATCCTAAGTATATCATCTGTATATATATGTGACTGATCAACCATGGGTTAAAGTAGACTAAACTTATAAGTGACTGAATAGATGCTTAGAATTTAGGCTAAGGATGAATGGTCTGAAACATCAATATAGGCAAAAGGGAATGATGCCAAGGGGACTAAAGTTATAAGCTAAAGGACAGGACATTTGGGTCCACTTGTAAAGTCAAAGTGAAAGGAAACCTACATAGTGACTGAAACATGCCTCTAGATCAATCTGGGCTCTCCTCTCTATCTGGCTGAACTAACTATATGCAAGACAGTGGTCTGAAGAATTGAACCAAACTGGTGTACAGAAAATACAATAGGCAGTATACTACTGTTGGCCCAATGATTGTATCATGTTTTTGAATATGGTTAATATGTTAAGTTTAGCATTTCATTTTCACTAATCTTCATACTATCGCTATAGCATTTCTACTTATACTTATACCTTTGGTGATATATGCCTATTGGTTTACATATTAGTGATATGAGCTTTCTATCTTAAATTTAATCGGGTTGCCCAAATTAAAACTATGTTTTTGATTGTGGTCATTCAATTAAGTTTAATCATTATGTTATCACTAACATTTATGCTATCACCTTAGCACTTATACTTAAACTCGGCATTGTCCTAATGTGCATTAAACTTATCACACTTGCTACTATGTGTATTGTTTTGTTCGTCTAACATGTACATGCAGAAAAGCAATAAGCAAGATCAATGTGGACATATGCAATGAAGAAATCATGGTGGGCCAAAGACGATGGATCCCACAAGATTTCTCTGAACCACCCGACGACATCTCCAGCACCTATCAAGGAAGAAGCCAAGCCATGCCATCATCATTTCAAGACTCTGAAGAAGCCTGCACCTGCCTAAGTATATCTGGAGTCTGTAATGAGTCTTAGGAATAATTGTAAACACAAGAAATGGATGGCAAAATCGAAAGCTAGGGCAGAAATAAGCCCAGGATCATTTTTGGTGGAAAACGGCATACCGACGGTATACCGGTGTATACCGACGGTATACCGGTTTTTGTTCACAGAAAGTTTCTGTTTACAAAACCGGCATACCGACGGCATACCGGTCCATACCGACGGTATACCGCTTCCGAAACGTTGAAATTCTAACGGTCGGATTTCCAGCAATTAATGATCCCAACGGCTATATTTCTAGCCGTTGCAATCCCAGACCGGTATACCGCCGGTATGCCGGATCATACCGGCGGTATGCCGGTTCGTGACTGAAAAGTTGCATTTGGCTTCTTTTCAAGCTTTGGTTATAAATAGCCTTGAACCCCTTCATTCAAGGTTGATGCTTTGAGCCTAAAAATTTCTAAACCACCAAAGCTTATCCACATACAACTCTACAAAGCTTTCATTTGCCATCCACAACTTGTGTTAGAGTTATTGAGTTGAAAAGTGAGATCTTCATCTTATTGTATAAGGAGATCAAAACCTATTGTGAAAGGTTGAAGTTGGAGAGTCTTCGTATCCAAACTCTCGGTTGAAGTTGGGGAGTCTTCGTATCCAAACTCTCGGTTGAAGTCGGAGAGCCCTTCGGATTAAAGCTCTTGTGTAAGAAGTTGGCGAGTTCTTCGGATCCAAACTCGTGTGTAACTATTTGCTCAAATAGTAGATTAAAGCCGGAGAGAGTTCCGGGACTGGACTGCCTCTTAGGAGGATACTAGGATATATCGGGTGTCGGTATTGTGTTTGCTTCTTCTCTTGCACTTATATTTTTAAATTGCCAATTAGCTTGTGCTAAGTGCTTGATTAGTTAGCTTGACCCTATTCACCCCCCCTCTAGGGTTCCTACAATTGGTATCAGAGCGAGGACTCTATTGTTAGGCTTAACATCCTTAGAGTAGATCCTTGTTATTTTTCTATGGAAACCTATTCCTCATCCTCCGATAAAGAGGGTTTTATTTCTAGGAGCATAGACAATCATGTTTCTTCTAAATGCAAGAAATGCTCTAAGTGGAAAGCCATGGCTAAACAATCCTTAGAGATTCTTGACAACCTTCATTCTACAAATGAAGAACTTTCTGAAAAGGTTATTCATTTAGAAGAAGCAAATGAGTTTTTGAGAAATGAAAACAATGTTTTATTATCTAGACTTGATTCTCAAAACTCATCTTGTGTTTCTTTAAAGAGTTTGAATGAGGCTTTAATTTTGAAAATCAAATCTCTTTCCTCATCAATAGAAGATCTTAAGAGGCAAACACATGAGCTTAATCATTTGCATGATTCTTCTATTGACACTTTAAAGAAACAAAATAATGCTTTTATCTCTAGAATTACTTTATTTGAAAAAGAGAATAATGCTTTAAATGTTAAATTTGATTCTCTTACTTGTATGCATGATGATTTGTTATTAGAACATAATATTCTTAAAACCAAATCTTCTCATGCTCATTCTAGAGATATTCATCATTCTAGTATGTCACATGTTCATAACCATGCTCATTCTGATACATGTGCACACACTAGTATTAGGTGCTTCTATTGCTCTCGCATTGGACACATGAGCTTAACTTGTCCTATTCGTAGGAGTTTTTCTACCAATGCTAGAGTAAATAGTATATGGGTCCCTAAAGCTAACAAATGTGGATCCAAGTTTATTTGGATACCAAAGTCTTCGCCTAATGTTGTAGGTGGAGCTTCTTATATCGGGACATAGCATCGAGGAGCGTGTTGGTGGTTGCAAAGCTCAAAGGACATCTTCCAAGCAATTGCACCAACACAAGCGTGGCCACTAGAGCCACTTTGGTAACATGCTAAGCGATTCTCTTTAAATTTTTTATATTAGTAGAATCTAGCATGTTTCTCTTGATGTTTTGCTACTAGCTCACATTGATATCCTTAGTTGCTTATTGTATAAATCAATGTGAGATATAATACTAGCATGCTTAGTTAATTCTCTTATTATTTCTTTTATCTAGCATGACTAGTTACTTAGCTTAAATGTTTAGTTCACACTTGTAGTTTATCACTCATTTTCTATTAAGTGTGACACATTTGATTTATGCATGCTTGTTATTCTTAATCTCTATTTTTTGAAGCATGCATATCACTCTAGTCCATAGGAGCTTGGTTTTGATTTGAGTTAATATGATTTTAACTCTCCGTCTTTAAAGTTTTTGAGATAGTTACTTATTTGCCGGTTTGTTTTTAATTTGTCATATTTATTTTAATCGGTATTTGGGAATATATATGTTTAGCACAAGCTTCTTATCACTTGACAAGTATACATTTATACTTCCATTTTAATCTTGTGCTTACATAATATATTCATTATTGATTCTCATACTTTATCTTGATTATCCTCTTGAGAATCAATTATGTCTTTGCCTAATGAAGTTTATTTATACATGCTTTTGAATTTGTGATAGTTTTTCAAATATTCATTAAGGATACATGACTATATTCATTAAATTTCCATTTACATGTAGATCATGTATTTCTTATGTTGATATATTTTTTTTAAATATCTTTATATGGACATATGAGTTAAGCAAAAGTTTTATATTGACTTGAAGAGTATTTAAATATACTTGTTACCTTCAAACTTGTGCTTATCTCATACCTTAGCTATTGATTCACTTGACCAAATTTATGCTTCTTGAATCAATTAGCTTCTTCCTTAAAGTCTTCTTTTTGATGATATCTTCTTGACTTTTTGGTTGGCATTATGGATACATGTTCTTAATTAATTTTTGATCTTTTCATGTATACCTATTCATGATATATATAGTTTCATATATATAAATGATTCCTAACTTTTGATATTTATTTGTTTTATACCTTTAAGTTAGGATGTTGAGAGAGAATTTTTGTTTATGTCTTGCACTTGACTTTATGGAAGTTCTTTTAAGAATCACATGGTTTTCTGCTTTGTCTTGTTTTTATATTTACCTCCATTTTTAGTGCACATTTTCAAATCGATATCTTCTATATATATACTATGGTGTACTATGAAAGCTCTTTGAAAAATGTACTTCTTGATATCTTTAGCATTTAGCTTTCTTGATCTTAATGATCATTCTTTGCTCATTCCTTGGGTTTATGCTTCTTCTTTGAATTATTGTTGCCCAATGATGTTTTTGTAGCACATGAGAATACCTGTAATTGTTACATCATATTTCTCATGACTTTAGCTACTATGGTTTGAGCTTTTATGTTAAGATTTTCCCATTTCTAGAGAATACACTTATTTTATAATGGCTATAATATTTTGTATTATCTAGATCGATCTATCATTTTATTATCTTGGGTTAATCTCAATACTTGGCAAAAAAAAAAAAAATTTACCTTATTACGTTTTCATGAATATCTCTTTTGACCTATACTTGATAAGAGTCTAAGTCATTTATTTGTCATCTTATGCTCTTATCCTTGCTTAGTAAAGAGTCTATAAATCATTTTGTTCATTTAAAATGTATTTTCCTCTTTGTGAACTCCTTGCTTAAGCAAGTATTTTTAGTGTTAGTGACTTAAGATTTAATGAGCACATTTATCTTGTTAATGGCTTCCCTCATTAATCTTATTTGGATTATATAGTTTGCTTATTTGTGATATATTATTAAGCTATATAATTTTGGCTCACTTTCACACATCTAGCTATATTCCTATACCTCAATCTATATATGATATGCTAGTTTACAAAAACAAGATTTGTCATATGTTTGTTCTCTAAAACTAGTTTTACAAATTCTTGATTAGATCTTGTTTCTCTTGGAGGTTTGTGATTTCTTTCTTTAAGTCTCCTTCCTTATTAGTCATTAGCAAGTGTCTCTTAAATTTCTCTCATTTTTGAGTCATGATTTTATCGTATTATCATTTACATCTCTTCTTGTTTATGTTTGCAATCATTTAAATGAGAATGACTCTTTTTCATATTTTTTTTATGAGATTCTTTATAAATATGGATTTTGAATTTTCTCTTGATGAGATTTATCATTGGATCATGTTTATTCACTTGTTTACTTTATGAATGTTCCTAATGATTGAGTAGTCCTAAACTATCTAATTTTGTAAATGTCAAGTTAATTTATTACTCTACTTTGACTACTCATGGTTTATCACATATGACCTTTGCTATTTGAACTTTATTGGTCTTTCATTTAGAAGTAGCAAAGTTTGGATATTATCCGGTTGATGGGTACATATGCGATAAAACATATCTAGTCCATGCAAAGCAATAAATTGGTTGATTATTTCTTAATTAGATAATCATGGACATGATGTTTGAGTTTTATTTTTATTTTTTTTATTTTTGAGCTATATTATGTCTATCATCATGATTGTTCTTAATTGACTTTATTCTTTTTCATGATGACATTTTCTCAAAGGATTACATACATTGATCTATCATATTTAAATATGAGATTCTTCTATATAGACTAATGTATGCCATCTTTTGATTATATGTGCTTTCTTTTGATTTCTCATCTTTAGTGGCTATTAATTGGTTATCTCTTCTTGACTAAAGATGATATTTTTCGTCTTTTGACAATATTGTAGCCTTATATGCATCGAGCAAGGGGGAGAAATCCATAGTTGATTTACCCCTAGATCTTTTAGTTATATATTTTATGCTATAAGTGCTTTGGAACTATATACGCATATTTTGAGGGGGAGCAAATCAATTGATTCAATTTATTTATACCCTTTAATATGTCGTATACCTAGTTCATCATGGACCCATATTTTCTTCTATTTTATATCTTATTGATTGAGGTCATGATATTTTTATTTTGAAGGGTTTATGAGAGTGTATGTAATTGTCCTTATTATCTTATCTCTCTCTTTCATATGGGTTAAATATGTCATCTTGCTAATATTAACTTTCAGATCTTATCTTGATGAATATTATGCTTTCGTTGATTTGGCTTTTCTTTCATGCTTAATTGATTTGGCTTTCCTTGTTGAGGACTTATCCAAAATTCATGATTTGTATCTACTTTGGTAGTACTTTGAGGGGGAGCATTCAAGTCGACTGAATTTCTCCTTCTCAAGTATTTTTCTCCTTTACCTTCATGTTTATCTAAAGGGTATTCATACAGCATGATAAGGTAATTGAGTTCAAATGCATGAACTTGGATAAGCATATAGATCTTGCAAATAATGAGATCACTTTATATCAATTGCAATATTTTACATTGATCATTCTTTTATTTTGTTCCACTATTTATTTGTGGACAATTATGATTATTAATGGTTTCTTTGATCAATGTTTCAAGTTTACATCTTTTCAATTGGTAACAAGTTTATTTAATTTTATATCTCAATTGGTATCTATTAGTTGCAATTATCTATTCCTCATGGCTTTTGCTTGAAATCCTTTATTTCATAGTTCTTTTCCAAAACTGGAGCAATATTTCATATCCTATTGTGTTTTGGATTTATTCCTTGGATTTTAAGTTGGTAAACTACTTATTTCTTGCTTTTCAAATACTTTTAGTTTTACCAACCATATTGTGTTTTGACAAGCAATTTTTTATTTAGTACTCTACACTTGTCTTTACACACTTCTCCCATTGTTTTTCATTAGTATATCTTGATCATGATTGTCTATGCCTTCCTCATGCTCTGATTTATGTACTTAAGATTGATTTTTTATCTCTTAGTACGGGGGAGCCTATTTTTGATCATGTCAAAGGGGGAGAAGTAAGTTTAAGTATGCTTTTATAAGTAATCTAAGTAG
This sequence comes from Iris pallida, assembly GCA_029216955.1. Classification (NCBI taxonomy): domain Eukaryota; kingdom Viridiplantae; phylum Streptophyta; class Magnoliopsida; order Asparagales; family Iridaceae; genus Iris; species Iris pallida. The sequence continues at coordinate 6,811,422 of JANAVB010004399.1, read as the reverse complement.
TATATTTTTAGTGATATTGCTTATGTCCTTTGTATATTAGTGATATATGCATCTATTATGTTCATACTAAACTTAACTTATTTGCCATAATCAAAAAGGGGGAGATTGTTGGCCCAATGATTGTATCATGTTTTTGAATATGGTTAATATGTTAAGTTTAGCATTTCATTTTCACTAATCTTCATACTATCGCTATAGCATTTCTACTTATACTTATACCTTTGGTGATATATGCCTATTGGTTTACATATTAGTGATATGAGCTTTCTATCTTAAATTTAATCGGGTTGCCCAAATTAAAACTATGTTTTTGATTGTGGTCATTCAATTAAGTTTAATCATTATGTTATCACTAACATTTATGCTATCACCTTAGCACTTATACTTAAACTCAGCATTGTCCTAATGTGCATTAAACTTATCACACTTGCTACTATGTGTATTGTTTTGTTCGTCTAACATGTACATGCAGAAAAGCAATAAGCAAGATCAATGTGGACATATGCAATGAAGAAATCATGGTGGGCCAAAGACGATGGATCCCACAAGATTTTTCTGAACCACCCGACGACATCTCCGGAGCCACGCACTCGGGGGTTCCGCTGCCCGGTTAGCGGACGGGGGTCGAGGGGGCAGCGCCCCTCATCGGGGGTTCGGGGGCGAAGCCCCAGAAAGGTATTCAGTTTTCGCAAACTGAATATCTTTGGACAGCTGCCGTCCAAAAAAAAAGCCAGCACCTATCAAGGAAGAAGCCAAGCCATGCCATCATCATTTCAAGACTCTGAAGAAGCCTGCACCTGCCTAAGTATATCTGGAGTCTGTAATGAGTCTTAGGAATAATTGTAAACACAAGAAATGGATGGCAAAATCGAAAGCTAGGGCAGAAATAAGCCCAGGATCATTTTTGGTGGAAAACGGCATACCGACGGTATACCGGTGTATACCGACGGTATACCGGTTTTTGTTCACAGAAAGTTTCTGTTTACAAAACCGGCATACCGACGGCATACCGGTCCATACCGACGGTATACCGCTTCCGAAACGTTGAAATTCCAATGGTCGGATTTCCAGCAATTAATGATCCCAACGGCTATATTTCTAGCCGTTGCAATCCCAGACCGGTATACCGCCGGTATGCCGGATCATACCGGCGGTATGTCGGTTCGTGACTGAAAAGTTGCATTTGGCTTCTTTTCAAGCTTTGGTTATAAATAGCCTTGAACCCCTTCATTCAAGGTTGATGCTTTGAGCCTAAAAATTCCTAAACCACCAAAGCTTATCCACATACAACTCTACAAAGCTTTCATTTGCCATCCACAACTTGTGTTAGAGTTATTGAGTTGAAAAGTGAGATCTTCATCTTATTGTATAAGGAGATCAAAACCTATTGTGAAAGGTTGAAGTTGGAGAGTCTTCGTATCCAAACTCTCGGTTGAAGTTGGGGAGTCTTCGTATCCAAACTCTCGGTTGAAGTCGGAGAGCCTTTCGGATTAAAGCTCTTGTGTAAGAAGTTGGCGAGTTCTTTGGATCCAAACTCGTGTGTAACTATTTGCTCAAATAGTGGATTAAAGCCGGAGAGAGTTCCGGGACTGGACTGCCTCTTAGGAGGATACCAGGATATATCGGGTGTCGGTATTGTGTTTGCTTCTTCTCTTGCACTTATATTTTTTAATTGCCAATTAGCTTATGCTAAGTGCTTGATTAGTTAGCTTGACCCTATTCACCCCCCCTCTAGGGTTCCTACAACTACAAATGGGTGCAGGCTACAACCAATCAAAATACATTACTTATATACAAGCTATATATATGCTTTACCCCCATCACCTCAACTCCACTCAAAGTCTAATGACACCAACTCCCTACCACATGCCTATCACTCCAAGAAAAGCTCAGATACTGTAGGGTGTGTTGGGACAGAACAGTGGTCAAAGGAGAACTCTTATCAACAACCCACATTATATCCCCAATGAATGCAACTGTCCTAAAAGGACTGAACAACCCTGCCCAAAAAGGTTTTGTAGGACAGGTACTGCAGGTTATAATGAAGGGTATTGTAAGGCTATCAAGTAAGGTAATTGCTAAGAGATGCAGTAGGTCACCATGTACAGGAGTAAGGATGAGTGCAGACCTCTAATATGCATGATACTAACTCTCCAGATATGCAGAATATGGTAAGGGGTTAATGGTTATATTGGTGAGTCAATAATTGGGGTCTGAACTATGGTCCAGTGAAACCTATGATGCAACATGGAAGATAATGAAAGCTGAGTGCAGTGAACAACTTGTACAAGTCTGAACCAAGGGGACAGGGTATCTAGTGAAGGGTCTGCACACTGCCTATAAAGGTTTATCAAACATGACTGAACTCCACACAAAGAGAAATTAACTAAAATAGAAAACTGAACCAATTATAGGCTAAATAACTTGTCAATAATCCTATACAACAATGACCTATAGGTACCAACCAACCCATATCCCATATGCCAATATCATCTGCAACCTATCTGTATAAATAGACCTCTCGGTCTTAGATGAAACTACAACTATACTCAAGGGCAGGCTCTGGTCATGGGTGCCTTACTGGAAAATGGTAGGGAAAAATAATAATAATCATAAAGGCTGCAAGGCATACTAACATCCTATACGTAACTGGTTGATATTATAAATAACATGGGAATCACCTACACTGGGTTACTATTCTAATACCAATGCTAACTATCATCCCCAGGGTACAGGCAGTCTACAAGTCATCATATCATTATACTATGAAGGAACTACCTATGAATAAGCTCTACAAAACTAAATATCCCTACTCCTAAGTTATTTATAATCAACAGAAGGGTATGATATTTATAACCTTCTCAAGATACAATATGTTATTCATATGCGTCTGTCCAAAATCATGTTGTCTAGAGTCTTCATCATGTTAGTGAACAAGGCTACGATAATCACAGAGTCCTTGACTAAGGTACGTACCTCTAGGTTCATGGTATTTAAAATTTTTGCATTATCGCATGCAACGGCAAAAACCTTAAATTCCCATACCCGAGAAATACATCCAAAATCTGACTACATGTCCTCACTATGCCAACTAACACGACTATCGAAGATTCTAGATCCCATAACTGAGGTGACCTAGCCCATATAATTTTCTTAGAAGAAAAACAAACATAACAAAAGAGCAACATGACAAAAATTAATCAATCAGCAAGGAACAGATGGAATCGGATTTCAAGGTAGTTATAAAAGGCAATTTGCGGGAATGGAACCGAGAAGAACGAAACTTGCAACAAGATCTTCAATAGTCTGTGCATCTTCGACTGTCCTGACGATAGCTCGCCCCTGCTGGTTTTCCCTGGTCTGCTGCTGATGCTGTATGAGCCGCTGCTGCAGAGAGAAATCAAAAATGACGGGAGAAAGTCTCTGTACAGACAGAGGTGCACCTCCAATGTAGCAGAAATGCCAACCTGAGTCAGCACAACAGGAGCTGCGGTCTCGAGGCCCTGATGAACAGGACGAGAGGTGGCCAGCCTCTCGATAGTATTCCCCGAGCCGGAGCGATGAGATCGTGTCTCCATAACCATCATGAAGACAGATCAAAATAAGAAGTAATTTCTGAGAATGAAGCGAAAATTCAAAGGAGGACAGTTTATATTCAAGGGAAGTCATTAAGCAACAATTTAGATAAAAGAAATCTGATTAAGAGTTTTTCCTAATGTGATTGAGTACCTTCAAAATATCCTAATCCTACTGCAGGCTGTAGTGATACTCTAGTTCGAATACCACTACACAAACTCGACCTGCATGGGCCACCACTAAAAATGTGTCATGACCCGCACCCTAGAGTAAGGGCACGAGACGTGGGTACGTCCAGCCTACACCGCAGTATCGACGGTAGAACGCTGTCCTAGGTCACAACATCTAACAATATAATGCTAAGCAGTTTATACTCCCCGAATGGAGGTGACATAGCAGAATGTAAACTCAATCACAACTAAGAAAGAAGAAGCACGATATGATATAGAACTCAAAGAAATACAGATGATCAGAAGAGTCTAAGATAACATCTCAGCAAACATCCAGAAATACAAGTCTCAACTACTGAATATGAAAGAATATATACAATCCAGATCTCAATGACAGAAATAAAGCCTAACTAAGCTAGTCCCAAGACAACATAAGTAAGATAAAGCCTAACTAAACTAGTCTAGGCAGTATGGATAATGTCATCAGCTAGAGCTGGGTCCTCCTGAGAGTCCAGCTCACAAGTGTCGTCTAGGGCTGTCCTATAGAAAGTATCAACACCAGCCTCATCATCGTCCTCTGTAAACAGTCAATGGTGCCCAATCAGGATGGAGCGAACACAATACATCTCAACAGTTCATAGCAGGTTAGAAAATATAATCATGCAGTAAAGTAAGATACAGGAACTAAAGAAAGTACAGAATGTAAACAGAGAGAGAGAGAGAACTGTAATAGAAATATCTACTATAAGTAGAGAACTAACAGTGGCTAGTGAGTCAGAGTACAATATAAACATGTGAATGGCATAGGAGATTCTGATGAGACACTACGGAGGTGATCAGCTGAGATACTACTTGGATATTATTCACATGTCTACTTCTACTTCCCCGTACCCCCAATCAATACACAAGGATCCAGCCAGGTTATGTTATGATTCCATACAATGGCCCACAAGGGGTGATACATGTTAGGCCCAAAAATAGGTGATTCTAGGAATGCCCATAAATGGGTGATTCAAGGAAGACTCTGTGATCATGAGAGTACATGTCACAAGTGATCAATAAACCATGAAGCATAGTGATACACCATGTAAGTGAAACGCACAGAACATGTAGTATCCGATGCTTCCTTAGGGGATAACATCTCAAGAAAGGATCCATATAGTACTAATCTGTGTGACCAACGTGACAGTATCAAGTAAAGTAATTTAAAGCAGGAGAATAATTCTAACAGGAAATGAAATGATCAGAGAATGTACTCGCCTGTATCCTGAGTATCTGAAGAATATCTACTGTCCGAGGAGTGGTGTCTGTCTCCTATAGAACAGTACAAGTCACAACAAGTCCAAAATGGTAATATGAAGTTCTACTATGCATTCTACATGATAATAGGTCAATCTAGACCCAAGTCAACTTTTGGTCAACTCTGGTCAACTAGACTAGTCAAACTAGGTCAACTAGGTCAAGCCTAAGCCAAACAAGTCTCACTAAGTCTAACCAGCCTATTCTAGCAAGTACACACCATTTCTAGACTATACAAGTCTAACTAGACACTCACTAGGCATACAGACACACCCATAGGCTATGAGCCCTAGGCTATATGCTATATCATGCCTATAACCAACCTACATCACATATACACATATCAATATATATAATATAATATAGTAACACATATATATAATATATAGGGTACATGAATATGTGTATCTCACATACATATGTATATATGCCTACACATAGAAGAATAGGAAAGGGACACATGTGCATTGTGTTCATGTGTGTGTGAACTGAAACATGTGTGTGTAATGCAGGCAATGTGTGTGTGTTAGTGTAGAACCTGGTGACAGTGTTCAGTGTGTGTGTGTGGCTGTTACACGAATTAATAGAGTGTTTGCAGGAAATGGGGGGTTAGCAAGTGTGAGAGGAATTATAAAACAGGGGGTATATGTGATAGAGTGTTCTTAAGTGCCAGGAAACATAAACAGGTAATAATGACAGTGTTCAGAAAGAACCCATAGCTAACCAATGGTATTATCATTCGAGAACCACAAAACTGAGAATGAACTCAGTGACCCAGGGCATTAATTCCCAGGTTTGACAACCCAAGACAGGACCAATGTGTAATCTCATGATTGAACTAATTAGTGAAAGTTAGTGTTCATATATGGCATTTTATCTCAGGAATCAATGTACAGGAAATTGTGTACCTGTGTTCCAGGAATTGACAGTGTGACTCTCAGGTTTTAAATCACTTGACAGTTCAAATAATGCAAATCCAATCATTTCGACTGTTTAATATGAATCAAAACTGTTGAAGGTTAACATTCAATCAAAAATCAGTTGACAGCTAACAATATGACTATCAATTAACTAATTAACCCCAGACACTTAATCCATATGAATCAACCTTCAAACAGTTAAGGATGGGAACTCAATTCAGGTATTGAGAATGGAAATGACAGTTTAAAATAAAACAGTGACAGTGAAACAAGTATAGGAATTAGCATTAGTTAATGAAGGGAACCAATTCACAATTTTTAAGTCAATGTAAATCAAGACAGTTTGTGAATGGAAAGAAAAACAGTTTTAACATAAATAAACTTGAATCAATGACGGTGAGCTAATGAAGGGAGCCTGTGTTCTCTGGAATTCGATTTCCAGTGTGGCTCATGCATCTACCCAATCGAATTGGCAGGTACTCGACTTAACACTTGTGGGCTAATAAAACAATAATTTGACATGATTAGAAACCAGTAGGCTACTCTTAAACCCAGGGAATAAATTCAGTCAATATGGCAGGAACAATGTACTCATCATAATATTATAGTCACTGAAAAAACTGGATTCGAACAACCCATTGAGATTCCTCAACAAGAACCTACCTATAGCTAACATGTTAACTACTGTTCAGATTATTAAACATAGCTAAATACATGGTTAATTCATTAAATGAATGAATCTAAGAACAGTGAATCTCACTGATACATCACTGTATCAGCCTAAAGGGGGAAGTCCCCAATCTATCATTCAATTTAATATTCAATAATGAAATTATGGTTGGTAATGAACAATCAACATGTATACGTGTCACACAACCAATATGGTGTCAAATATTAGGACACAATGTGTCCAAATCAAAAACAAACATGTGGTGTGAACACAGTGTACATAACCCTCGTACAGGGGTTTCGAGTCGTCGTGGACACAGCACACGACACGTGTGGCCATGTGGTCATGTCCACGTGTAGCCCACATATTAGGCTACACGTTCGACACCCTGTGAGGTATCCACGTTATGTCTACAGTGGACACGAGGTCGCGTATTGCGCGTGTCTGTGCGTTTCCAGCTGTCAGTGCGCGACAGCGTGCGTGAAATGCGGGTCGAAGTTCTCCCTAACCTGTCAACAAGACCCTACGAAACTTTGTGGGCCTTGTGTCAGTCATGTAGGGAGTATCCACGACAAATTTCGTGTCTCGAAGTGACGTGTCCAGGGAGAACCAGGACACGGGCAGCAGGGCACCCAAACGAGCCCCGTGCTGCGTGTCCAGCGCCAAAACTGACACAAAAACTGACACAAACACAAATCAGTCTTCACAAATATTTCTTCACAAATATTGTTACACATACCTAGATCTAGAGATCCATGTAATTAGTTTTACAAAAATCGAAAATAAAATCCTTAGAGGCATTTAATCAAATACCTACACAACACTTATGACACGTGTCCGATACGGACACCAAACGGACACCAAATCGACCCAAACTTCAGGGACAGCTAGGGGACTCCTAGATCTAGCCCTAAATGTAAAGAAAATGAAATATTAATGCAATTTGTGGAGTTTTACCTATAGGTGCAAAAAGCTTAAAAAAGCTCCAAATGGGAGATTCCTTCTTGCTAGCCAAATGCTCCCAAATTGTCCCAAAGCTGGGATTATCCTCAAATAACAGCAAGTATAGATGAATTAGGATATAATGCAACTTGTTTGGATTAAAAAGGAATTAAAATGGATTTTCTATGAATTTCTAAAGTTGGGGATTTACCTCTTTCTAAACTTGAGATCTATTTCCAAGGGAGGCTAACCTAATGGAAGAGAGTATAAATAGGGGGCGATCCCTAGGTGGCCAGCCATGATGATTAGGGTTAGGGTTTCTAGTAATAGACTATGGCTTTGGGCCTCTATGGCTTAAGTTGATAATCATTGGTTTCAAAACCATAAGTCATGGCTTATGACTAAAAGCCTTCTATTCTAACTTGAGTCTAAATGACCAAATCATGGGTTGATCTAGGTTAGACTAAGGTTACATACTAAACCAAGTCACCTTAGTTAGGGTTAGCTTCTAGGTTAGGCTCCAAAGTCAACACTAGTCAAAGTCTAGATTAACCCTTAATTAAATTATACCAAAAATCATATAAATTCTAATAAATCACAATAATTCATAATAATTCCAAATAATATATATTAAATTCAAATAATTCAAAAAAATGACAAAAATAACCTCAAACTAGAAATGATAAATGAAATACCCTAATCACATGGCTAGGCTCTAGGGTAGACAGTCTCTACGGTTTTACTAGCAAAATACCAAAATCACAAGTCATGATTTTAAATAGTTTGAATATGATTAAAAATCACCAAAAAATCATATTATTATTTAAATATCATAATTAAATAAATTAAAATACAAAATTTTAAAATTACCCTTATATGAAAAACTGGGTGTTACATCTGAAGAGGAAGATGCAGATGAAAGTGAAGATGTAGAGGAGGAGGAAGAAGAAGAAGAAGAAGAAGAAGAAGAGAAGAAGAAGAAGAAGAAGAAGAAGAAGAAGAAGAAGAAGATGAGCTAAACGAACTAGATGAATTTTCAGAAGAGTATTAAATCTGTACGTTTGTTTTATCATCATATTTGACACTTTAGTGATACTTTTATCTGTGACTATGATATTTTTTAAAAATCTATGATGTCTATCATATAAATATGTAATTTTGTTTTATTGTCATATGTTATTATCAGGTATGACTAGACCATCTAGACGACGCGGAGGATTTTATATTAGGCCGTCCCGTCTGCCTCGGGCTGGGGATGGATATTTCGTACCCTCATCCTCATTTCCGAGTACGCCATTGTACCGTTCTGTTCCCGGTCCATTACCGGGACAGGGCAGTTCCAGCAGGTTGGCGACTTCTCCCTCGTCGTCCAGCGTTCCTGATCCCGCATCCAGCATTCCTGATCCCGCATCCAGCATTCCTGATCCCGCGTCCAGCATTCCTCCTGCCGACGGCTCCATGGGGGGAGCCGACGCCGAACATATGGAGGACGACGATCAGACTGATCCTGTCCAGGCAGGAGGTGAGAGCGACCCTCCATGTGCTCCCCCGGGCGAGACGCGTATGGAGATTTAGACGGACGGGCCTACGAAATAAGTTAATTAGTTAATATATATTTCTCAAATGATTATATGTACATATATATTCATAAAAATTATTATTGTATAGATATCGACCTCCTGTAGTACAGAGACAACTGGGGATATTTCTGAGGCAGAACTATGGTGGGCCTTGGATTAACTACTCAGATGCTCCCGTAGATAGGAAGGCCTTTTGGTTCGCCCACTTCAAGGTAAAAAATTTGTTTATTTTTAAATTTTAATAATTATTTCTGTATATTATACAACTTTTCTATTTTACTTCTTGTAGATGACCTATTTCTATCCACCACACCGAGCGGCGAAGATTGAGGCCCAATTTTTTGCCGTTGCAGGCAAGCTCATCCGTGATGCAATCCACGACCAGAAGTCTCGTGATCGCTCCGGAAAGCCGATCTATGGTTGGATCACGCCAGAGCAGTGGACTGCGATGAAGGCTAGATTCGTCGAGGCCAGGTACCAGGAGCGGTCTGACAAGGCCAAGGTGGTGCGATCGAGTGCCGGTAAGTGGTATGGTGGCTCCATTCCGATGACGGAGCATTTTCGTCGTCTGGTACGTTTCCTATGACAGACATTATTTTATATATAGTTCGATAGAATGTTTAATACTAAAAATAGATAATATATTTTAACAGGTAAAAAAGGGTGAGAACCTGAACATGGTGACCGTCTTTCTGGTCACCCATCGGAGGGCTGGGGAGTTCATTGATGAGAGGGCGACGCAAGCATATGTACGTTCTATTCTTTATATTAATTTACTATAATTTAGAAAACAGGAAAATAGATATCAATATAGACTTAGCAAACACTTATACGTTAGCAAACATTGTTCTAGGCCGAGTTTGTTCGGCTACAAGAGGAGGCGGCTGCTGCTGCTAGTGCGCCAGCAGAGGGAGGGGCTGGTACTTCCTCCCAACCGCCTACAGCTCCATCGTCTGACGAGCTCTGGATGACCGCCGTTAGCGGTTTTCAGAAGGGTACGTACTACGGTACGGGATCTTACGGCACCTATTTGGCTTCGGAGTCATCCCGGGCCCCCCTGTCAGTACACAGTCTCCAGCTTCGCAGGCGTCATCACGAGCGCAGGATGTGTGCAGACAGCTCCACGAGCTGCGTCGCGAGTTGCAGTAGCAGATTTCTGAGGCAGCTGGGGCAGAGCGACAATCCGATGATCACCGGACGATTTGATACGGTCGAGCACAGTATACAGGAGTTGATGAGTCTGCAGCAGGCTATAGCTGCCAGCTTGCACACGCTCACCGAGTCTACGCAGCATACAGAGCGTAGACAGGTCGAGTTGGAGGGATCGCAGAGGACCGTGGTGGCCTCACTCACCCAGCTGCATACTTCTCTTGAGGAGAGTACTCAGAGGATGGTGAGTACCCTTGCTGCGCATGGTGACCGACTGCGAGAGCTGGAACAGATATATCCTCCCGGTCCATCGACGGTGCCGACTCCAGACGTTGCACTGCCTCCTACTGCCCCTACGGTACAGCTCACACAGGAGCAGTATGAGTACATGTTATCCCAGATGCGCGGCAGGGGTCCTTAGTGATCCAGTAGTTTTTTTTATCATCTTTGTATGTATTGGTCCTATGGGCCCATTGACCATTCTGTACACTGATTTTCATTCTTATTTGCCCTCCATTGTGGACATGTATGTTTGTTGGATATTTACTTTGTTGGTATTTTCATTGTGATATTTACTTTGTGATATTTACTTTGTGATATCTGCGACGGGGATGACAAATATACCTATGCTGGGTTATAAGCGATGATCTGATATACAAAGGAGGTGCTGCCCAAATTTTAAAAAAAATATAATGTGTATTTTTGTGACGATGTGTGTCTGTGTTTACAGCGTATGTGAAATACAGTGTTCGGAACCATCGATAGTTTCGATTAATGTCGTATGTTTTATCTTGGACAGAAAGAGCAACTGTTCAGGGTGTACTTCTGAGAGCTTCATTTTCACATCCTTTACTCTCTCGGGACGTCGTACAGGATCCCGAGAAGGTGAAGGACGTGAAGAGGAAGCTCTGAAAAGTGCACCCTGAACTGTTGCACTTTTTATCCAAGATAAAACATAGAACAGTAAGCGAAACTGTCGATGGTTCGAACACTGTACTTCACACACACACTGTAAACACAGACACACAGCATAGCAAAAATACACATTATATTTTTTAAATATTTTTATTAATATTCTGTGACGTATAGCGACGGATAGCGATGGATAGCAACAGATAGCGACGTATAGGTACGTCGCTAAATAGCGGCGTTGCATCGCTAACCGTCGTAATCCGTCGCTTTACTATAGAATACTGACGTCGCTAATACGTCGTTGTACGTCGCTAAGATGCTGACGTGGCAGGCATGCCATGTCATCACATAAATATATCTGGACGTCGCTAATACGTCATACTACATCGCTAATTTTGCAACGTCAAATTTTGTCGCCCTCTGTCGCTACTTTTGCGACGACACAGCGACATTGTGATGACGTCGCAAACAGCGACGTAGGGCGACGAATGTGTCATCTGCGACTAGGTTTTTTGCGACCTTTATTTTTCGTCGCTAAATACGTCGCTAAATAACTTTAGCGACGTATATGCCTTAATTAGCGACGTATCTGGACGTCGCTAATTTGGCTTATTTTTGTAGTGGCGACGGAATAGCGACGGCTTTTCGTCGTCACAATACGATACATTAGCGACGACTTTTCGACGGGCTTTCGTCCATTTTAAGTATTAAATACTTAACTGTGCAGACGCTAGCGACGGATAGTCCGTTGGTAAACCATCGTAACAGTGTATCAGAGGGTATCGTTTCATCGCTAGTCCGTCGATAGCCGTCGCTAACAAAAGACGGATTAGCAACGGAATACTAACGGATTATCCGTCGACCATGTTCTGGAAATGCTTGACATTTCTAGAACCATGGCGACGGATAAATCATCGCGACTCCGTCGCTACGCCGTCGACACAGCGACTGATTAATGGCTGATTATCCGTCGCCATGGTTCTGGAAATGTCATGCATTTCCAGAACCTTGGCGACGGATGTTCCGTCGCTATTCCGTCGAACTATATACCACCAGAACCTTGCCGACGGATATTCCGTCGACCACCCGTCGCTAACTGGAAACGGTTTTAAATCTCCAGTTAGCGACGGAAATTCCGTCGAAAAGTAGTCAGAAACTGAAAATATCCGTCGCTAACCGGTCACTAGTCCGTCGCTAACTGAGATTTTTTTGAAAAAAAAATTGCAGTACTTTCCCTGTTCACAAAAATATGCATAAACCAAACCTATATATAATGCACACCAATTATCCAACAATCACATAGACCAAATATATAATATACACCAATTATCCAAAAATCACATAGACCAAATATGCACATACGAATTTAATGCACACCAATTATCCAAGAATCACATAGACCAAACCAAATTAATATAAAATAGATATCAATTATCCTAAAATCATAAACTAATATCCGTCGTTATAATCCGATCATAGCATAAATATTCCAAAATTCCCACAAATATTCCAAAATTTCTTAATTACAATACTTTAAGGAGGAGGAGGAGTTCGATTGCCCGGTGGTGGTAATCCCTGCTGCGAATGTAAGCCCCCTGAATTTTCGGGATTTATTTTCGAATTTTCTAAATAATTTATTCTCGATAATTAATTTTGATTTAATTAATTTCGATCATTAAATGATCTTTACCGTGACTTGGAATTCTAGAGCATCAGGGATGCTAGTCTCTGGAAACTTCCTTCTTGAAGTTTGTAGTAGACGGGATTATCTTCACATTGATATTTCGTGTCCCACTCGAACTTGTTCCCTTGTACTCTTTCTGCTTCACACAAGTTTGGGTAAATTTAGACCATTTAATTATAAATTGAATTCCCACTCTTTTCCTTGATCATCATATGCACGTTACCGTGACTTTTAATTTAGGAGCACCAGACCAGTCGTTTTCTCAGAACCAACTTCTCATGAATGATCTACTCGAGACGCTCTTCACCCATGACCTTCGTGTCCCACTCAGACACTCCATTTTATGCTCCATTTCCTTCGCACAACTTTCGGTTCAATTTAGGCCAATTAATTATCTACCGTAAAACCTGATTTAATTTCCCATTTAATTTCGGGACCCGACATCGATCCAATCCAGTCGACCCAATATATGGCCCTAGCCTGTTGTGAGTCTACTAGGCATGTGCCACTTGCGCGCCATCGAACTAATTTTTCTTGTGCTCCAATTTCGTCCATGATTTTAAATAGTTTAAAATTATTATTTTAATTAAATCTTGGTTCCAAGCTTGTCCAAACTTGACCGAACCTGATCCAACGCCCAACCAGATTTTATGTGATCCCTATCATGACTATACAGATGCTCCTCATAATTTATCTCTTTTTTTTATTTTAAAATATCTTATTTTCTCTCTCTATTATATATATATATACATATATATATAATACTCTCTATCTCTCTCTACATTTAAATCCTCACATCACACTCTCTCTCCACACACACAAAATCACCACCCCCCATGTGGTCAGCCGACCTCCCCTCTCTCCATTTTCTCTCTCCCCTCTCTATCTAATAATATCTCTCTTTCTCTCTCTCCATTTATATTTTGTATATAATATTATACATATACACATCTCCTACACTCTCTCTCTTCTCTCTCACCCACACACACCCCCCACCAGGACAACCCATCCCTCCTCCTGTACACAGCACCCCCCTTGGCCGACTTCACCACTCCCCCTCTCTCTTTCAAATATCTACATCTCTATCTCAATTCTCACTCTCTCTCTCTCTCTTTCTATATATATCATATATACACACACTCACACAAATCTCACTCTCTCTCCCTCTCTCAACAGCACATCTTTCCCCTCCCCCATACTCCACAGCCGACACTACCACCCTCATATTTTCCATTTCCTCCTTCCTCCACCCTCCATGGCCAAGCTTCATCATCACCATCATTCTCACCATTATTACCACTACTCACCACCATAACCAACTTCATAACCACCACCTCTTCCACCGCCGCCGTCGGTGTGCCACCGCCGGGCACTACCTGGCTCGCCAATGTGCCGCCGCCCTGGCCAGCAGCAGCAGCGAGCACTGCTACAGCAGCGCGTGCTACAACAGCGCACATCGGCAACCCCGCGCGCGCGCACGGGCTACCGCGCGCCGTCGTACGTCGCCGTGGCGCCGCGAGGCCGGCCACCCCACTCCGGTGTACCCCCGGCGAACTCCCCCGGGCCAGCGCCCGCTTCCCTGAAGCGACGTATGGGCTATTCGTGTATTTACGATGAAATCCCACCGTGACGCGCGATTTCAACTTCAGAATTCGCGTCTCGGGACAGCGACTTCTCGCAGATTTTTTGGGAGATCCGACAGTTGGATCGGCGAACTAATTGCTCCGTCGCAATCTCGGGATATCCACCTTCACTTCTCTCAAATTTCATCCGTTAATTTCGTCGTTTGATACATCAAAACTGGCCACCAAGTTGACGTTTTAATTTGAACTATTTTTGGACAGTTTTGTGGAGCCAACTTCGTCGGTTCGTATCTTCGTCGTCGTAGCTTCGTTTTGCACACTACCATTTCCTCTGCACAGCTGGTATAACCCTCTTCTTGCCTCCTTTAAGTTTCATTTTATTATAAGCACGTTTGGTTGGTCAAATTCGACGCCAAAGTTGGCCGTCCGAATTTTTTAATTTGTACTTGTTAAATTCTATTTTTGAACCCGGGACTCCGGATTCAATTTCTGACACCACCAGTAGACTCGTGGCGTCGTTCTGGCATGTTTTCATATAAAGTTTGTTAGATTTGGAGGACGTGGGTCCTGGCACGCATTTCGGTGCAAAGCGGGCCCCACAGTCTGGGTCATCGGAACTTTTTTACGCCGGCTCATCGGAATCCAATTCCGGATATACCGTTGAGTTCGTATCGTCATTCTGGACTCGTTGACATATAATTTGCTAGGTTTTAGTGGACATTGGTTCCGACATGCATTTCGGTGCAAGTCGGATACCAATATCCGGGTCAACATGTCATTTTGAGTTCGGCTCATCGGAATCCAATTCCGGATATACCGTTGAGTTCGTATCGTCATTCTAGACTCGTTGACATATAATTTGCTGAGTTTTGAGAACATTGGCTCCGACACGCTTTTCCGTGCAAATTGGATTTTAATGTCGTGGTCAACGGACCAATTTGAGATTGGGTCAACGGAATCCAATTTCGGATATACCGTTGGGTTCGTATCGTCATTCTGGATTCGTGGACATATAATTTGTTAGGTTGTGTGCACTTTTAATTTTGGCACATTTTTCGGTGCAAAGTGGGTCCGACACGGACACCATTTTGGTCCAAAATTACCTTTTTGCCCCTGTGTCCAAATTGGACTTATGGACAGGCTATTCTAGCTATTTCGACTATTCTGGACACGTTGGTAATGGTTGTTTCACCATCCGACAACATCTGTAGGTTCTCACCATATTATTATAATCTTCCTCCTTTTGTGGTATTTTGAGATCCATCGATTCCAGTGATTTCACAACTACTGAAATTGAACGTGTTGACCCTGTAGATATTTGTAGAGACTAGCTTTGACCCAGTTTGACCATGGTTGACTACTTTGACTGAACGTCGAAGTAGAGTCAACATTTGACCTAGGTTAGACTAGTTTGACCCGAGTTGACCTAGGGTTGACCAGAGTTGACCAGTTGACCAGAAGTCAACTGTAAGTCAACCCTTGACTTAGATTGACCCAGTTTGACTTGCCTTGACTTGTCTTGACCTAGTTTGACTTAGTATGACTTGATTTACTTCCAAACCCTTATATTGATACAGTATTCCATATATAGGTCATCGAGACACTGTTCTTGGACCAGTTGACATATTCCACCAGATCTCAGGTGAGTACATTCTCTGATAATATTTCTGTTTTATGATATCGTCTATGTTTTTTATATTTAGTGTTGATATCCTTGTTCTCTTGACACATTGTTCACACGGATTGGTATTTCTCTGGATCCCGTAATGAGATGTTATTCCTCGCTTTCCTTGGTATATCTTGTGCAAGTCTTCCTTGTTCCTTGTGCATTGTATAGACACGATTCCTGCGAAGGCTAGCTACCCTCTCGGAGAATCGCGTGTCATGATGTGTCATGGTTGGATCCACTATACTGGTCGGGGACGGGGAGTATTAGTGTAGATGTGTGGTCAATACCCGCCTTGTATATCTTGTGAACCTTGTGAATGCCAATCATACACCACACGTATGGTTGGCTAGATCATAACCTTGTGCAGACCCAAGCCGGCCACATATTGTAGCTAGTACTCACACGCTTCGATAGATGTTTCTTGATTCTTGTACATGCCATGATCAGTTTTACTTGCCTTATTCTAGCTCTAGATTTACAGCTTACCTTGCCATGATACTCGCATGTACATTTCATGATTTCTTGTATATTCTCTTTATTTACTGCTACATGTTCAATATCGTCTAATTAGAACTGTTATTTGAGATTTGTGCTCGTTCCATCCTGACTGGATATGTTGACAAAATTTTAGGAGTAGTTGTGCCCTCAGTATTGGACTTCATGATGTTGCCAACTGAGGTGGATCTCACTATTCTTCTATGTGAGTTGTCTGGTAGTTATCCTTAGTTAGTCTTGTTGTTCCTTCTTTATTTTCATGTCTTATGATCATTATAGATTCTAGTTGTTCTAGTGATATTGTTATTAATTCTTGTCTTATCTTCCTTAGTTTTTGTGATGTGACATGAGTACATTCTAGTTATGGATCCTTAGATATTGTAGTTAGTATAGTATACTTGACAGCGCTCTACCGCCGATACTATGGCGTAGGCTGGGCGTGGCCCACATATTCGTACCCGTATATCCGGGTGCGGGTCGTGACACGTTTTTAGTGGTGGCCCATGTAGGTCAGTCTTTGTAATTAATGCGAAGTTGTGGTAGTGCTTAAGCTTATCTGTACTACTGCGAGCCTGCCCTAGGATTAAGGTTGAGTAATAGAATATTTTAGGATTTGGTACTCAGTCACATATTAGGAACTCTTGATAGATTCTAGGGATGACCCCTGGGAATCTTATTTCGAAACTCTTCGAATCTATTCCCATTCGTTTCTATCCGTCCTGATTCCAGAGATATCTTTCAGTTATCGTACCTTATTATTCTTTGGGATGAGTTTTGTGGACCCCAGAGGGAAGGTATAAGTTGGACTTGTATACATCTAGGTTGGAGAGAGAATATAATTTACCAACCTCGTATCATGGTCGAGGTTTGTTTTAGATTATATTCCACTATTGTCTATCTTGACCTAGGTAGTACCCTCAGGACTTTCCTTGAGATTTTTCTCTGAACCCTATCTCGGAAGTTGTTTTCGTTGTTTCTATTAACTTACCCTTGACTTATTGTTGAATTTTAAATCTTAATATTCGTTGTTGAACTTTGATTTTGTTTTGGATAATTCTTTTAAGAATTGAGTTAAGATATCCTGATAAACATATTTTGGAGGAAGACGATGAGAACAGTAAGTGTCTACTTTATTTATGGAGTTTAGAATTCATCGCAGTCATATTAGCTAGCGAGACAAGGACATGAAGCCCGATTTGGATATACTATCCTAGTTATGTCATTTAGATTCTCTTGCAGCCATATCGGTTGGCGTGGTAAGGAATCTAGATGACATGATTATAGGGTGTATACCACAGTTATGGACTTTATTGTTATTACCACTATGCTTACTGGCGTGGCGAGAATTCTGGCAACATGATTTGGGATAGACGTGTATGGTTATCAGATCGTATCTTAAATTGATTCACTTGTTTTAACCTATTGGGCAAAAGCAGTTCCTACTATTACTTCTGTTTTCCCATTCTTCTCTTCCTCATCGTATGATGATTTCCTCATCTTACCCTTACTTTCTCCGTCTTGATCAATTATGTCTTGGTTCCACCAATTACCTATCTCGTATCTACTTCTGTCAGCCATACTTTGAAAACCTTGAAAATTTTAGAATTTTTATATCTTTTTATCTTGGGAGAAATCGAGGAAGTATCGTAATCATCCGTCTCGGAGTAGACATTGTTGGTAGTAGTCGAAGCAGAGCGAGATGATTACTCCGGCTTCCTCCTACGATCCTATATTCTGGTTTCTATGATAACAGAAGCAATTCAATTCTACATCCTTGATTTGTTTATTATATTTTGATATCGTGAGATTGATCCTCTCTGATTGGCCAATCGATTCTGGTTGTCTAGCTTATCGTGCCAAAGAGTCTTGATTGTTGATTAAACTTAAATGGTTTCGAATTCCATTGTGATATAATTTCCTTCTTAGATACTCGTGTCCAGACTTCGTTGATTTTGTTCTCCATCTTGCCCAAATTCTGATTTACTCAAAACTTGATCAATTTAAATCGTGCTGAGACTAAATTATTTATTTTTATCGTGATTGGACAATGCTATCATCACTCGTGCTTTAAACTTTTGATTCAATTCTGGAAAATTACTAAATTCTATTCCAATCACGATTAGGCTTCATACTATCCTTGACTATGCCGGAGTCTCATGTTGGTTATGCCTAAACCGTTATACTTTTGACCAAGGTTGAGCTGACCGTATCTATGATCGTATTGAGATTCAATTTTGAGCATGTTTGGATTTTGAAACACTCGTGCATATACTCTTTTTACTTTGATTTGATTTTCTGATTGTATCTGAAATTTCCTTGTGCTTAATCATGCCTAGCTGATCTAGCGTGCTAAGGCAACTTGGAGTTCCTTGATCGTAATTTTAACGATCATAACTGTGCATATCATCTTGCTTTTTTTTGCCATGAAATATAAAAGAGCAGAACAGTTTTATGGGAGGACTGGACTTTTACTTTACGTTACAAACTCGCTTGTACAAAGAAAGCCTAGGGACGAAAACCTAGGTACAGCAATCTAAGTACAATTGTTTATTTTTGATTCTGGGGGATGACGATAGAGGCTCGGGAAAGCGACAGCAGCTCTGCCTTACTCCTTGGACGATCGGACGTAGCCTTGGCTCCTGTGACGAGATGCTTGGCGTTGACGAAGAAATGCTCTTCTTGCTCTCCTCGTATTGCTCTTCTGGCTTCTCTCTCTCTGGATTGATCTCTGTGGATTTTTCTCTCTGATTATTGGGAGAGCGTCTCTCTGTATGTGCGTATCTCTCCTCGTCCGTATCTTTTTTTTATATCAGGAATTGTATATCTTGCAAGGGAATGGCACCTTGCTATTTATAAGAATGGGGTATGATCATTAGGGTTTACAATGATTGCTTCCTGGAGATGGCGGCAGCCTGTGGATTGGTCAATCTAGGCCATTCATTTTGAGGGTGATGAATCTGGGCTGTTTAGTGTAGATTACACCAAATCTCATCAGTAATTAATACTGATTGGAATAAATCTTCCTTGTGATGATCTGTTGATGTCCACGAATAAATTTCATTTATTCTCCTGCCACATGTCCCAGATTATTGGGATTTGACCCAATCTCTGATTGCAATAAATCTGGAAGATTGATCGGCTTAGGACACATGTCCTAGGAACCGCTGGGGGAGATCTGAACCGCATGAATATTGAGCCGTATAAGGTGTGGGCCGCATAAGGTTTGGGCCACGTGTCAGGGCTGCTCGGGTAGTGGCCCCCCCTTTCGAACCTTTGAACCGCATGGAGATGATCATTGCGAGCCGCATGGGGGAGCATCCTCTTGAGCCGCATAGGGCGAGCCTCCGCTTGAGCCGCATAGGGTTGTTTCGATCTGGGCCGCATCGGGCAACTTTGACCTGAGCCGCATGGGGAGTCTCCGCTCGAGCCGCATATGACTGTCCATGTGTCTAGGCTGCGTGGCATTTTCTGGATGTCGGGAGATTGTGTCAGAGATCTCCTTCGTTTCCCTAGGAGTCTGTCATTATGACAGAGCCATAATTACATCTTTGTGTCAGGGCTGTCATCTTGTTAGAGCAGCCGTCGGGGCATTAAATGCGGCTGAATGTATAGAGGAACTGTTGAAGGCCACATGGCTTCTTTCTGGGCCGCATGGAACTATCCGAGCCGCATGAGACTCTTCGAGCTTTTGAGCCGCATGTTGTATCTGGGCCGCATGAAGCTTCCAGGGATTTTGAGCCGCATGAAGAATGTTTCATGACCGAGCCGTATGAAGGACGTCGCATGACCGAGCCGCATGAAGGATGTCTCATGACCGAGCCGTATGAGGAATGTCTCATGACCGAGCCGCATGAAGGACGTCTCATGACTCGCATGAGGAATGTCTCGATCAACCTGTGCACTCGCTTTGTGGGCTCGGGTATCCCGAGCACACGAGTGCGTAGGTATCATGTTTGCTCCCTGATGTGGGGCTAGTAAAAACACTTGCCCTCGATCTTTGTTGGGAGACTCTTGAGAACCACCTTGTCCGTTTGCCGCCGGGGGCTGGATATGGGCGGTTCTGTACAACTTTCCATCAGAGGCCCGCTTAGCGGGACGCTCTTGATGGTCAGAGGTTGGGACAGCTGACTGAGCTCGATGAGTCCGCACTGCCCTAGACTTCTTCGACTTAGCACCCGAAGGTGCATAATAGGAAGAGTCCAAGTTTGGAAGAAGGGAAGAGAAGTTGGTGCCCTTTTCAAAGGAGGCAAGGGGGCTCTATTTATGGAATGGAGTGAGCCCTTTCTTCTTCTCCTTTCCGATGTGGGACTAAAAGCAATATTTTCCATGCTTCTACAGGACCCCCTTCAAAGTTTCCAAATTGTAAATTTGGAACACTTTGAATAAGAAGCATGGAAAGTAGATTTGGTTAGGTGTGGCAATCCAATTAGAGGTAGCATGGACGTGATAGGTTTGGGTACTTCCGCTGGGGATTTTATGTAGACTTATCATCCTTGGCGTACCTTAGTTTTAGGTACGGATAATAAGTTGAGAGAGGGAACCATCATATTTACTCAGAGGTGGTACGGACGTGGTAAATATAAGGTTGATGGTAGAGCTTTCCTACTCAGAGGTGATATGGACATGGTAGGAGTGAACACGAATGAGGATACATAGAACAACTCAGAGGTGCTATCAACGTGGAAGTTCTATGCATTGGGCGAAAGAATTCTATGGAACAGCTGGGCTCCGAAAGCATGTGATAATGAGGAAAGATGTGGATGTACAAGGGGACCTAGTACGGCCTTTGTGGTCAACAGAGGACATTTGTAGACCTATTATCCTTGGCATACCTTGGTTTTAGGTACGGATAATAAGTTTGATAGGGATACCTAGAATAACTCCGCGGTAAGGCGGATATGGAGGTTCTTGGTATCGGGCGAAAGAATGCCGTGGAGCAGCTGGGCTCCCGGGGCATGATGAGAAATGATGGCCTGTACTGAGAAACTTAGCAAAGGACATTTGTGGGCCTATTATCCTTGGCGCATCCTGGCTTAAGATACGGATAATAGGATGAAAGGGAACCAAAATACTTACTCAGAGGTAATGAGGACATGGCAAGTATGAGGGTTTTAACCGTAGAGTCTTCCTACTCAGAGGTAATGAGGACATGGCAGGAGTAGATTCACCGGAGGATATTTGTGGTCAACAAAGGACATTTGTGGGCCTATTACCCTTGGCGTACCCTGGTTCAGGGTATGGATAATAAGTCAAGAGAGGACCAACATACTTACTCAGAGGTAATGAGGACATGGTAAGTACCGAGGTTTTACCGTGGAGTCTTTCTACTCAGAGGTAATGAGGACATGGCAGGGGGGGACTCAGCGGAGAATATTTGTGGACCTATTATCCTTGGTGTACCCTGGTTTTTTTTGTTTTTTGGTACAGATAATAAGTCGAGGGAGGACCAACATATTTACTCAGAGGTAATGAGAACATGACAAATATGAGGGTTTCTTCGACGGAGCCTTCCCACTCAGAGGTAATGAGGACATGGCAGGAGTGGGCTCAATGAAGGAGGGTACATAGAACGACTCAGAGGTAATGAGGACATGGAAGTTCTATGTAAAGGGGTGATTTGTTTTTGGCGGAAGTGAAACGAATCAGAGGTAATGAGGACATGGCCGTTTTGGAAATTTGTGGATCGATTACCCTTTTTGTGCATTGGGAGTGCGGGTAGTGGATCATGAGGGAGGATCTCTTCCAGGAAGAAAGTTCAGAGGTATGGTCATACATGACTTACTATCTGAAAGAGTGACCAGAATGTGAGTTCAGAGGCACCTGCGGGTACATGACTCGATAATCTGGAATTTAGAAATATGAGTTCAGCGGCACTAGCGGGTACATGACTCGATAATATAGAATATTGTGGATGTGAGTTCAGCGGCACCAGCGGGTACATGACTCGGTAATCTGGAAGATTGTGAGTTCAGCGGTACGGAAGGGTACATGACTCAATAATCTGGAATGTGGTGGATGTGAGTTCAGCGGTACCAGCGGGTACATGACTCAATAATCTGGGAATTAGAGGATGTGAGTTCAGCGGTACCGAAGGGTACATAACTCGGTATTTGGGAAATTTGGAGGCGGAATATGAGTTCAGCGGCACCGGGGGGTACATAACTCACCAATTTGGGAAATTTGGAGGCGGAATGTGAGTTCAACGGCACCGGGGGGTACATAACTCACCAATCTGGAAAATTTGGAGGCGGAATGTGAGTTCAGCGGTACCAGAGGGTACATAACTCAATCATCGGGGATTTTTTTTTTGAGGATGTCGTTTCGGACGTAGTACTTCTTCAGGAACTTGCCGTTGATGGGCAACATGAGCAAGTCTCAGTATGAGCAGCCTCATACTTGGCGAGCTTCGACTCATCTTCGGCCACCCCCTGTGTAAATGCAGACTGAGAGGATGACTTGGGCAACTTGATTATCAGGGGCTCCATGGGTGGAGCAGAAAGTGGGGTTGTTGGAGCACTAGCTCCCCCCAGTTTGGTGCTCGGTGCTGGGCGGGGAGTTGTTGGCTCGCTAGAAGCCCCAGACTTTGTATCGGGGTGACGACCCTTCTTGGGAAGGCGTATCGTCAGTGGCTTGTCGGAGGGATTGAGCTTCTCCGTTTGGGGCTGACCGACTCTCGGTAGTCTGATTGTTAGTGGCCCCGTTGTGGATCTTGGCACTTGGCCAGACCTTGGCAGCCGGATTATCATCTGCTCTTCTTGTGCCGAAAGGCTGATTGCGTCCTTACGCAGAGTGGCGGTAAGGGGTGCAGACCTGCCTGGTTTGCGAGCTTGGAGGTGGATCGTCAGAGGCTCTTCGGATCCTGTGGCTGTCTCGGTACTAGCATGTACATCTCCTTCACCAAGATGCTTCTTCGACTTTTCGTACAGGTAGGAGTCTGAGTAGTAAGATTCGACCCCTTTGAAGGGATCGATATCAGTAAATTCCGTCCTCACGAAGCCGTGTTTGTCGACATATTTGAAGCACAGGTACAGCGTAGAAGGCACGATCATATAATCGTGTATCCACGGGCGCCCCAAGAGGATGTTGTAAGAAGTGTCTGCATCGATGACGTAGCAGGTGACTTCGGATTGGAGGTCACCAATTTGACACTTCAGACGAATCTTCCCAATAGGGTAGCTCCTGTCCGAATTGAAACTGCTGATGGCGGTGTTTGTAGGCGTCAGACGGTGTATTGGGATGCGGAGATGATGTAGCAGACCCTTCAGGATGATGCTTATGGAGGAGCCAGGATCAATGTGCATCCGATCCACCTTTACGTCGCCGATCTATCCAGTGTAGTATAGTGGGCGATCGTGCAGATTAGTTTTGATGAGCATGTCTTGCGGAGTGAAGACGATGTTGGGCATTGCTCCTGTGTAGGCGCTGTCTTGGAGATCTGCAGGGGGTTTTCTCCCGTGAGGTTAACTTGAGCCAGGTATGCGTCGGCATTTTGGAGTGCATCCTTCAAAGTCGTACGAACATCCTTGGAGAGTCTCAGGAGCTCGTATAATGACAACTTGGTCGGTGTGTTGGCCAATTGTGCCAAAATTTCGAAGTTATAGGGCCTCTCCAGCCCTTGGGCTGCCTCTTTTCAGAGGGATTTATCGAAGCGAGTCTCCCTCGGCCTAGGCTTGTCGGTCGTCGAAGGCTGAGCCAGCCCCGGAGCATCAGTTGTAGTAAGTTGATGATCTTCCGCTGGATTGTCGACCCCAAGTTGGGATTGTGCCCCAGACCGCGTGACGACGGCTGTAGCTTCTTCGATATCTGCCGAGATTGTACGGCAGGACCTGACTTTTCCACTCTTCTTCTTGCGAATGGAAGATGGTGTGGGCTGAGTCACTTCTGATACCAAGTCTGGATGGACCCATATGACCTCCCCTCGTGATGTGGTGAGGGGTACCAAACCAGCAGCCTGATCTCGGGGAGGTGGAAGATTAGTAATCTATATTGTCGCCAGAGGGATGGGGACTACCCCGTCTTAAGTTTTCGTCGGAGGAAAGCTGCCGAATTGTACCGACACCATATTGGCTGCCACCGTCACCTCTTCGAAATTGATGGCCAAAGCGTTCGAATCGATGAGGTTTTGGATGTACCGTTTCAGCTGGTAGTAGTCGTGTGTAGCATGATGGACGTAGCGATGATAATGACAGTACTTTGGGTTCTCTATCTCTGCCGGCCGTGGTTCCTGTCTTGGTGGAGGAAGCTGAATTCTGTCCCCTTGTATGAGCATGTCCAAGATGGGCTTGACGTGACCGTCTTCGAATGAGTAAGTAATTTGCGGCCATTGTTTGTCTGCCGGCTTTGGCTCAGGTTTCTGTGCCGTGTTGGTCACCATAGCCTGCTTTCCCCTGCTGTCCCGATTGTTGGAGGGGCTACCCCCATTATCGTTGTTGGGACGCTTGCCCTTGTTCTCTCCGTCCGAGATGTGGAATCCCAGTTGGCGAGCCTTCTTCAATTGTTCTTCGGTGCTTGTGGCGCTGATGATGAACGTCTTCCAGTCCTTGAATTGACTTTCGCCTATCCAGAGACTGATTGTTGGGAGGAGTCTCTTTTGGCAAATTTCAATCAAGGAGGAATCTGGATTTCCAGAGGGCAGCTTCATGGCGGTTTGGCAGAACCGCTCGATGTAGTTCCTTGTCAGCTCTTTCTCCCCTTGGACGACGTCCATGAGGGTGGACATGGTGATGTCCTGCCCTACTTCGTAGAATCTCTCCAAGAACATGCGCTTGAAGCCGACGAAGGAGTGGATGCAGTTGTCCGACAAGTTGCGATACCAGTCGAAGGCGACTCCTTCCAATGCCCCGATGAATAATCGTGTGAGAATGGCATCGTCATGGGGCAGATGGTCGATGGTGACCTCAAAGTAAGTGATGTACCGACTTGCCGAGGTCTTGCCATCATAAGGATTAATATTGAACGGCTTATATCTTAGTGGGAATGGGACATCCCTCCATGCAGCAGGGTACGGTTGCCGTATTCTGAGGTCTTGAGAGTTTTCTCCAGCGTGGAACATGGCTCGGAGCTCCTGGACCTCTCTTCTCGCTTCGCGTGCTTCGTCCACGACGGTGGGGGCCATTGTTTTCGGAGGATTGTTGCCCGGGTTTGGTGCCGCCAAATTCGAGTCCGCATTGACCGCGGGACCCGCGCTTGTTTGGCCAGGTGTCCCTCCTTGCAGAGTTAGGAGGGCCGCTTTAATCTCGTCTACAGACTTGACCAAAGCAAGCAATATGGCTTCGAGACTGTCGATGCGCTGACGATCACTGGAACCACCTTGGTTGTTGTCTGTCATGAATACCGTCTTCACATGAGGAGAGATAGACGGAGCGGTGGAGGAAACGCCCTCTGAATCGTACTCCTGTAGCGAGAAGTCATCAGGGTATGTGGGTATGCTCCCTTCTGATTCAGACTCGGAAGGAACAGTACCCCCGGTCTCCGAGTTTGCCTCGTCTTAGGAGTTGCGGATGCCGTCGGGGATGTCGAGGTTTGCTGTATCTGATGGGAGAGTTGTCTCCCCTGGCTCGTCTTCTTGGAACATCGGATTGCTGTGGAGGCTCGGAGGGGTGCTACCCCCAGCCCCAGCAACCCCCTACATTATGGACGACGAATCTTCCACTGTAGCAGATTTCGTCTTAGAGCGAGTACCTTGAAAAACTTTGGTGGTGGGCACCCGCTTAGACGATAGTCTTTTAGTCGCAGTGGTTGAGATCTTCGGGCTGGGAACATTCGTCTTCTTCTTCCTTCCATCAGCGGGGACTTTTCGAGCAGAGTTGCATGAGACGACGGGTAGTGCCTCGTCTTCTGAAGATGGCAGTTGCAGTCTTTGAAAGACAAACTGCCGGTCTTCTTGCATCGTCGTGCTATTGCAGCAGCAGTTGACGATGACTTGGGTACAGTGACGTCCGTGGAAGGACTCTTTGCACCCCAATACATCTTCTCTTTCCTTGCTTTTGTGGAGGATGGCCTCACATAAGTCACTTGCTTTGCTGGCTCGGGAATTCCGGGCACGAGAGTGTGTAGGCCTCCCGCCTGCTCCCTGATTCGAAGGTAGCTCGTATACTTGCCTTCGCTCGTTACTGGGAGATGCTTGATGACTATCCCGCCCATTGTCCGTAAGGGGCAGGGCACGAGTAGCCTTATACAACTTTCCATTAGAGGCCCACGTGATAATCAGCGGGACGCTCCGATAGTCAGAGGTTGGGGCAGCTGACTGAGCTTGGTGAGCCCGCGCTGCCCTAGACTTCTTCCTTTTAGCACTTACGGGTGCGTAGTAGGAAGAGTCCAAGTTGGATACCACAGAGTCTGGCTTATCATCCAGAGAACCATCAGGGTCAGGACCGTATGAGAGACGATCGAAGACTGATCGAGAGAAGCGTGGAACAGACGCTATGCGGCTAGGATTGGAAGTCGTGCAGGCTGTCTACATGCGGCTGTCTTTAGCTGTCGGATGAGTTGTTCTTGTGCGACTAGGAGTCACGACCGTGCAGGCTGGCCGCATGCGGTTGGCAATTGTGGCCGCATGGGTTTTCTGCAAGCGATTGACTCCAGTAACCGCATAAGTTTCATCCATGCGGTTGGCAACTGTAGCCGCATAAGCTATGCGGCTGACAGATGTAGCCGCATGAGTTTTTTTCATGCGGCTGGCAGATGTAGCCGTATGAGCTTTCTCCATGCGGCTAGTACCCTTATGCGGCTCGGATCGCATAGAGTTCCTCTTTGACCCTGCAAGTCCAGCATCATAATATTTTCTTCTGCCGGACTTGGGGACAGCAGAGTCGTCTATAGTCTGAAGTGGGGTCGCAGGAGAGTCTTCTCCGCCGTCTTGAGCGACAGAGGGTATCTCTGCAAGAGCTTCAGTAGGAACGAATGATCGGGGTCTCCACTCCTTGCGGGCCTTCTTTGTGCGGGCTCGCTTCTGGACCGGACCAGCGCTCTTGTCGGAAAGCATTTCTTCGAACGCCTGTTGGTCGAACCGAGCGACCATCTTCTGTTGCATGGAGCCAAGCTTGGCTGCATCCGATTGCGTCACCAACTCCTCAGCCGTGGAGAAGTTTGTCCCCAGCAGAGTCGCCATCGTGTTTGCCATAAAATATAAAAGAGCAGAACAGTTTTATGGGAGGACTGGACTTTTACTTCACGTTACAAACTCGCTTGTACAAAGAAAGCCTAGGGACGAAAACCTAGGTACAGCAATCTAAGTACAATTGTTTATTTTTGATTCTGGAGGGTGACGATAGAGGCTCGGGAAAGCGACGGTAGCTCTGCCTTACTCCTTGGATGATCGGACGTAGCCTTGGCTCCTGTGACGAGATGCTTGGCGTTGACGAAGAAATGCGCTTCTTGCTCTCCTCGTATTGCTCTTCTGGCTTCTCTCTCTCTGGATTGATCTCTGTAGATTTTTCTCTCTAATTATTGGGGGAGCGTCTCTCTGTATGTGCGTATCTCTCCTCGTCCGTATCTTTTTTTTATATCAGGAATTGTATATCTTGCAAGGGAATGGCACCTTGCTATTTATAAGAATGGGGTATGATCATTAGGGTTTACAATGATTGCTTCCTGGAGATGGCGGCGGCCTGTGGATTGGTCAATCTAGGCCATTTATTTTGAGGGTGATGAATCTGGGCCGTTTAGTGTAGATTACACCAAATCTCATCAGTAATTAATGCTGATTGGAATAAATCTTCCTCTTGATGATCTGTTGATGTCCACGAATAAATTTGATTTATTCTCCTTCCACATGTCCCAGATTATTGGGATTTGACCCAATCTCTGATTGCAATAAATCTGGGAGATTGATCGGCTTAGGACACGTATCCTAGGAACCGCTGGGGGAGATCTGAACCGCATGAATATTGAGCCGCATAAGGTGTGGGCCGCATAAGGCTTGGGCCACGTGTCAGGGCTGCTCGGGTAGTGGCCCCCCTTTCGAACCTTTGAACCGCATGGAGATGATCATTGCGAGCCGTATGGGGGAGCGTCCTCTTGAGCCGCATAGGGGGAGCCTCCGCTTGAGCCGCATAGGGTTGTTTCGATCTGGGCCGCATCGGGCAACTTCGACCTGAGCCGCATGGGGAGTCTCCGCTCGAGCCGCATATGACTGTCCACGTGTCTAGGCTGCATGGCATTTTCTGGATGTCGGGGGATTGTGTCAGAGATCTCCTTCGTTTCCCTAGGAGTCTGTCATTATGACAGAGCCATAATTACATCTTTGTGTCAGGGCTGTTATCTTGTCAGAGCAGCCGTCGGGGCATTAAATGCGGCTGAATGTAGAGAGGAACTGTTGAAGGCCACGTGGCTTCTTTCTGGGCCGCATGAAACTATCCGAACCGCATGAGACTCTTCGAGCTTTTGAGCCGTATGTTGTATCTGGGCCGCATGAAGCTCCCAGGGATTTTGAGCCGCATGAAGAATGTTTTATGACCGAGCCGCATGAAGGACGTCGTATGACCGAGCCGCATGAAGGACGTCTCATGACCGAGCCGTATGAGGAATGTCTCATGACCGAGCCGCATGAAGGACGTCTCATGACTCGCATGAGGAATGTCTCGATCAACCTGTGTACTCGCTTTGTGGGCCCGGAAATCCTGAGCACACGAGTGCGTAGGTATCATGTTTGCTCCCTGATGTGGGGCTAGTAAAAACACTTGCCCTCGATCTTTGTTGGGAGACTCTTGAGAACCACCTTGTCCGTTTGCCACCGGGGGCTGGACATGGGCGGTTCTGTACAACTTTCCATCAGAGGCCAGCTTAGCGGGACGCTCTTGATGGTCAGAGGTTGGGACAGCTGACTGAGCTCGATGAGCCCGCGCTGCCCTAGACTTCTTCGACTTAGCACCCGAAGGTGCGTAATAGGAAGAGTCCAAGTTTGGAAGGAGGGAAGAGAAGTTGGTGCCCTTTTCAAAGGAGGCAAGGGGGCTCTATTTATAGAATGGAGTGAGCCCTTTCTTCTTCTCCTTTCCGATGTGGGACTAAAAGCAATATTTCCATGCTTCTACACTTCTAAATTGTGCTTTTAAGACCTTGATTTTGAATTCATGATTTATTCGTCATTCACAACTGAACTTGGATCTTGATCGTGCTTATGTGACCTGTAATTTGATTTCTATCAATTCTATCTCTCAATCGTGCTATACTCGAATTTTTCTCTCCATTTGCTTCTCTTAGCCTTGTTTTAGATCATGACTATCTAACTTTGATTTTCATGATCTTAATAATCTTAACCCTCAAATCGTGCCAAGTGAACTTAGACTATTTTCGATTTTAATCGCGTTCGAACTTGGATCGTATTTCATGATTTTATTAATCATCCTCCTTAATCTTTGATCGGGCCTATAAGACCTTGACTTCGATCCTTGTTTGTGTCTAAAATTTTATCTCAACCGTGCCAAACCTTGTTTTGGTCATGGTTAGCTTTTCATCTTGATCGGGCCTATGCGACTTTCGGGTTGATTTCCATCAACCTAAGTCCTACAAATCACCCCGTACTTGAACTTCATTATATCTTCGATTCTCCTAATCGTCTCTAAAATTGTGCCCCAATGACTTGGCTTATTTCTGAAATCATGCACATATAATTTTGTTCATATCATGATTCTATCGTGCCAAATCCTTCATCGTGCCTGAACATTTGTAAATCGATTTTCTTGATCGTGCAAACTCCTCATTCTTGGATCGTGCCTAAATTATTGCCTAAATCTCCTATCATGTTTTAACCCCACTACCAACCTTTAATTTCGGGGACAAAATTTTTATAAGGTGGGTAGGATGTAAGCTCCCTGAATTTCCGGGATTTATTTTTGAATTTTCCAAATAATTTATTCTCGATAATTAATTTTGATTTAATTAATTTCGATCATTAAATGCTCTTTACCGTGACTTGAAATTCTAGAGCATCAGGGATGCCAGTCTCTGGAAACTTCCTTCTTGAAGTTTGTAGTAGACGGGATTATCTTCACATTGATATTTCGTGTCCCACTCGAACTTGTTCCCTTGTACTCTTTCTGCTTCGCGCAAGTTCGGGTCAATTTAGACCATTTAATTATAAATTGAATTCCCACTCTTTTCCTTGATCATCATATGCACGTTACCGTGACTTTTAATTTAGGAGCACCAGACCAGTCGTTTTCTCAGAATCAACTTCTCATGAATGATCTACTCGAGACGCTCTTCACCCATGACCTTCGTGTCCCACTCAGACACTCCATTTTGTGCTCTATTTCCTTCGCACAACTTTCGGTTCAATTTAGGCTAATTAATTATCTACCGTAAAACCTGATTTAATTTTCCATTTAATTTCGGGACCCGACATCGATCCAATCCAGTCGACCCAATATATGGCCCTGGCCTGTTGTGAGTCTACTAGGCACGTGCCAGTTGCGCGCCATCGAACTGATTTTTCTTGTGCTCCAATTTCGTCCAAGATTTTAAATAGTTTAAAATTATTATTTTAATTAAATCTTGGTCCCAAGCTTGTCCAAACTTGGCCGAACCTGATCCAGCGCCCAACCAGATTTTATGTGATCCCTATCATGACTATCCAGATGCTCCTCATAATTTATCTCTTTTTCCTATTTTAAAATATCTTATTTTCTCTCTCTATTATATATATATACATATATATATAATACTCTCTATCTCTCTCTACATTTAAATCCTCACATCACACTCTCTCTCCACACACACAAATCACCACCCCCCCTGTGGTCAGCCGACCTCCCCTCTCTTCATTTTCTCTCCCCCCTCTCTATCTAATAATATCTCTCTTTCTCTCTCTCCATTTATATTTTGTATATAATATTATACATATATACATCTCCTACACTCTCTCTCTTCTCTCTCACCCATACACACCCCCCACCAGGACAACCCATCCCCCCTCCTGTAAACAGCACCCCCCTTGGCCGACTTCACCACTCCCCCTCTCTCTTTCAAATATCTACATCTCTATCTCAATTCCCACTCTCTCTCTCTCTCTCTCTCTCTCTCTCTCTCTCTCTCTCTCTCTCTTTCTATATATATCATATATACACACACTCACACAAATCTTACTCTCTCTCCCTCTTTCAACAGCACATCTTTCCCCTCCATACTCCACAGCCGACACTACCACCCTCACATTTTCTATTTCCTCCTTCCTCCTCCCTCCATGGCCAAGCTTCATCATCACCATCATTCTCACCATTATTACCACTACTCACCACCATCACCAACTTCATAACCACCACCTCTTCCACCGCCGCCGTCGGTGTGTCACCGCCACGCCCCACCTGGCTCGCCAATGTGCCGCCGCCGCCCTGGCCAGCAGCAGCAGCGAGTACTGCTACATCAGCGCGCGCTACAACAGCGCGTACTGGCAGCCCCGCGCGCGCACACGGGCCACCGCACGCCGCCGTGCGTCGCCGTGGCGCCGCGTGGCCGGCCACCCCACTCCGACGCACCCCCGGCGAACTCCCCCGGGCCAGCGCCCGCTTCCCCGATGCGACGTTGTCACTCCCCGTTCCCAGAATGCGTAGTCTTATTCATGTACAACTCATGTGTATTTATTTTAGTATTTATCATGTATTACCCTGTATTTAAATTTCTTTAATTCATGTTAATTAAGTTTCTGTTAATTAATTATCTGCTCTTTAATTCTTATGTTAATTTATTTCCTGCAATTAATTTTCCGTAATTTATTGCTGCATTTTATTTTTGCAATTTACTTCTCTGCTTTAGTTTTATTTTCGGTTGGATGAGCCCCTTAAACCCGACCCATTGGACCCATTGGACCCATTGGACCCGGCCCAACTCCCACCTACCACCACCTTTTATTTAAAGCCACCCTCTCCCTTCTCTCTCCTCATTCACTCCTTCTTCACCATTACTTCTTCTTCTTCCTTTCATTACTCTCTCCACCTACCAACTAGGCAAGTACATCTTGCTCTACATGAGGACCATATTTCATGGTTCAATATTCTTCCTCTCATAATTCTAAGAGAGTTTAGTGCTTAGTATTTTTGATTTCATTGGTTTATTTCTTGTAGATCTAAGTTATTGTATTTTCGGTTGTCTATGGGTTTTGATCTAGCAAACTCCTTTGTTCTCAAGATTTGATGGTTCCATGTCGTAGAGCAGTTCATCCTACCCAATTTTGACCTTTGGAAAGTTGGATTCGGACTTATTTTGACCAAGTTATGAACTTTTGAAGCCTTGGGGTACAACCATAGAGTTCTTGCTGTTTGGAGAAGACAGTGAACAGTGTATGCTAGCTTTTTAGCTGCGTCACTGAGCTGTGCGCGCTCTTTAGCGCAGCATGGAGTCCATACGCTGCCTTTTTAGGAAGCGTGTGTCTTGCATACGCTACCTTTTGGAAGCGTGTGTCGTATGAAGTCCATATGCTACCTTTTGGGAGCGTATGACTTGCATACGCTGACTTGAATGGTCAGGAGTCGTATGAAGTCCATACGCTACCTTTTGGGAGCGTATGACTTGCATACGTTGACTTGAATGGTCAGGAGTCGTATGAAGTCCATACGCTACCCTTTGGGAGCGTATGACTTGCATACGCTGACTTGGATGGTCAGGAGTCGTATGAAGTCCATACGCTACCTTTTGGGAGCGTATGACTTGCATACGCTGACTTGAATGGTCAGGAGTCGTATGAAGTCCATACGCTACCTTTTGGGAGCGTATGACTTGCATACGCTGACTTGGATAGTAAGGAGTCGTATGGAGTTCATACGCTGCCTTTTGGAAGCGTATGACTTCCATACGCTAGCTTGGCTTGAGCGTAGCTTGACCTGAGCGTACGCTGGCATGAGCGTAGGCTGACATGAGAGTAGCCTGCTTACCCTGGATCTTCTATAGCCCTGTATATTGATATCTTATTAGATGTTTAACGTCCATTTTATATCCTTACGCCTTTTTGCATAAACTTGATATAATCATGACATGTTAATATTCCTGTTAAATATAGATTATTATGTGAGATATACCATGTGTCGTGAATTGAGCTATAGATACCCCGATTGACTGGAATTAAACCCTGAGAGTCGTAGACTCGACCCCCGTTTAATGCTAATTGACTTTCATGCCTTGTCACCATTGATGATAATGGTTATCTTGACTAAATTAATCATGCGTTCCTGGTCGGAACTAAGAGACTGGCTAGTCGTCTTATTGAATGAAATGAATGAGACACGTTCATGTTATGAACTATTGTACTCGACTGGCTGATCCCGAATATTGACATACATGCACATGCAGGCTTCAATCTATTTATTTATTTATTTATTTAGTTATTTTTTTTCTACAAAAGAAGCATGTGTACTTTATGGTCAAGGCATGATTACCGTGGATAGATTTGATTGTTGCATTACGCTATGTAAGACCTGCAACCTAACCGCACTGGTATCGTTGTAGAGTTATGCATATCGTACCCCGTACGAAAGTACTCATTTGAATGACCATGATCCACGGCATGGGATTTCACTCAACGTAGAGACTATTAAGTTAAATAAAATAATGATTGCATGAAGAGAATGGATTCCCGAATTCTTACATGGCAGCCCCCTTGGGACGAGTAATACCCGACGGGCCGGCTGGTTCCCACAGATACTGTGAATCTGCCACACGGGCAGGGAACAGTATCTGCTTTTATTATTATTGTATATTGTATATTGACGGGCGTCCTGCTAGGACTCGTCTAATTCATGCATGGGCCAATTGATCGACTGGATAGACTAGCCTTGCTTGCACATAGTAAGAACTGAGGAATCCCTAATTGTATTATTCCAGGATAACTTGGGACTCATAATAGCAAGCCGTAGGAGTTGATTGGCCGTTCAAGATGATTTGTTTGTGCACTGTACTCTGTTACCTAACTGGGATGATCAGAATGTCAGGACATGACGGGCCAACTTCTGTCCTTGTTTGGTTGGGAGGTTGGTTCGAAGTGTCTTGATGTGATGTGAGTTCTAGTAGCAAGCAGAGATCTATTATTATATTCTCTTACTTACTGGTTTTAGTTCTCATGTCGTGCTCCCTTGTGGTACTTGCTATTAGAGGTCTAACCTCTCTGGTTTTGTATGGCCAGATTTAGAGCCAGTTCCTGAGGACTCAGCGTACTTCCACCTCCAGGATGGTCAATACTAGAGGAATGATCGCAGGAGGCCTCGAGTGGGTTCCTTAACTTCACCACTCATTTTGTTATCTACTTTATACCTTGCCGTTTGGCACCGACATGTTAGTCGGATTGTCTTGTACTTACTTTTGCATAATTGTAATTAAGTCAGACTGCAGCTGATAACAATTGTGTATACTTACTACATCATCTGGCTGTATTTTGTAAAGCCAGATCTCAAGAACATTTTGACTGAGCGTTTGGGACGCCTTACTGCTTTACCTTACATGTTCTATATTTATGTTTCTTGTTTGAATGATTGAGACAATAGATGTGTAATGACCATAGTAAGACTTTTATGTAGTATGCACCCCCTCGTCTGGTTAGACAGCATTGATCGTATTATACGGTATTCATCTACCCGTAATACATAGCTGGCTGAGTCACTCCCCCGCTCTCCAGTATTCTGGTTCTGGGGCGTGACAGACGTATGGGCTATTTGTGCATTTACGACGAAATCCCGCCGTGACGCGCGATTTCAACTTCAGAATTTGCGTCACGGGACAGCGACTTCGCACAGATTTTCTGGGAGATCCGACAGTTGGATCGGCGAACTATTTGCTCCATCGCAATCTCGGTATATCCACCTTCACTCCTCTCAAATTTCACCCGTTAATTTCGTCGTTTGATATATCAAAACTGGCCACCAAGTTGACGTTTTAATTTGAACTATTTTTGGACAGTTTTGTGGAGCCAACTTCGTCGGTTCGTATCTTCGTCGTCGCAACTCTGTTTTGTGCGCTACCAGTTCCTATGCGCAGCTGGTATAACCCTCTTCCTGCCTCCTTTAAGTTTTATTTCATTATAAGCACGTTTGGTTGGTCGAATTCGACGTCAAAGTTGGCCGTCCGAATTCTTTAATTTGCACTTGTTAAATTCTATTTTTGAACCCGGGACTCCGGATTCAATTTCTGACATAGACTCATGGCATCGTTCTGGCATGTTTTCATATAAAATTTGTTAGATTTGGAGGACGTGGGCCCTGGCACGTATTTCGGTGCAAAATGGGCCCCATAGTCCGGGTCAACAAAACTTTTTGACGCCGGCTCATCGGTATCCAATTCCGGATATACCTTGAGTTCGTATCATCATTCTGGACTCGTTGACATATAATTTGCTAGGTTTTAGTGGACATTGGTTCCGGCACGCATTTCGGTGCAAGTCGGATACCAATATCCTGGTCAACGTGTCATTTTGAGTTCGGCTCATCGGAATCCAATTTCGGATATATCGTTGAGTTTGTATCGTCATTCTGGACTCGTTGACATATAATTTGCTGAGTTTTGAGGACATTAGCTCCGACATGCTTTTCCGTGCAAATCGGATTTCAATGTCCTAGTCAACGGACCAATTTGAGATCGGGTCAACGGAATCCAATTCTGGATATACCGTTGGGTTCGTATCGTCATTCTGAATTCGTAGACATATAATTTGTTAGGTTTTGTGCACTTTTAATTTTGGCACATTTTTCGGTGTAAAGTGGGTCTGATACGGACACCATTTTGGTCCGAAATTACCTTTTTGCCCCTGTGTCCAAATTGGACTTATGGACAGGCTATTCTAGCTATTTCGACCATTCTGGACACGTTGGTAATGGTTGTTTCACCATCCGAAAACATCTGTAGGTTCTCACCATATTATTATAATCTTCCTCCTTTTGTGGTATTTTGAGATCCATCGATTCTAGTGATTTCACAACCACTGAAATTGAATGTGTTGACCCTGTAGATGTTTGTAGAGACTAGCTTTGACCCAGTTTGACCATGGTTGACTACTTTGACTGAACGTCGAAGTAGAGTCAACATTTAACCTAGCTTAGACTAGTTTGACCCGAGTTGACCTAGGGTTGACCAGAGTTGACCTAGGGTTGACCAGAGTTGACCAGTTGACCAGAAGTCAACTGTAAGTCAACCATTGACTTAGATTGACCTAGTTTGACTTGCCTTGACTTGTCTTGACCTAGTTTGACTTAGTATGACTTGATTTACTTCCAAACCCTATATTGATACAGTATTCCATCTATAGGTCATCGAGACACTGTTCTTGGACCAGTTGACATATTCCACCAGATCTCAGACGAGCACATTCTCTGATAATATTTCTGTTTTATGATATCGTCTATGTTTCTTATATTTAGTGTAGATATCCTTGTTCTCTTGACACATTGTTCACACGGATTGGTATTTCTCGGGATTCCATCATGAGATGTTATTCCTCGCTTTCCTTGGTATATCTTGTGCAAGTCTTTCTTGTTCATTGTGCATTGTATAGACATGATTCCTACGAAGGCTAGCTACCCTCTCGGAGAATCGCGTGTCATGATGTGTCAAGGTTGGATCCACTATACTGGTCGGGGACGGGGAGTATTAGTGTAGATGTGTGGTCAATACCCGCCTTGTATATCTTGTGAACCTTGTGAATGCCAATCATACACCACATGTATGTTTGGCTAGATCATGACCTTGTGCAGACCCAAGCCGGCCACATATTGTAGCTAGTACTCACACACTTAGATAGATGTTTCTTGATTCTTGTACATGCCATGATCAGTTTTACTTGCCTTGTTCTGGCTCTAGATTTACAGCTTACCTTGCCATGATACTCGCATGTACATTTCATAATTTCTTGTATATTCTCTCTATTTACTGCTACATGTTCAATATCGTCTAATTATAACTGTTATTTGAGATTTGTGCTCGTTCCATCCTGACTGGATATGTTGACAAAATTTTAGGAGTAGTTGTGCCCTCAGTATTGGACTTCATGATGTTGCCAGCTGAGGTTGATCTCACTATTCTTCTATGTGAGTTGCCTGGTAGTTATCCTTAGTTAGTCTTGTTGTTCCTTCTTTATTTTCCAGTCTTATGCTCATTATAGATTATAGTTGTTCTAGTGATATTGTTATTAATTCTTGTCTTATCTTCCTTAGTTTTCATGATGTGACATGAGTACATTCTAGTTATGGATCCTTAGATGTTGTAGTTAGTATAGTATACTTGACAGCGCTCTACCGCCGATACTGCGGCGTAGGCTGGGCGTGGCCCACGTATTCGTACCCGTATATCCGGGTGCGGGTCGTGACAGCGACCGACAAATATACTGCTCCACTAGGTACGACGGCAAGTCGTCGTAGACATTGCTCGAAAGATGGCGTAGCTGCTCTGGCGACATGAGATCAAGGAGTGTCATCACAGTTGGAGGGTGTACCAGAGGGACAGCAGGGTTGAAAGAAAGATGACCCACGGAAGAAGGACCGGCACCAACAGTCGACGGACCGGCACCAGTAGAAGACAGACCGACACCAGCAGCAGACGGAGGCGGAAAGTACATGGCAATTTGCTTCTACAAGGACGACACCGCCTCGTGCAGCTGCGTAAGCTGCGACCTAACATCATCGTCTGCCGGGGCCGCAGGAGGAGGCGGTGTCGGTAGAAATCTCTGAGTCGCCATGTGCAACGGTCCTAGGGAGCCGACTCCGTACAGGAGCCCTTTCTTAAAGCCGCCGACGGTATCTACGAACAAGTCGTTGCGAGCGGCCAAAGAAGAGGGCGTCCGGGCGGGCGTCGTTTCACCGACATCCTCGGTGTCAGTTGACTGAGCCAGACTAAGGGCCTCACGATATGCAGCCTATCAAATGAATGTGTTTTTATTATAAGATTTACCTAAGTTGTAATCTAAATCCTATGTTTCACTAAGCTAAGTGTGAATTCTAAGTTTACCTAAGTTATAGTCCGAATACTTTTAATTAACGTAAATCTCATAAACATAAGTACTTATATCAGTCTCCTTGGCCCTCTCGTCGACGAAGCTCCCGTCCTTCCGTCTCTTGTGCGTATGCTGGAACACGTCGTGCGTGGTGACCGATTCTGGCGTCCTTCCCTCCTTTACCGCCCGTTGGGTCTGCATACAAAATTTTCGTAGAACTTAATTAACTTCGTATATTAATAATACCTAATTCGATAGTGAAATAAATTTACGGTATCTCACCAGATCTGCAAGCGTCGCTGCGTGGGGCCTTGATCCCCCCATATGAAGCCCCGCGGTCCGTTGGTTCGTCTTCGCCTTCTCCGATTTTACCTTGTACGCAGGAGTATTCATCATATCTAAGAGGTCCTCATAATTGTCCTGCCGGATCCAATTCAGCCTCGTCTGCCCTATTTTCAGGTCATGAATCATATCTCGTATCTTCTTCGAGGCAGCGCTTCTGTAGGTCCTGCGGATCGCGTCCTCGCGATGGGGGGCCACCAGTACGTCGTCTAACATACAAATTCAATTATCATATAATTTAAAAAATGGTTGATTAAAGAGTAACTAATAATTAACTAGAAGATATAGATATCTACCCTCAACTCGTCGAGCCAGACGTACTTTAAGTTTGGGGGCACCGACTAAAAGTTGAGGTAGGGACCATGGAAGTTAAACCTGATAATTTCTCCAAGAGCCCTGGCAACATTAAACGGAAAAAAACCTACAAAGAAGAAACGACTAGATTATTTAATTGAATAAATGAAAAAAATTTAATAAATTATCTTAAATTTACTTACGAGGTCCCCGCGGGCCATAGCTCTCGTCGGAACTCGCCTCTCGGCTTCTCTGGTGCCGTCGGAGGATCCACGGGTTTGCGCATGTACTCTCCAGTAACCGGATGGAACCGAGTATGGGGGTACTCTGGGGCCCACTGTACAGTAACTGGGGGATCCACTGGTGGATCCGCTGGTGGATCCGATAGCGGAACGGATCCGCTAGCAGATCCAGACTCATGCCTCGATGAAGTAGTCGATCGACGGCGGGATGCGTCTGTGCCTGGGGTTCTCTCCGGGTCGGGCTCGCTGGATGGGGTCACATCCCGGGAAGATTGAATGCAACCACGACCACCAGCACCACTACGACCACGACCACCACCACCGCCAGCACCAGCACCACGACCACCACCAGAACTACGACCACGGCTAACCATCATGACCTGTAAATAAAACACATAAACATAATTAACAATATAAAAGTGCAAATGAATATAAAATTCTAAACTAAAATATACATACCACCAGTAGGGAGACGAGTGCCGCCACGACGAAAAAGACTAGGAGTGCCATCTGCAATAAGTAAATAATCGAACGAAAAAAACATGAATTCACGTAATTGTTTTTATGAGGTCAAACTTAATTCACGTAATTGGAAGTGTTTTTAATATACAACAATATTTAACCGAATCATCGTCTTTGTTCTCATCCTCGGCCTCGTCTTCATCATCATCCTCCTCCTCATCCTTATCCTCATCCTTATCTTCATCGCCGATTTCATCTGTATCCTCATCCCCATCAAAATCGTCACTCACACCTATTCTGCTCTCGTGTTGTCGTTTGTACATCCATGTACGATCAACGAAATAATGATCCATCACAGATTGGATGTGAAAATCTGTATCGTAAGACAAACTAAACAGAATTAGTATATAATCATGTAACTGGTGGATCCGCTGGTATATAGGCCGAATGTACTTAGTATCGACCACATCAGACTAGTATCGGTCTATAGGTTTGGTATAGGCCGTATCAAATTATGTAGGAGATTTTTTTTACTTCCTCGTGACTCTCTTGCAATGGTATTCTAGCTCGAGAAGAGAAAAATCTAAGTAGAGTTGTTACTAAACCTTCCACCATGCTAATCTGATACGGCCGATACATATCCGATACGGCCGATACCTATCGGATATGGTCGATACCGAATCGATAAGGCCGGTACGAATCCTAGCTATACGGCCAATACATATCGGATAGGACGATACCAATTCGCTAAGGTCAATACCATTCGATACGACCTATACCAAACCAATATACTGATACTAATCTGCTACGATCGATACTAAGAAAATACGGATACCGATACTGATAGTTCAATACCGATACCGATAGTTCGATACCGATAGTGCGATACGATAGTTCGATACTGATACCGATTCCGATACTGTTACTTTGAACCTTGATATATATATATATATATATATATATATATATATATATATATATATATATATATATATATATATATATATATATATATATAAAGCAATAGACTTTCTCATCCTATTTCTTAAACTAGGGTTTGTCATATTGCATTTTCTTTAAAGTATCGGCCGATACCGATCCGATACGGCCGATACCGATACGGTTTGGCATGTTTCGATCCGATACCAAATATTGACCGATGCCGACATTGGGGGTCTTTGTTCCGGTCAATTCGGCAAAGAAAATTAAACAGCATAGGAATAGTCCGATACCGATTCCGATACCGATATTGTGAACCTAGGTTGAAAGCATAATAAGGTTGTAAAAGCATGTAAAAGAATCCGATACTACCGATAATTATTTGTTTCCCAATACCAAAAAATCCGATACTCCGATCCGAAACTGCCGATACTACCGATATCGCCGATACCAATACTCATAGGAAAATTCCGATACCGATACTTTGAACCTTTATACTTTGAACCTTTATATATATATATATATATATATATATATATATATATATATATATATATATATATATATATATATATATATATATATAAAGCAATAGAGTTTCTCATCCTATTTCTTAAACTAGGGTTTGTCATATTACATTTTCTTTTGTTGAACACCATGTGGCTAAGACTAGGGTTTGTCATATTGCATTTTCTTTATATATATATATATATATATATATATATATATATATATATATATATATATATATATATATATATATATATATATATATATATATATAAAGCAATAGACTTTTTCATCATATTTCTTAAACTAGGATAATTAGTACTACTTACACTTACAAACCCTAGCGTACCCCTCCCACCCCCCGCCGCCCCCTCCAGCCTCGCGCTACCCCCGCGCGCGCCACCCCCGCCGCCCCCCACTGCCCCGTAGCGCGCTGCCCCCCGCCGCCCCTCCCCCCCCCGCAGCCCCGCGTGCACCAGCGTACCTCTCCCACCCCCCTGCCGCCCCTCCCACCCCCTGCCGCCCCCTCCCAGCCCCGTGCTGCCCCGCGCGCGCCACACCCGCCGCCCCCTGCTGCCCTCCGCCGTCCGCCGCAGCCCCGCGCGCGCCCGCCGCAGCTCCGCACTGTCCCGCGCGCGCCACCCCCGCAGTCTCCGCCGCCCCAAAAGCCCACGATGCCCCCGGCAGCCCATGACACCCACGACCACCGACAGAGAGAGAGAGAGAGATTACCCTCGGGAGAGAGAGAGGAGAGGTCGCCGATCACCGTCACGGAAAAGAGAAAGAGAGAGGAGAGAGAATAAAATTTGGGGGGAATGAAAAGTTCTCTCCATCGTTTTAATTTAAATCAAGATCCTTTATTTAGCGACGGACTAGCGACGGATTGTCTCCGTCGTTAGTCCGTCGCTCTTTTTGATACTTGCAGACGGAATATCCTTCGCTACGTAGTCGAAGAATTGTCCCGCCATTTCTCCCAACAATTCTCGCCA
Organism: Iris pallida; assembly: GCA_029216955.1. NCBI lineage: Eukaryota > Viridiplantae > Streptophyta > Magnoliopsida > Asparagales > Iridaceae > Iris > Iris pallida. The sequence goes on along the minus strand of JANAVB010004399.1, from coordinate 6,769,094 downwards.
AATAATCGGCTACTTATCCGTCGCTATATCTCCGACGCCCTAGCGATGGATGAGCGACCTTTTCTCCCCCTTAAAATAAAATAAAAATTGTATCGGCTTGTCGTCGGTACTCCGTCGGTTATTTGTCGCAAATCCGTCGCTAACGCCGACGAAAAATATCCTTCGCTAATGTGCCATCGCTAATTTACTGTATTTTGGTAGTGGTAACACCAGGCTTAGAAACTAGAATAACTACACTATAACCCTTAAAAGCAACGCTAAAAGTGCTAAGTCTGATCGGTTGAAACAACCTAAAAGTTTAGGACAAAAATAATATTTATATATTAAGAATAGATTTTATAAACTAACATTAAGTGACAAAGTAACCATTTTTAGTAAAATACATGTTTTGTCGTAATAAATAAAGATAAGAAAATTTAACTATTGAGTCATACAAACAATTTATTATTTTATCAAATTAAGATTTCCCAAAACTAATGTTTTTAATATTTATAATTAAATAGAAACAATTTTACCCAAAAATAATTTAAACAACCAAGTTTATCATTCAAGAAAAGTTATACTCTTTTACTTACAAGATTAATTATTTAATAAAAAAAGTAATTATAATATAATATTTTAAAAGAATTCTTTTATTGCAAAAGTTCCAAGATAATTAATAAGTATAAAAATACATTTTTCAGTGATAAAATCTATTTCTCACTAATTATTAAGTAGCTAAACTACTACAAAATTAATAAATTTTCGGGACAAAAATATAAATAATCATTTTATTTAACTATAAACAAATACTTATTCTATTATGAAAGCCTTTTAGATATAAAACTGTTTAGAAAGTTATATATATACATATACATTTTTTAGTAACAATTAAATTACTAATAGTATTTCATAGCCAAAATATTAATTAATGAAAAATGTAAAGTTATTGGTTAAGGTAGCTATGTCATTAATCATAATTACGTAGTGGACGGATCTAAAATATATTAATCTACAGCTAACGCTAAACAATTAATAATTCTAACAATAATACTATCTAATTAGGAAACTAATTATAACCAAACTAACTATTCCTAGGAACATAAATAGGTTCTGTGAAAAGCACAGAAGGTAGGAAAGTTACCACAGGTTGTGATGGAGCACCGAGGGGAGGCCACGGGCTCGGAATGCACGCGAGCACGGACACGCGTACACGAAAAACGACACGGACACGCATTGGACCGGCGGGGTCGTGCGGGAAGGCGTTGCTAGGTCGGGGGACCGCGCGGGGGGTGCTTTCACTACTGGCGCAGTGCTGACGCGGGCAGGACGCGAGGGCACCGGGCTGCTGGTGCGCGGCGGAAGGCCGTGCGGGGTGCAAGCACGGCGGGGGACTCACGGGATCTCCGATGGAAGGCGTGGCAGCCGACGTGGCTACGGGCACGATGTGGGGCAGGATGCGAAACAGCATGGAAAGTGGTCTAAAATGGACGGGGGCGGCGAGACAAAGGCGGCGGTGGTCGCGGATTTGGATTTGGTGGAGTAGGAAGAGAGTTATGGATTTTTTTGTGGTAGAAGAATGTGAAACTTTCTGTGAAAGGGTTTCTAATGTTTCTGAGAAATATTACGTGAGAGGAAGGGGGTGAGGTAGAGGTGTGCGGCTAAGAAAGGGGATCGTGGAGTTGGAATAAGGGAGTGGGTTACCGGGTAGTTTGAGTTAATTAGATTTGAGTTACCAGGTTCGGGTAGGGTAGGATATGGGTTTTACAACCTTCTCTCTTTAGAAAATTTCATTCTCGAAATTTCAAAGATAAGGACAGGGATACAATCATGCAATCATGCCTCAAACCAGTCTGGGTATTCTCTCTCAACAGTCTTATGACTAATTAGGCTAACTGTCCCATAGCAAATCCATCTAGTGCAATATCTTCATCAATCTTATCCACTATTCTCTATTTACATTCTTCCCTCCTTAGAAACATAGTTACTATCCATAATTATGGGTTTCGGTTTTCATCCCTGAATTGTCAATTACTGTCATCACCTTAGAAAATTTGTCTTTCCACATTTCATACTAAACACATATAATATTTCCTGCAATATATACTATACTTCCTTCAGTTTGCTATTATATACAAAATTTAACTCTATGATTTGATACACTTCGTCTTGTCTTAATACTTCAGTATCAAGCCTCGGTAACCCAATATCATATTTAAAATCCAATACCACATTTCAATGCCCAATTTGTCATGATTAGTAAAAATTTATCATTCCTTACTCATATGTGATCGCTCTGTAATTTATTTAGACGTCCATTTTCACCAACATGTATATATTTTGATTCTAAATCCTCATTTTACATATTTGATCCCGAAATCTCAACAAAATTTATTTATCCTGTTTAAGCTCGAACACTTCATCTTGATTTTACTGTATCATTTTGACCAAACTTTTCTCTGTTAAAAATGTATCTTATTTCATCTCCAAACCTTGTATTATTTACAATCCTTCTATCTCTGGTTTCTGATTTAAAATCTTTTGCATCCTTCAATTCATACGATTGTCATCCTTAATTAGTTACACCTTAAGTCTAAATTTTTTTGTTTCGGTCGTCCTTTGTATATCTTTTGATTCATTGTGCATCTTCCTATAGTGCATCTCCATGCTTATCATTTAACAACCTCTAATCTAGAATGTCAATTTGTTTGGTATTCATATCATTAATTGTCCCATCCTTGATTCAAATTCAATTCACAAGTGTTCATATTTATCTCATTTTAATCCTAAAACTCATGTACTGTATAAATCCATGCTATAGATCGTTTCAGATTTAAATCATCAGGCACAAACGGATTCGAAACATGATCACTAGGTACAATAATAAAATATAGGCACGGTCAGAATTATCTAGATATGATCTGAGATAGGGTTGGAATATGGTTGTGATCAAAAATTATTTTTAGGCACGAGTAAAATCTAGGTATGTTTAAAATATGATTATAAAATAGGAGAAAATCGAATGAGATCTCATGAAACAGAAAATGCAAGAAGGAAATGAATATCAACATTTTATTGAGAAGGCAGAAAGTAATAGAATCTTCTGAGATGAGGGATTAAAAATTCCAAATCAAATTGGAATAGGGTATAAAGGTTTGTGACTCAGAGAAAATCAACAAGTTCCCTGATAGGAATGTAATCGGATAAGATATTTCCATTGAGGACTGCGTGATGACCAAATGGTGGTAGAAAGGATATCAAAACACTATTTCAAGGGTCAAAAAGGCATTTCAAGATAGGATATGAAGGGGGAAAAATAACTTACAAGATAACCATCTTATTAACACCTATACAAAAATCAATCTCTAACTCGCTAAACTGGCTGAACTTCCAGTATCTACATAAAACTAAGGCAGCTAGCTGCCAAGGTATTAAAACTAACTTTATTTGGAATCATAAATCATCTAAATCAAATTTTTATTCGTCGTTGTATGTAACTCGTATGCCAAATGTATTTCAAATTTCAAGTATTTCTCTCGATAAAATCATTTTACCAACATCAATTTTCTGTTGTCAGTCATTCTTCCAAAAAATGACTACATTAAAGTCATAATCTTCACTTGTCAGAGTAAATCCTTAGAAAGTCGATCCACGATCTATATTCGAGAATTTCCAATTCTTGAAATCAATTGACCAAATTATAATCACTAATCAAATTTTAATCTTTAACCATGTACCTATCAATCGTTCTCATCCAAACACATTAGCAAAATATCATAAAATCTCAATCATTCTTACTATAACTAATATGAGTCTCCAATGTTTGGCAGAAATTTTAAAACCAACTGTCCCTTTCCAAAGTTACATGCCAATGGTCTTATCTCAATTCCTCACTGCTTATTCACTATCATTTCATTGCTCGTGATATTTCTTCCATGGTTATAGCCGTCCCTTCTGAGTATAATAGTCATCTGATCATAAATTTTCATCCTCGTCAAGTGTTCATTTACTTGATCATCATATTCTCATGTTTATATATATTATCCAAATTCACTTCCTCTTTGTGAAAACCTTACCAAATCCTAGACTTTTCTTGCTAACTCTACCTATGTTTTCCTCTATCTTCCATAACTCTTCCTTTAATCATAAAATTTAAAATCGTCAATTATATCCATTTGTTCAAATCCAATACCCAAGCACTAGTAAAGATTCTATCCTAAATGAACCACAATTTATAATTCTCTCTAGACTAACTTGCTTACAATGTGCCTTGTCATTCTACCCTTAGCGATCTAATCCCATTAGGAAAAATATCGATCCTCTAAGGGTGCTCTTACGGGAATAATATAATAAGGTTGCTAGGTAACTATCTAGATTTTTCCTGCATATAACTGTCGACTAACTATATATATATATATATATATATATATATATATATATATATATATAAAATATATAATATATATATATATATATATATATAATATATATATATATATATATATATATATATATATATATATATATAGCTACAAAATATATAACTATCCACAAAACATATGCAATACACTAAAATTGGACCTTGAAAGAGATTGAGCCAATAGAGATTGACATGGTCATAATAAGTTCTAGGAAAATCAAGTAGAATTCCATAGAAAATCCATTCTTTTTGGCTGTGATAAGAGATTTCTGAAAATGGAGACAACCGCTAAAAATGTAAATCCTCTAATCGGGCAAAAGTCAGAATAATTTGATGGTGCTAAAGAGACAACCATGGTATGGATATAGTCTTAATAATATTCAGAAATCAAATATATTCGAAGTCACTTTGCCTCAAATTTATGCCTCGCCAGAGTGCACCTGACTGCAATAAATTTTTGGCTCTATAACTTGAATAATGATAGGTTACCGAGTAGTCTATCAACTTTATCCATTTCTGGCTGAACAACATAGGAGACGAACAAGATGCATTTAGGACATAGTCTCAATAATATTCGAAAACCTATGAACACCTGAAATCACTTCAACTTAGAGCCTATGTCTCGCTAGTGCGCATCTGGCTGCAGTAAACTCGTAATTTCCATAATTCAGATAAATGACTGCAACGAATATGTGTAAAGCCATATTAGGTCACTGAATATTTTCTTAACTTTTTCAATGAGAATTTCAAAGGGATAGCTCAACAAATCAAATATTTTTCAATGACTAAAGAAAATTCAACAATAGAATAAAATCAATTCTCTGACCGTTCCAGCTTCATGATACTCAAGCATTGAGTTTAGAACTTTCTAGGCCTTGAATTGATCAAGAAGTTGCCTAGAGAGAGTAAGATTTCAAGTTGAGTGGAGGAAGTCAACAAATGGAAATATTTTTGGTCCTTCGAATAACTTAGAAAATATCAATCAATATTGGAATTATTTCTAGAAAATAATTCCTTTGGAAGATTCGTGAACTAGCTAAGTTGAACCAATTCTTTTGGTAGCAATTAACCTTGGGGCTTTATGGTTCCAGAAGAATTTGGTTCGGGATTAGTTCTGAGAAAGCCAATTGGGAATAAGGTCAAGACAAATGGTTCGATACACTAGTCTTAGAAATACTTTGGGTAGATAAGAGTTTATTAGGTTTGCTAAAGAAGAATTTGAAATTCTAAATAGTGAATGGATCTAGATTCTAAATAAAGATAGAGAAGTAAGATTTGATTAAACTAATAAAGAAATTGAAAATAGGTTTCTGAATAAGGAGATTAAAAAATCTAATATTAATCCATAAATAGCGAAAGAGTATAGATCCTAAGGGATGGTAGAATATGATAAATATATGGAGGAAAATAATCCCCAAAATTTACGAGACACTAAAAGATATATAAAAACTAGAAAATAATATAGGGAGTAAAATATACCATCATACAATCGGCCTAATCTGGGTATGGTTTGGGTACAACATAAGTAAGGTAACCTATGAAACTATAAGCAAGCAAAAATAGATTTTTATATAAATAAGATAAATTCGATCATATGTTGTGACATGGTAAAAATAATCTAAGTGTTCTAATTTTGTTTCTAGACTCTGTTTTCCTAGAGTCGTATCTAGATCTAGTTCAGACTACAGAACTGCATGCTGGTTTAGACTAAGTTGACTAGACCAATTTACACAACTGGACCTGCATGGGCCACCACTAAAAACATGTCACAACCCGATCCCAATATAATGGGTCTAGTAGGATCATGCCCAGCATGTACCGTTGTGAGCTGGCGACAGTAAGCTGTATCAAAGCAGTAAAACATAACAGGAAAAATATCTAACGAAAATAAAACATTTTTATTAAACTGAAGCTGGTCTGAAATGGAAATAAAACAACAACACAATTCATTTATTACAATTATTTAAAAATAAGGAAAGAAAAAAGAAACTATGCCAACATCTATGGTTCTGGGGTTCCTGGTTTTGGTTCAGCCAAATCTGTGGGACCCAAGTCAGGCCCGAAGAAAGAACAGTAAGCTAGCTCCTCCTCATCGCAATCACCTAAAATGTTGGGTCTCCAGTCGGGATTGAACAAAAAACATATTTCTTCCACATCTAGCATTTCTAAATTAACAATAAATAAAAATGCGAGACAGTTTAAGAAACTTTATATGTTTTTGTAAATAATAGTAAAAGACAAGCAATATGGTTTCAATATAAAATATGATGCAATGCTATGATATTCCAGTGTTTTGAGTATATAACAGGGCCTGTGACCGGCTGGGATAGAGGCACTATGTATACTAATGTTTCGGCCGAAACGAATAGTACACGGTACGGCTCAACCCCCTGTGTGATAGGGGTTAGCACGAGCAAGAACAAGCGAGATTATGGCTTTGGTCACAGACGTTATACTACTCCCCCAAGCAATCCCCGAGTCAATGTGTCAATAAGTCACTATAGCAATCCAGCAATCTGTCAATCGATGTAGAGTCCGAGAGGGATCCACGGTGAATCAGTGTCACTTTACTATATGAAATCAACTGATGCATACATTTAATTATTAAAGTAAAAACACAGACATGGAATAGATATGAAACTTGCTTTGGATATCTCCTTGATGTGGAAAGCGATGAGTAGCAGGTAACCGCTATGGTTTAGGTTCCCGAACCTACAGATTCGTAACACCAGGCTAAGAAACTAGAATAACTACACTCAAACCCTTAAAAGCAACGCTAAAAGTGCTAAGTCTGATCGGTTGAAACAACCTAAAAATTTAGGACAAAAATAATATTTATATATTAAGAATAGATTTTATAAACTAACATTAAGTGACAAAATAACCATTTTTAGCAAAATACATGTTTTGTTGTAATAAATAAAGATAAGAAAATTTAACCATTGAGTCGTACAAACAATTTATTATTTTATCAAATTAAGATTTCCCAAAACTAATGTTTTTAATATTTATAGTTAAATAGAAATGATTTTACCCAAAAATAATTTAAATAACCAGGTTTATCATTCAAGAAAAGTTATACTCTTTTATTTACAAGATTAATTATTTAATAAGAAAAGTAATTATGATATAATATTTTAATAGAATTCTTTTATTGTAAAAGTTCCAAGATAATTAATAAGTATAAAAATACCTTTTTCAGCGATAAACTCTATTTCTCACTAATTATTAAGTAGCTAAACTACTACAAAATTAATAAGTTTTCAGTACAAAAATATAAATAATCATTTTATTTAACTATAAACAAATACTTATTCTATTATGAAAGCCTTTTAGATATAAAACTGTTTAGAAAGTTATATATATATACATATACGTTTCTTAGTAACAATTAAATTACTAATAGTATTTCACAGCCAAAATATTAATTAATAAAAAATGCAAAGTTATTGGTTAACGTAGCTATGGCATTAATCATAATTACGTAGTTGACGGATCTAAAATATATAAATCTACAGCTAACGCTAAACAATTAATAATTCTAACAATAATACTATCTAATTAGGAAACTAATTATAACCAAACTAACTATTCCTAGGAACAGAAATAGGTTCTGTGAAAACTACAGAAGGTAGAAAAGTTACCACAGGTTGTGATGGAGCACCGAGGGGAGGCCTCGGGCTCGGAATGCACGTGAGCACGGACACACGTACACGGGAAACGATACGGACACGCATTAGATCGACAGGGTCGCACGGGAAGGCGCTGCTAGGCCGGGGGACCGCGCGGGGGGTGCTTTCGCTGCTAGCGCAGCGCTGACGCGGGCGGGACGCGGGGGCACCGGGCTGCTGGTGCATGGCGGAAGGCCACGCGGGGTGCAGGCACGGTAGAGGACGTACGAAATCGCCGGTGGGTAACGTGGCAGCCGACGTGGCTACGAGCACAGTACGCGGCACGATGCAGAACAGTATGGAAAGTGGTCTAAAATGGATGGAGGCGGCGAGACGAAGGCGGCGGTGTTCGCGGATTTGGATTTGGTGGAGTAGGGAGAGAGTTATCTTTTTTTTTATGGAAGAGGAATGTGAAACTTTATGTGAAAGGGTTTCTAATGTTTCTGAGAAGTATTACGTGAGAGGAAGGGGGTGAGGTGGAGGTGTGCGGCTAAGAAAAGGGATCATGGAGTTAGAAAAGGGGAGTGGGTTACCGGGTAGTTTGAGTTAATTGGATTTGAGTTACCGGGTTCGGGTAGGGTAGGTTATGGGTTTTATACCCCAACTCTGTTTGTTATTGCGGCGGAGGCCCTAAGCAGGCACCTCATCGAGATGGGGCGGTAGCCTAGCTTCGGGGGGATCCGTACCGCTTCTGAATGCCCCATGGTCACCCACCTCGCCTACGCTGACGACATCATGGTTTTCTGTACGGGGGACAAATCCTCATTGGCCCTGGTCAGCAAGGCTTTTGTTGAGTACAAGGAGTGCTCGAGGCATGCTATTAATCAGAGAAAATTTATCGCCTACGTCCACCATTCTCTTTCGGAGGAACAGATTCAGGAGCTGGAATCGCTCATTGGGTTCAAAGTGGAGTCTCCCCCTTCATCTACCTCATCTGTCCGATGACCTGCGGGAAGAAGATTAAAGATCGCATCGACGGTTGGCATAACAAAACACTTTCCTCCGGCGGCAAGCTCATCTTTATTTGCCACGTCCTTGCCTCCATTTCCATCTATATCCTCGCTGCCTGCAGCCCTCCCCCCCCCCCCCCCCCAAAACTCGTCCTCGATCAGATCGAAGGCTACTTCAATTCCTTCTTTTTGGGAAACCAGGACAACATGGACAGATACAAATAGAGTTCATGGGACTATATATCGAAGATCAAGGAGGAAGAGGGATGGGAGTCAGAAAACTGGAGGAGATTGTGGTGGCGTTCTCCATTAAGATGTGGTAGAATCTTCGTTCGCAGGATACTCTTTGGAGCAGGTACATACGCGCCAAATATGTTAAGGATCGGCCGACCCACCTACTTCTTGTCGGACAGAAAGCTTCGCCCATCTGGAGCAGGCTCCTCCAGGGAAGGGACTCGGAGGAGCACCACATCTGGCTTCGCATTGGGGGCGACGAGACCATGATCCACACTGAGAGGTGGGTTCGGGATCGGGCCTTGCGGTAGGCCCCCTATCGATTCAGGTCCGGGACTTATGGGGAGCGGATGGCTGGGACTTCGACCGCTGCAGCGAGCTGTTTAGCGTTGAGACGGCCAGGTCCATCAACGATTCCGTCCAGGAGGTTTCAGATGTGCCGGACACCCTATCCTGGGGGCCAGGGGTCGGTGGTCGGTTCTCTCTTGCATTGGCGTCGGCCATGGGGAGGGCTGGGTTATGGAGGGACAGGGCGACTTTAGAGATTTGGCTCCTGTGTATCCCATTGAAGTAGTCGATCGTTCTGTAGCCGGCTATCAAGGACAAGTTGGCATCGGATCAGGGGGTTTGAAAGATCGGGTTTAGCCTCGCCTCCAAATGTTCTTGCTATGTTTCGGATCCGTAGGATGAGTCCTCAGATCATCTTCTGTCTTAAGGGGAATTGGCTTCTTCCATCTGGTGATCCTTCAAAGGGTTGTTGTGGATCCAGTTCTCGAGGGGTTCCCTCATGGCCAGGCTGTATAGCTGGTGGAGCGGTGGCCACCACCTCGCTCGACAGGTTGTAGTTGCTGCGATAGTTTGGGTTCTCTGGAAGAATTAAAATAAATCTAAATATGAGGGTCACAGGTGGTCGGCTTCGAAGCTCTTGGCGGAGGCTTATAGGCAGGTGGGCAAGGCGCTTCGGTCTTGTCGGCTCAAGTCTTTTAGGGACCCCCTTACTCCTTGCTGCTCAACCAGCAGCTTTAGGGCGGGCGGCCGTTTCTTCCTATTTCCTTAATGTTTCCTTTCTTGTCTTTTCTTTTGCTCTTCGGCAGCCCATCCTGGCGTTGGCTGATACTCTCCTTTTGTTCTGCGGGTGGTCTTTTTGGGACCAGATGCGGGTTTTGTTTGGGGCCTTTCCCCTGATAGTTATATATATATATATATATATATATATATATATATATATATATACCAAAGCCGTGGACTAAAGCCACCTAGCCGGCTTTGGTCCGGGGACCGTGGACAAACGCAACCTAGCCGCTCCCGTTGGAGCTCGATCCTGAGACCTCCCCCAACATGCCAACGATCTTACCGCTAGACCGCGTGCCATTTGCTTTCAGAATTTTAATATATATATATATGTGTGTGTGTGTGTGTGTGTGTGTTATTTTTTAATTTTTTAATATTTTTCACTTTAAATAAGAAACTTTTTCTTTTTTTTTAGGTGTTGGGACCATTTTGCATGAGGATGTAAAAAATTAATTTACAAGTAAAATACATATGATTTAAATAAAATTTAAACCATGTTTTATGGAATACTAACATATCATCTTAACCAAGTACACTATAAAAAGCCACAAACAAACAACTATAAAATATATTTAATCATCAATCAAAAATGTTATTCTTTTTATATGAACTATATATATCCATATTTATATATTCACCAAATTAACATGAAAATATAATTTTTCCACAAATTTAGTTTTAGGAAATTTAATTTTCAAAAATATAAAAAAATTGACCATATAGCATTCGCGGACCAAACAAACCCTAAAAATATATAGTTCATTTCATGGAGCATCCAGAATTTCCATAGCCAATAGTTAGAAAGAGATCAACTCCATGGTATGAAGAAAGGAAATTAGACTTTCCACAAGTTAAACTATTTCTGCTTGCAAAACTAATTTACACATGTTATGCAGCTTATTTTATGACTACTGTAGTCATGTTTACGTGCTATGCACGTACACAAAAAAAACTGATATTATTTAAAAATTGGATAGAACTTTTAATTATATTAAAATAATTTATAATTTAATTAAAATTTGTTGTATATATGTTTATAGAACTTTGGATATATGTTTAAGATAATATATTATGTAGTTAGTTTAAATGTGATTTAATTATTGAATATACTTTAATTTGGATTTGTCATATTATATATATATATATATATATATATATATATATATATATATATATATATATATATGGAGCGGATCCGGAGCCCCACGGGAGCCCCGTCCCGCTCGACCGTTGGATCTAGCGGGCGTGCGCGCGGGCCCCACGCGACCCGCTGGATCCAACGGTGCACGAGGGGGGGGGGGATCCGGGAGCGGGTCTTTTGATCCGTTCTCATATATATATATATATATATATATATATATATATATATATATATATATATATATATATATATATATATATATATATGCAAATGACCTCTAGCCTAGTGGTTAAGAGAGATGCATGCGGCCCAAGTGGTCAGGAGTTCGAGCCCCAGTGGAGGCGAGTTCACCACAATTACCCATTGCTTCAAAAAAAAAAAAAAAAAAAAAAAAAATATATATATATATATATATATATATATATATATATATATATATATATATATATATATATATATATATATATATATATATATATATATATATATATATATATATATATTTCACCACAAGTACCCATTGCTTCAATATATATATATATATATATATATATATATATATATATATATATATATATATATATATATATATATATATATATATATATATATATGAAGCGGATCAAAAGCCCCCCTTAGAAAATCCCCTAAAAGCCCCCTCACTCTCAGCCGTCCATTTAATGTTAATATTAATGTTAATATTAATTTTAATATTAATATTAATGTTAATATTAATGTTAATATTAACATTAAATAATAAAATTAACATTAAACTTAACATTAAAATAAATATTAACATTAACATTAACATTAACATTAACATTAACATTAATATTAATATTAACATTAACATTAATATAAAAATAAAAATAAAATAAATATTAACATTAACATTAATATTAACATTAACATTAACATTAAATAGACGGCTGAGAGGGGGGGGGGGGGGGTTTAGGGGGTTTTCTAAGAGGGGCTTTTGATCCGCTCCCATATATATATATATATATATATATATATATATATATATATATATATATATATATATATATATATATATGTATATGGTCGTTCTATAATGCATCCCATGGAAAAGGATGTATCGATACATCCCAAATCTGAACCATTGGATGTTGATCCAATGGTTCGGATTGAATAATAGAGTAGAAACATCATTTAATGCTGATTTTAATTTTTGACCTCTTGGTAACTTGCTACAGCAGGTCATTCTTCACTTTAATTTTTTCAATGAACATCCTAAATTAACTCATATTTACTCTCTCTTTCGGCCATCCAATTTAATATTTTGTGCATCTACGTATAAGTTTCGTAAAAATAATTGTGCATTTACGTATAAATTTCGTAATTTTTTTGTTTGTTATAAAACTACAGGCCGTCGTGGTGGTGGTTGTCACGACCCGCACCCACTGTCAGGGTACGAGAACGTAACAACGCCCAGCCTACGCCGCAGTATCGGCGGTAGAACGCTGTCCTAGGTCAATCATCTAATAATACCAAAGTACCTGTACAATATATACTCTCCGAATGGAGGTGATATAACAATATGCTGTCTCAATCACATCTAAGGTAGAAGAATGAAGAACAGATAGATAGATAGTAACTCAAGAGAACAGTATCATAGATGAATAAGTCTAAGTGTCTAGTACAACATAATATCCAGAACGTCAACTCATAATACAAGTCTAAGAGTACATAACTCAACATCTCAAAATACAACTCAGATGTGAGACAAAAGACAACTAGAAAGACTGCCTAGACTAAACTGGTCTAGACTACTGGAACATCCTCCTCAGCTGTAGGTGGATCCTGCTGAGGGTCCACAACATAGGTGTCATCTAGTCCTGCTCCGTAATAGGTAGATACCAGGGCCTCCTCCTCATCCTCTGTAATATTTTCAACAGGTCCAATCAGGACAGGAACGAGCACAATACATCTCACACAGTGCATATCATGTTAGGAAATACGATACAGGCAATAGAGTAAGATACATGAACTGCTGAAAGGAAATATACGCTGTAAAAGAGATAGCTGTAATGAAATATCTACTGTATATAGAGAACTGTAAGTGACTAGTGATGTAGAGCATAAGATAGGCATGTGAATGGCTGGACTTATACATGATTACACTACGGAGTTGTACATGATTACACTACTTTGGAATTATTCACATGACCACTTCTACTCCCCCCGTTTCCCCAATCAATACACAAGGATCTATACAAGTTACGTTATTGTACATGATATCACATGGGGCCCATGAAAGGGTGCACATGATAGTATACATGAGAGCTCAGTAAACATGAGAGTACATGATCACATGAGTGTACATGAATAATGGAAGTACATGAGTACATGATGATAGTGAAACACACATAACATGAAGTACCCGATGCTCCCGAGGGGGATAACATCTCATGTAAAGATCCATATAGTACCAATCCGTGTTACCAACGTGACAGCAACAAGTAAAGTAATCTAGAACGAGAAGTAAAGCCTGAACAAGTATGAAACGGTCAGAGAATGTACTCGCCTGATAACTGAATGTCTGAAGAGGATATACTGTCTGAGGAGAGGTGTCTGGCTCCTAATCAGAGCAATACAAGTCACAATGTATCCACAATGGTAAAATAAAGTATACAATGCATACTACATGATTCTAGGTCAATCTGATCAAAAGTCAACTCTTGGTAAACTCTAATAGTCAAACTAGGTCTACTAGTCAAGTTAGGTCAACCAATGTCAAACTAGTCATTCTAGGTTTAATTCAAGTTCAATCTAGGTCAAGTTTGACCCTAGGTTGACTTTGGTCAACTCTTAGTAATCAAGGGTCAACAAGTTGGGTTTTGGGCCATTAGGGCTAGCCCCAAGCCATAGGCCAATAACCCTGGCCATAGGCCATAGTCTAGGTTTTAATATAAACCTATAACTAAAGGTTATACATATATATATATATATATATCACTATATCTATATATATAATTAGATACTAGCCACCCATATACCCATATATGATTATCATATACATACAACCCCTATGTATATAATACACTAAATATACATTAAGAGACCTAAAATAAATATACACATATATCATGTATATATATATATACAATACACATATATATATATATATATATATATATATATATATATATATATATATATATATATATAACTATACATATATTACAAATATATGTAGAGACATAGAGAGAGAGAGACAAAGGGAGAGAGAGAGAATGAGAGAGAGTGGGACAGTGAGGGAGAGAGAGAGGAACAGTAGACAAGGGGGGGTATCTCAGGTTTCCTGAGACAGGAAATACCCCACACACACCACACATTACATATATACATATATGTATATACATATGTATATACACACACACACTACCAAAACTCCCCAAATTCGACCCACGCCCTCAAATACATATATACTACACGTATACATACTAAAATACACTAGTCTAATGGATTAATTCAATCAAAATCGTGTTTGAAATCCATTTCCAAAAACTGGAAATTAAACCCAACAGTGAGACTGTGCACTGTGCACTCGATTTGAGGTAAACCGAAATACACGAACCTAATCGAGCTAAGACTCCCATCCAAAGGTTGGTAACTGACACCCCACACATACCCTAGTGTCCTAGGTCACTGACACGACACCACGACACGGTTTTACGTGTCCAAACACACGAAAACCACACCCGGGTAAATTAGGATACACAACACTAACCGCAGTGTCGTGCACGCGTGCACTTAGCTCTAGGACACGACACACGTGTCTAGAAGTCTCGTGCACGTGTGGATAGGTTCGCCTAGGGTTGGTCTAGGGTTTAGGTAGCCTGTCTCGTGTCCACGTGTCCTCAGGACACGGCACGAACTCCGTATCAGTCGAAGGAAATCGACTGATACTCAGTGTTCTGCACCGCGTCGTGCAGCGATGCACACATCTCGTGCTCGCGACACAGGACACGACGCACCTCGTGCTCGTGTCCTCGTGTACGCCAACTATAGGGCTACACTCTCGTGTCACTACGAGGTGTCATCGTGTCGTGTCCGTGCGACACGAGACACTCGAAGTTGGTGTCTGTGCGTGTGTGCGCTGACAGCCCGTGTCCAGTGCGAGTGAGATTTCTCACTCGACACGACACGAGGCGACACCAAATTTTGGGGGCATGTGCGCAGACATTGCCCCCTCGTGTCCACAAAATTTCTCGTGTCCTAGTGTCGTGTGTAGGGAGAACTAAGGGGGTGGTAGCAGGGGATTTTTACAGTGCACTGTGCAGTGTGTCCTGTGTGTTGAAACTGAGAGCTTCGTGTCCAGATTTTGGACACGACACAACCCAACTTGTGCTCAGTGTTTTAGGGTTAGGTTTAGGGAACCTAGGACTAGGTTTTGGTTCAAAAAGTTTTACAAAACAGTGTGTGTTATCAATGTGACAGTGTGCAAAAACAGTGAACATAAATAGGGTTTTATATGTAGGATACGTGTCCGATACGACACCAAACGATTCCTAGATTTCACCAAACTTTACCCACAGCTAGTATACACCTATATGCATGCATTTATGAAGAAAAACTACAATATTAATATGGTTTAGAGACATTTACCTATATGTGCAAAATCCTTGAAAACTCAATAAATGAGGGGGTGTCCAAGTCCACTTATGGGTGTGTCCAAGTCCTTGTGTCCAACTTGCTAGCCTCCCTTAGCACCCTCTAGGTTGTAGGAACCCAATGCAAGAGGTTTGAAGTGATTTGGATCACTATGTTGAGAGTTATGAATTTCTCAAGAAAAGGCTATTTACAATGATTTAAAACATGTAAAATTTGATGCAAGGAAATGAACTAAATATATAGGAATGATCAACCAAGGGGGGGGTGTCTTGGCCGGCCAAGCATGGCCAAGGCATGGGGGTATGGGGGGGGTTGTCTTGCTTCTAGGCTAAGAGAAGGACTTTGTAAAGGGTTTTAAGATATTTTGCATAAATTAAGCAAAATATCAATAAGTAAATATCTAGATATTTATATAGCTTTGACTACCATGAAATATCTAATCCTCTTAGTCATTCTAGGTTAGTAGCTAACCTATGGATTAGGGTAATTAGGTTAGGGATTAGCAAGTCACTAATCTAAAAGTCCATGAATAGTAAAATCTCACTAATCCCACTAAATTCCAAATAAATTCCTAAAAATTACCAAAATACCCCTATGGCTAAAAATCACTAAAATGATATTCTAAGCCTATGGTCAAGCTCTCATGGTCATGGCAACTTCTAGGTTAGAGAAACTAGGGTTTACACTAAGGTTTACTAACAAGGTCACAAAGTCATAAGTCATGACTTAGCATGACTTTAGAAATGGTTTAACTTAATTAAAATCACCAGAAAATCATACAATGACTAAAATACCATTAATAAATAATAGAAAATAATAAATTTTCAAAAATCCCCAATTTTAGAAAACAGGGTGTTACAGTGGTGGTGGTGGTGGAAGGAGAAACGGAGATGAAGAAGGAAAGAAGAATCGGTCGGGTGCGTCGGACGTCATCGAGCCCTCCTCGAACAACGAAGAGTACCAGCGGCGTCGCTCATGTAGGCTCCCGGCTTAGTAAATTTTACTGTCCATGCCATTGTCAGGAAGTTTATTTTTTATTTAATAATTTAATATTTTGGTTATAAAGCTACAGGCCATGGTGGTGGTGGTGAACGGAGGAAACCTGCTTCTGAGGTCGGGCGGATCATCTGCTCACATATTTTTAAAAAACAAGAAATCTTTTTTTATTTTTTAACGATTTTTTTTACTTTTCTAATGATAATATTTTCGAAGAGAACGGTTTATTTTTGTATTGTGACATTTTGTCATATTAACCATCTTTCTAATATTTACATTATTTTTAATATCATTTACCAAAGTATATTCAAATTTTTACGTTAACAAAGTATGGTACATTTAGGATTGGGAATGGCCATTTTTTTTGTGCTTTTAACTCGGAGAATGGTCACTCTCCGTGCTTTTAACAAAGTATGGTACATTTAGGACGGGGAATGGTCAAGTATCTCATTCATCTTTCATCAAATATTTACAGAATTTTTAATATCATTTACCAAAGTATATTTATTTAATATTAAAGCATGTTGAAGAAAATCAGAATATCATTTAATCAGGCTTCCACTGTATGGTTGCACAAAATAGGGTGACGAAAAGAAATTTCTTGCGAGTGTTTGAATATAATTAACCTACTATCCAAGAGTATTTTTCTTACATTACATGCTTTGCTTCAGCAATAACAAGGGATGAACAGGCAGGTTTACATTATGCATTACACTGACATCGAATTCATACTGATGGCATCGATGTACTGATTATTTACAGAAAGCAAAATACTTTCCAATCAAATAAAGTTTTAGTGATCTCAGGAATGAGGCCAGCTGTAAACCCTAGGAATGCACCAGGACTCATGAAATCTGTGAAGGTCATCTGCAAATCAAAGAAATATACCAAAAAGTCAAAATCATCTGTGAAGGCCAACTGCAAATCAAATAAATGTTTCAACCAAACAAATCATAATCAAATTAAGTATACTTCATTCCAAGTCCAATAAACTACATAATCCTCGTTACAATAATCTGTCCAATCCACGTTAGTAATTCAACATAGAACCTGCATAATTTATAATATAATAATCTAAACAAATATCAGACATATTCTAAATTCAAGACCATATTACATTTTCCAAAAAAATTACGAACTATGCATCGCAACGGTGCTTAGTACAAGCGAAAAGTTTAGTCTTACAATATTTCAAACATAAAATTTAGTTTGACCGCCAAGACCAACAAATATTCAGGACCATATTACAATTCAAATATTACTTCCAAATTAAAATAAAAGTTCAAAACTCAAAAGATGAATCTCCATCTCCATCTCCATCTTCTTCTTCTTCTTTCTTCTTCTTCCTCAAAATATCCTTCACATACACCTTGAGGGACGGAATAAAAAATTATAGTTAGTATGGACTCACTGTATATATAGAAATGACATCTAGAAACATAAATAGAAGTATCAAAGTGAGGGCTAGCATTAGAGTGTCAATGTGCACAGTGTGTATTTTTACATAAGAGTATCAATGTGCATACTGCATGTTCTAACATTAGAGTATCAATATACACAGTGCGGATTCTATGATACGACCCCATTTTGTATCTATCACTGAGTAGTGAGTACACTCTCCAGTTAGCTCAAGTGTTATGTTACTCTCAAGGACTCTCTCTAGTGTCAGGATACCACACAAGTTTAAGTGTCTGGCTTACCCTTAAGTACAACCTATATTATAGCAGTGTGCTCATGCTTATAATACCAAATATCACTGAGTGTTCCAGCTCAGTCCTAACTCTAGTATCAGACATACATTACATGCCTTAAGGTATTTCCACTCTGTACATGTGCATTGGACCATTATATGTTCAGTCCTAAATCGTCATTTAAGGGTGCAATTGGGCAGTATCAGAGCATCATGTAACAGAAGTATCAGTGTAATATTAACTATTCGGTTTAGCTGAGTATTAGAGCATCAATTTGCAGAGCATCAGAGCATCAGAGCATCAAGTCGCAGAGTATCAGTGCAATATTAACTTTTATTGTAAATTATTTGCAGTATCAGAGCATCAATTAGCAGAGTATCAGAGTATCAATGATATCCAGAGTAGCTTTGATTCAAGACCAAGTGCTTCTGTCATAGAGTGCTTAATGTAGAATATAGGGGCTAAGAAGTTTTGATATATCCTTAAGCATCAGAGATGAAGATTCGATTTAGCTGAGTTGAAGCTCACAAGTGTATACAATGTATACAGTAATAACTGGATTGGAGCCTTAATTCAAATACAAATGATTTTCTGAATTCTTTTTTTAGTGGTGATACTGATATCGTCCTATTAGCAAGTATATACAGTTAGCGAGCAAACCTAGAAGTTAGATAAGAAAATAATATAACATGGATAGCTAGATCAGTTAGTAACAGAGTATAAATATGTATATATGTGTCCTTCACATATTAGAGTATAAATGTGTATATTAGATTACAGAATCATCAAGAGTAGTAGAATAAGAGGAAAAAAATTCAAAGTAGCACCTGTTGGGGCTAGCCCCATTTACCTTCTTCACGAGAGAAGAAAAATCTTTTTTTTGTCAGCAAGTTCAACCTCACATTCCAGCATACCCTTAGGTCGAGTACGCAAAGATCCGTGCACTCCGTCATGATAGCTCTCAGCCCATTGTTGTCGAACATGCCAAACCTTACCTCGACGTGCTCGAAATGTGGCATCGAAGAGGCCACGGCCATGGCCTCTGACTTGTCGGAGGTGTCCTTCTTGAATCCCTTCATATCATGAACTGCGAAGGTGGCATGTTCCTCTTCCGCTTAACTAGATGCTGGCAACAACTTTCGAAGAGTTCGATGCCCTTGGACGCAATGTGGAGGCAGTAGCTGATGTCGAGTTCTGTGAGAACCGAAAAAACTCTAAATGTTTCTCCAACATTTTATCACTCACGTTGCTCATTGGCATTCGCAGGACCCTTAAAAATTTTTACTGTATTTTAAATAGTGGTATAACCAGAAAAATCAAAAATCAAAATTAATAACTTATAACTTATGAAACAAAATAGATTAAAAATATCGTGTACTGGCCTTGAGGAAGTAAAAGAGAAGGCCTCTTTGTCAAATTTATAAACAGAGAGGGAGGTTAGATTTCCCTCACTGCTCGCCACTAGCTTGTTCACCGCCTCGTTAATTTTCGAGGTTAGGTTAACCCTGCGGCACCACTAGGTCAACTTGACGTCCGACCAGAAGCAGGGACAGTAGAGCGCCTTCCACCATGACCGACAAATGAAAGACAAGCGGACGACCTCCTCAGACGACATCTCCGCTATTACCAAAACTATGGCTAGGATCTCCTTGGGGATGTTGACCCATCCGTAAATGTAGGTTTTGCTCTTCTCTATTTTGAGACTGTTCTAAAGGGTTGTGAATTTTAAATAGTTTGGCGGTTTAGTTTGGTTTTGAATCTATATAAATTGGTTTTGAAGGCTGGTGAAGATGAATAGTTTGGCTGTTTGGCTGTATATAAATAGATTTTAAAGGGTTGTAAAAAGAAACCAATTTTTTTTATATATTCCCCGGGCCACCCTTCTTGTACAAATGTCTATCGATCACTATTAATTATGGTGAATGACACTGATACCGTAAATATGAGTGGAATTTGTACCGCCAAAATTCATCTTGAAGAAGGTAAAATGTCATCACTGTGTGAAGAAATATCAAAATCATTTGGATATGATTACACTGAGATGTTATATTAATGTTAAGTGTTCATTTTTGTTCACCCACAAATACTAGGGTGTTTGTTCACCCTCTACTAAAAAATTTGACACGTGTCAAATTAAAGGTGAAAAACACTTTAGGGGGTGAACAAAACCACTTCCAAAGTGGTTTTGTATGGATGAAATAAACTCCAAATGAGTTCAATGAACTCATAATATTAATCACTGTTACAGTCAGTGACAGGGCTATTTGTACCATCAAAATTCGTCTTCACATGGTCTAAGAACATTAATTTGGATAATTTTGCAATTTTTAATAACACATTAACATTAATAATCCATTGCATTTAGGATAAAATACTTATATCATATAATTATGAAAAATATAAAGAAATGCATGCATGCATACTAATGTCAGAAGAACCATTTACCCCAGGACTGATTGATGAGATCTAAATCACTATACATCTCGTATCCACGTTTCCCTGGGATTACATCATCTAAGGGTCGTTTAAACGTCTATATTAAATCATAAATTTTTTTGAGGTCATCGTTGAGGTGCACGTTGAAGCACCCACGTATGTCGAGCACGGGAAGACCCTTGCACTTGTATATGATAGATCACAGTATGTCTCCATTGAACATGTCTGAGCCCATCTCTAGGTGCTCGAAACGCGGCATCGAATCGCCCACGGCCTTTCCCTCTGTCTCATTGGACGTGTTCAGCATGAATCTGTTCATGACCATGAAATATGGAGGGGGCATGTTCCTCCTCAGCTTGACTAGACGGTGGCAATACTTGCCGACAGAAAATATTCCAGTTGACGTGATATAGAGGCAGTAACTAATGTCGAGTTCTTCCTGTCACTACCACATTTTTGGCTTGAGGGTATTTTGGTCATTTTAACTTTTTGGTAATTTTGAATTTTTATTAATTAAATATGTGCTAATTGTTAGGTTGAGACTTGACCTAGAAACTTAGCCTAATCTAGATTAGCCTTGGATTTAGTGTATTGATTAGGGTAACCTAGTAATGACAAGGTTAATAATATCTAGATATTCTAGGTAAGATATTTTACTCTTAGGATATTTGTGAAAAAGGAAGCCCAGTGACTAGTTGAACCAATAGGAAAGCTTAGAATTGGATGGACAACTCCTAGCCACTCATCTAGACCTAAAACCTAACCCTAATTCATCTATGGCAGCCATCAAGTGCCTCCCTTCCTATAAAACATCTTTAGTAAAGCCCTTGCCTCTTTTTACACTTGCTTAGAACCCTAAAAAGTTCCACCCCAAATTCCTTCCCCTAATATCCAAATCATGCCCAAATTGGTCCTAATCAATTGTATCATCACCCTCTACCATAGTGCAAGCTAGTAGGGGCTTGCTAGCTAGGATTTGAATTGCTTTGGTCAATTGAAATTCAAAGGAAAACCCTCATCATCACCCTTCTCATTGAGATTCATTCTCAATAGGTAAATCCTATGAAACCTTTATAAAATCATGTTTTATTTTCATAGATGCATGTATATAGGTATACCCTAGCTGTAGAGTTAGTTTGGTGCTAGGTAGTGTCCATTTCGTGTCCGTATCGGACACGTATCAGTGATTTAAATAAGGTGTTCGATGAAATATTTGTGAGAAATAAATTGTTTTAATTTTAGAATCTAATTGAATGGAAAATTAGGTTATTATATGTAAATCACAAATCAATTCGATCGAGTCGAAGTTAGGGTGCTTTTCGTGTCCAAAACGGATACGCACCACGCGCGCGCTGACACCACACAGTGCCCTGCTACCCGAACAGCACTGTGGACACGACACGCCACGTGGCGGCCTTCCACTTGGCATAGACCAAGGGGCAGTGTCTGCCAACACCCCCTTGAGTCTCATGTCGCCTTGTGTCGTGTCGGGAGAGGAATCCTATGTGCACTGGTTTGTACTGTATGAGCACAGTCGGGATTTTGCTCTCTGATACGGGCTTTCCGTATGGACACGGCAACACTTGGGTTCGTGTCAGGGTCCTAGGCACGTAGCTCTATGTTGGACGAACTCAGAGGCACGAGCACATGTCATGAATCGACTCGTATCGTGTGCACGAGGCCACGGCACGCGTGCACGAGCCAGTCTTCACTTCAATTCTGATACACTATTTTTGCATGCTTGGACACGTTTGTGTCCACTTGGTTGGACACGAACACCCCCTGACACATTAACATGCGACACACACATGTGCACATTCAACTTCACATTTGCACATGTATTCGAGAATTAAAACCCTTTTCCCTGTGTGTTCTGATACCAGTACAGTGCACAGTAAATTTTTTGAGTTTAATTAGGTTTTAATTGATAATTAATCATTAATATAATGTTGTTAATATGTAAACATGTGTGTTATATTGGGTTTTGCCTCTGGGAACAAATGTGATGTTCATTTGGTTGTTATATTGGATTTCGAGCATTGGGCATTGATGGTGAGCGTTTCAGAGCTTATGAACTGAACTTAGCTTTCATTAACCTATAACCTGAGATTTATTTCAGTAATGTAATGTCCATGTTGATATGAGGTTAGATAACTGTGGTTGAGTGATCCTGAGATTTCAATGGCTAAAGTTAAACTGAGATTTCAGTTATGATTAAATTAGGTTTTGATTTTCGATGTTAAATGTTAAACTGAGATGTAATATCAGGATATATGTTAGTTTAGTTTTGGATTTAACCTGAAAACTGAACCAGTGTAACCTGGGTTAAGTGTGTATGGGTTGGGGATTTGAATGAGGAAGGAGAACTGTAACCTGAGATTTCCATTGGGTGTAAAACCTGATATTTTAAATCTAATGTAAAACTGAGTTTGCAATGTTGTTTACTAAGTCAAGGTAAACTGAATTGGAATTAGGATTATGCAAAACTGAGACTTTATATTTTGAACTGAAAACTGAGAAATTGGGTTTCATTTGAAATATAAATGAGATTGTTAACTGAGGACCCTGTGATACCCTTCCCCCTTCCACTCACTACCACTGTTCACACACAACCACTCACATACTTGAAAGCTCTTCCCTCTCTCTCTCTCTCTATATATATGTATATATATATGTACCTATCATTTCTAATATATGTTTATATTATGAATGTGAATTTATGTGTAATATATTATATGTGAAGGCATACTATTTCATGATGGGGTTTAGCTTGTGGTATAGAGGCAATGGGAATTATATGCTATGTTTATGTTAGCTTTATTTTATACTTTTATACATAGGCATAGGCTTGGGCTTTGGCTAGCCTAAATATGACTAACCTAGTTAGTTTGACTTACAGTTGACCAAACCCTAAGGTTGACCCAGTTTGACTAGATGTTGACTTGGGTTGACCCAGAGTTGACCAAGTTTGACTTTGACCTAGATTGACCTAAAAATCATGTAGATTACATTACAAACTTCATTTACCTTATGTTAAACACATTGTGACATGTGTTGCTCTAAATAGGACTGATCTACTCTGTCTGGACATCTACACTTACCAGATACTCAGGATATCAGGCGAGTACATTCTCTGACCGTTTCATACTTGCTAGAACTCATATTCCTGCTCTAGATTACTTTACTTGTATGTTGTCACGTTGGTAACACGGATTGGTACTATATGGATCTTTTTATGAGATGTTATCCCGTTCGGGAGCATCAGGTACTTCATGTCTTGTGTGTTTTACTTACATCATGTATCGTCATGCTTCACTATTCATGTATACTCTGGAGTTTCATGTACTCTCATGTTCACAGAGCCCCCATGAATCAATTTCACGTGTGCTCTCATCTATGAGGCAGTGAGATCTTGAATCTTAACGTAACATGTCTGGATCCTTGTATATTGATTTGGGATGGGGGAGTAGAAATAGCATGTGAATGATTCCAAAATAGTATAGTCATGTTCAACCTCTCATGAATCACCTCCAGCTGTTCACATGTCTATCTTGTACTCTGATTCACTAGTCACTGATAGTTCTCTACTTATAGTAGATATTTCTATTACAGTTATCTCTTTTACTTCATGTACATTCCTTCAGTTATTCACATATCATACTCTATTGTATGTTTATTATCTTCTGACATGATATGAACTGCGTGAGATGTATTGTGCTCGCTCCTGTCCTGACTGGACCTGTTGATATATTACAGAGGATGAGGAAGAGGCTTTCTGTACTACCTGTTATGGAGCAGCCCTAGACGACACTTGCGAGCTGGACTCTCAGGAGGACCCAGCTCTAGCTGATGTTATCACCCCTACTGTCTAGACTAGTTTAGTTAGGCTTTATCTTACTTATGTTGTCATTTGGGATTGAGTTGTATTATATTTTGTTATTGTGTCGTTTAGACACTTAGACTTATTTGCCTTTCTGTTTGTACTTCCTTTGAGATTTTTATATTTATGACATCGTGCTATTTCTGCCTTAGATGTGATTGAGACTGTATTCTGTATTGTCACCTCCACTCGGAGTGTATATACTGTACAAGTACCTTATATTGTTAGACGTTGTGACCTAAGACAGCGTTCTACCGCCGACACTGCGGCGTAGGCTGGATGTACCCACTTCTCGTGCCCTTACTCTAGGGTGCGGGTCGTGACACTTCTAGCACCGAAAGAAACTCCAAGTGTCTTACGAAAGTTTTATCACTCACGTGGCACTTCAGAATGCGCAACACCCTTAGAAATTTCCTATTGTCTTATAAAAAGGGAAAAACATCAATAAAAATTAACCAAGTATACATAAAATTTTGTAATAGAAAAAAATAAAGTATTAGAATAAGACAAAATAAAATTTTGCACAGGCCTATAACATGCAAAAGAGAAGGCGACTTCGTCGAGCTTGTACGCGAAGAAGTACAGTAGAATTCCCGTACTATGAGCCACGAGCTTCTTTACGGTCAAACTAATCTCTGCGGTTTGCTGGCCCCTCCGACACCACTGTTCCAAGTCCATGTTGGACCAATAGTATATGAGACCGTTGAGCGCCTTACACCATGAACGGCACACTGGGGCCACATTGCACATGACCTCGGCCGTCGGCATCCCCAACAGTAACAGTATCATCAAAAAAATCTCTGTAGGGATGACGGCCCATCCGCTGCTGTTGATCTTGCTCTTGCTCCTCTCCATTGCGACTCTTCTTCTTCTTCTTCTTCTTCTTTTTCTTCTTCTTCTTCTTCTCTCATTTGTTTCTCTCTAGTCGGATGGATTCTTTTCTTAATGTAAAAGGCTATTTAACCTGCTCATTTCGGGGGTGTAACCCGCTTGTGAGGGGGGTATGACTGAACAAAAAAAAGACTATTTGGAAGTTTTAGTGTAAATATTAATACTAGTTCCAATAATATGGAAGATTTTAAATCAAAAATTGAATTTTAACTTTAACTATTTTTAAGTTATGAATTTAAATCTAATTTAAATGTTAAATCAAAAATTAATTTAAATTTTAATATTAATATTAGTTTCAATAATATTGTAAATTTTAAATTAACCGTAATGTTACTGTATTAGAAACTTAGCTGATGTCACGTTGCTCGGGCTCGGTTAGTATTCGTCTAAACTCGTACGCTAGAAGTAGTCGAGCTCGATCCTTTCGCGTGCGTAGTGTAAAATAAGATACGTGATAATGGTAGTTATTAGTAAAAGGAGCTACTGAAATAAAAACTTGTTATTTGATCAATTGAATTCGAGGGTTCAGCAGGTATGGGTCAAACCGGCAGCATCGAACTATATCATTCTGAATCGATGGAATACCAGTCGAACAGAATATGGTCTGGTAACAGTAGTGTTAATATTAATACTGGTTCCAATAATATTGTAGATTTTAAATCAAAAATTAAATTTTAACTTTAACTATTTTTAAGTTGTGAATTTAAATCTAATTTAAATGTTAAATCAAAAATTAATTTTAATATTAATATTAGTTTCAATAATATCATAAATTTTAAATTAACAGTAATGTCACTGTATTAGAAACTTAGCTGATGTCACGTTACTCGGGCTCGGTTAGTGTTCGTCTAAACTCATACGCTAGAAGTAGTCGAGCTCGATCCTTTCGCGTGCGTAATGTAAAAGAAGATACGTGATGATGGCAATTATTAGTAAAAGGATCTATTGAAATAAAAACTTGTTAATTTTATCAATTGAATTCGGGGGGTTCTACAGGTATGGGTCAAACCGGCCGCATCAAAATATATCATTACGAACCGATAGGCTACCAGTCGAACAGAATATGGTCTGGTAGCTGTAGTGTTAATATTAATACTAGTTCCAATAATATTGTAGATTTTAAATCAAAAAATAAATTTTAACTTTAATTATTTTTAAGTCGTGAATTTAAATCTAATTTAAACGTTAAATCAAAAATTAATTTAAATTTTAATATTAATATTAGTTTCAATAATATTGTAAATTTTAAATTAACAGTAATGTCACTGTATTAGAAACTTAGCTGATGTAACGTTGCTCGGGCTCGGTTAGTGTAATGACCATTGTTCGTATTACGTATTTTGGTATACGTGTACGTATTTTGACTCGTATTGCATGACTCCTTGCTTGGTCTATTTGGCATTTTCTATTGCTTGGTTCGGTTCGGCTTGGTTTGGTTTGGTTTTATTTATGAACCAATCCCTACCTACCCCCACCCTCACCATTTATTAATCCCACTCTCTTCTCTCTCCTCATTATCACTTCAATAACTCTTCTTTTTCTTCATTTACTCCTCTCCACCTACACCCAAGAGCCCTAGGCAAGTGCAACTTGCTTCATGATGGATCTCAAGTTTTATTGTTCTATTCTCTTCTTTACATGATTATAAGCCTCTTTAGAACTTGGAGTTTTTTATTTTTATGGATAGATTCTTCTAGATCTACGTTGTAACTTAGGATTTTATAAGTTCATGGAGTTTTTCTTGGTTTTGATCTACTAAAACTTGTTATTTTTGAAAATTAATAGTTCCATGAGCAAGAGCACAGAATTTCGTATGAATTTGGTTTTTGATTCACCTCATTTCGAGTTAAAATGAAGTTTTTATAGCCAAAACAAGTTTTCTGAATTTTTTATGTCGGCTGAATGTGAAATTTTACGCAGGGAACCCTGTTTATGCGTATTTCACGCAGGATTGTATCCTAAATATGAAATTTTACGCAGGGAACCCTGTTTATGCGTATTTTACGCAGGATTGTATCCCGAATGTAAAATTTTACGCAGGGAACCCTGTTTATACGTATTTTACGCAGGATAGTATCCTAAATGTGAAATTTTACGCTGGAACCCTTCCCTTTTGCGTATTTTACGCAGAATTAAATTTTTGGCATAAAAAGTGCACAGAATGACTGTTTTTGCCAAGTTTAGATATTTTTTAGCCAGAATTTCGAAAAACTTAAAACATAAAAGTTTTAGATCTTTGTCTTGCCTTTTCGAATATCTTTGGAGCACCTCATTTAGAGTTCGTATGTGGAAGTTATGCGCCCCTCACCCTGAGCCGCATGATTCCTCCACAGCTCTTGCACCCTGTTTATATTTAGTTATTGTATATATGCTTATACCAGGTTAAATATTAATTTTAAATATGTTCCATGACACGATGGTGACCCATTGTGGTACACTTTTGACAAATGACATAACATAATAGTGGCCCGTCGTGGTGCACTCTTGACAGTGAATTTGACATGATATATATCTCGAATGCTGTTGCGACGGCTAGCATGTCATGACAGAATTGAATGACCTGGACACCGTGGGTGATTGTGTTTGTACAAAATGAACCGGTAATATTTTGCATCATGTCTAGGACA
Source organism: Iris pallida (assembly GCA_029216955.1). NCBI lineage: Eukaryota > Viridiplantae > Streptophyta > Magnoliopsida > Asparagales > Iridaceae > Iris > Iris pallida. The sequence goes on along the minus strand of JANAVB010004399.1, from coordinate 6,740,469 downwards.
GGGATCCCTGAGTACCACGGTCAGGGGTACCTACTATAAATGGCTAAGGCTAATAACTAGAATAATTCAGTAGTCATGAGATATTTTCCCAGTTACAGGCGATCCCGTTATCCCGGCCACCAATATTGGACTTGTAGCCTGCCGACGAGTAGGGCACATGTCTAAATTCACCGATATATGGAAAAGAACGAGGCATTGCTTAATGAATCCAAGTCGCCTGGATAACCTGGATTCACTACAACAAAAAGGCCTATTAATAACGCTCGATAAGACGTATTGATGACGCCTGATACCTAAGCGTTATCAATGTTCGAAATACCTTTTTTCTATGACGGTTTAGGCTAATTCTGGACTTTTTATAACGTTTATAAAACAAAACATTATTAATATTTTAGAGCGGTGGCAAACTTGTAATATTTTGCAAACTTATTAATATTAAGCGTTCGAAATACCTTTTTCTCCTTTCATTTCCCCTCTCCTTCTCCTCTTCCTCTTCCTCCGCTCCCATGCTCAGAATTAGGGTTAGGTTTAACATCCCTCCGGTGATATTCCCCTCCACCGCCGGCGGCTCCAGTTCCATCCCCGCCGTTCCCCACCCCTCCGGTGAAATTCTAACATAAGGGATTTTCTTTAACAGCAGATCTCCTTCCTGTCCTCAACTGAAAAAATAAAAGAAAAATGGCGAGTGCTCGTTGAGAAAAGCCCCCTCCTTTCTTCCTCCTCCTACTTTTGTCACCTCCATAGAAAAGGAGGAGAGAGAGAGAAAGAGAGGCCACCACTCTCTCGGTTCCTTCTTCTTTTTCTTCTTCTTCTTCGAGATTTTGGTGATGGATAGGGTGTTCAAATCGCACCGTTACAAGTCCGATAGGTTGGCAGAGAGGGTCGGGTTCAAGTTATGCAGTCTCCTGGCGTTCCAGGTGAAAAAATTTTATCTAGGGGTTGTTTTTGCAAAAATTTACATATTGGTTCTATTTGAACGAACGAATCGGCAGATTGTTTGTTCTAACGTGGGTCTGTGCGGAATTTTACGATTGCTCATGTTGGGTTTTTTTGGAGGCAAAATTTTGCATCTTGGTTTGGTTGAACTAAATCAGAAGTCTGGACATTCTAATGTCGGTCTGTGTGTTATTCTATGATAGCCCACGTTGGGTCTTTTTGTGAATTTTTTTACCTTGGTTTGATTGAACTAAATCAGCAGTATGTAGATTGCAATGTGGGTCTGTATGGAATTATTTTATGATTGCCAAATTTGGGGCTTGCTGTGAAATTTTGCTCATTTTAGTTTATTGAACGGAGTCACTCTGTTTGTGATTGTACATTTGAAAGTTGTTTTGTGGGGATTTTTTTATTATTCCCATTTTTGTTTTTGTGTAATTTGAATGTCAGTTGATTGAACTGAATTGGTCCAATTTTTATATGCATTTCTAAATTTTAAGGTGGTAATGTGTGCTTTAACGGATGATTAAAAACTTCCTTTATAAAATATGATGTGTAGCGAACCAAGGATTTGAGCACAACACCATATATTTAGTCATAATATTTTTCTGGCACCTAAGGTCAAAAAATTACTATCTTTTACACGCATATATAATGTAGTTATGGGACACAAAAGAATGAAACGTATACTTCTACTCACTCCTTGATATCAATTTGCCAATATTGGATTATGGTGATATTCTCTCTTGCAGGGTCAAGACCTTGTTTGAAAGGTTATCAGTAAAATAAAGCTTTGGGATGGGGTAGGGTATATCTTTTTATGCATAGGGTGATGTCGATGGATAGAAACTGGGGGTTAATAGATGATCCACTTACCATTTGGACTAAAAACTTGGGGTGACTTACTAACTGGATCTCATTTTCCCAAATGCTTCTAAATGGAAATTGGCTTTAGCAATGATTGTTGTTGCATTCAGTGCAAAGTAGAGATAGATGTAAGTAAAAGATCCTTTGTAATACAAATTTCAATAATACCATGTTCTGATTAATTGTGATTGTTGTTGCATTAACTTATTTTCTTTTCTAAATTTATATTTGCCTTATTTCTTTCTTTAATTTCCTCCATGATGTAATCATCTTCCACTTATTGTCACTTAGGTAGCATCATCAGCAAATTTAATTGCAAATCCAGTTTGTGGATCAACAACTAGTGTTTCAAGAGGCACTTCTCCGCTTCTTCTATCATTGCAGTTTTTACTGCAGCAAAATTCTATGCAAAAGGTCTGGCAAAGAAACCATTCGTTCTTACCTATATCAATTTACTAAATTTGGAATCTCATGAATGCATCTTCGTGTCTTTAACAGGAAGAACTAGCTAACGTAATAAAGAGAGTAGAACAAATATCTGGTATGTACATGTAGGAAGTAAGTTTCCTTTTCTTATTTTTTACTACTTTGGCTTTTTGAACTTACTGTTGTTTCTTTTGGCAGGTCGTCATGCAGAACCTTCAGATGTTGGCAATTGTGACTTATCACAGGTATTGTCTAGAAGATTTTGACCTTATTAGTTTTCTCCATACTCTCCAGCTGCAATAGAGGAAAAAAAATGCATCACCAGGATTCCAAAATAAAACTTTCGATACAAGTGGTGGTATATTCTCTTCAAGGGGAACATCGAAATGTTAACATGTAGATTGTCACACATCACATATTATTTTTTTCATACATGCATATTTTTTTACTTTCATATTTTGGGACTTCTGCCACTGTTCATATATATGAGCAATCCTGAATGGCTTTTTTTGGTCCCTGTTCATTCAAATTTTATGCAAACAAGGTTTTCTTGGGTCTATACTTGGGCTCCCCTTCTTTAAAGTCTCAGGATATTTAAGCATTTAATTAAAGACATACTATATGTCAAGGAAAAGAGTTGTATTGTGTAGTCACAGAGGAAATTTAGGTGGTGTACGGGAGATTTTGGAATGTTGTTGTAGAAGACTATTTCTACTTGGGAAATGACATGCAAAAAAAGGACTATGACAGAATTCTGGTTCTAAAGCAGTCATAAGAGTTAAGGACTGTGCTGGAGTAATGAGATTTTATATTTTATTTTCTTCCTTTTAAAGCACGTATTTCAACAAGCAATTTTTCATGCGAGAAAAGACAGATCTGGGTTATGACTGCTCAGATACTTAAAAAATTAGTTTGGGTTAGATCTTTTGCCGAACATGGCCAAATGGTAAGGTGGGAGGAATTATGAGCTATGTGCTGTCTGTTGCATGAAAGGAGATGTGCCCTTTTTTGTGAACTACCTCTCCCTCAAGGCTGTAGTTGTGATCTTTGTCAGTTTTCTTGTGTTATTATCTCCTTCTTGTGCTATTTGTAGATTACCAAAGGCTTAAGGTTCTCTGCTGTGCTGCAAGCATGATTCTTATAGCACCATTGTTCCTGAGCTATACAAATGTCTCTCTGAGAAAGAAAAAAGTTTTCTTGTGTTATTATCTCCTTATTCTGCTTTGGTGAGTTCCAAAAACAACCTTTATGTAAGATCATAAGAAAATATAGGCAATCTAAAGAGGCTATATACTAGCTATTGATATGGTTTTCTATAAGAATGGTCTTAGAGAGGATATCTGTCAGGATCTTTGCTTCTCATCTTGTTTTTCTTTACAAAAAGGCATCCCAGTGGGACTCATATATAGAGAAGTTGTTTCCCGCGACTAGAACATGGATGCAAGCAACAAGCTTAGCAACACACCAACCGACACACTACTATTCTCATCTTGTTTTTACTTTAAGTAGATTGTAAGGATGCTTCTCTTTTCCGCATAAACCATTACTCAGCCTAGATGGGCACCCAACAAGTGGTTAATCCCTGATGGGTCAATTTGTAACTAGAGCAAACTGTGTATTTAATGAGTGTAGTGAGGTTTTCTACTAGATAAGCTCACCAGTTAAAAGGCGTAGGACGAAAGTCATCAGACATTATGATTTTGTGACTACTAACCTTGGCACATGAGATTATAAGAGTACTATTGATTGATTTAGAGTAGAGAGCTTATAAGCTTTTGATATATAGCTCGTGTTAGGAATGTTCTATCAGAGGTTAGTTTGTTACAAACATCAACTATTCACATCCTGAGTTTATTTTTCTTGTGATGAAAAGGATGTGGTGGAAACTCGACCAATATATTTAGAATCACCATTCAGCAAGTCGTTCCGTAATCTCTTATCCACCGGTTGCACATAAAATTTGTACTTACTGTTTGTTGAAACACGCCTTTATACACCCAACTGCAGCTTTCCTCTTTGTAGGCGTTTGACTGGTCTTCCAATGACCTTTACAGCAAGTTCTAACATTATAACATTAAAGTTCAACCAGTGACAACTCAAAACAGAGAACAAGCTGGCAATTCACCCTCTATGCAAAACAAAGATTGATTCCATGTTGCATATAAGGGTCATATAATATTGTTATCTAGCCGAGTTTGTCCACATTAATGAGAACATGTTTCTAAACAAGTACAATGCCAGGAATGGCATTGTCAAAGGACAAGGCTATGGTTTTTGAAAGACTACATAAATGGAAGTATAATTCTAAGCATACCTGTCGATCCTTGTTGGACAATTGATGGACATTTGTCTTTATTTTCTTGAGCTTTCCATAATTTTTATGATGATAATTGTTTCTTTGATGGTTTCTTCATAAAAAATAACTTTGGTCTATTCTCTATATAACAAAGTAATTTCTGGAGGCTTTGTTACACTCCAAGGCAAGCTGAGGGTCCATTGTCTCGTCTCTTACCTAATTTGTTTTACTCATTTCTCTTGATATTTCATGATTAGATTTGATTTTTAGGCCTGACAATTATATGGACTGATTTGGTTGTCTTCTCTTTTTCAGGATTTCACTGGTGTTCCGGCTGTCGTTGATCTTTCATGATTATTGGTTATGTGGCCAAGTTTTGATGTGGACAATTTTGGTAGTTCTAAATATATATATATATATATATATATATATATATATATATATATATATATATATATATATATATATATATATATATTTGGATATTCTATTTTGAGAATGTAATGAAGATGTTGATATGTACTCTATTTTGAAAAATGTAATAAAGATGGTGATATATAATGTTAATTTAATTTTTAGGCCTGACAATTATATGGACTGATTTGGATATGCTAATTTGAATAGTATAAAGTGTTATAAATGTGCTGCATTGAGCCTATACAAATTATCTATTCATAACGTTTTACAAAAGTCCCGAATTGTGCACTATATATTAAATATTTATAACGCTTTTATAGAAACTATTCATGACGGTTTTTTATAACGCTTTTAAAAAACATTTATAACATCCGTTTTCATAACGGTTGCTTTGAAAAAAAAAGCGTCATGGTTTGTCATTAATGACGCTTTTTAGCCGTCATTAAAAGGATTTTTGTTGTAGTGATTAGCTACAGGGCTTGTGGCTGGAGGAACATCTCATTGCATATTGCTAGTAACTAAGGCTTGTGATAACCCTAGTTAGCTAATGTAGAAAGCCGTAGTCACTGATTGACCGTGAGCGATTGTATGGTATAGATTCAGTGCTCGAATATTGCAAGCATGATCACATGATTGTCACTTTTTAACAATAAAGATCAGAGACTAAGTTCTATTCAGGCAAAGGGTTACAATCCCGGTCCTTGTTTGGTTTAAGGGTTGTAACCTGGCTCCCGGAGCAATTTTGTGTCCTCTCTTCGTTTATTGTCTTATTGTACCCCACGTCATGCTCGTCATGTTTTACTTTACCAACAAGATTTAGAGACGGAGTTCTATTCAGGTGAAGGGTTACAATCCCGGTCCTTGTTTGGTTTAAGGGTTGTGACCTGGCTACTTGAATGGTTCCCTCGTACTCTAATATGACTGTTGTTATTTTTTATCAGGCTCTTTCATACTTACTTTTAATATTTGTTTTTGATATGCTGATTTAAGTTCTTAAGTGAAGCCTCCTTTGTGGCACTTGCTCTTTCTGGGATCTGACCCAGCTGATTTTGTATGGCCAGATTTCAGAGCAGTTCCAGAGGATCTACCGACTTTTCAGCCCGATGGTGACCACCAGGCGTAACCAGGACAACGAGTGGGTTTATTTTTTTGGCTCTCCCACTCTATTGTAAAATTATTGTTTTGAGGCGTTTAGCCGGTGAGCACATGTTAGCTCGTATTGTATACCTTATTTACTGTCTGCCTACGGGCTGTAACATGATTGACAAATCCTAGGGTTGATCATGTATTACTGAACTCTTGCTAGTCCTCGCATGTTGTAACGACTAGCTTCATGATCAACTGAATATGTAATGTCTGGGATGCCTTACTATTGTATATTTGGTAATCTTACATCTTGTAACTTTACTTGCTTGCTTGAGATTGAGACATTTAGGCTTGTTATTGACAATAGGAGACTGATGGATTGTAGTTAAACCCTCATGTACCTAGACAGTCGTGACCGTATAGCGAGGTAGGTTGTACTTCAATATACGTAGCTGGCTATGTTCGCCCCCGCTCTCCAGTATTCTAGTTCTGGGGCGTGACATAGTTTAAGTGGTGGCCCATACAAATCTTGTAAATCAAGATATGTGAGGGTTTACCGAATAGATGTCTCAATCAGCACTCGCCCTTGATCTCTGCTTATATCCTCTGAATCCCTGGAATCTTGATCTGATCACATGCTTGTATCTTTGATCTATCTTGGTCCTTCCTTATTGTTCCCTATGTCGTCTTCTTCAGCGGCATTGTTCCTGGTCCTACCGATCGGCAAGGCTGAGCACCTCCCGTGAACCAGCAGCAATAAGAGGATCAAGCCCAGCACTCAGGAGCAGCTTCCTGGGTCATGCCTCCCGAAGATCCAGAACCCCCGGTACAGCCTGCCCAGCCTGCAAGACAGGATGATGGAGCCTTGGTTGGACTTATTAGGGAGTTGCTTGCATCGCAGGACCGTCGAGAAGATGTCTTGCATCAGGCAGTAACAGATGCTCTGGGCAGAGGTAGACATCATGGGAACAGTGCAGCGAACAGCTTCAAGTGCCTGAACCCTCTATTTTTCGATGGCAGTGAAGATGCTATCGCTGCTGATGCGTGGCTTCAGGATACAGAGGTGATATTGGAGGCAACGAAGACCCCAGAGGATGAGAAGGTGGCCGTAGTGTGCCTGCAGTTTTTAGATCTAGCCCGCAGCTGGTGGGTGGCGCAGGCCATTGGATTAGTAGTGCTTATTGCCTGGACAGTATTCCGTAAGAAATTTCGGACCAAGTACTTCAATGCTGTAGCTCGGTATGATCTACAGACGAGGTTCACTAATTTGAAGCAGATGGGAAGGACGGTTGATGGATATACGGCCGAGTTTTCCAGGCTTAGTCGGTTTGCTCCCACCTTGGGAGCGACCGAGTTCGATAGAGTCCAGCGGTTTCAGTAGGGACTCCACCTGGAGATTTTGCTGGCGGTGGAGCAGTTTGAGCACCAGACTTTTGATACAGTATTGAGGGCAGCCAGGAAGCACGAGTATACCTCCCAGAGGATTGTGGATCGGACCGAAGGTCGAAAGCGATCTCACGGTCAGATGAATCAGTCATCAGCACCAGCCCCGGCAGCCAGGGCTTTGACCATTGGAGCTTCGAGAAGGACAGCTTCAGTTACGTCGGTTCAATATTCAATCCCGACGTATCTTCAGCAGAAGCAGAAGCAGTCTCCCACCATAGGCTGCTCTTATTGTGGGAAGCCTGGACATGTTGTTTCAGAGTATCGCAAGGCACGAGGGTTGTGTTTGCTTTGTGGAGCGTCGGACCATAAGGTAGGGTCCTGCCCGTTCAGGACTGACTCCGTACCAGCTATGACCAGTTCATCGGTTAGGGGACCAGCCCCAGTACCAGTCCAGCAGCAGTTTCCATCCCCGAGGCCATTACCGACACAGACCCAAGCTTTTCAGCAGCAAAGGCCTCAGCAATATGCCCAGGCGCAAGTTCAGAATCGGCAGAGAGGGATCCAGCAGAGGGGGGCCGCACCCAGAGGACAAGAAAAAGTGTTGGCTTTAACCATGGAAGAAGAAGGAGTGGCGCCAGGTGAGGTAGTGGCAGGTACTATTCTCGTCAACACCTTTTCGGCTTCAGTGTTACTTGACTCTGGTGCATCGCATTCATTTATGTCTGTATGATTTACGACACGGATAGGACTGGAGCCCGAGTCATTATCAGTAAGGCTCAATATACTTACTGGTAACGGTCTTGTAGGAGTAGATAGAGTGTTTTTCTCGTGTCGGGTAGTAGTTAGCGGTAGAGAGTTTCCAGCTAGGTTGATAGAATTCCCGATGGCCGATTATGATGTGGTCTTAGGGATGGATTGGTTGAGGGACCAGTATGCCAGGATAGATTGCCATATTGGTAGGGTTGTTTTTAGCATCCCAGGCGAGCCGAAGTTTTCCTTTTTTCGAGGTGAAGTTGAACCTCCTCCTCCCGTATTGCGGATGGCAGTAGCAGCAGTCCAGTTACCCAGGATCGTCGAGGAGTTTCCAGATGTTTTCCCAGAAGAGCTTCCAGGAATGCCGCTAGAGCGAGAGATCGAGTTCACCATAGACTTGATCCCCGGGACCACATATGTGTCAGAGAGAGTCTACATGATGGCGCCGTCAGAATTGGAGATATTGTACAAGATGATTGAAGAACTCCGGACCAAAGGATTTATTCGTGCAAGTGGATCGCCTTGGGGATCCCCGATGCTTCTTGTGAAAAAGAATGATGGTACGTCTAGATTATGTGTTGATTATCGTACCTTGAACTCAGTGACAATCAAGAACAGATATCCTCTCCCGAGAATAGATAACTTGTTTGATCAACTCAAGGGGGCAGCAGTATTCTCGAAGATAGATTTGCGGTCAGGGTACCACCAGATCAGAGTCAGAGAGCAGGACATCCCGAAGACGGCATTCAGATCTAGATATGGGCATTGGGAGTTCCTTGTTATGCCATTTGGAGCAACCAATGCGCCGACTGTATTCATGGACCTCATGAAACGCATCTTCATGCCTTATTTGGATCAGTTTGTGATTGTGTTCATAGACGACATCCTGGTCTACAGCAAGAGTGAAGCGAAGCATGAGCAGCATCTCAAAGTTGTCCTCTAAATTCTCCGATAGCACCAGTTGTATGCCAAGTTCAGTAAATGCGAGTTCTGGCTTGATCGTATTTCATACTTGGGTCATATCATCACCAGAGGAGGAGTAGAAGTGGATCTCCAGAAGATCGTGGCTATTGAGACGTGGCCAGTGCCTAGCACAGTTGCAGAAGATCGCAGTTTTCTTGAATTTGCCGGCTACTACCGACGATTTGTTTCAGATTTTGCCCGGATTTCAGCGTCGTTGACGCAGTTAACCCACAAGGATGAGCAGTTTGCTTGGACAGCAGAATGTCAGGATTCTTTTGAGAAGTTGAAGCGAGGCTTGATGACAGCGCCCATTCTCACACTTCCAGATGGGACCGGAGGATTTTCAGTGTATTATGATGCTTCAGGCAGAGGTTTAGGATGTGTTTTGATGCAGCACGGGAAGGTAATAGCTTATGCGTCACGACAACTTCGTGATCATGAGAGGAATTATCCAACCCACGACTTGGAGCTGGCAGCCGTGGTGTTTGCACTAAAGCTTTGGAGACACTACTTGTATGGAGATAGGGTGGAGATTTTCACCGATCACAAGAGCCTGAAGTATGTGTTCACTCAGAAGGATCTTAACATGCGTCAGAGGAGATGGCTAGAGCTACTTGTGGATTATGATGTCAACCTGCAGTATCATCCTGGGAAAGCCAATGTTGTTGCAGATGCATTGAGCAAGAGAGCCGGAGTCTATTTTCTGACAGCGCAACCAAAATTGTTAGCAGAGATGGGTATAGAAGTTGTCCTTCCTACCAGTGTGGCATTGATGGCCAACATGCAAGTTCAGTCTAGTATAGTTGAGAGGGTCAAGATAGCTCAATCATCAGATTCTAAGCTTCAGCGGCTTAGGACAGAATGTGTAGCAGGGCAAAGACCAGAATTATGTATCCATGTAGACGGTACACTTCGACATGGTAAGCATCTTTGTGTACCCAGTGGAGATATCAGACAGAAAGTCATGACCAAAGCTCACAGTTCTCAGTATTCGATTCATCCCGGTGGCACAAAGATGTACCGAGATATCCGTCAGCACTTTTGGTGGAATGGCATAAAGAGGGAGATAGTTCGGTTTTTCTCTCGGTGTTTGGTTTGCCAACAAGTCAAGGATGAACATCAGAGGCCAGCTGGACTTCTTCAGCCCTTGCCAATTCCAGAATGGAAGTGGGAGCATATAACCATAGATTTCGTGACTGGATTACCTAGGTCCCCGGACGGTAGAGATGCTATTTGGGTTATAGTTGATCGGCTCACGAAGGTGGCTCACTTTCTCCCATTCAGAGTTGGTCAGTCGACGGCTCAGCTAGCAGAGATGTACCTCAGGCAGATCGTCCGACTTCACAATGTACCAGTCAGTATCACCTCGGACAGAGATTCAAGATTCACGTCGTACTTTTGGCGTAGTCTGTAAGAGAATTTGGGAACTCACCTCCAGTTCAGCTCAGCTTATCACCCGCAGACAGATGGTCAGTCGGAGCGCACGATCCAGACTCTTGAGGATATGTTGAGATCTTGTACGCTCGACTTCAGTGGTTCATGGAAAGATCACCTGCACCTGATGGAGTTCTCGTACAACAATAGTTTCTAAGCCAGTATCCAGATGGCACCGTTTGAGGCACTGTATGGCAGGAAGTGCAGATCCCCGCTAGCATTGGACGATGTTGGAGAGAGGCAGATGCTTGGTCCAAAAATGATCACTCAGACAGTTGAGATAGTCAGGAGAGTTAGAGATTATCTTCGCATTGCACAAGATCGTCAACGCCATTGGACCGATTCTCATCGGCGTCCCCTTGAGTTTTCTGTCGGCGACTATGTATTCTTTAGGATCTCGCCTAACCATGGCTTCATTCGTTTCGGCGTACGAAAAAAGCTTAGTCCTAGGTATATAGAGCCGTTCGATATCCTGGAGCGAGTAGAAGATGTGTCCTATCGTCTCGCTCTTCCGCCGTCTCTGAGTGAGGTGCATGACGTGTTCCATGTATCCCAACTACGACGATATATCCCGGACCCGAGCCATATCCTGGATCATTCGGAATTGGTTGTTGGTACCAACCTTTCGTATGAGGAAAGGCCCGTGTCCATATTGGACTGAAGAGAGAAGATACTCAAGAACAAGACTATCAAGTTAGTCCGAGTTACTTGGGGTCATCACTCTTTGAGTGAGTGAACATGGGAGCGTGAGGATGATATCCGATCGCGATATCCTGACCTATTTGACTCGTAAGGTATAATGTCTTTCTTATGCCTTACGCTCTAAATTCCTTGCTTGAAATGAATGATTGCATGGTAGATTGCTTAAATATAGCTTGTCCTTGCCTCTCTAGCCTCTTAATTAAATTTCGAGAACGGAATTCTTTTAAGGTGGGTAGAGTTGTAATGACCATGGTTCGTATTACGTATTTTGGTATACGTGTACGTATTTTGACTCGTATTGCATGACTCCTTGCTTGGTCTATTTGGCATTTTCTATTGCTTGGTTCGGTTCGGCTTGGCTTGGTTTGGTTTTATTTATGAACCAATCCCTACCTACCCCCACCCTCACCATTTATTAATCCCACTCTCTTCTCTCTCCTCATTATTACTTCAATAACTCTTCTTCTTCTTCATTTACTCCTCTCCACCTACACCCAAGAGCCCTAGGCAAGTGTAACTTGCTTCATGATGGATCTCAAGTTTTATTGTTCCATTCTCTTCTTTACATGATTATAAGCCTCTTTAGAACTTGGAGTTTTTTATTTTTATGGATAGATTCTTCTAGATCTACGTTGTAACTTGGGATTTTATAAGTTCATGGAGTTTTTCTTGGTTTTGATCTACTAAAACTTGTTATTTTCGAAAATTAATAGTTCCATGAGCAAGAGCATGGAATTTCGTATGAATTTGGTTTTTGATTCACCTCATTTCGAGTTAAAATGAAGTTTTTATGGACAAAACAAGTTTTCTGAATTTTTCATGTCGGCTGAATGTAAAATTTTACGCAGGGAATCCTGTTTATGCGTATTTTACGCAGGATTGTATCCTGAATGTGAAATTTTACATAGGAAATCCTGTTTATGCATATTTTATGCAGGTTAGTATCATGAATGTGAAATTTTATGCTGGAACCCTTCCCTTTTGCGTATTTTACGCAGAATTGAATTTTTGGCGTAAAAAGTGCACAGAATGACTGTTTTTGCCAAGTTTAGATATTTTCTAGCCAGAATTTTGAAAAACTCAAAACATAAAATTTTAGATCTTTGTCTTGCCTTTCCGAATATCTTTGGAGCACCTCATTTAGAGTTCGTATGTGGAAGTTATGTGCCCCTCACCCTGAGCCGCATGAGCCCTGAATACTTTTGCCGCATGCCCATGTCTCCTGAGCCGCATGATTCCTCCACAGCTCTTGTACCCTGTTTATATTTAGTTATTGCATATATGCTTATACCAGGTTAAATGTTAATTTTAAATATGTTCCATGACACGATGGTGACCCGTTGTGGTACACTTTTGACAAATGACATGACATGATAGTGGCCCGTCGTGGCGCACTCTTGTCAGTGAATTTGACATGATATATATCTCGAATGCTGTTGCGACGGCTAGCATGTCATGACAGAATTGAATGGCCTGGACACCGTGGGTGATTGTGTTTGTACAAAATGAACCGGTAATGTTTTGCATCATGTCTAGGACAGGGATCCCTGAGTACCACGGTTATGGGTACCTACTATAAATGGCTAAGGCTAATAACTAGAATAATTCAGTAGTCATGAGAGATTTTCCCAGTTACAGGCGATCCCGTTATCCCGGCCACCATTGTTGGACTTGTAGCCTGCCGACGAGTAGGGCACATGTCTAAATTCACCGATATATGGAAAAGAACGAGGCATTGCTTAATGAATCCAAGTCGCCTGGATAACCTGGATTAGCTGCAGGGCTTGTGGCTGGAGGAACATCTCATTGCATATTGCTAGTAACTAAGGCTTGTGATAACCCTAGTTAGCTAATGTAGAAAGCCGTAGTCACTGATTGACCGTGAGCGATTGTATGGTGTAGATTCAGTGCTCGAATTTTGCAAGCATGATCGCATGATTGTCACTTTTTAACAATAAAGATCAGAGGCTAAGTTCTGTTCAGGCGAAGGGTTACAACCCCGGTCCTTGTTTGGTTTAAGGGTTGTAACCTGGCTCCCGGAGCAGTTCTATGTCCTCTCTTCGTTTATTGTCTTATTGCACCCCACGTCATGCTCGTCATGTTTTACTTTACCAACAAGATTTAGAGACGGAGTTCTATTCAGGTGAAGGGTTACAACCCCGGTCCTTGTTTGGTTTAAGGGTTGTGACCTGGCTACTTGAATGGTTCCTTCGTACTCTAATATGATTGTTGTTATTTTTTTATCAGGCTCTTTCATACTTACTTTTAATATTTGTTTCTGATATGCTGATTTTAGTTCTTAAGTGAAGCCTCTTTTGTGGCACTTGCTCTTTCTGGGATCTGACCCAGCTGGTTTTGTATGGCCAGATTTCGGAGCAGCTCCAGAGGATCTACCGAATTTCCAGCCCGATGGTGACCACCAGGCGTAACCAGGGCAACGAGTGGGTTTATTTTTTTGGCTCTCCCACTCTATTGTAAAATTATTGTTTTGAGGCATTTAGCCGGCGAGCACATGTTAGCTCGTATTGCATATCTTATTTACTGTCTGTCTACGGGCTGTAATATGATTGACAAATCCTAGGGTTGATCATGTATTACTGAACTCTTGCTAGTCCTCGCATGTTGTAACGACTAGCTTCATGATCAGCTGAATATGTAATGTCTGGGACGCCTTACTATTGTATATTTGGTAATCTTACATCTTGTAACTTTACTTGCTTGCTTGAGATTGAGACATTTAGGCTTGTTATTGACAATATGAGACTGATGGATTGTAGTTAAACCCTCATGTACCTAGACAACCGTGACCGTATAGCGAGGTGGGTTGTACTTCAATATATGTAGCTGGCTATGTTCGCCCCCGCTCTCCAGTATTCTGGTTCTGGGGTGTGACAGTTAGTGTTCGTCTAAACTCATACGCTAGAAGTTGTCGAGCTCGATCCTTTTATGTGCGTAATGTAAAAGAAGATACGTGATGATGGTAGTTATTAGTAAAATGAGCTATTGAAATAAAAAATTGTTGATTTGATCAATTAAATTCGGGGGGTTCTGCAAGTATGGGTCAAACCGGCCGCATCGAACTATATCATTCTGAACCGATGGGCTACCAGTCGAACAAAATATGGTCTGGTAACAGTAGTGTTAATATTAATACTAATTCCAATAATATTGTAGATTTTAAATCAAAAATTGAATTTTAACTTTAACTATTTTTAAGTTGTAAATTTAAATCTAATTTAAATGATAAATCAAAAATTAATTTAAATTTAAATATTATTATTAGTTTCAATAATATTGTAAATTTTAAATTAACAGTAATGTCACTGTATTAGAAACTTAGCTGATATCACGTTGCTCGGGCTCGGTTAGTGCTCGTCTAAACTCGTACGCTAGAAGTAGTCGAGATCAATCCTTTCGCGTGTGTAATATAAAAAAAGATATGTGATGATGGTTGTTGTTAGTAAAAGGAGCTATTGAAATAAAAACTTGTTGATTTGATCAATTAAATTCGGAGGGTTCTGCAGGTATGGGTCAAACCGATCACATCGAACTCTATCATTCCGAACCAATGGGCTACCAGTCGAACAGAATATGGTCCGGTAACAATAGTGTTAATATTAATACTAGCTCCAATAATATTGTAGATTTTAAATCAAAAATTGAAGTTTAACTTTAACTATTTTTAAGTTATGAATTTAAATCTAATTTAAATGTTAAATCAAAAATTAATTTAAATTTTAATATTAATATTAGTTTCAATAATATTATAAATTTTAAATTAATAGTAATGTCACTGTATTAGAAACTTAGTTGATGTCACGTTGATCGGACTCGGTTAGTGTTCGTTTAAACTCGTACGCTAGAACTAGTCGAGCTCGATCCTTTCGCGTGCGTAATGTAAAAGAAGATACGTGATGATGGTAGTTATTAGTAAAAGGAGCTATTATAATAAAAACTTGTTGATTTGATCAATTGAATTCAGGGGTTCTGCAGGTATTGGTCAAACCGGCCGCATCGTACTATATCATTCCCAACAGATGGGCTACCAGTCGAACAAAATATGGTCCGGTAACAGTAGTGTTAATATTAATACTAGTTCCAATAATATTGTAGATTTTAAACCAAAAATTGAATTTTAACTTTAATTATTTTTAAGTTGAGAATTTAAATCTAATTTAAATGTTAAATCAAGAATTAATTTAAATTTTAATGTTAATATTAGTTTTAATAATATTGTAAATTTTAAATTAACAGTAATGTCACTGTATTAGAAACTTAGATGATGTCACATTCCTGGGGCTCGGTTAGTGTTCGTCTAAACTCGTACCCTAGAACTAGTCGATCTCGATCCTTTCCCGTGTCTAATGTAAAAGAAGATACGTGATGACGGTAGTTATTAGTAAAATGAGCTATTGAAATAAAAACTTGTTGATTTGATCAAATGAATTCGGGGGATTCTACAAGTATGGGTCAAATCGGTCGCATCGAACTACATCATTCTGAATCTATGGGCTACTAGTCGAACAGAATATGGTCCGGTAACAGTAGTATTAATATTAATACTGTCGCCCCAAGAACCAGAATACCGGAGAGCGGAGGAATGACTCAGCCAGCTACGTATTACGGGTAGATAAATACCGTATAATACGATCAATGTTGTCTAAAAGACGAGGGGGTACATACTACATGAAAGTCTTACTAGGGTTACTCACATCTATTATCTCAATCATTCAAACAAGAAACAGTAAATAGAGAACATGTAAGATAAAACAGTAAGGCGTCCCAAATGCTTGGTCAAAATGTTCTTGAGATCTGGCTTTACAAAACATAGCCAGAGGATATAACAAGATATACACAATCGTTATCAGCTGCAGTCTGACTTAGTTACAATTATGTAAAAGTAAGTACAAGACAATCCGACTAACATGTCGGTGCCAAACGGCAAAAGTGAAGTAAATAGTAAAAATGAGCAGGGAAGCAAGGGACCCACTCGTGTCCTCAGGCGATCATTCCTCTAGTATTGACCATCTTGGAGGTGGAAGTAAGCTGAGTCCTCGGGAACTGTCTCTAAACCTGGCCATGCAAAACCAGAGAGGTTAGACCCCTAATAGCAAGTACCGCAAGGATGCACGATATGAGAAATTGAAACCAGTGATAAGAGTAAGAATATGATAAAAAGGTCTCTGCTTGCTACTGTAGCGCGCACAACATCACGACACTTCAAGCCAACTTCCCAACCAAACAAAGACAGAAGTTGACCCGTCATGTCCTGACGTTCTGCTCATCTCAGTAGTTAACAGAGTAGGTACAGTGCATAAAAAATCAATTTAAACGGCCATGCAACTGCTAAAGCTTGCTACTGTAAGTTCCAAGTTGCCCTGGAAATATACAATAAAGTATTCCTCAGTTCTTACTATGTACAAGCAAGGCTAGTCTATCCAATAATCAATTGTGCCAATCATGAATTAGACGAGTCCCAGCGGGACGCCCGTCATCAGTATATATAGCAGTATAGGCAGATACCACTCCCTGCTCGTGTGGCAGATTTGCAGTATCTGTGGGAACCAGCCGGCATATCGGGGCACTAATCGTCCCAAAGATGGCTGCCATGTAAGAACTCGGGAATCCATTCTCTCCATGCAATCGTTATTTTATTTAGCTTAATAGTCTCTATGTTGATTGAAATCTCATACCGTGGGCCATGGTCATTCAGAATGAGTACTTCCATACAGAGTACGATATGCACAACTCTACAACGATGTCCGTGCGGTTGGGTTGTAGGTCTTACATAGCATAATGCAACAATCAAACCTAGCCACGGAATAATCACGCCTTGACTGTAAGATGCACATGCTGCTTTTACAAAAAAATGGAAGTTAACATGTGTCCATATGCCAATGTTCGGATCGGCTAGTCGATCACAGTGGTTCATGGTTCACACATGAACGTGTCTCATTCAATTCAATAAGATGACAAGCCAGTCTCTTAGTCCCAACTAGGAACGCATGATCAATTATTAGTCAATGTAACAATCAATGTCAATCAATGTCAATCCGGGACAAGAAACAGCCAAAAGGCACTATGGGCGGCAATAGATGGATGCCTATCTATGCGGCCGGGTAAGTCAGGATCCCTTTATGCGGCCAGAATCGGGTCAGAATCCCATGCAGCCCGGGAGCCAAGGGCCATGCCTATGCGGCCAAGGATCGCCATGCGGCAAGCTGCCGAGGGCCATGCGGCTAAAAGCCTATGCGGTAAGGAAAGCATGGTCTCATGCGGCTGGAGCCAACAAAGCCATGCGGCAAGAGCCAGGCAAGGTCGTGCGGCAAGGGAAAACATGCATATGCGGCAAGAAAAGCAAGGTCTCATGCGGCTCGGGGTGAGAAGTTCATGCGACTTAGGAGAAACAGGGTCATGCGGCTAAGGAGACAGGCTCATGCGGCTCGAAACTACCAAAGCCATGCGGCCAAAGGTCCATGCGGCAATGAGCCATGCGGCCAGAGAGAAAACATGCATATGCGGCTGCAAGAGGAAGGTTTCATGCGACAAATAGCTAGAGATAGCTATGCGGCTGAAAGCCATACAGCAAGGGCTATGCGGCCATGGAGAAAACATGTATATGCGGCAATGACCATGCGGCTATGCTGCCAAAGCCATGCGGCTAAGGAGAACCGCAGGGGACTTGCCGCATGAAAAGATATGCGGTCAAGTATTGTTCTTCTTCTCCAATTTTTCGAGAAGAAGAACCATAAAAGCCATGGCTTACGAGTTCCAATAGTCCTTCATCCATGGTCAGAATTCGGACTTCCATAGGTCAAAATAGGGCAGAACAAAATTTTCTACAACATGGAACCACTAAAATATGAAAATAACAGGGTTAGATAGATCAAAACCCAAGAAATCCAAAAATACAACAAACTTAGATCTACAAGAAATGAGCCATGAAAATTAAAAATGCTAAGTACTAGAGTGTCTTAGAATCTCGTGAGGAAGACAATGGAACCACAAAAATTAAAATCCATCACGAAGCAAGTTGTACTTTCCTAAGCTCCCTCTAGGTTGGTGGGAGAGTAATGGAGGATGAAGAAGAAGTAAATGAGAGTAATGAGGAGAGAGAAAAGTAAAGAGGTATTAATATCAAGCCCAAGCCAGAATCTCCACCGCCTATTCCTTCCCACAAGATCTAGGCCATCCATCCCTGATCATGATGAACCGAGCTAAACCAAGTCGGTTCAATATGAACAAACTAAACCAAGAGCTTAAGCAAAAGCTGAAAAATAAAATACAAAAAAATTAATCAGCATAGGAATTAAAGGAATTAAATACAGAATAAGTGCATGATAAATATTAAATAAATATATTCAAGCATTATACGTATTAAAATACGCATCCTGGGAACGGAGAGTGACAAATACTAGTTCCAATAATATTGTAGATTTTAAATCAAAAATTAAATTTTAACTTTAACTATTTTTAAGTTGTGAATTTAAATCTAATTTAAATGTTAAATAAAAAATTAATTTAAATTTTAATATTAATATTAGTTTCAATAATATTGTAAATTTTAAATTAACAGTAATGTCACTGTATTAGAAACTTAGTCGATGTCACGTTGCTCGGACTCGGTTAGTGTTCATCTAAACTCGTACGCTGGATGTAGTCGAGCTACATCCTTTCGCGTGTGTAATGTAAAAGAAGATATGTGATGACGGTAGTTATTAGTAAAAGGAGCTATTTAAATAAAAAATTTGTTGATTTGATCAATTGAATTCTAGGGTTCTGCAGGTATGGGTCAAACCGACCGCATCGAACTATATCATTCTGAACCGATGGGCTACCAGTCGAACAGAATATTGTCCGATAACAGTAGTGTTAATATTAATACTAGTTCCAATAGTATTGTAGATTTTAAATCAAAAATTGAATTTTAAGTTTAACTATTTTTAAGTTGTGAATTTAAATTTAATTTAAATGTTAAATCAAAAATTAATTTAAATTTTAATATTAATATTAGTTTCAATAATATTTTAAATTTAAATTAATAATAATGTCACTGTATTAGAAACTTAGTTGATGTCATGTTGCGCGGACTCGGTTAGTGTTCGTCTAAACTCGTACGCTAGAAGAAGTCGAGCTCCATCCTTTTGCATGCGTAATGTAAAAGAAGATAAGTGATGATCGTAGTTATTAGTAAAAGGTGCTAATGAAATAAAAACTTGTTGATTTGATCAATTGAATTCGGGAGGTTCTGCAGGTGTAGAAGCATGAAAAATCTCAGCTGAAGACATCCCTTCGCCAAAGCGCCGAAGATACAAAAGACTCAGGCTCAGTGCTAAAAAGACAAAACAGAATTAGAGAAGTCCCTTCATTGTCATGTCTACCAAAGTCTAGTACAGACACATCAGGACCATATTTAAGGGACTAATTATGTCCTTCTACAAAGGATCTAGTACAGATTCGACAGAAGTATAGAGGGATCTACAAGGGATGCAATCTTCATCGAAGTGCAGCCTTTTTTCTTCTCGATACACACGCTGGAGGATTGACCTCCACCGAAGCATGTTCTGATATGCTTGTGGGTACAGCCTCTCAGAAGCATATCAGCAACCTAGCACTTGAAGAAGCCAGAGCCTTCAAGTCAGAGGTGCAGCTACCTTCCTGCGCCAACCTCAGAAGCAAGATGGTGGTAAGGCCCTCATCCCCTTCTTTTATTCCAGAAGTAAGTGTCTGCACTCCAAAGGCGCAACTATCTGCCTGTGCCAATCTCAGACGTGCAAGGGTGTCATATCCTTCCCTTCACAGCTAACGCCTCCACGATTTCGATGTGGAGCTACTTACCTACGTCCGCATGAGGCTCATGATGGTGATATGCTCACACCATCTCCATTTCCACGATGCAGTCATCTGCTCCGGATCAGAAGCTTAAGTCACTTCTCTAAAAGAGACTTGGGAACTCCCATCGCAGCCAATGCAAGTCAACCTGTCACTCCAAAAGCATAGTAACCTCGTCAACTTAAAGCACAAGCCTACTTGTCGCCCACAACACAGTGACTCTGGTAGCCCGAAACACAGCTTCATAAGTTGCTCTATACGCACAGAAGTCTCATCGTCATTCGAAGCCAAGTCCACTCGTAGCCTGAAAGCACAGAGGTTCCGTCATCTCCAGAAGCACGGTCTACTCGTTGCCCCAGAAGCGCAATAGCACTTAGTCCTCACCGGAGGAGCAAAAAGCGTGGGTCCACCCCAAGTGGTTTGTTTAAATCGCCTCTTGTAGAGAAAATTGGGATTAAGTTATGATTGATATCCTATCAATTGATTTAAATCTTAGATGAGGATCAATTAGACTCCAAATCTAGGATAAAATTCCAAGATTTACTCGGCTGTATCTGAGCAAGCAAATCGGCATGCACCACATGTCACCTCCTTCGGTTATGTTTATAACCACCAGAGATCTCGTTTGAGGGGAATCTCGATGTCCGCCACGTGTCAGTGCCGCAGAACCTCGTACCGTGCAATGACGGTAGATTCTTTCATATCTAAGGAACCCTAATGTACATCGCATATGTCACGACCCACACCCGAATATACGGGTACGAATACGTGGGCCACGCCCAGCCTATGTTACAGTATCGGTGGTATAGCGCTGTCAAGTACCCTATACTAACTACAACATCTAAAGATCCATAGCTAGAAATGTACTCATGTCACATCACGAAAACTAAGAAAGATAAGACAAGAAATAATAACAATATCACAAGAACAACTAGAATCTACAAGGATCATATGAGACAAGAATAAAACAAAGGAAAACAATAACAAAACTAAATAACTACCAGACCTAGAACTCCTGAGAGACACTCACGGTGAAGAATACCGAGAACCACCCCAGCTAGCAACATCATGAAGTCCAATAATGGCATAACAACTCCTAAAATTTTGTCAACATATCCAGTCAGGATGGAACGAGCACAAATCTCAAATAACAGTTCTAATTAGACGATATTGAAAATATAGCAGTAAATAGAGTGAATATACAAGAAATTATGAAATGTACATGTGAGTATCATGGCAAGGTAAGCTATAAATCTAGAGCTAGAACAAGGCAAATAAAACTAATCATGGCATGTACAAGAATCAAGAATCATCTATCTAGGTGTGTGAGCACTAGCTACAATATGTGGCCAGCTTGGGACATTACACAATAGTAACAGACCTGGCTAACCATACGTGGGGTATATGATCAACACTCACAATCAATAGGTGCATAAGGCGCACAATAGGCTTTGACCACATATCTACACCAATACTCCCTGTTCCCCCGACTAGTATAGTGGATCCAACCATGACACATCATGACGCGCGATTCTCTGAAAAGGTAGCTAGCCTTCGCAGGAATCGTGTCTATACAATACACAAAGAACAAGAAAG
The DNA here is from genome assembly GCA_029216955.1 of Iris pallida. NCBI lineage: Eukaryota > Viridiplantae > Streptophyta > Magnoliopsida > Asparagales > Iridaceae > Iris > Iris pallida. The sequence goes on along the minus strand of JANAVB010004399.1, from coordinate 6,718,775 downwards.
ACTTGCACAAGATATACCAAGGAAAGCGAGGAATAATATCTCATGACAGGATCCAGAGAAATACCAATCCGTGTGAACAATGTGTCAAGAGAACAAGGATATCTACACTAAATACAAGAAACATAGACGATATCATAAAACAGAAATATTATCAGAAAATGTACTCGCCTGCGATCTGGTAGAATATGTCAATTGAGTCCTAGAACAGTGCCTCGAGGACCTATAGGTGGAATACTGTATCAATATAAGGGTTTGGAAGTAAAATCAAGTCATACTAAGTCAAACTAGGTCAAGGCAAGTCAAGGGTTGATTTACAGTTGACTTTTGGTCAACTGGTCAACTCTAGGTCAAACTAAGTCAATATTGACTAACGTTGACTAACAGTTGACTTTGGGTCAACTGGTCAACTCAGTCAAGTTCTAGTCAATTTAGGCTGCGGTTGACTTCCGGTTGACTTTTGGTCAGAATAGTCAACTGTGGTCAACCAAGGTCAAAACTATTCTAACCTAGGTCAATGTTGACTCTACTTCGACGTTCAGTCAAAGCATTGAACCATGGTCAAACAGGGTCAAGGCTAGTCTCTATAAACATCTACATGGTCAACACATTCAATTTCAGTGGTTGTGAAATTACTGGAATCGATGGATCTCAAAATACAACAAAGGAGAAAGATTATAATAATAGCGTGAAAACCTACAGATGTTGTCGGATGGTGAAACAACCATCACCAACGTATCCAGAATGGTCGAAATAACTAGAATAGCCTATCCATAAGTCTGATTTGGATACATGGGCAAAAAGGTAATTTTGGGTCAAAATGGTGTCCGTATCGGACCCACTTTGCACCAAAAAATGTGCCGGAATAAAAGTGTACTAAATCTAACAAATTATATGTCCACGAATCTAGAATGACGATACGAACTCAACGGTATATCCAAAATTGGATTCCGATGACCCAAACTCAGATTGGTCCGTTGAACCGGATATTGGAATCCGATTTGTACGAAAAAGCGTATCGGAGTCAATGTCCTCAAAACTCAATAAATTATATGTCAACGAGTCCAGAATGACGATATGAACTCAACGGTATATCCGAAATTAGATTTCGATGAGCCGGCGTCAAAAAGTTCCGTTGACCCGGACTGTGGGGCCCACTTTGCACCGAAATACGTGCCAGGGCCCACGTCCATAAAATATAACAAATTTTATATGAAAATGTGCTAGAACGATACAACGAGTCTACTGGTGGTGTCAGAAATTGAATTCGGAGTCCCGGGTTCAAAAATAGAATTTTACAACTTGAAAATTACGAATTCGGACGGCCAACTTTGGCATCGAATTCAACCAACCAAACGTGCTCACAATAAAACAAAACTTGAGGGGAAGGAAGAGGATTATACCAGCTGCGCATAGGAACTAGTAGCACGCCAGACGGAGCTACGATGGAAGAGATACGAACCGACGAACTGGGCTCCACAAAACAGTCCGAAAATAACACAATTTAAAGCGTCAACTTTGTGGCCGGTTTTGATGTATCAAACGACGAAATTAACGGACGAAAATTTAGGAAAGTGAAGAGCTATATACCGTTATTGAGATGGAGCAAAGAAATCGCCGATCCAACGGTCGGATTGTCCAGAAAATCCATACAAAATTGCTGCCCCGGGCGCAAATTCTGTAATCCGTTCCCGCGCGCGTCACGGCGGGGTATCGTGCAAAACGCACGGATCGCCTAGACGGCGCGTCGGAGAGGTAGGAGGTGGCCAAGGGGGTGCTCGTCGGGGTCGTCCGGCCATGGGTGGTCGGCCACGCGGTGGCGCCCGAAGGTGCACGGCCACCCGCGGCGAACTGCAGGCTGCTGCTGCCGCTACTGCAGGTTGCTGCTGCCTCTACTGCGGGCTGCTGCTGCCGCTACTGCAGGTTGCTGCTGCCGCTACTGTGGGCTGCTGCTGTATGCTGCTGCACGTGCACGGCCAGGGCGGGTGGCGGCCCAGTGGAGCATGGCAGCGGCGAGCGGCGCGGTGGTGGTGCACGGGTAGTGGTTATCACGGTAGTGGTGATAGTATGGGAGTGGTCGAGATGGTGTTGATGATGATGATAATGAAGAAGAAGAAGAAGAAGAAGAAGGAGATGAAGAAGAACGTGAAGAAGAAGATGAAGAAGGAGTTGAGGGGGGTGTTCTCGGCCACATGGAGGGGTGTTATGTTCGGCTGTGAGAGGGGAGAGAGAAAGGAAGATGGTGATGGAGTGATAGTGATGGGGGTGAGGTGTAAGGAGAAAGAGAGAAAGATATTTGAGAGAGTGTGTGTGTATATATATTATATGGAAAGAGAGAGAGGGAGATTTAGAGAGAGAGAATAGAGAGAGGGGGGTTGTGTGTGATAATGGGAGAGAGAGTGTGATGTGAGGATTTAAATGTAGAGAGAGATAGAGAGTATTATATATATATATATATATATAATAGAGAGAAAATAAGATATTTTTATAAAATAGGAATATTTTTGAGTAGAGAAAATACAAATACAATAGTGGGGTGTATGGGTAGTCATGACAGGGGTCACACCCAATTGGGTTGGGTGTTGGACCAAGTTTGGTTGAGTTGGGGCCAAGATTTAATTAAAATAACAAATTTAAACCAAATTAAATTATGGATGAAATAGGAGCACAAGGGAGATCAAATCGGTGGCACGCAAGTGGCACGTGCATAGTAGACTCAAAACAGGCCAGGGCCATATATTGGGTCGACTGGATTGGACCGATGTCGGGCCCGGAAATTAAGTTGGAAGTTAAATCACTAATTACGGCAGACGATAAATTGGTCTAAATTGACCCAAAAGTTGCGCGAAGCAAATGGAGCACAAGGGAAAAAGTTCGAGTGGGACACGATATATCAACATGAAGATAATCTCTTCTACTACAAACTTCAAGAAGAAAGTTTCCAGAGACTGGCATCACTGATGCTCTAGAAATCCAAGTCACGGTAAAGAGCATTTAATGATCAAAATTAATTAAAACAAAATAAATTATCGAAAAATAATTCATTTAGAAAATTCAAAAAATAATCCCAAAAATTCAGGGGGCTTACATCCTACCCACCTTATAAAAATTTCGGCTTCGAAATTAAAATCATCCAAAAGGTCAAGCTAAAACATACAACTGCTATGGCTACAGTACCAAATCTGCTACCCTTGTGATCATCTATGTTGTTTCTCTCTACAGGTATTTTAGTTCAGGTTCAACAAGCTTCTTCCATAAAAACTATGTCATTTTACCCCTTAGAATCTTCATATCAATAAGAACCTTTACATATATTCTAAAATATAGGTCATCCTCGAGATACGTATATATATATCAACAATGATTGGCCATAACCAAAATTCAAATCTCAATAGCAATTTGTTTGTTTCCTTATCCCATCCTAAGTATCTTTATCCTATTAATCATAAGCTCCTTGAAATTATACATTCAAAACATATTATTGGCACTGAGCCTTCTCTCTTTTACTCAAGAACTCCTGAATATAAACCCTCAAATTCAAACTCTTAATTCATTTACCGATTTATTTATTACCCATGTACATATGTCCTTGTTTTGTTCCTGCTATCTTTCGATCTTGCACGCAATGTTATCTCCTTCTATTTCATTCCATATATCGATCTATCCTCCAATCATAAGTAAATGGTTTGTAGATAACCAATAAATATCACTTGGTCATCAAAGTCTTACAATGTTCAACCCTCGAATCTAAGCACAAGATTCTAGTCCTAAATCCGTAGTCACCAAAATATAATATTTCATTACTACATCTTAGATACCTTATCATCAATCTATACTGTCAAACTAATCATCCTTAATGGTTTTCTAAGTCCACTATAATCAGTCGCTCGTATCTGTCCTATAAGCTTAACCCAATAAATCCCTAGAAAAAATATACTCATCACAATCACACATAATAACATATTATAGTTACACTACAGAATCTGTTAACAAGGTCTGGCCATTTCAGTCATCAATTAAATAGAAGGAAACAAAGGCCTAAGACTGGGTCGAGCAATCCATATCATTATTCAGACAAGGTAAGGGTCAAGCAAGACAGGAAAGATTGTCGAAATATTTTCAAGAATAGTACGAGGCCAAACGAAATGCATAGGACGTAGTCGAAGTAAAACTCAAGAACCATATACCTCCGTAATTACGTCACATGAAGTTACTATCGCGCTAGTGTGCATCGGGCTGCGATTAACTTCCTTGTTCCATAATACAACGGATGGCTGCAGTGCACAGCTGCCACGCCAGATAATATAGATTCCTGAACTTAACTTGGCTAAATCTGTGAAATATTTCCAAACAAATTTTTTTTTGCAAAATAAAGGAAAAGATATTAGTCAAAATGCTTAGGGAGTGGTCCAAGTAGAATTCGAGAAATATATTTAACCATGATGCCGTTATCCGAAGTCATGCCTCGCCAGTATTTCTCTGGATGTAAACTCCCGATTCCGTAATGCAAGGATAAATTAATTTTCGAACTTTCCTTGAATCAATCCATGAGGCACTTTCAACAATTACCGGGAAGGACAAGAAGAATTATCCAAGAGGCTAGTGAAGAAGAGTTTAGTCAAATCATATGAAAGATGGAACACAAAACAATCATGTCAAGAAATTCTAGTTAGGCTGTAGATAGACAAAGTTAACCAAGACGGGTAAGAATGATGATAAGAATTTATTCTTGCTCATCCGGTCATAAAGAAGTGATCCGATTTAAGATACAGTCTGATAACCATACACGTCTCCCTAAAATTATGTTGCCAGAATTTTTGCCACGCCAGTAAGCATAGCTGCAATAAACGATGGAGTCCATAACTTGGGTATACACCCTATAATTATGTCATCTAGATTCCTTACCACGCCAACTGGTATGGCTGTAAGAAAATCTAAATTCCATAATTAGGATAGTATATCCAACATCAGGCTCCACGTCCATGTCATGCTAGCTAGTATGACTGTGACAAATTCTAAACTCCATAAATAAAGTAGACATTTATCGTTCTCATCGAATATGCTTATCAGAATATCTTAACTCAATTCATAAAAACTGATCTTAGATGCAAAGTCAAAGTCAACAACGAACGAACATCAAGATTCAAAATTTAACGACGAATCAAGGATAAGTAAATGGAAACTAGCGAAAACAGATTCCGATGCAGGGTTTAGGAAAAGTTCTCAGGAGAGATCCCAAAGGTACTATCTAGGTCAAGATTGAAAGTTCTGGAATATAATCTAAATAATCTCAACCTTGATATAAGATTGGCAAATCATATTTGATTCTCAACCTAGAGGATATATAAGTTCAACTTATACCTTCCCTCTGGGATCCACAACTCATCCCAAGAAAGAATAAAGTTTGATACGGACAATATTTCAAAAATCAAGACGAATAGAAACAAGTGGGAAAAGATTGAAAAGCTTTCGAAATAAGATTCCCAGGGATCATCTCTGAAATCTACCAAGAGTTCCTAATATGTGACTGAGTACCAAAATCCTAAAATATTCCATGACTCAACCTTAATCCTAGGGCAGGCTCGCAGTAGTACAGATAAGCTCAATTACCACCACGACTTCGCATTAATTTGCAAAGACAGACCTGCATGGGCCACCACAAAAATGTGTCACAACCCGCACCCGGATATACGGGTACGAATACGTGGGCCACGCCCAGCCTACGTCGCAGTATCGGCGGTATAGCGCTGTCAAGTACCCTATACTAACTACAACATCTAAAGATCTATAGCTAGAAATGTACTCATGTCACATCACGAAAACTAAGAAAGATAAGACAAGAAATAATAACAATATCACTAGAACAACTAGAATCTACAAGGATCATATGAGACAAGAATAAAACAGAGGGAAACAATAACAAAACTAAATAACTACCAGACCTAGAACTCCTGAGAGACACTCACGGTGAAGAATACCGAGAACCACCCCAGCTAGCAACATCATGAAGTCCAATAATGGCATAACAACTCCTAAAATTTTGTCAACATATCCAGTCAGGATGGAACGAGCACAAATCTCAAATAACAGTTCTAATTAGACGATATTGAAAATGTAGCAGTAAATAGAGTGAATATACAAAAAATCCTGAAATGTACATGTGAGTATCATGGCAAGGTAAGCTGTAAATCTAGAGCTAGAACAAGGCAAATAAAACTGATCATGGCATGTACAAGAATCAAGAATCATATATCTAGGTGTGTGAGCACTAGCTACAATATGTGGCCAGCTTGGGACATTACACAATAGTGATAGACCTGGCTAACCATACGAGGGGTGTATGATCAACACTCACAATCAATAGGTGCATAAGGCGCACAATAGGCTTTGACCACATATCTACACCAATACTTCCCGTTCCTCCGACTAGTATAGTGGATCCAACCATGACACATCATGACGCGCGATTCTCTGAAAGGGTAGCTAGCCTTCGCAGGAATCGTGTCTATACAATACACAAAGAACAAGAAAGACTTGCACAAGATATACCAAGGAAAGCGAGGAATAATATCTCATGATGGGATCCAGAGAAATACCAATCCGTGTGAACAATGTGTCAAGAGAACAAGGATATCTACACTAAATACAAAAAAACATAGACGATATCATAAAACAGAAATATTATCAGAGAATGTACTCGCCTGCGATCTGGTGGAATATGTCAATTGAGTCCTAGAACAGTGCCTCGAGGACCTATAGGTGGAATACTGTATCAATATATGGGTTTGGAAGTAAAATCAAGTCATACTAAGTCAAACTAGGTCAAGGCAAGTCAAGGGTTGACTTACAGTTGACTTTTGGTCAACTGGTCAACTCTAGGTCAAACTAGGTCAATGTTGACTAACGTTGACTAACAGTTGACTTTGGGTCAACTATCAACTCGGTCAAGTTCTAGTCAATTTAGGCTACGGTTGACTTCTGATTGACTTTTGGTCAGAATAGTCAACTGTGGTCAACCAAGGTCAAAACTAGTCTAATCTAGGTCAATGTTGACTCTACTTCGATGTTCAATCAAAGCATTGAACCATGGTCAAACAGGGTCAAGGCTAGTCTCTATAAACATCTACATGGTCAACACATTCAATTTCAGTGGTTGTGAAATCACTGGAATCGATGGATCTCAAAATACAACAAAGGAGAAATATTATAATAATAGGGTAAAAACCTACAGATGTTGTTGGATGGTGAAACAACTATCATCAACGTGTCCAGAATGGTCGAAATAGCTAGAATAGCCTATCCATAAGTCCAATTTGGATACAGGGGTAAAAAGGTAATTTCGGGTTAAAATGGTGTCCGTTTCGGGCCCACTTTGCACCGAAAAATGTGCCAGAATAAAAGTATACTAAATCTAACAAATTATATGTTCACGAATCCAGAATGACGATACGAACTCAACGGTATATCTGAAATTGGATTCCGATGACCCGAACTCAGATTGGTCCGTTGACCCGGATATTGGAATCCGATTTGCACAAAAAAGTGTGTCAGAGCCAATGTTCTTAAAACTCATCAAATTATATGTCAACGAGTCCAGAATGACGATACGAACTCAACGGTATATCTGAAATTGGATTCCGATGAGCCGGTGTCAAAAAGTCTCGTTGACCTGGACTGTGGGGCCCACTTTACACCGAAATGCATGCCAGGGCCCACGTCCTCCAAATCTAACAAAATTTATATGAAAACGTGCCAGAACGATGCCACGAGTCTACTGGTGGTGTCAGAAATTGAATTCGGAGTCTCGGGTTCAAAAATAGAATTTTACAACTTGGAAATTACGAATTCGGACGGCCAACTTTGGCGTCGAATTCAACCAACCAACCGTACTCACAATGAAATAAAACTTGAGGGAAAGGAAGAGGATTATACCAGCTGCGCATAGGAACTAGTAGCATGCCAAACGTAGCTGCGATGGACGAGATACGAACCAACGAAGTTGGCTCCACAAAACTGTCCAAAAATAACACAATTTAAAGCGTCAACTTTGTGGCCGATTTTGATGTATCAAACGATAAAATTAATGGACGAAAATTTAGGGGAGTGAAGAGCTATATACCGATATTGAGACGGAGCAAAGAAATTGCCAATCTAACGGTCGGATTGTCCAGCAAATTCGTGCGAAGTCGCTGTCCCGGGCGAGAATTCTGTGTTCCGTTCCCGCACGCGTCACGGCGGGATCTCGTGCAAAACGCACGGATCGCAGAGACGGCGCATCAGGGAGGCAGGAGGCGGCCAAGGGATTGCTCGCCGGGGTCACCCGGCCATGGGTGGCCGGCCACACGGTGGCGCACGGTGGTGCGCGGCCACCCGCGATAAACTGCAGGCTGCTGCTGCCGCTACTGCAGGTTGCTGCTGCCGCTACTGCCGGCTGCTACTGCGTACTGCTGTATGCGCACGACCAGGATGGTGGCGGCCTAGCGGAGCACGACAGCGGCGAGCGGCACGGTAGTGGTGCACGGGTGGTGTTGCTCGCGGTGGTGGTGATAGTGTGGGAGTGGTGGAGATGGTGTTGATGATGATGATAATGAAAAAGAAGAAGAAGGAGATGAAGAAGAACGTGAAGAAGATGAAGAAGGAGTTGAGGGGGGTGTTCTCGGCCACAAGGGGGGTCTTATGTTCTGCTGTGAGAGGGGAGAGAGAAAGGAAGATGGTGATGGGGTGATAGTGATGGGGTGAGGTGTAAGGAGAGAGAGAGAGAGAGATTTGAGTGTGTGTGTGTGTATATATTATATAGAAAGAGAGAGATATTTAGAGAGAGAGAATAGAGAGGGGGGGTTGTGTGTGATAATAGGAGAGAGAGTGTGATGTGAGGATTTAAATGTAGAGAGAGATAGAGAGTATTATAATAGAGAGAGAAAATAAGATATTTATATAAAATAGGAATATTTTTGAGTAGAGAAAATGTAAATACAATAGTGGGGTGTATGGGTAGTCATGACAGGGGTCACACCCAATTGGGTTGGGTGTTGGGCCAAGTTTGGTTGAGTTGCGGCCAAGATTTAATTAAAATAACAAATTTAAACCAAACTAAATTATGGATGAAATGGGAGCACAAGGGAGATCAAATCGGTGGCACGCAAATGGCACGTGCATAGTAGACTCAAAACAGGCCAGGGCCATATATTGGGTCGACTGGATTGGACCGATGTCTGGCCCGAAAATTAAGTTGGAAGTTAAATCACGAATTACGGCAGACGATAAATTGGTCTAAATTGACCCGAAAGTTGCGCGAAGCAAATGGAGCACAAAGAAAAAAGTTCGAGTAGGACACGATATATCAACATGAAGATAATCTCGTCTACTACAAACTTCAAGAAAAAAGTTTCCAGAGACTGGCATCCCTGATGCTCTAGAAATCCAAGTCACGGTAAAGAGCATTTAATGATCAAAATTAATTAAAACAAAATAAATTATCGAAAAATAATTCATTTATAAAATTCAAAAAAAATCCCAAAACTTTAGGGGGCTTACACATATGTGCTCGGTTCTCTATAAATATAAGGAGTTCTTCTTCCACCAAAATATCGAAAGAGAGATGGAACCTTGCCAATCGACAATCTTCAAAGAAGCAGCGATCTCCATCCATGAAGAGTCGACCACCCTCATCCACCTATCAACCAAAGAACCAACAACCAACCATCTTCCAGGGATCTTCTCATCTAGACAGCCTCTTGATCAGTGACCCCAGAGTCCCATCAAAGGCGCCAGAGAGCTATTGCAAGGTTGATTCATCGTCAGATCGCCAACGGAGTAAAGGAGCCGCTGCAGTGCTCGATCTCCATCGTCACACTTTTCCAAAAATCTTTTCTTCCTGTACTTAGAATATCCTGTTTAGGACTTCCTTCTTTGTACACAGATACCTTATACGTTCAATAAATCAAAAAAAGTTCGTTCAACCTTTTGTTACGTCGAACAAAATGACGACTCTGCTGGGGACTACCTTCTCCTCCAACGAGAAGGCGGTGATGCAATATGATGACAACTTGCTGGGAGCTTCTCAAGACATGTTGGTCGTACGCTTTGACCAGCAGGATTTTGAAGATCTCCTCTCTGATGAAAATTCGAAGACTTCGAAGCGGTTCGTACAACCGAAGCAGACTCGACGTGTCTGGAGACCTAAGGCGGCTGCAGCCAGCAGCACGATGGCAGAAACTGCGTCTCGGGACCCCCTCAACGTCAAGGCCACAGAGAAGATCCTGACTGCTACAGGCTTATCCCCTCGCCCAATTCCCGTCCTGAAAAAGCATGGCAAAGAAGATGGTGGTTCCATAGTTGATCTGACGAAGGAATGATGCAAAGGAAGCGCACACCAGTCCAACCCCTCACGATGGGAGTATTACAGGCAAGGAGATCTGTCTTCGACAAAATCACTTTCCTTTCAAGTAAACCTTCGGCGGACTCTGAATAATACTCACCCACTGGAGGTAGTAGGAAGAGATCCCAGGTGGCTCGTGCTTCGTACAACAAGCGTGCGACACTAGCGGCAGACCAGAGGCCCGTGTTGATAGTAACACGCACAGCCGACGGAAAGCTATACAAGACTGACTCTCACGCTCCGATGCCTCAACCAGTCGAATCTTTTTCCTACTGGGGAACTCCTGTGCGTAACCCTAGCCAGAGGGTACATCCCATGGAGAGGGAGCCACGCGAGCGGCATTCTAACAGAAGTGACAGGAGGCTTCCCCGCCAGACCCGCTCTGACCGTGCTTACATGTAGCTTCTCTGTATATACAATGGGGTGCTATGACAGAAGAGCCAACCCTCTCCCAAGAGGAAGAAGAATCTGTGGTGCAAGATATGCCTAAATCAAGGCACTCTTGTACCCAGCAGACGGTCGCGCCATTGCCAAGCAGGCGCTCCATCTTCCAAAGACTCTACTCCACGTCGACTCCACGCCAGAGGCCTAACAGGGGGTCGATGAGCCATAGAGAAGAAGACCCCCGCATTGCCACATGCTACGCGGCGCAGGGTTCCAGAGCTTTCAAGGAGTCTTTCCAGAATCCTCCCATATCGGTGGCTAAACCGAAAAGGAAGTCAGAGAACAGTAAAGCTAAGGTACCCGATGCAGGTGTGTTCTAAGGTACTCGTTCTAAATCTGTATTGGGTGCCTTCTCAAAAACTGGGGGTAGCCAGCATCCTACCATGCACAACAACCCTGTGTTCCAATCTGACGAGGCAAAATACGACATGGATGTCTCCATTGGCACAGTCAGTCACCAGACCAGGGGTAGCAACCATACTGAGTCCGAAGAAGATCATAATATATCCTCAGAACAGTGAGACTCAGGCATCTGAACCAGAAAGTGAAGGATCCATGCCTCCCTTGAGTCACCCTCACACTCGGTCTGTGTTCATGGCCGACGACAATAAGAAAGACAACAACGAAGCTCTCAGACGTATCGAAGTCCTTGAGAAAAAGTTAGATACGCTGACGGACACCATGAAGACCCTGTCCTCGGTCATAATCGACCCCAAGAGTAGCATGGTCCCCGCTGCCTCTACACCTGTGCGTGATCCGCCAACCAATGACGAATCCAACAGGTTGTCTACTGCCAATCAGACAGGACCATCCTTGTCTACTCCATTGGCTATATGTTACGCAATGCCGGTCGAGATACAGCAGGCCATCAAGGAGCTGTATGCTCGTCATGATGCCAAGGAGAAGCAAGCAACGCTCCGGAAGATGGGGATCCGGCAGCCATACCCTGTCAAGTGGGACAACATCGTCTATCCTCCCAAATACAATCCGTAAACGCTTACACCTTATGAAGGGAAGGGGTCTCCCCAAAAATACTTGAGGTACTTTGCCTCAGTAACGGGGCACCTGCCAAAGGAAGATGCCCTCATGTCTAACATATTCATAGGAGCCCTACAGAGGGTATCCTATGAGTGGTTCTGCAGTCTTTCGGACTGTCACGACCCGTACCCACTGTGAGGGTACGAGAACGTAACAACGCCCAGCCTACGCCGTAGTATCGGCGGTAGAACGCTGTCCTAGGTCAACAATCTACTAGCAATATATCTCTAAACAGTTAATACTCCCCGAATGGGGTGACATAGCAGTAAACTCAATCACAACTAAGAAAGAGATAGCACGATAAGAAATAGAACTCAAGAAAATAAATAGATGAAATAGTCTCAGATAATCCCAGCAATATCCAGAAGTACATGGTCCCAGATACAGAATGAAAGAATATATACAACTCTGAACACCAAATAAAGTCTAGCTAAAACATGACTCATGACTACAAGAAATAAAGATAAGGCCTAACTAAACTAGTCTAGGCAGTGGGGTGATGTCCTCAGCTAGACTGTCCCGTGGAATGCATCCTCCCAGGCCTACTCCTCGTCCTCTGTAATATTTTCAACAGGTCCAGTCAGGACAGGAGCGAGTACAGTTCATCTCAACAGTTCATAGCAGGTTAGAAAATATAATCATACAGTAAAGTAAGATATAGATACTGAAGAAATGCAGTAAGTAAACAGAGAGAGAACTGTAATAGAAATATCTACTATAAATAAAGAGCTACCAGTGACTAGTGATTTAGAGCACAAAGTCGACATGTGAACGGCTTGATTTGTACATGGCTATATTAAAGAGGCGTACATGGCTATTCTACTTTAGAATTGTTCACATGGCTATTTATACTCCCCCGTACCCCCAATTAATACACAAGGATCCAACCAGGTTATGTTATGATTCTATGTAACAGCCCCCGAAGGATAGTAGACCCCGAAGGTGGTAAGCCCCCGAAGGTGGTAGACCCCGAAGGTGGTAGACCTCGAAGGTGGTAGACCCCGAAGGTGGTACATAGTAGTCCCATAAATGGGATAAGGATTCCAGGAAAACTCTATGATCATAAGAGTATATGTCACAAGTGATCGAAGAATCAACGAAGCATAGTGATACGCTATGTAAGTGAAACGCACAGAACATAGAGTACCCGATGCTCCCTAAGGATAACATCTCAAGGAGGGATCCATATAGTACCAATCCGTGTGACCAACGTGCCAGTATCAATTAAAGTAATTTAATACAGGAAAATAATTCTAAGCAGGATATGAAATGATCAGAGAATGTACTCGCCTGTAACTGAGTGTCCAATATGAAAAGTACCGTCCGAGGAGTGGTGTCTGGCTCCTAATCAGAACAGCACAAGTCACAACAAGTCCAGAATAGTAAAATGGAGTCCTACTATGCATTCTACATGATTCTAAGTCAATCTAGGCCAAAGTCAACTCTTGGTCAACTTTGGTCAACCCTAGAAGTCAAACTAGGTCAACCTTGTCTAAACTAGGCTATACTAAGTCTAATAATGTAGTACAAGCCCTATCTAGACTTACCAAGCTATACCAAACTGCCTAGGCCTATTCACAACCCAAGTGAATACATTGCCTATATCTAGTAACATCCAAGTATACACATATAGCACAAACATGAACTTGCAAAAACCCAAACAACCCCATGTGCTTACTATCATGGCATTTCCCCCCAATTAATACACAATGTAACCCTCTATATAAACCATATTCATATGTATAGGAACACACATATCACAATATATCTAATAGCCTACAATACACAACACATTGCATTATATATAGACACATATATTAGAGGTTCATTTATGTACTTTACATTAGTTAGGCATATATGAAACATGAGAATTTGTATGTGGTACAACATGAATTGGGGTGTGGGTAAACAAGTGCAGCTGTGTGTGTGGAAAGATAATTAAAAGTGTGTGTGTGTGTGTATACAGGGCTTACCTATATATATGCAGGAAATACAAAACAGTGAAAGAGGGAGGAAAGAGTGTGTGAGATATGTGTGTGTATGGGTGAGGGTAACCTGTGTCAGTGTGTGTATAGGTGAGGATAATACAAATCATGTGTGTGTATGTGTCATGTAAATCAGTGTGCAGGAAAATGAGCAACAGTGAAGAAAAGGGCAATAGCAATTAGAGAGGGTATGTACAATGATGTCAATGTGTATGTGTGTGACAGTACTCATGAATGTGTGTGAGAGCATGGTGTCAATCTTAGGTGTCAACCAAGCTAGGTGACAGTCACAACATAAACAGATTTTAATATCAAATTAGGAAGGAGAGAAAAGATAACAAGCATCAAATAAATTCAGGTTTACATATAAAATCAAATGGCAGTAAAATAGTGGAAGAAAATAGGACAGTGTGAATCAATTCCAGGTCGAACTTATTCTCAGATTTCCAGTCATGACAGGCATGTAGGCATGTGCATATATAAGTCTACATATCAATTCCTGACCAACAAATCAGAAATTATTTAAAGGGCACTGCAATGCAACATAAAAACCGGAAAACAGGGCTTAATTTCAGTAATCAAAACCCAGATTTTCCCTTCCTAAATCAAACAACACATATCTAAAGGAAAAAGGGAAAAAAATCAGTTCATAACTTGAACTCCCAGTTTTTCAGTCCAAACCCATAAATTCAACACCAAATTTTAACCATGGCAAGATAATATATAGGGAAACATATTTAGAATCTAAACTCAGTATTTCAGCAGCATTACAAGGGTTAAATCATTAAACAACATTAATTTAGAAACTGGAAATTTAACAGGAACTAAGTATCAGAACATGGTTAATGAGAAATCAAATAGGAAATCAACTAATCATGAATCTAAAGCTTGGTAATTGAAAATAGCCCTCGTGCACAACCCCACACATTCATTTCTTGTCACCCAAGGCCAGACACGGCGTGTCCACATCAAGAACATCAAAATGACACACACAGTGCACTGTCAGTGCGCTGTCTCGTGCACACGTGCACTTGTATCGTGTGCACGACACAAGACACGAGAGGATCTCGTGGTCATACACATGGGTAGCCCACCTATAGGGCTACCTCATGGGCCCACTGGCCTGTGTCCACGACATGTCAGGGTCGGACACGAGACCTGTATCAGTGTAATAAACCACACTGTGCAGTGCACTGGAAAATCGGTGCGGTTGAGATTTCTCTTAAACCGCTCGATAAGACGAGCTGAAATTTTGTCTGTGACATGTCAGTCACGAGTCCCAAGTGCCACCAAAGTTTCAGCCCAAAACTTGTCGTGTCGTGTCCGCTACAGGGCCCGAGTAGCAGGGGATCCCTGTAGCACGTGTGCGAGCGTGTGCACGCGCGTGTCCACACCACAAAATCGACATAGGACGACACGAAATCTAAGACACAAGGACAGGAACCCATAAACCAGATTAAAACCCTATTTCCTATTCAAAAACATTGGACAAAGCCGATCGAAATGCCCTTTGAGGCATTTCGTCGAACACTCTGTCCTAGCTTCTGAAACGTGTCCAGAACGGACACGAAACCACTGATACTCGACACAAAACTATCCAGACCTTAGGGGGACCCTTAGGGCTTCCTATACATGAAGACTAATTGAAAATCCATAGAGATTTGAGTGAGTTACCTCTTGATGAACTTCCAATGGAAAACCCCATATTCAATGCTATCCACTTGATGACCCAATCAATCCAAAACAACTTCAAACTGAGATGAGATCTTAACAACAGCAATAACAGTCATATCAGGACCTATTGGAACAATTTAGAAAGAAAAAAGAAGAGGAAAGGAGTCCTAGAAATCAAAATGCAATAAAACTAACCTCCTTAAAATTAGGGATTTTCCTAAGAAAGAGGCAACCCTAGATTTAGGAGGGGTTTTATATGGTGGGGATCCCTAGGCAAATAGGTGGCCGGCCATACATCCTTAGGGTTAGGGTTTTGCCAAAACATTGGGCCATGGGCCAAGTTACAAAGGCTAAGGTAGATTTAATTAATAAAGACTTTAAGTCATAAGTCATGGCTTATGGCTTTCTAATTTCTATAGCTAAATAGGTTCTAATGACTTAACCATAGATTAGGCTAGGTTAGACTAGAGTCACAAATCCTAACCAAGGCCAACTAACTAGGGTTAGCTCCTAGGTTGGTCTACATGAGTCAATACTAGTCAAAAATCAAACTAGTCTAAACAATTCCAAAATAATTCCTAAAAATTTCCATAAATTCAAATAAATTCTAATAAATCAAATAACCCCAAAATGTCTAAATACCCTAATCACATGGCTAGGCTCTAGGGTAGACAGTCTCTACGGTTCACTAGCAAAACACCTAAAATCTCTAGTCATGAATTGAAATAGTTTAAAAATAATTAAAAATCACTAAAAATCATAATATGAAATAAATATCATTAATTAATAAATATAATTACAAAATTTTAAAATTACCCTCTTCTGGAAAACTGGGTGTTACAATCCTACCCACCTTATAAAAATTTCGTCCTCGAAATTAAGATGGTAGCAGGCCTTCTAGGTTAAACCCCCAGCAATCATAGTCTCAGAATCTATCTTAAATCATACAATTGAAAAGTGTAACCTATGGGGTCATGGCATGCAATATCAGTCTGGGGTCTCTTCTGGTTATACCAACCATGCTACAGTACTAGGCAATCATAAGGTATCAAAACATACAAGCAAGGGATGCATCAAAATTCACAAAAAAAACTAAGGTTAGGTCAAAACTCACCTCCAGCTAGGTCTGAGAACCAGAGCTCCCTCCTGGAAGCAGGGCCCTGGTTGGGGCAGGTATAGCAGGGCAGAGCTGCACCCAGTGTACAGCTGAACCACAGAATAGGCACAATCCTAGTCTCTTTCTACAGTTGTTCCACTTGTGTCCAGACTTCTTGCAGTAGGCACAGATAGGCTCCGGCTCAGCTGGCCTCTGCTGGACAGGAGACTGGGCTGGGTATGATGATATAGGCTTGATAAATGGGTACTCCTCAAACTCTGGGTAGGACTGGGTACTGCTCCTCGCCCTCTTGGAGCTAGGCTCTCCTCCTAGAAGCACAGAGTCCCGCTGACGTAGCAACCTCTAGATTTTCTCCCTCATGGCCTCCTCATGAACTCTCTGTGACTCCAACAACTTTTTTTGGAAAAAAGCAAACACCTGGGCTGCGTCAAGTAGCACACCTCCGGGTGGTACAGTAGGGAGTACAGAGGGTAGGGAAGGGCTCTCGGTCTTAGGCAAATCCGCAGCTCTCTCCTGAACGACAGGAGATGAAGGAAGACTCTCTGGCGATGCTACCACCATCTTCTCAATAGCAGGAGGTGCCACCACACCCTGGTCAGATAAAGGGATAACTATCTCCTGAACAGTAGAAGGTGGGGGAACGCTCTCAGTAGCTGCAGCTGCTCTCAGGCGACGGGCTCGGGTCATGGGTGCCATACTGAAAGAAAGAGAAAGGAAATAAAATATAAATCAATCATCAAGGCTGAAAAACTAGTAAATATCAACAAAGGAGAACTAGCTACAAGAATCACTATTTAAAGCCAGGCTATACTATCATTCCTAAGACAAGGGCCTAAATACAAGTCATAAAATTATCACACTAAGAAAGAACTACATATGCATAAGCTCTATAAAGCTAAAAGATCTCTACTCCTAAATTATTTGATGATGGAAACAATTTATAATACTGGAATGAAGATAGAGACGATATATTTAAGAACCTTTCCAAGATACAATCTGATAATCATATGCGTCTGTCCAAAAATCATGATACTCAGAGTCCTCGCCACACTAGTAAGCAAGGCTGCGATAAACGGTAGAGTCCATAACAGGGGCATGCACCTCTATAATCATGTCGTCTGGAATTCTCGCTATGCCGACTAGTATAGCTGTGAGGAATTCCAAATCTCATAACCAAGATACGTACATCCGAAGTCAGGTCTCTATGTTTCCGCCACGCCAGCTAATATAGCTGCGATAAACTCTAGGTTCCATAACCAAGTAGACGTTTTACCATCCCTGTATTTCCGTCGACATATGTTATCAGAAAATATCGTAACTCAGGCCATAAAAATTCATCTCGATAGAAAAATCAAATCAACAACGATCCAACAAAATCAAATTCAATAATCAAGGAGTGAGAGCAACAAGGCAAGGGAAATGATTCGAATCGAAGTTTAATAAGATTCTCAAGGGTCGTCACAGGAATCTTTCAAGGAATCCTAACAGTGATTGAGTACCCTCAAAATATGTATCCTAATCCTACTGCAGGCTGTAGTGATACTCCAGTTCGAATACCACTACATAAACTCGACCTGTATGGGCCACCACTAAAAACGTGTCACGACCCGCACCCACTGTGAGGGTACGAGAACGTAACAACGCCCAGCCTACGCCGCAGTGTCGGCGGTAGAACGCTGTCCTAGGTCAACAATCTACTAGCAATATATCTCTAAACAGTTAATACTCCCCGAATGGGGTGACATAGCATTAAACTCAATCACAACTAAGAAAGAGATAGCACGATAAGAAATAGAACTCAAAAAAATAAATAGATGAAATAGTCTCAGATAATCCCAGCAATATCCAGAAGTACATGGTCCCAGATACAGAATGAAAGAATATATACAACTCTGAACACCAAATAAAGTCTAGCTAAAACATGACTCATGACTACAAGAAATAAAGATAAGGCCTAACTAAACTAGTCTAGGCAGTAGGGTGATGTCCTCAGCTAGACTGTCCCGTGGAAGGCATCCTTCCAGGCCTACTCCTCGTCCTCTGTAATATTTTCAACAGGTCCAGTCAGGACAGGAGCGAGTACAGTACATCTCAACAGTTCATAGCAGGTTAGAAAATATAATCATGCAGTAAAGTAAGATATAGATACTGAAGAAATACAGTAAGTAAACAGAGAGAGAACTGTAATAGAAATATCTACTATAAATAAAGAGCTACCAGTGACTAGTGATTTAGAGCACAAAGTCGACATGTGAACGGCTTGATTTGTACATGGCTATACTAAAGAGGCGTACATGGCTATTCTACTTTGGAATTGTTCACATGGCTATTTATACTCCCCCGTACCCCCAATTAATACACAAGGATCCAACCAGGTTATGTTATGATTCTATGTAACAGCCCCCGAAGGATAGTAGACCCCGAAGGTGGTAAGCCCCCGAAGGTGGTAGACCCGAAGGTGGTAGACCCCGAAGGTGGTACATAGTAGTCCCATAAATGGGATAAGGATTCCAGGAAAACTCTGTGATCATAAGAGTATATGTCACAAGTGATCGAAGAATCAACGAAGCATAGTGATACGCTATGTAAGTGAAACGCACAGAACATAGAGTACCCGATGCTCCCTAAGGATAACATCTCAAGGAGGGATCCATATAGTACCAATCCGTGTGACCAACGTGCCAGTATCAATTAAAGTAATTTAATGCAGGAAAATAATTCTAAGCAGGATATGAAATAATCAGAGAATGTACTCGCCTGTAACTGAGTGTCCAATATGAAAAGTACCGTCCGAGGAGTGGTGTCTGGCTCCTAATCAGAACAGCACAAGTCACAACAAGTCCAGAATAGTAAAATGGAGTCCTACTATGCATTCTACATGATTCTAAGTCAATCTAGGCCAAAGTTAACTCTTGGTCAACTTTGGTCAACCCTAGAAGTCAAACTAGGTCAACCTTGTCTAAACTAGGCTATACTAAGTCTAATAATGTAGTACAAGCCCTATCTAGACTTACCAAGCTATACCAAACTGCCTAGGCCTATTCACAACCCAAGTGAATACATTGCCTATATCTAGTAACATCCAAGTATACACATATGGCACAAACATGAACTTACAAAAACCCAAACAACCCCATGTGCTTACTATCATGGCATTTCCCCCCAATCAATACACAATGTAACCCTCTATATAAACCATATTCATATGTATAGGAACACACATATCACAATGTATCTAATAGCCTATAATACACAACACATTGCATTATATATAGACACATATATTAGAGGTTCATTTATGTACTTTACATTAGTTAGGCATATATAAACATAAGAATTTGTATGTGGTACAACATGAATTGGGGTGTGGGTAAACAAGTGCAGCTGTGTGTGTGGGAAGATAATTAAAAGTGTGTGTGTGTGTATACAGGGCTTACCTATATATATGCAGGAAATACAAAACAGTGAAAGAGGGAGGAAAGAGTGTGTGAGATATGTGTGTGTATGGGTGAGGGTAACCTGTGTCAGTGTGTGTATAGGTGAGGGTAATACAAATCATGTGTGTGTATATGTCATGTAAATCAGTGTGCAGGAAAATGAGCAACAGTGAAGAAAAGGTCAATAGCAATTAGAGAGGGTGTGTGCAATGATGTCAATGTGTATGTGTGTGACAGCACTCATAAATGTGTGTGAGAGCATGGTGTCAATCTTAGGTGTCAACCAAGCTAGGTGACAGCCACAACATAAACAGATTTTAATATCAAATTAGGAAGGAGAGAAAAGATAACAAGCATCAAATAAATTCAGGTTTACATATAAAATCAAATGGCAGTAAAACAGTGGAAGAAAACAGGACAGTGTGAATCAATTCCAGGTCGAACTTATTCTCAGATTTCCAGTCATGACAGGCATGTAGGCATGTGCATATATAAGTCTACATATCAATTCCTGACCAACAAATCAGAAATTATTTAAAGGGCACTGTAATGCAACATAAAAACAGGAAAACAGGGCTTAATCTCAGTAATCAAAACCCAGATTTTCCCTTCCTAAATCGAACAACACATATCTAAAGGAAAAGGGGAAAAAAATCAGTTCATAACTTGAACTCCCAGTTTTTCAGTCCAAACCCATAAATTCAACACCAAATTTTAACCATGGCAAGATAATATATAGGGAAACATATTTAGAATCTAAACTCAGTATTTCAGCAGCATTACAAGGGTTAAATCATTAAACAACATTAATTTAGAAACTGGAAATTTAACAGGAACTAAGTATCAGAACATGGTTAATGAGAAATCAAATAGGAAATCAACTAATCATGAATCTAAAGCTTGGTAATTGAAAAGAGCCCTCGTGCACAACCCTACACATTTATTTCGTGTCACCCAAGGCCAGACACGGCGTGTCCACATCAAGAACATCAAAATGACACACACAGTGCACTGTCAGTGCGCTGTCTCGTGCACACGTGCACTTGTGTCGTGTGCACGACACAAGACACGAGAGAATCTCGTAGTCATACACATGGGTAGCCCACCTATCGGGCTACCTCATGGGCCCACTGGCCTGTGTCCACGACGTGTCAGGGTCGGACACGAGACCCGTATCAGTGGCAATAAACCACACTGTGCAGTGCACTGGGAAATCGGTGCGGTTAAGATTTCTCTCAAACCGCTCGATAAGACGAGCTGAAATTTTGTCTGTGACATGTCAGTCACGAGTCCCAAGTGCCACCAAAGTTTCAGCCCAAAACGTGTCGTATCGTGTCCGCTACAGGGCCCGAGTAGCAGGGGATCCCTGTAGCACGTGCGCGAGCATGTGCACGCACGTGTCCACACCACAAAATCGACACAGGATGACACGAAATCTAAGACACAAGGACAGGAACCCATAAACCAGATTAAAACCCTATTTCCTATTCAAAAACATTGGACAAAGTCGATCGAAATGCCCTTTGAGGTATTTCGTCGAACACTCTGTCCTAGCTTCTGAAACGTGTCCAGAACGGACACGAAACCACTGATACTCGACACAAAACTATCCAGACCTTAGGGGGACCCTTAGGGCTTCCTATACATGAAGACTAATTGAAAATCCATAGAGATTTGAGTGAGTTACCTCTTGATGAACTTCCAATAGAAAACCCCATATTCAATGCTCTCCACTTGATGACCCAATCAATCCAAAACAACTTCAAACTGAGATGAGATCTTAACAACAGCAATAACAGTCATATCAGGACCTATTGGAACAATTTAGAAAGAAAAAGGAAGAGGAAAGGAGTCCTAGAAATCAAAATGCAATAAAACTAACCTCCTTGAAATTAGGGCTTTTCCTAAGAAAGAGGCAACCCTAGATTTTGGAGGGGTTTTATATGGTGGGGATCCCTAGGCAAATAGGTGGCCGGCCATACATCCTTAGGGTTAGGGTTTTGCCAAAACATTGGGCCTGGGGCCAAGTTACAAAGGCTAAGGTAGATTTAATTAATAAAGACTCTAAGTCATAAGTCATGGCTTATGGCTTTCTAATTTTTATAGCTAAATAGGTTCTAATGACTTAACCATAGATTAGGCTAGGTTAGACTAGAGTCACAAATCCTAACCAAGGCCAACTAACTAGGGTTAGCTCCTAGGTTGGTCTACATGAGTCAATACTAGTCAAAAATCAAACTAGTCTAAACAATTCCAAAATAATTCCTAAAAATTCCCATAAATTCTAATAAATTCTAATAAATCAAATAAACCCAAAATGTCTAAATACCCTAATCACATGGCTAGGCTCTAGGGTAGACAGTCTCTATGGTTCACTAGCAAAACACCTAAAATCTCTAGTCATAAATTGAAATAGTTTAAAAATAATTAAAAATCACTAAAAATTATAATATGAAATAAATATCATTAATTAATAAATATAATTACAAAATTTTAAAATTACCCTCTTCTGGAAAACTGGGTGTTACACGGACGACTGCATCTCGTCATTTGAAGACCTGAAGACTCGGTTCGTGGACCGATTCTACGAAGGAGGCATGGATATGACCATGTCGACCCTCATGGAAATTGTCCAGAGAAAGAAAGAGCATGTACATGCATACATCGATCGCTTCCGCCAGGCAGCCCTCAGATTACCACCCGGCATGCCCGAGCCCATGCTTATGGACTCCTGCCGCAAGAACATGATGCCCGCTATAAAATTGTGGCACAGTGCACCCTGCACGGAGTGGACACCTTTCATTACAGAGGCGGATGCCGCACAAAAGAAATCCCAGAATGTGCAACGCCTGGGGCTATACTTTCCTGTGCCCGAAGACAAGGGAAGATGCTCGTACAGCAACATCCCTAAAGACAGAAAAGACAAGCAAGCCATGACCGTCAACATCTCCAAAGGTTCAGCAGCTGCGAACCCTAAGTCTACGGAAGCACAGAAGCCGAGGGAGACTTACTCCTTCAATGACGAGGATACGCTGGAGCTCTTCGAGATGCTTAAGAAGAGTGGCAAACTATCCTTACCGGCACCCAGTCATCCTGGTGAAGTGGAAAAGGTAGACCATCCTAAGTACTGCCATTATCACCAGTACGTCCATCACTCAATATATGACTGCTATGTGTTGAAGGGGCAAATTCAGCGCCTCACTAACGCCGATATCATATCGTTGGATTACGAGGAGAAGATCGTCACAGCCAACATGGTTACTCTCCAGTTCGGGAGTTTTCCAGCCACAGAGGTAGAAGATGGCGTCATCCCTATTCCAAAGGCGATGATGGAAGTAGTCAACCTTCCGCTAGCACGGGACAACGCTTAAGGGCTCGTCCCGTTCTCCACGCCTCAAGGCAAAGTCATGTAGATACATCCTGACTTGGTTCCCGACATGATGATATCTACGACCCTTTCTGCCAAAGAAAAGAAAAGCAAGGCATGTCGTATGGTCTCGACGTCGACCGATGATGCTTTGGTGACTACCCGCTCGGCGCAGAGGCAAAAGAAGAGCCAGGCTCCAAACCAGGAAGAGTCTACACCAAATACTCCCTCTGTCCCAGATATATCAAGAGCAGGTCCACCTCAGATCCCTGAGGCACCAGAGGCGGGTCCATCCCGGGCCCCTATCATAGACAAGCAAAACCAGAAGGAGATTCCTTTTGACAAACCTCTCAGAAAGGATCCGGTAATCGAGCCTATCAAGCCCTACAACTTCGATATTCTAGCGCAGCTGGCTAATAATCCAGCTAGAATGTCACTTTTCGAGCTCCTCCACCTCTCTAAAGAGACCCGAGATGCGCTCAGTGAAGCTTTACAGAACATCAAGTCCTTCCTCACCCAGGTGCAGCCACCGAAAGTGGATCCCGCAGCTTGCCCACATTGCCACAGCATGGTCAAAGTGATTCCCAGTATCAGTTTTACTCAACAAGACATGTTATTAAAGAATAACCGGTACAACAGCCCCCTGTACTATACGGGGTATGTCGGTACAATTAAGGTCGATCGTATCCACATCGACCCAGGTTCCTCTTTGAGCATTATCCCAAGAAGCCTACTTCAAACTTTAGGGATTCCGATGCATCGGTTGTTAGTCTCGAACACAACAATCAGTGGCTTCAACGCGGAAAAGAGCGAGCCCTTGGGCAAAATTCGCTTGAAATGTCTGATCGGCGACCTTCATACTAAAGTGACTTGCTATGTCATTGATGCAGACATAAATTATAACATGCTGCTGGGATGACCATGGATCCATGAGTACATGATTGTCTCTTCCAACCTACATCAGTGCATGAAATATATGGCCAACGACGGGACTATCAAAATGGAGTTCGCTAACATCGACCCGTTCCAATGACTTGAAGCCTATTGTATCGATGCTGATCTGTACAAGTCAGTCCCCTGGGACGATGACAGCAATGATGCTGAAGACGAGACAGAGACAGCTTCAGAAAGCGCAGCAGTGGTCGAAGAACCTTTAAAGGTTCGACTGAAGGGGAGGCCTCCCAAGGTGTCAGCACCTCTTGTTGTTAAGCTTCGGGGAAAAGCTCCACCTTCGCCTCCAGTGACGATGAAAGATGGTCATGGGCCTTTACGAATAAGGTTACCCTGGAGGTCCCCAAGGCCGACCATGAAGGCGCAGGAGCATCCGACCACCATTCTCTTGATGGTCAAGCTGAAAGGGAGGCGTCCTCCTTCTCCTCTGGCGACAGCTCTAACCCTCACTGATCAAGAGCTAGAAGATTGCATCTGTGCCGATACAGAGACCCACTCTATTGACGACGTAATCCCTCGGGGCAAAATATTCTACTTCATCAATAGAAAGTTGTCATCGAACTACTCTGGCGCGTGCAGGAACACCAAGTATTTTCTGGACAATTTTCTGTGTAAACTGCAGACGCAAGTGACAACTGCCAACCATGTGAGCCGAGTTGTCCCTGCCCGAGGTGCCTACTTCATAGTTCCAACCAGAAAAAAAGAAGAGAAACCCATCATATTCGATCGATTGGAGCATCTGTAGTGAATAACTCTTGAAGACCCAAATCTCGACAGCGGCAAAATATAGTTCGGCGCAGGCCAAGAACCTTATCCAGAAGATGGGCTACAACCTGAATAGCAACAAGGGGCTCAATTATGGCAAGGGTCGACGTCTTCCCATACGGATTCATACTCCAAAGAAAAAAAGCTGAAAACTACTACCAACATACTCGTCGAGGGCTGGGGTATGTTACACCTACGACCACCTCAGAAGATTCAGAAAAAGAACTCAGGAGGCACTCATACTCTTCTGACTCCTCAATATGGGACTCCGATACCAGCATGGGTCAAGTCCTTAAGAAGATGTTATCTGCTAACATGATCACTAATCAATTAACCGTTGAAGACAATCAGCACAGGTGGTTACAAGAGCTAGAAGCGTTGGATGAAAAGCGCTTGCTCGTACAGCAAAGGATTGAGCTTTACTAAGCTCGCATCTCTGTGGCCTTTAACAAAAAGGTCCGTAAAAGATCCTACCAGGTGGGCGACCTCGTCTTGGCAGTACGGAGACCGATGGTGATGACCCACAAGACGGCTCGAAAGTTCGAGCCCAAGTGGAAAGGACCGTTTGTCATAGAAACGTATACTCCAACGGTGCTTATCGGCTAGCTAAGCCTAATGGAGACTTGCTAATGATGCCCATCAACGATAAGTTCCTAAAGAAGTATTACATCTGAAGACAGAACCAGCATAGGCACCCACATCCCCTAAAAAGGATGCCCATGAGTTCTGGTAAGGGGATCTCTCGCTCTCCTTCCTATATATTCTATCAAGTAGATGAAGCATTTCACGTCCATATTACCTCTGGATTGCTCCTCTACGCCTGGAAGACGCGACTACTATGTCTACATTACCTCTGAGTAGTCGTTCTTCTCTCATCAGTTCTATGATTATCCAGGCAGTCTAGAAAATAGTTCACGTCCATATTACCTCTGGATTGTTGTTCTATACCCCGGCAAAGATCAAGCCTACCACGTCCATATTACCTCTGGTCAGGCAAATCCATTATGAAGATTCCCTCTTTATTTTGGAGACAAAAGCAAAGGGAACAAGAAAGCTTCTAGGGTTGTAGGTTTTGAGTGATTCGCGTTTATATCTACACGCTGGGGATGGGTCGGGTTAAGGCTGAGCGGGGGAAAAGGAGGGTGAGGCTCGGCTTGGGGGGCTGTGATGCATTCGGTTGGGTTTTTGATCCACTGTTCCCAAAAGGGAACAGTGTTGATGTTTTATTTTTATTTTATTTTTTATTTTATCTATTTATATGTATATATCTCTTTATATAAACATATACATATGTATACACTAATAAATTCTAAATATATTTATAAAAATCGTAGAAAATCCCTAGAATATTTCTAAGATATTTTAATAAATATTTTATATGATTTTACCTAATATGATTATAACAAGGCTAGTAGATAAAATATTAAATAAAAGATTAAGCTAGTAATTAATATGAATACTGAAATTTTATATTGAATAAAAATAATAATAGTAATAATAAATTTTTGAACCCTTAATAACAAAACTAAATTTTAATCCTATAAAATCTATAAGCTCAATATTTATATATACATTTTATAAAACCCACACACACTTTCACAATATGCAGACTTTAATATATATTTTTAATAAAAACCAGAAAACTTATAAATTAAAATTATCCATAAATAAAGTTAACTAAATAATATTTACCAAAATTCTAAAAATCACCATTCAAATAAAATAAATAATAATAAAAATATTTCAAAATTTTGGCAAGAGGGGTTACAAATCTACCTACCTTAAAAATAATTTCGTCCTCGAAATTCTAATTCGTAACTATTCCTTAAATTCAAAAAGGAAATCTACTATTACCTTAATCTCCTTAAATTTTACTTCCTCAAAAATAGTTTATAACCTTCTCTAGCCATTTTATAACTCCGAATACTTGAGGACTTCTACCCACCTTTCGTCACACTACTCCATCAAATCTCATGTCGCTAAAACTTTATAATCTTCCAACTAATTGCTAAAATTTCTACCGATAGATATCTATTGTATATGGCATCTATAATCCTCTCCTATCTATCAAGCAACCCAAAATTTAACAAGCAACAAATTTACACAAGTAACTAAGAAATATTGGTAAATTCTAATAAGCATGACCATTCGTCGCTCAGCCATAGGAAGGACAAAAAGATAAGGAAGAATAATCGCGAGCAATATGAAGTTTTAAAAGCGGTAGAGAGTATCCAATAATGCAGATAGAGTGAAAGTCTATGAACCATTGTTTCTTAGAGGGGCTTGCAATCCGTACAATACAGAAGTTTTATTCTCGAAGTTTAATTTAAACAAGATTCCATAATAGAACGGAATTCAAAAAATCAAGATATTGATCATTTCTGTGGTTATTTAAACACACAAGCAAAGGATATGAATGCAATACAAGATCGTATCGCGACTCCCAGGTAGATGGAAAAAGGGTTACGGATGACCCTACATTCTAAGAATGGAGACTACATAATAGGTATAGGAACCTATTTCAAATAGTTCGATTTTATAGTCCAAATATGGTGGTATGTATGGATGGGTTTTACCGGGTCTTAATGGATTCCATGATTGGACATCAATCGTTGGTTGGATGAACCTTGAACTTCACTCTATATTGACTGGACAGGATCCTAATGATAAAACTATTTCTACTAGGTTAGGGTAACCTAGAATAGGTTTCCACCCAAGTGGTTGAGCTAGATGGGCAGTCGGATTGGTTAAATAGGTTCTGCAAGCTTGAAGATGCGCCTTCCGTGACTTTTGTGTTTAAGTAGCATGAGAAGACACAATTGAGTGGCACACTAGGGACATGTGCGTAGTGGGCTTCGAGTAGATCACAGCCATATATTGGGTTGAAAGGTTTGAGTCGAGATTGAGTCTCTAATTGTAGTCGAAGGGTTTACCGGTATTATGGTAAGGGTTATAGCTAGTCCTTTTTACCTGAAAGTGTACTGTAAAAATAGAGTACAAGGGGACGTGTTTGAGTAGGACATGATATGTCTACATAAAGGTGGATTCGTCTATGTCTTGCATGTGAAATTTGTTGGAAGGTAACAGCTGGTCTCGTGCTCCGAATATTAATGACACAGTCGGGGACACAAAATGATCTAAATGGAAAGTGGGAGTCCATGGGACACTAATTAACATCCTATTGGAAATTATTCTAATCAATCGGTATTCCTCGTATATCCCAAAATTTTAGAAGGCTTACAATCTACTCACCTTAGAAGCTATGACATGGTTTTAGATTAATGAGGTTAGAAGAATTCCGAAGTCCGGGTATTGTACCTCGACTCTTGTTAATAAAGAATAAGGCATGGTGGAACGGAATACGATAGATATAAGTCAAGTCAAGGATCGTTCCTCCATAAATGGAAAACGAGTGTGTACCATGACACATGGTCGATAAAATAGAATGGTCTACTCGTCCACAGTATACAAGAGTTATCGATGGGGTAACCAACTCTAAGGCACATCATATGAAAAGATTTCTAACAACTGAGTCGTGAATCTCTATTGTGTCAAGCCTGCCAGACTATTGTCACAAGAGTTGTAGTGATTATGTATTACTGTTGACAACTGGTAGATCATAATATGACAGGGTATTTAAGCTATGGTATTGGCTAAGCTAGTGATTGTGGTGTTCCAATACTAGTTAGGTCTTAATAATAAAATTTACATAACTAGGATAATATTTGTTGGAAACCAATCACGGAATGAGTGTCTACCATAGTCACGGTAAATGATTATCCTTACCTTTGTCTACTCATTTCATGTCTAAACTGTGGGCTTGGTCGAGTAAGGGTTGTGTCAAGGCATAAGGATTTCTAGTTAAGGCAATATTCAAGAGAAAAAATATTTAGAGACTCACAATAAATTGTTTCTTGAGAATAGATAGTCTCCTGGGTTGGCATTTTGACTAAGGGTAAAATCCTAATCATTCCCAAATTCAGATGGCTTGAAAGTCCTAATAGTAGTTTGAGGGTCGACAGGAGAACGAGTAACTCAAGGCAAGGTTCTAGTCACATGGCTGGCCGATGGTAACTACACTTATGTATACAACTATCATAGCCATGGGGGATACTCTGTATCTCTCTACCAATTACGAGCTCTCGTCTTTCCAAATCAGTAAAACACAAAACAATAAAGAGTTCAAGGGAGATGTCCCTGAATACAATTACGTGATTCAAAGGCGAATGTATAATTTAAGAGGAATTGCCAATATAGTCGCGGATGAGATCCTAGAGACATCTACATTTCAATCCACGTAGGTTAATCAGAGGGAGAGCGAACCGGGTGCACTACGGTTGATCAGACCGTAATACATCGATTCTGATTAGACAATATGTTAGTAGGCGTCCCCACTAAACATATGTCTTGAATCAAGCTCGATAAAAGAGTAAGCTTGCAAAACTAGGCTGTAATAGCAGCGTTGGTCAAGATAGTCAAAATACAACTATACAAGATTTTTGAAAGGAGGCACAGGTAGTTCGAGTTTTATGAGAATCAAAAACTCACCTGGTGTTCTTGCTTATACAGTCTTCCTACTATCTTCTTGTCCATAAGGCCTTGGTCGACTAATGGGTTATGACCTCTAAATTCTATATTCTAGGTAAACCTATTAGTGTCAGTCAATTACCTCGTCAAAAGATCTCAAGGACTACAGAATGTTAGATTGGGAGACCTGCTACCCAACTTACAGAACTTTTACTAGTATTGGTTTTGAATCTTATGGGACACACATGGCATTTTCCTATCCTCTAAAGTATCCTAAACTTGTAATCATGTCTGAAGTCATTTCATCGAGGATTATGCCTCGCCCGTATACTCTGGCTGTGGTAAACCTTTAGTTTTCGTAACTCAAATATGATACAAAATTGAACATTTCTTAACTCTATCCAATATTGACTCAAGGGTAACTACGATCAAAAGAGGACCACTAGCCATAGTTTTAGCAATATTATATAACCTATATTTTCTTAAACTAATTTCAACTCTAGGGTCGTGCCTCGCCAGTGCGCTGCTGGCTGCAGTGAATCCATAGTCTCCATAATTTAAATAATTGACGATAGTGCACTGCTGTCCTGCCATTATGAGTTAACTAACATTCCTTTTAACTATATCTGTAAAAATTCCTGCGCTTCTAGAGATTCAAACAACTTGACTATAAGATAAAGCGTAAGTATTTGTCCTATCAGCCACAACCCTTACAATAAAAGATTAAACAGGGAGGAAATAACTGAAGACAAAAGAAATACAAACATTCTAGTATCTATTTCATGTATTCAAACTATTGAGGAAAAAACTTTGAATCGAAACTAACTCGAGGTTCGCATATGGATAACAAAATCAAAAATTATATAAAAATAATAATTCTTAGGGCAAGATAGGAACTAAATAGGTAGCTCGGACTAAGATGGGAGGATGATATCTAAAGAGGCAAAGAGAAGGAATTGCACAATTTATCAAGGTTAGATCATTAATTCTATGAAGCCATGTCTCACTAAGTGAATAATCTATCCATATTGGATCATATCGTCATATCAAGAGGTAATAGTGTACCTATGGGGATCTGACAAACTATCAAAATTAATAACCCTCATCTAAATTGTATGGCCTAGACTACCCATCGGTAAATTTGTATAAGGGACTCCTAGTCCTAGTCATTCTCTTAAATTAAATTAACCCTAATTCGTGAATAAGCATTTCCTAGTCGCAGGCTCGCAATAGTACGACTAACTTAAGTATTATCACGAGTTCGCATGATTTACGAAAATAGACCTGCATGGGCCACCATAAAAACTTGTCACGATCCACACCCGCTTTTCGGGATACGAATGCGTGTCCAAGCCAGCCTACGCCGTAGTGTCGGCGGTAGAACGTTGTATAGCCACAATGCTCAAAAATCACAAATAATTCTCATTCACAAAATTAATTTAATTTACAATATTCACAAGTTTTACATTTGCAGAAAAAATATAAACTCTCACAAATATTGGAATGATCAAAACTCATCTATCTAGCTAATCTCTAGGTTCTCGTATGCAAGTACATTCGTATCTTCCAATGCTAAGTGAAGCCACGACTAACCTAAAAAATATTAGTTTTTAGTCAGGAATGGAACGAGTACAATTCACTGAATACAGTTTTAATATATAAAAATGACTATACAACAGAGATTAGCTTTTAAATATATGATTTGAAAAACACAGAAAGACAAAATAAAACTAAACAAAGAAAAATAGCAAATAAACACAAAGACAATACTCACCGACTGACTGAAGTACCTTTGATATGTGATCGATCTCGGAACAATTACACGACACTGTCTACACTATCTACACTGTATAAAGTTACACGTTCTACACGGTATACTGCAATAAAGAAACACTATCTACACGGTATAAATGAAATAATAATCACAGTCTATACGGTATACTGCAATAAAGAAACACTGTCTATATGGTATAAATGTAATAATAATCACGGTCTACACAGTATACACGGTATAAGGTCAGATCACACATCGTTAGTACGTCACCTCCCCCGACACCACAAAGAATAAAATTAACATAAAGACTGAAATCACATATCTATCGACTAGCAATGATGTATAGTAAAGATCAATACTAAAAATAAGCAATAAACTGTACTCGCCTGTGGTCCTTTGCTGGTGAAATCGATAATCCAAACCACTCAGTGTGCCACAATAGTCAAAACTCGTACAACAGTCTCCAGATGCTGAAATAGATATTACTAATGTTCTCAGAATAGTCAAATTAGCTAGAATTATCTGTCCTTAAGTCCAATTCTGGATATAGGGGCAAAACGGTAATTTCGGGTCAAAACGGTGTCCGTCGTTGGACCCGCTTTGCACCGAAAAATGTGTCAGGGTCAATGGTCTCTAAAGTCGTCAAACTATATGTCTACAGATTCGTTTTGATGATACGAACCCAACCGTATATCCAAAGTTGGATTTTGGCGGACCGTGCACAAAATCGTCTGTTGAGTCGGATCATGGGGCCCGCAAAACGACGATTCGGTCAACTGTCTCAAAACCGGACCAAACTTGGCATACAGGACCAAAAAAATAATACGGTTCTGTTGGCGTAAGTTTTTTCTCGATCTAGCTAATGTACACAAAATAATTAAGAAATTTGCACAGAGGTCGATACGATAAATTTTGACGGATACGCATCAAATTTATCGCGCACACGCAACCAATTTGAATTCCGTCAAAGCCCACATGTCCATGAAGCCATTACGCACCTTTAGATGCTTTCGATTTGCAACCACGTCGCCCGGATTGGCGGGGAGCACGTCGTATCGAAGAGTTTTTCATAAATTTTAATATTTTGAAACAGGTTTTTCGCCCAATTGGGAATCCGATTTCTCGACGTACAGTCATCGAAATTGACTTCCGTAACTTTGGTTGCCGAGCCCTATAGGTTGTCTAGGACTGTCTTTAAATATATTTCTAAAACCCCTAATGGTTTGCCAATAGTCGGCTTTCCAAACAGGGTATTGGGACTGTTCTATGAACTGTTTAAGAACAGTTTTTGGGCAAAGTTCGTGTCAATTTTTTGTCGAATACGAATAAGTTCAATAAGAACTAATTCACAGGGATCCGAGATGGTTATATTGGCATTCTAAAGGATTTTACGGGATCGAATTCCATTGCATATTCGGAAAGATATGTGATGATGAAGATGGTACCTGTGGGGTGTTACTGCCGATGTTGTTGCCGCTCCTGTCGCGGCCTGCCGTTACGACTGTCCTCGTGGCCGACGTTCGTCGTCGTTGGCCGACGTGGTGGCACTATGACTGGGGAAGGGGATCGCCAGGATGAGAGGGTGGCTCTAGGGTTGTAGGTTTTGAGTGATTCGTGTTTATGTCTACACGCTGGGGATGGGTCGGGTTAAGGCTGAGCGGGGGAAAAGGAGGGTGAGGCTCGGCTTGGGGGCCTGTGATGCATTCGGTTGGGTTTTTGATCCACTGTTCCCGCAAGGGAACAGTGTTGATGTTTTATTTTTTATTTTTTTTCTTTTATCTATTTATATGTATATATATATCTCTTTATATAAACATATACATATGTATATACACTAATAAAATCTAAATATATTTATAAAAATCGTAGAAAATCTCCAGAATATTTCTAAGTATTTAAATAAATATTTTATACAATTTTACCTAATATGATTATAAGAATGCTAGTAGATAAAATATTAAATAAAAGATAAAGCTAGTAATTAATATGAATACTGAAATTTTATATTGAATAAAAATAATAATAGTAATAATAAATTTTTGAACCCTTAATAACAAAACTAAATTGTAATCCTATAAAATCTATAAGCTCAATATTTATATATACATTTTATAAAACCCACACACACTTTCACACTATGCAGATTTTAATATATATTTTTAATAAAAACTAGAAAACTTATAAATTAAAATTATCCATAAATAAAGTTAACTAAATAATATTTACCAAAATTCTAAAAATCGCCATTCAAATGAAATAAATAATAATAAAAATATTTTAAAATTTCGGCAAGAGGGGTTACACGCATTTCTGAAAAAAAATTGAATGAAAAGCTGCTGCTATGGAAGGCCCTTCAACATTGTGACCATAGTTTGGCGGCCTTACGTTACGGCCAGATAAGTAAGCATGTCTCTGATAAACTCTCAACACCAGTTGTAAAACAAACTAGCATAGTCGTAATAAAAGATCAATTTGCAGCAATTTACACTAAAAAAGTATTTATAGAGGTAAGAATGAAAATCACACGTTTGATAAATATATTGTTCTCCACCATCACATCATAAGAGATACAGAAGTTTGCACTATCCAAAATTACTTGTCACCAAACAGTATTAAACGGAAGGTTACATTTTATCGTGTCGACAACATCATAAACTGTGACTGCTTGTGGATGGAGACCAAGGGGATTCCTTGTCAGCATATTTTTCAGCAATGAAGATATTATAATTGGCAGATATTCCAAAGAACTTGATAAAAACTCGTTGGCTCAAGGATTGCAAAGAGAGTTATCTCTCCGGACCTGGCGTAGAAAGGAGATTCATCCACCCAGACAGAATTGAGAGCAAAAGGTATGGTGGTATTAATGAACATGTTAATCTGTTTACGTATGATTGTAAAAAATAAAGCAAAATTTAAGAGAAGGGAACAGAGTTGATGTCGTCTGCACTGATTAAGTTGCAAAAAATGACGACCGATATTGGTGAAGAAAAAAATGGTAGCTGATGCAGTTCACGGAGTGCATAAATATTTTAAAGAGCCAAATCCGGTAGCAACAAAAGGGAGACCTTCTCAAGAAAAATTAAGCCAGACTAAAGTAAGTTAGACTATCCCCAAGCCTAAAATTTGTAAAGTTTGTAAAAAATTGGGTCATGATTTTCGTAATTGTAAAGTATGGAAGCGAGATAGCGACAAAGAGCTAATGGAATCAAATGAACCGTTGTTGATTTAATTATCCTGCATTCTAACACGGGGAATGGCCATTCTCCTGTATTCTAACACGGAGAATGGCAATTTTCTGTCAATTTAATAAGGAGAATGGTAATTCTCTGTGATTTTAACACGGAGAATGGTGTTGATGGGTGCATTGGCCAGTGCTCCATTGGGCGCATCAGTACGAGGCGCATGGTGTTGACGAACGCATCTGCTGCATAGCCCGACTGTTGAGTTATTCGAGGCATTGATGGCTCTCTGACCTAGGAGAATTCGAAGGGGCAGATTCATTGGCATTAATGCAAATTCATTGAATTGAATTCAAAGTGACTGCCACTTGGCGCATGAGTACGAGTTGCCCTTGCCTATAAATGGCAGTAGTGTAGAGAGAGTTTATTTTCATTTCACTTAGCTTTTCTTGTGGTGATGGACTCGACCGATCCCCCGCCTTGGCAAGACGCTTTCCTGTAGGTTGTCGATCTCCTCGTTCGAAGAAGCTTTGGTTGTGAACTCCTTCAGAAGACTGAGATGTGCCGAGTGGACTGTCCGTGTTCGTGCACTTCATCAACTGTGTGCCATGATGTTGGTTACTGGGTTCGGGATCGCCGCGGCCCAGTTTTTGTTATGCTGGAAGAGCCACAGGCTGTCGAAGGTGCCTGTTGCATCCAAATATCGGGGTCAACGTGCCTCGAACTTTATCAGGCTAAAAGATCCCCAAGATTTTGGTTGATTGCCAACCCAAACTCTGTCGAAGCGTCCACACGTTGACGAGAAAGTGATTCGCTCTGACGATGTACGGTGATGCGTCTACGCTGAGATGCTGAAGTGATGCGCCTAATTGAGACACCAGAGAGATGCGCCTAGCTGAGGCACCAGATAAATGTGCCTAGCTGTAGCTTTTAGGCTTTTTTCTTTGTAGTAGGATTTTCTGTATTAGTTTTGGACATGTAATAGACTTTCATATGTAAATAAAAGTTAAACTTTTTTGTCTCTATTCTTTGTTGTTTCGTTGTACCAAGTGTTCTATTGAGTTTCCTCGGAGAATGGTCATTCTTCATCACTTTAACACGGAAAAAGGTCATTCTTCGTTACTTTGACACGGAGAAAGGTCATTCTCCGTCAATTTTAACACGGATAATGAAAATTCTCCGTCAATTTAACAAGAAGAATGATAATTCTTCGTGATATTGACACGAAGAATGACTATTCTCCTGTATTTTCATGGGGAATGGCCATTCATCATGATTTTAACACGAAGAATGGTCATTCTCCAAAATTTTAAGACGGAGAATGGTCATTCTACGTGATTTTTGAAATGGAGAATGGCCATTCTCCATGATTTTGATACGGAGAATGGCCATTCTCTATGGTTTTAACAATGTAAATGTAATTCAAAAATGATTTTATTATAAAAGACAGAGCAGACGTTACAAAAGACGTAGACATAGAAAAATAAAAGACAAACAGATGATATAGAAAGAAGTTCTTAGTCCAATGACATTGTTGTTTTACAATATCATTGCTAGGATGGTAGTGTTACATATTCGCTTGAAAGCAACTTCTTAGCCCATCCCAACCTCTTAATTGTAATCTCATGGTGAATGTCATCATCATTTTCTCTCGATATTTCGAAGGGAGCAGTCATCAAGCACTTCATATAAAGCGCCGTGTACAAGAGACAGTTGGGTTCTAGTTGTTGTGGGCATCGTAGAGAACAATTCAACCCTGTGCTCTCATACTCCATCATCGTCGGGCATCTCTCCCTCATCATATTAACTTTTCGCCTGAAGATAGGCTCTAAGGTCTTCTTCATTAATTCTGCATCCTCCTTACCCTTTTCGTACGTGTTTTGCCCCAAGGAGTTGTAGTGTGTCCACTCGTATGAGCTCAAGTTGAATGTGAGCAGCGTATAGTGTTTAGAGGATTCATAAAAAATGGAATGAATAGCCACTCTATGTCGTCCTATAAACCCATGACGAAGTCTTCTACATCTGTTTTGAAAGTTTCAAAGGTGCGGCTGTTGCTTTCCGTTCAATGGCACAGAGAACGATGGACTGTTTCCAAAAAACAAAACACAATATCATGAATAAATTTTTTACGTCATTTCTCATCGATGTACACATGAATATGGATTTTTCAGTTTTGATTTTTACTAATGTGTCGGGCATCATGAATGCAGACGACTTATGTTGCACATTCTTTGAACTTGAATGGGCGTACCTTCTTGCATAGCCTTGAATTTCTTTCAGCTTCCTTATTATTATATTGAGTATGCCAGCCTCCATGTCTTCATAGTTGAGTATGTCTTGCATGTCTTTTGCTGACAGGAGAACGAAAACTTTATTTTCTCCCTTTTTGGCATACTTGTGTATACAATATCACTGCACATAAATTTAGTTTAGATTAAATTAATAGAGATTTTTAGGACATACATAAATGTAAAAAAAGACTAGAAAGGAAAAGAAAAAAGATTCATTCGTCGTCCACCTGACACGGAGAATGATCATTCGCCGTCCAATTGACACGGAGAATGATCATTCTCCGGCCAACTGTCACGGAGAATGGCCATTCTCCGTTATGAATTGGACGGAGATTGGTCGAGTTCAGAATATATACGTTGGACTCATCTTTCTTGGAAATACGATGTCCATGCAAAGCTTCTTCAGCTCTTCATCTGCATCCTTCCAAACTACGAGGTCATCGCATTCCCTTAGTATACCACCCTTCCTCGTTAGTTCAGCCATTTTGGCGTCTTGTCCGAATTTTGAATCCGTCTGCTTATTTTTTCCTCCGACCATGGGTTTGGGTTGAGGTTTTAGTTTCGGAGCGGCATTCATCTTTCATTTTTTATTAGCCTATGTTACTGTATTCTTCTCCAAGGGAGTAAAATCTTCATCGTCTAATGCCGCTGATGGTTTTCTGAACCTCTCCCCCTCCCTCCCAAATTCGCCTCTTATTTTGACTTCTTTTTAGAGGTGGGCACGGGTCGGGTCGGGCCGGACCCAAATTTTATGGACCCGGACTGGATCCATTAATTGACGGGGCGGGGCAGGACGGGGCAGGACAGGGCGGGACGGGTCCAAAAAATATTGGAACCGGAACGGGCTCGACCCGTTCGAAACGGGTCCGAACCGGGCCGACCCGCGGGTCCAAACGAGTCCAAAAAAGTTAAAAATTTCTAGAATAGTAAACATTTACATATGTTCTATTATCTATAAGAACAAAATGAGTCTTATGTCTTCCCAAATTTCTATAATTTGTTTACTAAACAATAACTTGTTCTATTATCTATAAACTATAATAGCAAAAAAAATTAAAATTTATTTTAAAAATACACATACCCCTAGAAACGGGTCGGTCCGGGACCCGTTTATTTTAAAAATAAGACCCGGCCCAACCCGTTAGTGTCACACGACCCGCCCCGGCCCGCCCTGTTTAAATTCTAATTTTTAGGAACCGGCTTGTTTGAACATTTTACGGTTCGGGCCGGGTCGGAACCGTGCGTCTTGGTACAGTATGCCCACCCCTACTTCTTTTGGAGCAGCAAGTTCAGCAGCTTGTTGTTCAGCAGCTGGATGAGTCTCCTCAAGCTGCAATGTTGTAGCCATGGCTTCGAGATCAGTGATTGTTGCATCCTTTTTAATGGGTTCATTCTTCAACGATTCAACTTGCTTTTGAAGCTTGCTTTTCTCATTATTGAGCCTTTTATTTGTTTCTCTAAGCTGCTCTGTTATTTGCACTAATATAAAAAAATGAAAGGTATGATGTCAATCAATATATACTTTTTAAAAAGGAAAAAAAAGATCATTCCCCGTGTCTCCGTATTTTTAACACGGAGAATGGCCATTCTCTTGCATTCTAACACGGAGAATTATAAATCAGAACTTTGAAAAAAGAAAAAATTTTACCTTGTGCATGTAGCTCTTTAACCTTTTCGCTAAGCTTTTCATTCTCAGCAATAATATCATATTTTTCTCTTCGCAAGGAGTCCAATTCCTGCACCGACACCTCCATCGAGGTTTTCCTTTCAATTTGTTGGGCTCTTTGTTCCTCTAGCTCTTTATGTTTTTTATGGAGTTTCTCATTCTCAGCAAGAATCTGAGATTTCTCTCTTCGTAACTCCTCCAATTCATGCACCGAGCACTCCATCACAATGTTGACTGCACGTTGTTGTGCTTCTTGTGCCTCTAGCTCTTTAAGCTTTTCATAGAGTTTTTCATTCTCAGCAAAAATCTGAGATTTTTCTTTTCTCAACTCCTCCAATTCCTGAACCGACCCCTCCATCGCGGTGTTCATTCAAGTTGTTGGGGTCTCTCTTGTTCAGCAATCTCATCCCCACCTGTTTGGTGGTGTCCCTCTCCCTCGTGTGCACCTTCTTCTTGTATATGTAGCTCCTCTTCTTGTTGTCCTCCCTCTTTCCCAACAGCTATAACCAAATTTTTGAATGTCATTTTTTATCTCAATTTACTGTGATATTCATTTTTTGAGGAAGACTGAGATTGCATACCCATCCTATGTATAAAATCTTGGCTATTCACGAATTGGGTCGAACTTCCTTTCCACATGGGTACTATGTTCCGCAAACCAGTAGAGAAAATATATTGTGCAACCTTCAATCTTGGGGTATGCATTAGAGTAATCCCCCCAACAGTTTTACTTTTAGTCTTCTTGATGCTCTCCATGACATATGCCAAGATTAACCTTGGCCAGCAGATACTTTTGATTACTTCTACACTGTCTACCAAGGCCAAGAATCTGTACGGTAAATTTGAACCGCCAGACCTTGTGAAGTATGTTGTTTGGCACAAGTGAAAGATTATTAGCTTGGCCAAAAATCTGGTTTAACTTGTTTATCTCTGTCAGAAGACGTTGTAGCAATTCAAAGAACTTCTCTCTCACTTTCGTATTCGTGACTTCTCCCTTTTTGCCCTTGGAATTAGCCAGTAATCTTCTGAAGTGATCTTTACACAGGTTCAACAATTTCGACGGTGTGGCCTGCTGTTGTTTTTCTATGATCAATCTTCTGTAATTAACATCATCCTCGCTTTCTTCCTTCAGTGGTAGACCGAAGATGGTTGCCATATCGTCGACACTTGGTACTATTTTAACAGTGGTGCTCAATTCAAAGTATCCGACGCCATCTTTGTCCTCCAAGTAAGTTTCTATCAATTTCTCAAGACCTTCTGAAACCTTGGCCAATTCTTGAATGCCAACTCTGTTTTTGTAGAATACCTCGACAAAATTTCAGAAACTGGTATTCTTTAAAGACTCAATAACTGGCTTGGGTAAACGGCCGCCATATTTATTGACACCCTCAATAAGAGTTAGCATTATTTTGAAAGAATAACGAAAAACTCTTGAATCCTTATTCCTGACATTTTTTTTCTACAAAAAAATAAAATAAAAAGTTAGGTTTATGTCAACTATTATTCGTCATTTTAACACGAAAAATGGCCATTTTCCATAATTTTACCACAGAGAATGGTTATTCTCCATTATTTTAACAATGGAGAATGGTCATTTTTATGCGTTTTAACACTGGAATGGCCATTCCTCGTGATTTTAACACGGAGAATGGCTCTCCGATAATTTAACACGGAGAATGGTCATTCTCCGTGATTTTAACACGGAGAATGGTCATTCTCATGTATTTTAACACGGAGAATGGTCATTCTCATGTATTTTAAAACTGGAAATGACCGTTCTCCGTGTTTTCTATACGGAGAATAAAATTCTCCATCAATTTAATACGGAGAATGTCTATTCTCCGTGATTTTAACACGGAGAATGGCCATTCTCCGTGATTTTAACACGGGATTGGCCATTCTCCGTGATTTTAACACAGAAAATGGTCATTCTCCGTGATTTTAACAACGGAGAATGATAATTCTCATGCATTTACACTGGGAATAGCCATTCCCCGTCATTTTAACACGGGGAATGGCAATTCTCCGTCAATTTAATACGGTGAATGGATTAAAACGGGGAATGACTATTCTCCTGCATTTAAACACGAAGAATGACTATTCTCCGTCAATTTAACAAGAAGAATGATAATTTCCTGTGATTTTGACACGGAGAATGGTCATTCTCATATATTTTAACACTGGGAATGACCAATCTCTGTGGGTTTTTACAGAATCATGAACATAGCTTAAAGTTATACCTTCTTTTTGCCCTTTTTTTTCTTAGCAGCCTTTGGCTTATGTGCAACTCTCTTAATTCTCCCTGATTCTTTGTCATTCCCCTTTGGATTTTGTTCATCTGTCTTCATTTTCTCTACAACAGTTATATCTTCTCTAACTGTGGTTCCAGTTGATTCTGATGCTGCTGCCGATGATGATGCTGCTGATGGTGCCGACATGGTGTGAAGATTACGAATGGAGAGTAAGGTTTGAAAATTTTGGAGGAGAAAACCTAGATTCGAAAGTGAACGGCGTATGGAAGAAGAGGAAGTATCGAAATGTTTTTTTTTGAAGAGTAGGTTTCGTGGCTGTTTTCAATAAATTAGAAGGGCAAAAATATCATTCTGAACCCCCTTTATATATTTTTTTAAAATTTTGGGCACGCGATAAAATGTTATTTTGCGGTAGATTTTTCATAAAACTTTTGCAAATTTTGGGCATGGCAGCAAGATTATGAAACAAATGAACATTTTGATATCATTTTTATCCCATATTTTAAGAACAATATAACTTCACAAAACTTTATTCCTTTCCATTTGTTATAAAACAAATAAACATAATTCATTAGATAATAAAGGAAAAAAATTCACCGTCTTTCATCTTCACCCATCAGAGTGGACTACTTTTGACCTTTGCTGCTTAATTATATTGTTGCAAAATTTGGATTCTTCTTCATTGTGCTCTGAAGATGCAATCCATACAGCAACTTTGTACCTTTCCTTTTCTGAATCAAACTGCATATAACAAACATAACATCAAAAATACTGCCATAAAAAGTGTAAGTATTTGACGACATATTTTCAGACTTACATTGAGATAACGGGAGTTCAAACTACATCCGTCTTTCATGAATAAAATTACAAAAATAGCACAATCAAATGTATTGTGTTGGCGGGGAACATTAGGACGACGGATTATGGAGAAAGTAGAAAAGTTGAACCTAGCATCTTTCAACTTCAAAATCTATTCCTCGATAAAGAGATCCAAATTTGAAAGCTACAATTACCAGAGTACAATATGTATTAGTATACCGCGAATCTAGTATGCAATTCATAAATATTTATGAATATGAACTTACTATTTCTTTTATGACTACTTTGTTATAAATCGCCTCATCTGTAGATGCAAGGGTGTCCCAAACTTCAACAGTCTTTATTTTAACCATAACTCTTGCAAGAGTATAGTGGTCCAAAAAAAGAATGGGTATGTATATCTGAATCAGGATTAATTAGGTAAAACAAATTAATCAATTTTCAAAAAATTGGAAAAAATTTAAACAGAAATAGATTAATACCTCGTTACAATGCTTAAAGATCTCATGTAATCCTGGAAATATTTGTTCTTCTTCCATATTTCATGAAGTTGTTTGTTAGATAGAGATAACGTGCTCTCTACATACACATCAATTAATACATTACGAATGATAAACAAACGAGAAAATTGTTAATGCATAATCATTAAAGAATAAATTGCTCACTCACCGTTAACTTTATTGGCAAATATCGTACATTAGCTTTATTAACAGTTCTTATCCATTCCTCCGCAGTGAGAAGAGCTGAGACAAGGGTTACAATCTGAGTATCTCATTAAAAAAATCAGCGATAGCATCGAAGTAAACATAGATGGCATCTAAGAAAAAATATACTATCTACATACCCTATCTTTAATTCTCCTTCCTAGAGCAAAGGACTTCATCTCAGCCCGACTCACATAAATCTTGTTGCAAGATGATATTATTTCGCTAAGAAAAGCAACGAATAGATTAGGAAAAAAACTGTTGAAATGAAATGAAAACTCATATTACTTACTCGTCAGGTTTACCATCCGCAAAAATATAATTGTAAAAACTTGAAGAACTACTAGTACACTGGCTAGGCTTTGAGGTTGAACTTCTTAATAAACTTTTCAAAGGTGTGACCGGATCTAAATTTTCTCGCATTCTTTTCGA
This sequence comes from Iris pallida, assembly GCA_029216955.1. Classification (NCBI taxonomy): domain Eukaryota; kingdom Viridiplantae; phylum Streptophyta; class Magnoliopsida; order Asparagales; family Iridaceae; genus Iris; species Iris pallida. Next base: position 6,675,978 of record JANAVB010004399.1, on the reverse strand, counting down.
AGAACTGTTAAAGTCAGTTTCTTCTAGAGGGAATATATTAAGAATTTGCTGGATTGATTTATCAGCTTTCTTCAGCCCCCTCGTCCTCATCAGAAGATTCAACGTTAACCTCATCCACAATATTAATTACTCCAGATGAAGATGCCTTCTTCAAAGTGAAAGATTCTTTCATTTTTTTCAAACGTCGAGATATATTAATTTGTTCAAGTTCGATTGAACCAAGCTTAGAAATGATCGAAACAAGTTGATCTGAATTCTTCGATAGTTGTTCTTCAAACATGCGCATCATACGCGGAATGAAGGTTTAATTTGAAGCTGGCATCCAATTTTCTACCTCTTCTACATGTTCCATACAAGTAGACGTCTTTCTCCAGTACTACAAAATAAAATAAGAAAACTATTCTATGTATTTCAGAATAAATAATAGTTGAAATAAGAAAACTATTATATATATAACAAGAGAAAAGTATAAAAAGTTAGGAAGATGAAAATACAAATAAATTTTGGGACTAACAAAAAATCTACTAGCCGTTTGAAAGGTTATCATGAAAGGTTATCATGATTAACAATTTGAGGAACTCTAGAAGAGGTTTAATTCCGCTGGTACTCCTCGTTGTTCGAGGAGGGCTCGACGAAGTCCGTCGCGAACCGGAACTTCTTCTTCTTTCCTTCTTCATCTTCGTTTCTCCTTCCACCACCACTACCATGGCTTGTAGCTTTATAACCAAAATATTAAATTGTTAGATGAAACAAAAAAAATTACGGAAAGATTACTAAATCAAAATAACACATATTCATAGAAAATATGAGACTAAATATGAAAATGTTTCAAAAGCAACACCACAATTTTACAACAACTAAGCAGACTATGCTAAGTAATAACTAAAATTTGAGATTCTGTCTTCCTTGAATTTAATTTACACACAGAAGAGATTTGAGAGAACGAGCTTTTATCGGCTTCCTACCCCTCTTCTTCCTCTGAATTCTTCCCTTACTATTTTCCACATTGTCGACAGAATTTTCGTCCTTGTCGTCGTCGGTGTCATCATCTAGATCGCCACCAGCTATCGGAGCATCGGTGGTGTCATCGTCTACATCACCTCCAGTCAAGGACACATTATGTCCTTCCTTTTTTGGCATATTGTTATATATACGTAGTTGCACAAAATATTAAATTGGATGGACGAAAGAGAAAGTAAATATGAGTTAATTTAGGATGTTTATTGAAAAAATTGTATTGAAAAATGACCTGCTATAGCAAGTTAACAAGAGGTCAAAAGTCAAAAACAGCATTAAATGATGTCTCCTACGTTATTTAATCTGAACCATTGGATCAACATCTAATGGTTCAGATTTGGGATGTATCGATACATCCCAAAAGGATGGATGTATTGTAGATATGTGTGTGTGTGTGTGTGTGTGTGTGTGTGTGTGTGTGTGTGTGTGTGTGTGTGTGTTTGTGTGTGTGTGTGTGTGTGTGTATGTGTGTGTGTGTGTGTGTGTGTGTGTGTGTGTGTGTGTGTGTGTGTATGTTTAGGTGCTTATAAGGATTTTAAGATTTATTTTTTTGTAAGTAAGATACACATACGGTGGTAATTGAAGAATTAAAAAATTATTAATTACGTGAGATTGTACATACGACTTAGATGGCTTTCCTTGCACCGTTTTCAAGTCTTTTTTATCTATTTTTTCTATATAATAGAAAACTTTGGTGGTGAAACTTTTGAATTACTAAAATACTCTTGAGTATTTCATAAACATGTTCTTATTATGTTAACTTGCATGTCATTTATGTTTAAGAGTCAAAGCAATAAAGTTTGCATACTATTGTCACGACCCGCACCCGCTAAAAGGGCACGTGATGCGACAACGCCCAGCCCTCACCGGAAAAAACGGCATGGAACGCTGTGGATTCTCTAGTCTGACAACAGTTTATATATATATAACAAAACCTGTCGAGAATATAGTCAACTCCGAACGGAGGACAAGCAATGAATATATATAAGTACTCAATCACAACTCTAAGACGATAAGTAAAGACTGAAAGATAAAGACAACAAGACGATAAAATATAACCTGTCAAGTCCAAATACAAATAATATACAAGTCCAGTCTCTAATACAGTCCAAAAGTAATACAGTCTCAAAAGTAACTGGAGACAAAGTCCAGTACAAAGACCTACTCTAACTAAACAAGTGGTATGGTCTCGTCAGGCGGAGCTACGCCCTGCGGGACCAAGTCTAGGCCCACTACGTCGTCCGGACCGTAGTAGGTACTGCAATCTCCCTCGTCGGCATCTGTAATATTTTATCAACAGTCCAGTCAGGATGGAACGAGTACATATATCTCATAACAGATCTCAAGATAGAATAAAAGCTATAAGACTGTAAATAGAGCATATACAATAAATCATGGAGTGTACATGTATGTATCATGGCATGGTAAGCTGTAAAGCTAGAGCTAGAACAAGAAAGTAGAACTGAATCATGGCATGTACACAAATCAAGGTAAGCTATATATCCAATGTGTGTGAGTAATAGTTTCAGCTTGTGATCGGCTTGGGTACCTGTCAAGAATCGGCCTGGCTAGTCATAAGTGCGGTATATGACTCACACTGTTCGGGAATGCGGGATGGATCTGATCACAGGCCTACGCTACTACTCCCCCTACCCCAACTGGTAGAATGGATCCAAACAGGACACGTCACTGCACGGGATTCTAATGAGAAGGTAGCTAGCCTTCTCTAGAATCAGTGACCATATATTGAGCAAGAGCTACAAGGGTGCTTGCACAATACATCCCAACCTAAGAAGGAGAAAACATCTCTCGTCGGGATCCAAGAATACCAATCCGTGAGAACCATGTGTCGGAAATAAGCATATCAACACTAAGTACATGAATCATAACAGTTATCATAAATTGGGAATAAGTATCAGAGAATGTACTCGCCTGTAAGATGATAAAATATGTCGACCGGATCAACTGCAGTGTCTCGAGGACCTATAGAGAACAAGACGTATCAATACTATGTTTAGGAAGTAAAGTTAAATCAAATTAAATCCTATTTAGTCATTCTAGGTCAAGACATGTCTAGTCGGGTCAATCTTGGTCATGGGAGAACATTAGAAGTCATCCGAATCAAACTAGGTCGAAAACTGGCTTACCGTTGACTTTTGGTCAACGGGTCAACTCTGGTCAACTCTAGGTCAACCCTAGGTCACTGGTGACTAATAGTTGACTTTTAGTCAACTGTCCAAGTTAAATGGAATTTGGAACTAAATTGGGTAAAGTGTTGACCCATAGTTGACTTTTAGTCTAAAAAGTCAATCGTGGTCAACCGGGTCCAAGACTAGGTTTACACGGCTTATTCTACTCATTACCAACCTATACAACCCATATCCAAGTCCATCTTGGACTTCAAACTCAAATTCTCGGCCGTAGGCCAATTCCTTAATTTACCCTTTTTAGGGTAAATTTTTAGCCTAGGTGGAAACCTAGTTAGCCTACCTACGCTTAGTATTTTGACCCGTGCTCCCTAGGGTAGTAGGGTACTATCCTATAGGTTCGTTATCTACCAAAATACCTAGATAAAGTGGACGTCTAGTCCACCTTACGGCCCGTTGCAGATATCTTGAATATTTCAAGATACGCACTGATACGACGTGATACCGGCGCCCTACGACCCCGATTTCCACTCGGGAGCTTACCCGCAAAATCTAATTCACATAACCTAGGCCTACGTCAAGTTTCGTCGCAATCCGACGCTCCGAGCTCAATTTCCCCTTCTAACTCGATTTCCTATATTTGTGTATCTATCATTCTACTTCTCAATCTCCTTCTACTTCCTATTCTTCTAATCTTCCTCCTTCTAACCCTCCTTCCTATTCTTCTTCTCATTTCTAACTCTTCTCATTCTCTTCCCTCTTCCTATTCTTTTTCTCATTTCTAACTCTTCTTATTCTCTTCCCTCTTCCTATTCTTCTTCCTTTCTCTTCTATTTCTAATTTTTCTAACTTCTTAAACTCTCTAACTTTTCCCTACTTTATTCTTCATTTCCCTCACTAATATATATCTATCTATACCTATATATATATATATATATATATATATATATATATATATATATATATATATATATATATATATATATATATATAGGTAGGGGGGTTTTAGTGTGGAAAAAGGAGGGGGAAATGATGGTTTAAAGGGGGGCTGCTCCCATTGCTGCAGCTACTGCTGCTCCCTGCTATTGCTACTGCTACTGCTCCCTACTGCTGCTGCTGCAGCTGCTCTCCACTGCTGCTGCTGCTGCAGCTGCTCTCCACTGCTGCTGCTGCAGTTCATTCTTCTTCTTCTTCTTTCACTTCTCCTCTTCTCACCTCTATATATATATATATATTTTTTTTTCTCACCTCTATATATATATATATATATATATCTATATATATACATATCTATCTATCTTTATATATATATCCATATATCAAATCCTCTAACCACCTATCTATATATATACACACACACATCTCTACATATATATATAAATACACACACACATATAGATACATATATATACACACAACCATATATCTATATATATACATATACACATATCCATATATATATATATATATATATATATATATATATATATATATATATATATATATATATATCTAAATTCATACACACACACACACAAACTATCACTCACACACACACAAACACACGCTCTCACCACCACTCTCCATGACACAACACCACCACCACCATCATTCTCTCATCCTCACACAAATACACATATATATATATATATACCATTCAAAATATAAAAACCCCAAATTAATCCTTAACCTAGATTTTAGGGAACCCTACCAATCCTAGGGGCAAAGTGTAGAGAATTTACTTCTCAACATTTATTGTGAAGACATTAATGCAAAAGAGTAAATGAAGGAGGGATTAAATTCATACCTAAGCTTAGGTTTCCTTGGAGGAAAGAAAGGGGCTTGGGGAGAAGGAGTTTAGAGAGAGAGAGAGTTTGACTTGTGAAGGAAAAGGGGGGGTGCTCCTAGTCTTGGCCGGCCCATGGGGGGTGAGGGAATGGGTTTGGGTTTGGTTTTTGGGGATCCAATAAGCCTTCTATCCATTAGACTTAGGTTTGGTTCAAAATGAATTCGGTTTGGTTCGATTTATTCTAAATACAAATTAAGCCTCTAAAAAGACTAATTAAGTCATGGAAATAGGTTTTATAGTTTCTAGCCTAATTATGATAGTGTGCGGGCCAAACACAGCTAGTTTGTGGGTCCCACTAGGGTCCAGGCTACCCGGATCTCCAAATTGAGTCCGAATTGGATAAAATTCAAACCGACTCAAATAAATTCCTAAAAATCATATAAAATCAAATAAAATTCCTAAAATATTATAAAACTTGAAAATGACGAAAATACTCCTAATTTGAAAACTGGGGGTGACAACTATAAAGTTTCTTTTTTTCATACAACTCTTTATGTTCCAATAGTAATAAATTTTTCTGTACTTGCCATTTTCCAAAGGTTATTATTCTCAATAAAAAAAAATTTAAAAAAAAGAACAAAATTCGTACTTCGAATCTCTCGGCATTGTAAAAAGAAAGCACACACACATGAATAGTCACTTGAAAATACGGAAAGAAAACAGCTAACCTTATGATATTCTAATTAAAATATGTGCAAAGCACATACATGTAGACTAGTATATATAATGTGCACACACAATAAAAAATTGGTTAAAAATAATTTAAATTAAAATATGTAATAAATAACAATGTCATGTGTGATCGAACCTACCCAGTGTCACGATCCGCACCCGCTTTTTAGGATACGAATGCGTGTCCAAGCCAGCCTACGCCGCAGTGTTGACGGTAGAACGCTGTCAAGGCCATGATGCTCAATATCACATAAATGATAACTTTATTGCTCATTCACATTTCTAAATTGATTACAACATTTGCAAGAAATATAAATAAAAAGAAATACAAAGTCTCACAAAATCTATTACAACAATTTAAGCTATCTAACTAGTTTCCAGATTTTGGCCTGCAAGGACACCCGTGTCTCCCCAATGCTAATAGTAGTCGCAGACAACCTGAAAAATGTTAATTTTTTAGTCAGGAAAGGAACAAGCACACATATGACAGCCATCCGAGACATAACAGAATCACAGAACATGAAAATAACATATGAGAATAAAACTAGCATCATGGTATAATGGAAAAGAACAGGTAACTCCACTGACGAGAAATAACTACTAGAAAGCAATATGTAAAGCAGGGTGACATGGCAACTGGAAAATAAACAAGATGAAATAACTGAAATAAGAACTATCTACGTGTTTTAAAATATCAATTTCGACGTGTGAACGGCTAAGGGGTAAATCCGACACGCTGCACGTGTCGTGTGCAGCTGCTATCAGTCAAGATCAGACATTTTGGAATGGAATGGGTAGTTCACACGTCTACTAAGATATTTTTCTGCTCAGCTAGTACTCATGGATTCAAGTCGCAGGCATGGTAATCATGTAAATGACAGTCAAGAAGTATAATAAATCCATGATACTAATCTCCATGTGACGAGTGTGTCAACAAACAGCAAGACATGTATAACATGTAAAGGAACCATTAGAAACGAAAACAATCAGTATATGCACTTGTCTGGGGTCCTTTGCTGGTGAAATACCATCTCGTTGGGTCTAGAATAGTCCGGTGGCTAGGATCGATGTAAAGTTTTTCGAAATTCGCTTGGAGATAGGAAACGATCAATTAGTCATGGTCATGATTGATGATCGAGAGAAAGACATAAATAACATGTATAACTATTTTGAAAAATAATTATTATATTTAAAACTATGTTTATACTAGTCAAATACTTTTAGATAAATATTTAAAATCTAAGAAATCCTTTAGGAAAAAGTAATTTACATTTATTTAGAAAAGAAACATTAAAACTATTTAGAAAATATTTATGGTACCTTGGAACTATATTTTATTAGTTAAAATATTTTAGATAGTTACCTGAAAATTCTAGGAGAATTATTTTAGGGCAAAAATCATAATTTTGTCAAAATACATCTTTAGGTCAAAACTATAGTTTAAATAGATAGAAAGTATTATAACAATATTTCTAGGGTTTTTACGTCTAATTTGAAAATCAGTATATAGGCCAAGCTTAAATACAATATTTTTGTGACAATTATAATTTGGAAAATATAGTGTATATATATATATATATATATATATATATATATATATATATATATATATATATATATATATATATATATATATATATATATATATATATAGGGAAAACGGGATATGAATATAGGCTCATACTCTTATATGAGCTATCCCACGTGGCTTCCATGTGGACCAATAAAAACAAAATGACTTGGAAAAGAAAATTTAAATAGATAGAAATAAAAGATCTCATGAAGATTTGATAAATACTAACTTACCTATTTTTTTCTTAGGAACTTACCAAATATATTTGTCTAGGAATTTAAATAGGAATAATGTCATTTGTCCCTCCAAATTAGAATTAAATTAACATTAAAATTAATATTAATATTAATTTTAACATTAAAATTAAAATTAATGTTAACATTAATATTAACATTAAAATTAATATTAACATTAACATTAACATTAACATTATCATTAAAATTAATATTAACATTAACATTAATATCAATATTAATATTAATATTATAATTAATATTAATATTAACATTAATATTAAAATTAAAATTAAAATTAAAACTAACAATAATATTAACATTAAAATTAATACTAATATTAACATTAACATTAATATTAACATTAATATTAACATTATGGGATCCTCTATTTCTATCTATTTAAATTCCTAGACAAACATATTTGGTAAGTTCCTAGGCAAATATATGATAAGTTATTATTTATCAAATCATTTATGGTATATTTTATTTCTATTTATTTAAATTTTCTTTTCCATGTCACTATGTTTTTATTGGTACACATGGAAGCCACGTGGAATGGCTCATGTAATAGTATGAGCCTATGGCTCATATCCCGTTTTCCCATATATATATATATATATATATATATATATATATATATATATATATATATATATATATATATATATATATATATATATATTATATATAGTTTTAAAATAAATAATAAAAATAACAACAATAAAATACAAATTCTATTAATTATCTAGCAAAATATTTCCTAGCTACATGTTAACAAAAGTTTTTACTAAATATCTAGTAACCCATATTTAACCTATCACTTAACAAAATATTTATAATAACAAAATCCAAATAAAATTGGTATAATTACTGACTAACATAAAATCTAATTAATTAAAATATTAATCAACTATCTATATGTAATAAAGCAAAACTCTTTTCCTTTTCTTTCTCTACTGGCTTTAGCCCACAGCCTATCACAGTCCAATATTCTAAATATAATAGCCTATATATATATATATATATATATATATATATATATATATATATATATATATATGGGGGAGCGGATCAAAGGCCCCGTCCGCGGAGCCCCATCGAAGCCCCGCCCTCCTACACCATCGGATCGCGCGGGGTCCGCATGGGGCCCGCGCGAGCCCGCGCGATCCAACGGCTAAGGATCGCGGGGGCTTCGGCGGGGCTCCGCTGGCGGGGCTCCCGATCCGCTCCCTATATATATATATATATATATATATATATATATATATATATATATATATATATATATGATACTCATACATCCTGTTAAAGATACCATAACTAAAGCTTAAGTTTTAAAAGTAAAGGCCAACACAGGGACAGAGAGAGAGAGTGTTCAGAAAGAAAATTTGGGAAAAGAGGGGTGAGAGGAAAAGAGGGGAGAAGGAAGCGTCGCTCACCTTCGAGGTTCGGCGAGGAGCTCTTCAATCGACGGCGAGGAAGCAACCGCACAGTGGAGAGGCAGACCCGGCGCGCGGAGGAGAGAGCTCGGCACGACGGCGGTTCCTCTCATCGCGGAGCCCTCGAGCGGTGGAGTTGGCATCCGGAGAGATCGGGAGCGCGTGTTGATGGGCGCGCACAGAGAGCTTCACCACGGAGGAGAGTCGCGCCCGTGGCGGCGCCGCTACTGCTATGGTTCGACGCCAGATCGGCGTACGCGGAAGTCCGAGGAGGAGAGGCCGTGGCTAAGCGGAAAGGAAAGCCGGCGTCGACCTGGCGCGAAGGTGCGCGGCGCCAGGGTGCAGATCGGCCGTTGGTGGCGCATCACCGGTTTGGGCACAAAAGGCGGCCGGAGGATGGCGCACCTGACACTGGCAGGGACGACGACAAAGCAGGCGCGGCGGAGAGTCTGCCGACTCGAAGTGGAATCGGCCGATGCGGCATCGACGCGGAAACGCTAGTGCCTCCGTGTCCTTGGCAAGGCTCTGGGGATGAAATCAAAGCTGGTGGGCACGGCACAACGGTTGTCCAGTGGCGATGGCTCGGCTAGGTTAGGGTTTTGCTGTAAATTTGTATATTTAATGGATGTCATGTCCCGTTGCTTGGACACAGCGGGGATGATTTTGTGGGCCGAGTCCGGTGTGTCGGACCCATGGAGTTTGTATACTGATGTATGAAATGGTGTGGTGGACACTGACACGACGACACGGTGGTGTTGGCTGTGGTTATTGGTGGTTGCGGTGGAGGTGGTGGCTTGGATAGGAGGGTGGTGTCAGAGGCGATGACAGCAAGGATCGGTTGTAGCGGGGTGCTGACTCCCTGACAAAGGAGAGGGGACGGCTGTAGGGTTATGGTTTGTATGGAAAAAAGGATCGGCTACTTCCTTCTCTTATATATCCAAGCTTTGGATATACGTTAATTTTTTTTTAGGGATTAGGAAGGATCGAAATTGAGTTTGGATAGAATCTAAACAAACAGATAGGTAGTCGACTAATAGGTAAGGTTTTGGATTCAAAGAATTGCCTTATGACCCCTTGACCTATGTTTGGTAGGAAGGATGAAAAAGTGGAAGGAAGAAAAAAGATAAGGATACATTTTTTTTTTATATGGAAATGAAAGATCATTTTCTTCCTTTGTGTTGGTAGTAAGGATGGAAAAGATAAGAGATGATTTTTTCATGAAAGAAAAAGTGGAAGGAAAGAAAGTAAAAAATATAGGGTTTACCAATTCTACCCTCAACTAAAAACACTTATCTACCATTTGACTTCATAAATAATTTTTAAATAATACATTCATATGGGGGTATAATTGTTAATTAATACAAGTCTCCAGTTTTTCTTCCACTTTTTCTCCCACTTTTGGGAGGATTGGATTTCTTAGGTTATGAGGGAAAAGTAATCCCTCCACTTTTCCTTCCTTCCTATTTTCCTTCCATACCAAACAAGAGAAAATGAATCTTTTCCTTCACTTTTTCCTCCTCTATTTTACTTCCTTCCACTTTTTCCTCCTACCAAACACAATTTTATACGAAACCATTTTCATAAGCTTTTACTAAAATAATATTTATAATTAATTTTAGTCAAAACCAAATAAAATTCGATGCTATAATAAATCATATAATATCAAATCCGAATCAAATAACTTTTAACCAAAACCCGTCTAATCTCGATCTATTAACGATTGTCATAATAATGTTGAAAGTAATATTTGGTATTATCAGTAATTTAAATCGCATATACTTCAAATTCAAAATTCAAAATTAATAATTGATTAACACAATACTTTTACAATAATATTTCTAGATTACCAAATAATGTAAAAAAAAAACACACACACACACACACACACATATATATAATATATATATATATATATATATATATATATATATATATATATATATATATATATATATATATATATATATATATATATATTCAAAAGTTTATCTAAATTAGTTGGACATAACCCCTTTTTATTGTTCAAATATTTATAACATTTACAACCATTTTTGAAACCACTGTTTTGAAAGTCAACCATCTTTTGAAATTCGTAACAAAACTCAAGGATAAATATTTTATCAGATCGTAAATTTGAAAGGTAGTTTTGATAGCAGAAATAATCATAAGATGCTATTCACAAAGCCTTGATAAAAATTAACTTTTAAGCGAAATAAAAAAAATACTAGTAAAAATTGAAAAATTCGGGAAGGGGAGCTACACCCAGCCACGAAGAATATTTTTCACCTTAACCACACAAGCAGGGTCGGTCCTGAGATTCAAAGGGCCATGAGATTCAAAGGGCCATGTTCAAAAACTGAATATAAGACCATGTTTATGTTAAAAAAAATTAATGTCATATATTAATGATGCTAAATTTAATTTAATTCTTCTTAAAAAATGACCAATGTTTATAAGTAAAAATTAATAAAAAATATCGCTTAACTTCCATGTATTGAGAAGAATTATATTGATCGAACGACTATAACATCGAAATATTTGAAACTACTACTCAAATCTACAAAATCTACATAAATTCATTTGTAGAAGAAGCTTGTTAGCAAAGAGAAGATGAAACATGTTAATCAAAATTTTCAATATACATGCTAAGAAGAAATTTTTTTGATTCAAATACATTTTGGTTTGAATCATCTTTTTTTTTAAAAAAAAAAATCGTGTTTTACTTGATTATGTTAAAAAATATACCAAGTTGTTTTTTTCCAATTAAGTTCCAACCTTATATTTATTTTTTGCAAATGCTACAAGTTTCTGGCATATAAAAGCTATTTTAACAAAACAAATTCAAATAATACACATCGGAAAAAAATTTAAAAACTACATTTATCCCAAAAAAAACTTGTGTTCTACTTCTAATTAAAATTTGTTCAACAATATATCTATTTATTGAAACATGTATTCTTTTCTAGCAGAAGCTAGAAATTTTTGGATATAAAAACTATTTTTTTAAAAAAATATTAATAAAATGGAGATGTAAGTGATTGAACCTTGTACATCCCACGTACAAAACAAGCTCTTTTTCACTTGAGTTGCATTAATAAATTCTCAAATTTAACTCACTACAACAAAAAACTCTTTTAATGACGGCTAAAAAGCGTCATTAATGACGTACCATGACGCTTTTTTTTTTCACAGCAACCGTCATGAAAACGGGTGTTATAAATATTTTTTAAAAGCGTCATAAAATAACCGTCATGAATATGATGAGTTTCTGCTACACTTATTTTCAGCATAGTTTGAAAGCGTTATGAATAGATAATCTGTATAGACTCAATTCAGCACATTTATAACGCTCAATTCTGCATATTTATATATTACTTTCCAAAAAACTATAGAACAATGCTCAATGTTGCTCAATTAAATTTCAAAACATTCATTTTGGACCATATTCACAAGAAAACATCTAAATGTTATAGAGTACCATTTAATCCAATTACAAATATATACATAATATATATCACCATCTTCATTACATTTTTTTCAAAATAGGACATCCAAATACATATATTTACAACTACTACTAGTAAGTAGACCCTCAAAACTATTAGTACATTAGCTTCAACTTTGAGCACATCAAAACTGTCGGCACCACGTAGCAAAACCCTGAAAAAGATTAAAAAAAACTTAGTTTGAATTAGAGGAAGATCTAACTAAGCTAGTTTGATCAAAATACAACACGGTTGGCTCAGAGTGCATAGTAAAGGATCTGCAGGAGCAAAGCTGCCATGTAAAACCAAGTTAACCGCACCTGCAAATTGTAGACACAGTCCAGAAAATGACCAAAGTAAGGTAAAAAAATAGTAGGATCAAAATACATAAGGTTGGCTCATAGTGCATAGTAGAACTACAGAAAATGCCATGTAAAAACAAGTTACATGCACCTGCAAATTGGAAAAACCGTCGAGAAAATGACCAAAGTATGGTAAAAAATAGCAGGATCAAAATACATAAGGTTGGCTCAGAGTGCATAGTAGAACTGCAGGAACAAAACTGCCATATAAAAACAAGTTAACCACAACTGCAAATTGTAGGTATGTAGACAATAAAGTTGTAGGTATGTAGACAATAGAATAGAAAAAAATTGTTTGCAGTGAAATATGGGTTGTGAATTTGGTTTTCCAATTGAAACATGCCCTGTTCCTTATATTTCAGCTAAGGTAAATATCTGGAAAGTATGGCCAACAAGGATAAGCCAGTGCCCAACAAGGATAGAACTGCAAGTACGTCGATATTTATCCCATAAAGAGTGTACAAAGAATAAAATGATGATAAGCCAGTGCCCAACAAGGACAATCGGTATGCCTTGTTTGAAAGATTTCTTGACACAACTGGAAGAACACCAAGCACTGCCACAATCAAAATCTGAAAAATAGACAATTACAAATCTTGGGGAGCTCAATAAGCATTTAATTTGAGTAGTGTGGCTGATGAACACCTTAGATTTCCTGTTAGAAATGCTAACTCAGTATCATAATCAAACTTTATGCTCATGAACCACCCAGTACAAATTACATGACACTTAAAAACAAGATCTATAAAGGTAATTAAGTTGAAGTTGGATAATCATATAGCCAACTCATTAGGGTCATCAAAATTGAAGTAAAGTCTCAATGTCGGTGGTAGGTCCAGACAAATCCAAAACTCCCTTACAAACTTAAATTTATATGCAAATTTATCTAATGTGTTTTCTTATCTCAGAATTTACCATTAGTATATACTGTCCAAAATATTAGAGAATATTGAATAAGTGCATTGCTGAATATAGTAAAGCAAGTAAAGCATTTAAGGTTTTTGAGCTAATGCTCTCACGAGGTCATAAACCAAGTACTGTTACTTACAACATCTTGATCTTTGGCTTTTGTATGTGTGGAAAGGTTGATAGAGCTAGACACCTTTTTGATGAGATGCCTTGTAAGGGATTGCAGCAAACACTTGCTACTTACAATATTATTTTAGATGGATTATACCGTGCTGGAAGAGTTGCTGACGCAAAAGAAATACAAGATAAAATGATTGCTTCTGGAACTTCCCTAGAACTCCACACCTATCATATAATATTACGTGGACTTTGTAGAAATCACCACATTGATGAGGCCATGAATCTGTTGGACACTCTATCATGTCAGAAGGAAAAACTGGAAGCTACGACCTTCAATATTTTAATTGAAGGAATGTTTCAAGTTGGTAAGGTTAATGCAGCAAAGGATCTCTTTAACTCTATTCTTGCAAATGACAGTGTCACCAGATGTTGCAACATACACTATAATGATGAACGGCCTTATTAAAGAAGGGTTGTTGGATGAGTTTGATGAGTTGTTTTTGTCAGTGAAGAATGATGGTTACTCTTCAGATTCTGCTATGCTTAATGCTATTGTTAAGGGCTTGTTGGAGAATGGTACGTAAACAGAGCTATGGGGTTTCTTTCAGAAATGGATAAAAGTAAATTTATCCTTGAGGCATCAACTGCGGCATCCATAGTGGACCTAATCTCAAAGGACGGACATTGTCATCATTATATGAAAGTGCTTCCTAATTTTTCTCAACATTGTGCGAAGAGTATTGAGATTAATATCGACTCGTCGATATCAGCATTGATACAAAAAATTTCTGAATAAACACCAAAATGGGGTTTATATAAAAAATTTCACTTGTAAACTTATTACCTCCGGCGATCGGCCACGTAGTCCGCAGCCTCCTCCAGCATCCTCGGCGCCGCCAGCTTCCTGCACCCCGGCACCAGCCGCCTCCACGAGGCAGTCGAAGAGGCCGGACGGCGGGTCTTTCTTGTACGCGTCGGCCACGGACCCGAAGACCGATCGGAGGAGGAGAGCCGAAAGTCCCGTGCGTATCGGCATGCATCTCAAAAAAAGAAATATCTAAGTGATTATTTACGAGCAAAGAGTATATATACTCACTAAAGATATTATCTGTTCCAAACATTCGTCCGGAAAAATCAAGAGTCTCCCTGACAGTCATCTCTGCATGGTGTAGATCATGCTGGCTAACATATACAGACACGTGTCGACCACCGGAGAGGCCGAGTTCTTGTCCATTGTACATGACCTTTCCTGTGAGCTAACATGCAGCAAAATGTCAATTTGGGAAAGAGAAAAGGGGTTGGAAGAGTAATTAAGAAATTTTATGAAGCTAAAATTCGTGTCCATATCTTGAAAGCACAGGGGAAAGCTGAAGTTTTTATATTTTTTTTTAAAAAAAACTTACTTTTAAGGTGGGATCAAGTTTTCTGGATAATGCTCTCAAGAATGTTGATTTTTCTGATCCTGGTGGTCCAAGAACAAGTGTCATCCTGACAAAGAAATAATAAAAAAAATTATTAGCCAACAAATGTAGGAATATCAGGTGTTAAATGGGCCGGCCGGCCGCCTCCACCTCCGTCTGCCGCCGCCACTGCTGCTCGCCACCGCGCCCAAACCGTCCGTGCACGCGCTCGGCCCGCCGCAGCTCGCCAGCATGCTGCCCGCCCACGCCCGCCCGCCCCCGCTCGGCCGCTCCCGCCCGCACCCGTGCCTACAGTAGCCGCCGCTACTCGCCACGACGCCGCACACCTGTGTATCAGTATACTTAGGGTTTCGACAAGCCCTCTCCATCTTCTCCACCCTTTCTAACTAGGTTTAGGGTTTTGGATTAGGGTTAGGGTTTTGGAGTTGGGGGAAAGGAAGGAGAAGAAGAGAAGGAGAGGAGGGTGTTGCTGAAAGGAGGAGACGAAAGGAGGAGGGAGACGAAAGGAGTTGGGGGAGAGGAGGAAGACGAAAGGAGGAGAAGGGGAAGACCAGAACCAGAGGGAGAGAAAAAATTATGTTGAAGCGCGGGATTTTGTCAAAAAATGAACTTAACAAATATTACAAGTTTGCCACCGCTCTAAACTATTAATAAAGCTTTGTTTTATAAACGTTATAAAAAGCCCAGAATTAGCCCAAACCGTCATAGAAAAAAGGTATTTTTCAACTTAATAACGCTTATGTATCAGCCGTCATTAAAACTCCTTATCGAGCGTCATTAAAAGGGTTTTTTGTTGTAGTGACTATACATTATAAAACTACTATAACAACGAACTTCCAAAATTGAGAGCCCTCTATATTAGAAGGCCCTATTCGGTCGTTCTCTCGCTCCAGAAGAACCGCTCCAGAAGAACATGCTAGGGCCGGCCCTGCACACAAGTTAGAGATGTTTGGCTATAGTTAGATAGTATTAGGCAGTTAAATAATTAGTTAGTGTTGTGAAACCCTTATTATTCACCATTATGTCATGAGTTACACATGACCCTTGGGATCATGTAACTCATGACCCTTGGGTTATGTAACTCATGACCCTTGGGTTGCCCTTTATCCCTATATATATGGCCCTTGTCATATGATGAAATAAGAAGAAAAAAGATTATTCTACGATATCTAGTATCCCTTCAAACACGTTATCAGCACGATTGCTGAAGTAAGGAGAATCGACGTCCAGATCTCGACGTCATCCTTCCTTTTTTCCCTAGTCGATCCGACCAGAGGCTGGTAACACTTCTTAAATTTTTTTTTTTTTACAAATTAATTGTTTGAATGAAAATTAGCAATATATATCTAACAATCTAAGAGTGATATTCTTTATATTGCTATGCCTATTTTTATGTTCTTCCATCACATTCACCTCCCTTCCTGTAGTTTCAAACTAGATGGCAAACGGCTTTGTTTTTTAGCACTTAACATTAGTTGTTTGAGGAAGTATTCTTTAGTCAGAACACTTCTTATGCCATACGATCAGAATTTTCTTTTTCTGTCAGTAATAACTGAGTTTGGGACTGCTAGGAAGTAATAAATTTGAAGTCTGAGCTGCGCTGCTGAAGATTGTTGGGATGATATGATTGTTGGAATCATCTTTCATTAGATGAATGATTAATTGTTTGTATATGTTACAGTTTCAGCACTTGATATATTTAAGCTACTTAATATGTTATCTCCTAAACAAATACCACAATGAGAGAATGTATTATATCATGTAAATTTATACTAGTGAATTTTATTAAGTATCAAGATTCAGGAACCCCCTCCCCCTCCCTCCACTGGGTTTGACAGATTGCATATTAGCTTCTGGACTGAACTGTTTTATTAAGCACCGTGGTATTTTTATTATGAGCTCTGTAACATTTATGATTATGCATAAATATTTAATTTTAATTTATGCATGTTTTTTACTTGATAGATAAAATGGCCAAAATAGCGAGTGTCGATTTCGAAGTACTAGATGCTGCTGGAAAAAATTATTTGAGCTGGCACGTGGACCTGAAGTTCCACTTACGTGCCCAGGGCTTATTAGCCATAATTTCAACTCCTCTTCCATCGGCTCCGGCTACTGGTACGAAAAATACAGCAGACACTGTTGTGGTTGTTTCTACAGTGAACGTCTCTGATATAGATAAGGCGAAAGCCATTATCTACATCAGGAGACACATTGATCGGACCCTGAAGGCCGAATACCTCACTGTAGAAGACCCAAAGGAATTGTGGACAGCACTGGAGGACCGCTATAAACATCAAAAAGATGTAATCCTCCCATGTGCAAGGTATGAGTGGGAAAACCTTCGACTTCGGGACTTTAAGTCCGTAGCTGAGTACAACTCAGCTCTCCATAATATCACCTCACGCCTGAAGTTGTGTGGTGAAGAAGTCTCAGAGTATCGCATGTTGGAAAAAACTTATACATCCTTCCACGAGAAGGACGCAATCCTCATGCAACAGTACCGTGAACGAAAGTTCAAAAAGTACTCTGAATTGTACTCCACCCTGATGATGGCAGAGCAAAACAGAGAACTTCTCTTGGCCACTCATAACCTACGCCCTGTAGGCTCAGCTCCTCTCCCAGAAGCTCATTTTTCTTCCAAGAAGCAGAAGAAAAATAAGGACAGATCTATCATGGGGAATGCCTATAAGAGGTCGGCCAGAAGTCCACCCCAGAACAACTTTCATCCCCAGAGCAGCAAAAGTGGGGCAAAGAAGAAGTGGAAGAAGACCACAGAACTGATGTCCATTTCCAAGAAAAATTGGGAGAACAAATGCCACAAATGTGGCATGACTGGACACTGGTCCAGAAACTGTCGCACCCCGCGACATCTACAAAATCTATATCAAGCGAGCCAGAAGTATCAAGTTGAAACAAATCTGGTAGAAAAGCAGCCGTCTACTCAGTTCTCGGCAGAAGACTTCGAGAATGACGACCTACTCGACTAGAGCCACTATCTTATTTCATGCTTTTAAAAACTTGTTGCCGTATTTTCATATTATGCTTTTTTTAAAATTTTTTGAAAAATGATATTTATTCTTACATTTGACAAAGAAAATTTTACGAAGTCTCTCCGAATAGGCTTACCTATTTGGGTATGATGTCAGAAAGAACTTGAGGCTTGATATTTAATTGGTCCCCGGTGACCTTCCTTCCTCATTTTCCCGCCTGGTCATATTCACGTAGAGCTACCGAAAGGGGATGACCGAATATTTTTTTTTGCTCAAATTGTATTTATAAATTATGCATTTTTGCAAGCAACTTATTGACCTCTCTATATCGGCCCGTCGATCGATATAAAAAAAAAATTTAACAAAAATTGTATTTCAAAACCGTTGTTTTAATTACGATGGTTTGTTCTTGTTTTTTCATAGATCTATAGATGAAGTGTGAATGCCTTGTGGACAGCGCCTCGACGCACACAATCCTTCGAGAAAAAAGCTATTTTTATAGCTTATATGATTATGACGGTCCCGTTATTACGATATCAGGACTATCAAACATAATAGAAGGATCTGGTGAAGCAATTATATTGCTCCCAAATAAAACAAGACTAATAATAAAAGATGCACTATTCTCTCCTAAATCAAGTAGGAACCTCATAAGTTTCAAGGACATTCGTTTAAACGGATATCACTTAGAAACAAATGAAATAAATGAGGCAGAATATCTGTATGTTACTCGTCTAAAAGATGGTTCAAAAACTATCTTAGAACGATTCAAGGGACTCCCGTCGGATCTCTATCATACTCATATTCAATCAACAGAAGCTAACATGATTGTGCACCAGAAGTGTCATTCATCGACAAAATTTAAACTTTGGCATAATAGACTGGGTCACCCAGGATCAGCTATGATGAAACGAATCATAAGCCAATCCAGTGGACACAACCTGCAGAACCTGAAGATTCTTCAGAAGTATGATTACTCGTGTCTACCTTGTTTTCAAGGCAAAATTATAACGAGACCATCCCTTTTGAAAGTGTGACTAGAGTCTCCTAGCTTCTTAGAGAGAATTCATGGAGACATTTGCGGACCTATTCATCCCGCAAGTGGTCCATTTAGGTACTTTATGGTACTTATCGATGCATCTACTAAATGGTCTTATGTGTGCCTTTTGTCCACCCGCAACTTAGCTTTTTCTAAGCTATTGGCACAAATAATTAAGTTGCGGGCTCATTTCCCCGATAACCATATCAAAAAAAATTATGACTTGATAATGCGGGTGAATTTACTTCACAGGTCTTTCAAGACTATTGCCAAGCAACTGGCATCGAAGTTGAACATCCTGTAGCTCATGTTCACACCCAGAATAGGTTAGCAGAATCTCTTATTAAGAGATTACAATGGATTGCTCGTCCATTGTTGATGCAGTCACAGTTGACTGTGGAAGCTTGGGGTCATGCTATATTGCATGCCGCATCACTTATTAGAATACGGCCTTCTGGAGGTCATATTCTATCTCCGATGCAGCTCGCTTATGGTTCACCTCCAAATATCTCTCATTTGAGAGTTTTTGGTTGTGCTGTTTACGTCCCCATTGCTCCCCCCACAGAGGACCAAAATGGGTCCACAACGTCGATTAGGTATCTATGTTGGGTTTGACTCACCCTCTATAATTAGATACCTAGAACCCCTAACGGGTAACGTATTTAAGGCACGTCTTGATGACTGTGAGTTTGATGAAGGATTATTTCCTAAACTGGGCACACAGTCTAAGAAGCCAGAAGCTTCTAAGACAATTTCTTGGGACACAAAAATTTTGTCTCATTTTGATCCGCGTACAAGTCAATGTGAAGATGAGATCCTGAAGATATTACATCTTCAGAACACTGTACATCTACTTCCGGATACATTTACTGACAACCAGAAGATTGTCAGATCACACGTCCCTGCTGCCAACACGCCAGCTAGGATTGACATCCCCAAAGATGGATGCAATCCGCCGGCAGCAGAAATGGCAATACCTCATTTAAAAAGAGGACGCCCACCAGGTTCGAGAGACAAAGTCCTTCGTAAAAGAAAAAATCCTGGAGAAATTAAGAAGATCCCAACACAGGATGCTGAGCTCAGATCAGCTACCTCTTCCCTCCTAGTTTCCCCTAAAGAGGAACAAACAGGAGAAATATCATTAAATTATGTACGTACTGGAGAGGTACTGAACAGAAAAAGCACAGTCGTCGACGACGATTTTTCGTTCAATATTGCCGTTCACGTCACTGAAAATGACGATGATATTGATCCACGGTCTCTAGCGGAATGTAAACGCAGAGGCGATTGGCCAAAGTGGAACGAGGCAATAGGAGTAGAGCTGGACTCACTCTTGAAACGCGAAGTCTTTGGACCAGTAGTCCAAACACCTGAAGGTGTAAAACCTGTGGGATATAAATGGGTCTTCACAAGAAAAAGAAATGAACACAACATAGTTGTGCGCTACAAAGCACGTCTTGTAGCACAAGGTTTCTCCCAGAAACTGGGAATAGATTATGAAGAAACATATTCTCCGGTCATGGATGGGAATAACTTCAGATTCCTGATCAGTCTCTCTTCTCTGAAAAGCCTAGAAATGCAGCTCATGGACGTTGTGACTGCATATCTTTATGGCAATATAGATAAAGATATCTATATGAAACTCCCTGAAGGATATAAAATTTCACCAGAGAAAACAGATAGACCTTGGGACACCTATTCTGTAAGGTTACAAAAATCATTGTACGGTCTTAAACAATCAGAAAAAATGTGGTATAACAGACTAAGTGAGTTTCTTGCTACGCAAGGATTTACTAATGATAAAGTCTGCCCGTGTATCTTTATAAAAAGATCGGGAACATGATTTGTTATAGTCGCCGTTTATGTCGACGATTTAAATCTCATTGGATCTCCTGCAGAGATCACTGAGATATCTGAAAGCCTTAAGACAACTTTTGAAATGAAAGACCTAGGGAAAACAAAGTATCGTCTTGGCTTACAGATCGAACACCTAAAGGGTGGTATCCTGTTACACCAATCTACATATACACGAAGATTACTTAAACAATTCCACATGGATAAATGCCATCCCCTTAGTACACCAATGGTCGTTCGATCATTGGACGTAAAGAAGGACCCTTTCCGTCCACTGGAAGAGGGGGAGGAATTATTAGGTCCTGAAGTACCTTACCTAAGTGCCATTGGGGCACTACTCTATATAGCTAACTGTACGCGTCCTGATATAGCGTTTTCAGTTAACTTATTAGCCAGATACAGTGCAGCACCCACAAAGCGCCACTGGAATGGAGTGAAGCATCTTCTGCGCTACCTCCAAGGGTCTATAGACCTAGGACTATATTACCCGAATAGTGGGTCTTCCACTTTACTTGGTTATTCATATGCAGGTTATAGATCAGATCCCCACACAGAGAAATCACAAACTGGATTTGTGTTTACTTTCGTTGGTACGGCTATCTCCTGGAGGTCCGTCAAACAGACCAGTGTGGCTATCTCATCCAACCATTATGAACTCCTGGCAATCCATGAAACAAGCAATGAGTGTGTTTGGCTTCGCTCCGTCATTCAGCACATTTTGGCATCTACTGGCCTGAAGACTGGTGAGCTTGGGCCTACTACCCTTTTTGAAGATAATGCAGCATGCGTAGCTCAACTTCAGAAAGGATACATAAAGAATGACAAGACGAAGTACATATCCCCCAAATTCTTCTGGACGCACGACCTTCAAGAGAAGGAACAAGTCAAAATACAACAAATTCAATCTTGTAATAACTTAGCAGATTTGTTTACCAAAACACTGCCACGATGTACTTTTGTAAAGCTTGTAAGAGGAATAGGGATGAGGCAACTAAAAGACCTGCAAGCCTGAAGCTTGTATAGATCAGGGGGAGTAAAACTATAGGATTGTACTCTTTTTCCTTAGGACTGATGATTTTTTCCACTGGATTTTTCACAGCCAAGGTTTTAATGAGGCAAACCAAGTTTACTCTGGATCCAGTAGTATCCACTCCATTAGCTTATTGAATCCTGAAGTATTTCATAAGTGGATCCAAGGAAATGGATGAATAAGGGGGAGTGTTGTGAAACCCTTATTATTCACCATTATGTCATGAGTTACACATGACCCTTGGGATCATGTAACTCATAACCCTTGGGTCATGTAACTCATGACCCTTAGGTTGCCATTTATCCCTATATATATGGCCCTTGCCATATGATGAAATAAGAAGAAAAAAGATTATTCTACGATATCTAGTATCCCTTCAAACAGTTAGAGAGTATTTAATTTTTAATTATGTGATGATATATATACGTACGGTAGTTTTCAAACCTCTTGATTTAGTAGAGAGAGAGAGACTTGTGTACATTCATATGCATATGCATCTTTAATATCTAGTAAGGCTGGGAAAATAAAGTAGACAAAGGCTACCACTAAGAGAATAACTACAAAAATTGGATATAAATCAAATTACAAAGCGGACCCAATGTCATTTTTTCGGGGGCAAAGAGAAGAAATACAGAGAAACTAATGTTGGTCATGCAGATTCAGAAGCACCCTCAGCTGCAGCAGCCGCAGCTGCTCGTTTCTTGGCAAAGTACTCATCAGCACGAGCAAGGTTCTTTGCGACAGATGGTTTCACCCATTTCTTCCTGCCAGGTAGTACAGAGAGGGTGCAACCAGCAGCCTCAAGCTTCTTCTTAGCTGCTGATGAAAAGGAACGTGCCTTTATATTCAGCTTGACGGCCAAATCGCCATCGCCCAGGATCTATCAAAAGAAGGGAAATATTGATATACAACATACACTAGAAGAACAAGTGTGATACCAATTTATCCAACTATTAAGCAGGTGCTATGCTGGAATAAAATAAAAAATAAAAATTGATATAAAGCACTAGAGACGATAGATCCTCGCAACAACAAAAAAGGGGCTTCGGTTGCATCTGTACCAATATCTTCTCCCTTTTATATAAAATGAGTGAGATCTATACGGAGTTTTTCCAGTCACCTAACCAGTTGAGTCTTTAAAACTGGATATAAAGGTTACGACGCCGACCCAGGCTTTAGGCTTTAAAGTCCTTAATTTGAATTGCTGCACTAGGGCGAAATCCTTGTAATCACTGCAAGCCTATGCCTTATGCTGAAAAAGACATCAGGGCCAGCCCTGGACCAGGGCGGCCAGGGCGACCGCCCAAGGTCCCATGAAATATGAGGGCCCAAAAAATTAATTTAAATATATATATTAGTAATATTGTATCTAAAGTAGGACTAATATGTAACATGACCCTCTTTTACCACAAAACAATTGTGGTGTAGTGGTTAGTATGTTATACTTGCACATTAGAGGTCCTAGGTTCAATTCTTGGTTGTAGCATTTTTCAAATTTTACTTCTATTTCAAAAAAAAAATTATGTTATATATGGGCCCCCATTTTGAAAGTTTGTCTAGGGCCCCCATCAACTCAGGGCCGGCCCTGAAAGACACAAGTCCACGTACATAAAAGGTCGGGCAACCAAGCGGTTGAGGGCTTTTCTGTGTGGGGGTGGGGGGTGGCACAAAGTATGAACCAGTTTACAGCAATTACCACACTTCAAAGAGAACATAGTGGCGTTTTCTAAATCTTCTCCCAGATTGAGTCATCGGACTAACAACTCAACCGGGTATTAAATCAAGTCGGCAGTTTTCAGCAAAAGTACTTTTGCAAGCTAAAGTTGAGATAGAATAAATCCGATAATTTGAGTAAACTTTCAAGTTTCACAGGTTCCAGTGAGCAATTACGAATCCTACCAGTGTAACTACATACCGTCTGGATTGTCACGATATGGTGAAAACGTCAGAATGATGAAGGAATTCATCAGAACTGTAGACGTGAAAACAAAAGGCAGACACGTTGGCCAATCTATTGTCATATATTTTGCCTCATCCTACTTACTATACAAGCCACCCTAGCGCACTAACAATTTTCGGTCAACATACTATTTTCCTTTTCTTAACCTCATAAATACCTTCTGCTACCGCCATGTTTTAATTCAATAATGTTATTAGAAATACAAAGTTTTAGGTCTCTTAATTGTAATTTTTTATAAAGAATTAGCCTATTCTCCAGAGAATCAATTTCTCAAAGAGCCATCTTCTACATTGATTCTTAGGAAATGCACAAGGATGATCAGACAAATAACTACACGAAGACAAGAACCTTAGAAGATAAGCCCATACCTATAAAAAAAAATTGAGCAATATAAATCATCCAAAATTGAAGTATACTGGTCAATGTAACTCATAATTGGTAGGTTTTATGAGTTCTAAAATCCATTCTATAGATTGTATCTAAAAGAATTCTAGCCATAAAGTTTGCCACAAAGCAAAGGCCTCCAATGTACTACTATATTATAGTGTCTTAGGTTAATCTTATTTCTGATTTTATGTAAAGCAAATTGGAGCCAGAAAAGATAAAAATATGTGATATTTCAAGAGTTTAGACTGGAAAACTTCATGTCTCAACTCTAATCAACTTATTTTATACTTAAAATCCACCACAACTTAGTAAGGAAATTTTGAAACATAGAACTTAAAGTCGCACATGATGAAGCCTTGCCCTAAAGGCCCCAGCTAAGAGGAGCAACTTTACATCAAGCAAACACCATGGACAACAATTTTTCATGGTGGTATTGCTTTTAGATGAATATGGTCAACCATTAAGTGCCAAAGCATGGAGTTGAGACTATGACTCCATCACCCAATTTGCCTTATTCAGGCTTTCACTAATTTTCCGCATGCTATAATTATCAAGTAATTGGAGCTAAAAGTGCCCCTTCAGCTGAGAACTACTTCCTGACTAGCATCTTCCTCTAGGGATGTCCTAGGAAACAATTGCAGCTTGTCCCACAAGTTATAGAAAACTGAATTCTAATGTCAGGACACTTATTCTTGAATGAACACGGCTAGGGTGAAATAGGAGAGAAACAAAAATGCGAGAATACTAAATATATTAGAAGCATGCACTGTATAATGTGGGCAGACTGGAAGCAAGAAGAGAAAAAGTCTGAAAACTAAAATACAACTAAATAGAGGACAAATTGCATAAAAGATGGAACAAAAAGTAAGATGCAGACAGATGCATTAAGTTCCAGAGTTGGGCAACAAAGTGAATAAGAGTTTATCTCAAAAAAAACAATAACAATAAAGTCAACAAGAGTAAATAGACATACACATTAAGATGCAGTTTCATTGATCTACTAGAATAAAATTCAAGCTTAATGCAATATGTCTCATCAAATACCTGATCAAGTCAAGGATTTAATGCACTTATTCTAAAGCAGGTGGAAGCAAGTCGATGTACCTTTAGGGGTAGTTTTCTTTCTCTACCAGAAGGGTTGATTAAGCCCTTCGCTTTCAAGGACTCCAATGACACTTCATCACCTTCCTGGAACCCAGCAGTTTCAATGTCTTTTAAGTTAACAGGAACATACTTTGGCAATCCCGCACGCATACCTAATAAAAACGGTGAAATGTGCCATATAGGATACACCTGATAATAGAAGGACATTCTAGGAATCTACAAGAACAGTATTGCCAATAAGTAGTTCCAAGAAAACATATAGAAGACATGTTATGAATATGTTTCTTCAACAGCCCATGCACAATGTTCAAAGTCAAATCATCTGTATACACACACACACACATTTCATAACCTCTTAATTGATTTTATATTTAAATGGTTATTTCCCAGCCGCTAACCCTGCTTCTTAGGTGGGTTTCTGGTCAAACATAATGGTGTGAATCATATGTTGCTTAACCCGTCTACCACATAAGAAAAGGGTTTACTCTGGTTTGGGCTTATAACTTGTGTGACCAGGGACAACCCATTTATTAAACAGACCATATTGATCCATTTAAAATCCGAACCATCTAAATCCAAAATTAAGCCAAAGAGTTATCCAGAGTGACGCTTAAACACCCAACATGATGATCTCTAACGAGCATGGTCCAGACTACCGAGTCGAAACATAAATATTTACCAGTAAATGGCGATACGTTGATGAGTTGATCCCAACATGCTTCTGTCCAACCAGAACTAAAGGATATGGTCAAATTCTAATTTGTGTGTAGGTCACCATATAAAAGGATAAGAGCAAACTAGCAGTGGAAGTGAATAGTCTCACCAAGTAATAATACATTGTAATAGAAATGTTTGATCTATGGCAGAAAACCTAATCATTACTTCACATAACATGTACCTGCATTGAATAGCAGTGTTCTAAAGTTTGGAGTAAAGGGATATTACTTGGCCAATGTAATCTAATAATCGAGTGACCATGTGAACCCCCAACACTCCCACATTCCATAGGAAAAGAAGAAATGACGTGTGTGTGTGTGTGTGTGCGCGCACGCATATTAGCTTGTGACCTATTTTACACGAGTACGGGTATGGACATTTTCAAATTGGTAAAATAGCAATTATGTATTTTGCACGAATACAGACAGATACAGACGAAATACATACACGGTACAGGTGATATACGGACATCATTTTATCGTGCTCATGCAACATAGCTTGTGACTCATGTGAGCTATCTAGTTTAACCAATTTGGCAAGTGATAGCCAAGTGTTGGTGTACGTGAAGCCCATGAACGGCACACAGACTGGCAGGCTGCAAGCTAGGGCATGAGTCATGACCAATGGTACCAAAGCTACCCATTGGTACTTTGCTGCTTGTTATCAGCGAGAGGAGTTTGACACGTGGCACATGGATCTCCTACCATTATGGAGAATATTGGATCAGTGTCCACAATCGTGAGAGTGGGCCATCAAGCAAGTCACGTAAAGGACGTCAATCGTGACAGTGGGTCATCAAGCAAGTCACGAAATGGACATCATGGTTAGCCGTGAGCATTATTCAGTTTTGGACCGATAACCGAACCGAATATGAGATTCGGTTCAATTTGAAAAGAAAAAAATGTTCGGTTCGGTTCGGTTCGGTTCGGTTTGGTTTTGAAAATACTAAAATTCCTTATTCGGGTTTGGTTCCGAATAAGACTTATGCAATTATGTAAACACCCTCAATTCTATGCATACTTTATGATTAAAAATGTAGTTATTTTGAATCAACAATTCTATGTATGTGTTTAAAGTCCAACTTTAATAATTTAACTAGTCCAACTTCGGGCCCAACTTTAAAAATACAACAATAGTATATACAAAAATTACCTTTTTTTAATATAATTTATCCACAATACCAACTTTAGGCCCGTCCCATTAAACAATAAAATATTCAAACCGAACAAATCTAATAGACCAAATTGATTATATCGGTTTGGTTTCGGTTATGACTAATTTCCGTTCGGTTTCATTTGGATTTGTGGAATTTTGGTTTATTCGGTTTTGACTATTTCGGTTCGGTTGAAACCGAATAAACCAAACGCTCACCCAATTCATGGCTTTGAGTGGAAAAGAACTTAAAACCACATAGTCCTACATAGGATTGGAATAAGTTCAATAGGAGAGTTGACAAGTTTACATATGGTAATTGTGTCTCATATTTGTCATCTAAAATAACTATTGGCAAGAGAATATAGGATAGTCAAGGGTATTGGTGCATGTCAGGTCACGGCCTTGCAAACCCTGATGCGTGTCATGGGACGTGACAGTCCATAAAATCGCTTTTAGTTGGGCGGATAATTTGACTAATCGGTAACCAGTCTTGGTCCGAATACACAAGGAAACCGCATAGTATAACATTGTTAAATAGTCTACTTTGGTTTCACAAGCTTTGACTTGGAGAAAGAAACCCATATTCTAACGAATGTTAATCAACTCAACAAAAACTTGCACTGAATTTCGGAGAGTTGGATCTAAAGTTTTGCCCTAGCAGACTCAAGATTGATTACCAGTTTGGTGTCAGAAAGTGTGACATGAAACCTTCCAAAACCTGACAGATACGGCTATAGAATGTGCATGTGTCTGCAAATAATATGTGTATGTGTGTAATAAGAATGATGTCCTTCTTCAATTGTTTTAAAAACACGATATCGAGCCTAGTCTTAATTTTTTCAAAAAATAATCTCCCATTGCCTTCTCAGCTTGACTAATGAATGAATAAACTTCGTCCAAACCCATATTATGAGTAGCATTTGTAACCGAGTAAACTAATTTTAATCTATAGTCGGCATCTTTCATTCAGAAGTGTCAATATAAACTTGGATTAGCATCATGATTCATGACCTGATAACTTAGACATGCAGATAACACTATCAAATGGTTAATATTCAACAACATAAACCAGCACACTTTCTTGAAGTAACCAAAACATAATGGGAACATAAATATTGAGGACCAATATAAGCACCTTAGGGTCCTTGCCTATGTTGCAGGGTCGTATTAAAATGGTGACCGCATCCATATCTTGCATGTACCCGTATCCGTGACCATATTGTGTAACATAGCTGACTATTTACAATACCTATCTTAAAATATTTGTATCTCATATCAGTGTGTCCTAATCCATAATCATGCAACATAGGTCCTTGCATATTATAGCTTTCTCTAAGTGGTGAAATTTAATAGTGACCATTATCGCACAATAGGTCAGAGTATCTTTGGGTATCCTTAGCTTTCTTCCTAATTTGGCATTAAGCAGAGTGGATAAAAATGAGTCTATTAGAATCTTAAGATATCCTTAACTTTCTTTATTGTTGTTAGTTAATCCATTATTACTTTGTATCTCCTGTGTTTATGATCTGATATCTTTGGCTTTCAATTTGTGTGAATTGATTCGTTAGATACTTCTGTGTTTGTGCAAAATCAATCCTCAGATATGCTCATTTGTATCAGGTGTTGTAAAGATACTCATGTCCAAGCTACATATGCTAGAAATTTGGTACCTGCACCAAGGTTGATGCCAGGTTGACAGTCAATCGTAAAAGTTTGTCATTCTTTTGTGGAGCTTTCTCATGTCCCATGGCCAACCCCATCCCGATATGAGAAGACTTAGTTGACAAACATGATGGTGTCAAATCAACTCTCTTGTATTGAAAATACTAGTTGCTAACAATTTGACAAGTTGAAAAGCTTTGTATATGAAGTTGTTGTGCAATTTTCACAGCCTCTTCAAGTCAATTCAATCACAAATGACATAGTTCAGCTGTTAGAAAACGGATCTGGTCAAGGCTGGTCTAAGGCTGAGGCAAAAACATTGCATTCAGCTTACTAACCTCCAAAGTTAGAATTATATCCCTAACGAGTAAAAACCAGTCAATGGTAATGAAAGCATAGACCGTAACCATATTTAGAAATCATAGGAAAAAAATAACTCAAAACTCTAAATCACTAAAAAATGAAAAGGAGAGTAGGGGAAGAGAAAGGCATCATGAGAGATCATTTGATAAACCTTCCACCCCAAGGCACTGTACGCTACCCCCTTGCTTTTGACACCTTTCTCAGATTTTGTAATCCCCGCTCTCACTCCCACTCGCTGAAGAAAAGTGTTCTCAAGATCTGATCCTTAAGGCCACTCTAGTAGGAACTTTATGAAATCATAGTGGTCAAAAGAATCTGAACATCAAGGATGGCTGCGTTAGAGTTACTGTTCAGTCCCATATTGCTTGTGACAGGGGACTGTGTCCAATCGTACCTGTATATATATACTCCTAGCCTAGTGCCTAACGGATTCATTGATTCCATGTCCTAATAGGCTTCTAGCTCGCAGTCACAAGGGCTGTGTAAGGTTAAACTTGTACGTGTAGATGCATATGCACCCATAACCAACATGCTGGCAAGGGCAGCGGTGGCGGAGTAATGGTGAGGAGGGGTAGTGTTACTATATCCAGTTTCAATGGAATCCATTAACCTATATTCAATCTTCCTACAGCAGCATGTAGAATATTGTAGATTTTTCTGTTCACGTTAGGCTCTTCAGCGCTTGAATAACAATACAACTATTTATAACTGACACAACCGTGACAACCTACAAGGGGATGTATCTCACGCCCTTTATACAACAGCTTCAAGATTGTTGTCTCTTGCAATTTAATTATCGAGTTACAACCTTGAGGTAGTTTCTTGCCCAAACGAGGCAGGCAGTTCGACTGTTAAGCGAAGATGTTCAATAGCACTCTCAGAGAAGACAATTATCATTTATTGTTACATTGGGACGACATGGGCTTCCATTTAATACGCGACCCTCTTTGCAAGGAAACTAACCCTTGTCAGGTGTTGATAAATGGCAACACATCTTAATTTCTAATTATAACCATCAAATAAGTGTGCACACACACTCTCTCTCCCAACATATCCTCAATAGTTCCACCCTCGCTAAGTGCAGGAACCTTGTGAAATGTTTTCCAAAGCATCAATCACATTATCAAAGTGGACTAGATCATGTCCCTAGCCCCGTCCCTGTAAACGATAAATCAGTGTCACGAGAAACAAATCAAGAAGGAGCTCAGAGATTGACATCCAAACATCTTATATCTTGACGCAACACATCTGAGTACATTGGTTAACTTAGTTTATAAATCTTCCTTCTTACACCGTTCCACTTTGCCACCGACTCTGTATCTAAGTTCAAAATCCGCATGAATTGTTCGTCTCAATTAAAAAAAGGGTGTCCTAGAGCCACGAGCCACAAGGCTTCCGCTAGTGCAGGGCTAGGGAAGGGTCAAGCCTTATCGTCGCACCAAGCGACATCCTCAGCTGTTTATATAAATGGGAAACCCTAAGGCCTCGTTTGGTTCACAAAAAGGAAAGGAAACCGATTCTTTGCTCTTTCCTTTGAAAAATTGCAATTCCAATCAATTTTCTTTCTGGTGCTTGGAAATGTCAAGGAAATTGGGAGGGAATGTGAATCCTTAGAGGGGAAGTGAATCATTGAGTTGGTAGGGGGAACCATTTTTCCTCCTATTTTTCTTCCTCGTGGGAATCAATTTTCTTTCCTGCTCATTTCCTTTGGCATCCAAACACTGGAAAGGAATGACTTTCTTTTCCTACGGCCCTGATTTCGCAAACCAAACATGACCTAAGGATCTGCTTGGCAATGAGTACTTTTACCGATTTTGGGAGGTTTTTGAGCCGGACATTTATGAAGTGTTCTAAAAAAAAAAACTTGTTTGGTAATTTTTTTAGTTACTGGTTTTGGTCGGCTCAAAAACCGTCCAAAACTAGTGCAATGTACACCTCAAATCGAAATATTTTAAGGGTTTTATTTCTTTCTTCCATTTATATCCTCATCAAAAAACACAACTACAACTATTAATACCCTACCATATTTCTTCTTTCTCGTCTTTGTTTCTCTTGAAGTCCCATCTGACGGCTACTTCCTCTAAGATGTGAGTTTTAAAATGTCGCGGTCCATTTGATGTGGTGGTGAATGATATTGACATAAAATTTCGCGATCCATTTGATGTGGTGTTGAATGCTTTTCTCTCAACATTTATGATCTACTACTTGCCAAACCATTTTATGCTTGCAAATTATATGAGTGTATAAGTTATATATAATCCTTCTTTGAGAGTGCTTTTGTTTGAATATATGGGCATATAAATAATTTAATCGTTTTAAAGAACTTTCAAGACCGCTCGTTAATAAAATACCAAGTTTAGAAGCCGCTACTTAAACCGTTCAAAACCGGACCCCTCGTAACCGCTGCTACCCAACAATTGCCAAGCAGAACCAAGCAAAGACATGTCTGTGGAGTAAAACTTGCAGAGAGAAATGGTGACAACAACGAACAGAGCCCGCAAAAAGAATTGATTGAACTAAATAAAGCAAGTGGGGAGGGGGAATCGACGTATATACCTCCGGCGATACCACGGAGCTTCGGTACGCGGCGGTAGAGCGGCATCTGCCCTCCCTCGAAGCCCCTGCGCACGCCGGGCCCCGAGCGGGACTTCTGGCCCCTCATCCCGAACCCGCAGCTGTTGCCCTGCCCCGCCGCGATACCCCGGCCCTTCCGCTTGCCCTTCTTCCTCGACCCGGGCTGCGGGCCCAGGTTGTCCAGCCGGAACCGGGCGGCGGGGACCACGGACGACGGGAGCGCGGGTGCGGAAGCGGCGGCGACGACGGAAATAGCGCGGCGGGGCCTGGTCGAGAGTAGGGATGGGAAGTAGTTGGCGTTAGATTTCTTCGGCTTGAGGCTGGCTCCCTTGAAGGGAGGGGTGGTGAGAATGGAGGGGGAGAGGAGGGTGGCCATTGCTCCCGTGTCAGTGAGAATGGGGGATGGAATGGATATGGTGGATGGATAAGTAGGGAGAGAAATGATGAGCAATGGGCCTCCATCTTTGGACTGGGCTTTAGACAAACATGGTGTGTGTATATATTTTTTTCTTTTTCTTTTTTATGACGGTGTCTGACATAACGTGAATTTTTTTGTGTGCACTACTTTGTATGTATTTTGAGCCCACTGTCTTCCAACTTCCACCATATGGAGGAATAATACACTCTCGTGACTCGATCCAATGATCTTCCGCCACCCAGTCATAACTTGTATGCTTCTTCCCGTTGACCACAAGGGTCATTCGGGATCGATACGTGTTGTTCGAAGTGGCCGGAGGTATTTTTTATTTGATAATATCTCATAAAAGTAAACCAAAAAATATGTGCATGCTTCACGTATCTAAACTACACATGACAATTAAAAGAACAAATTATATCATAGTCGAATTAAATTAGTACTGGAATCATAATTTAAAGAATATCCAACTTGCAAAAATTTATCTTTAACAAATATTTTATCTATCTTCCTAAAAATATATCAATTTTTAACTACCACTTTTAGAAATTACCAAAAAACTTAATAATGTACATAGGACTATATGTACAGTAGGGGTGTGTATCAATCAGTGGTCGATCTATTTGTTCATAATTGTAATCGAATCAAAGTAAATCGATTTAGAAATAATTACAACCAAACCAAACTAACCAGCTGTTTGTTTGGTTTTGAAACCGGCTGAATTGGTTCAGTTTGGCTCGATTGATCTCTTTTGATCACAAACAATTGGTTTCACAAATGAAACATCATTATATGTGAAAAAACACCAATGACGCCATCAGTTTCAAAACAATGGCATCGATAGCTTGCACTATTGGTTTTGATCACAGCTTGCACCATCATATTCATATAAAAATAAATAAGCATATAAAATAGTATGCACACTTGTTGGCATCGGCACCACAGCAGAACTCTGCGGCAACTACAGTCTACGGAGAGATGATGAAGATATGTCTTGCGTGTCCCCTCCCTCTCCCTGAATGGAGGTAGATGATGAAATACATGGGTTGAGGAAGAGTTTAGAGGGGGGAAAGGATTTTTTTTTAATGGGGGAGAGACAGTGATTAGTTATAACTTAGTAGTAGTCGTCGCCCCCTCCCTCTCCTTGGATGGACTGGAGCATGTAGACCTTAATTATCCAGACCTGGGTAGTAGTAGGGTTTGATTTCGTTTGGGCTTAATCGGTGTTTGGAATAATCAAGTCGTGACCAACCAAATCGGTCAGTTATTAATAAATTATAGTCGAACCAATCCGACCGGACCATCGGTTCGGTTAGAAACCAATAAGTTTGGTTTGGTCGATTTGACCCAAATGTGCACAGTCATAATGTATAATAGTTTTGACAAAAATATAAAATAAAAGTGCGTACAATTAATTAAATTGCATAATAAAAGTAAAAACATACCAAATGAATTAATACTAAATTATTAACTAAAGGATACACGTTACACATGAATAAAATTACATCCTCAATCAATATACATATGTTCATTAGAATCAATAAAGAATCGTAATCTAAATAGTACTCGAACATTTTTTTATGTCTTTAACTCATTATATTAACATAAATTAAAGCTACACGTTGATGTAACTTACTATTGTAGCAAAAAGTAATGAATGAAATATAAAGAAGTAAGGCAGTTATTATAGATAGGGAAAAAAATTAATAATAGAAGAAAACTATATGAAACATTAACAAGGAGAATAGTCCGAGCTCTCTAGCCTAGTGGTATTAGAGCGGACATCCGGAGGGACCGGCAAGGTTCGAGTCTCCCAATTGTGTGTGTGCGTGGGATTTCAAAAAAAAAAAACAAGGAGAATATGAAAATAAACCGTATAAAAAATTAATTACTCTCACAAAATATTATTTAGCTTAAACCAATTGAAATCTTATATTTTATTTAAATCGTTTTTTTAGAATCAAAATACAATATTTATAATTCAACTTGGTATGTCAAGCCAAAACTATTTAAATATTATATTTATTTATTTTACAAATCAAAATATAATATTTATATTTTAATTCGATCGATTGTTTATATTTATTTTGAACTTTTTAGTGGATTTGACCTCTCTTCTTCTATTTATAGTTTAATATTTTTTAAAAATTATAGAACATATAGATGACTAGTGAACCGAATCGACAACTTTTGACTTTCTCTATATTTAGCTTATCTGGGAATCGTTAGATGTTATGGAGTTCGACATCATTCTCTCTTCGGACCAATTATGACTATAGCTTTTGACATATTCTGTGCCAACATGATCATGTCGCACACGTTGACTCCAACTTAACTCGAGACAAGTACACTATTGCTTTATATTATTAATACATTGTAATGCTATTCTTCATTACGTTTTAATTTACTATCATGTTGAATCACGATTGTGACACGATAGGACTTGTTGTATTATTGCTCGTTTATTGATTGTTCAGTAAGTCGGAAGGGAAAATGCCCAGTAGGTACGTGAATAAACCCCAATGGATGTTAATATGGATATCTAAGTCATACACGTCACGTATTAGTTAACCGTACATTATAATGTGGATAGCCATCTATATGATGTGCCATTTTAGCCTAACCGTTCACGTGACGGAAGGTATTTCAATCGCATTATTTGTTTTACATGTACATGTTCATTGCTAGTTGTCTTGTTATACATGTCAAGAAGAAATCTATATAAATATTATTTTTAAATACATTTTGTACAAATAAAAAATATTTTAATTTTAATTATGTGGGTCGATTTATTTTTTTAATTTTTTATGTGGCATATCTTCTTCTCTTTAAAATTAATGAAGTACTATATTTTTTAATGTTGGTGCTTTCTTTACATGGAGAGAGCTAGCTCTCAACATGCCTTATAAAATTTTAGTCCCACATCGAAAATGCACCATGAGTTATCTCAACATATATACTTGGGTGTGTTGTTGAGAGATGCACATGGGGTGGTGACCCTAAGGAGGGAACCATGTGGGTGATTTTACTAGGAGGTAAGAATAAGGCTCCAAGGATTAAGCATTAATGCTTTTGTCATTCTCTTGGATTAATTCCATTTGGAGCTAAGCCCCAAAGGGGCATAGCGACTCGGACTCGGGCTCGGGCTCGGTCCATGCGGCTCATGCGGCCCATGCGGTCCATGCGGCTCATGCGGCCATGAGGCTCATACGGCTCATGCGGCCAGGCTGCTGCCGCATGGAGGGTTCCGCTGACTGTGCAGACTACAAGTCAGTTATGGAAAGACTGATTCAATGCGATTAATTCAGATCCTATCTTCGCGGGATTTGAATTAATTTCGTTGCTATCCTTGTAGTATTTGAATTAATCTCGTTGCTATCTTTTTGGAATTTGATTCAATATTTCCATAACTGAAGAGGCGACTAGGGTTTCCACTCTCTCTATATACTCTCTTCTGGCCTCCTTTGTGGGTACTACGAAAATAGAAGTCAGAAAAGGAGAAAGAGAGAGAGAGAGAGCTGCTGCCGCCATTGCAAGTCCATCCGAGAAGTTAGAACAGAGGTGACTTCGAGCGTTCCATAAGTTCTTCAACTTGCTGGTTCCTGGAAGCAGATCGTGTGGGACGAATCTTGCTTTGAGCAACGGTGTTTTGACACCCCAGCATTTCTTCTTCTTCTAATCTTTCTCTAGATTATTGTACCTCGTTCTGTCCCAATTGCAACACGTTTGCAAGGAAGAACGAGAGATCTTCTCTTCTCTATTTTTCTCCTCCATATTGTAATCGGGCTATTTGATTTTTATATCATCGTAGATCTCTGTTGCATCTGTTTTACCATCTTTGATCAAGCCCCGGGACTAACATTTAAGGATACCATTATTGCCACTCTTAGTGTTATCATACATTCCTCTTTAAGTTTATATCGTTAAAAAATACAAATTTGTCCCTGCATCAACATTAGCACTCCTAAAATATCATCTTGTGCTCCTCCCTCCACGAATGCACAAATTAATATCAAATTTAATGCATGAGTATATTTGAAAATTGAATAAAGATGAGTGCATGATGACATTTTAAGATTGGTTGTTAAAGCAAGCCTATTTAAATATTATATTTCTTTCTTTCTTTTACAAAATAAAGTTTAAAATTTAATAATGTCGATCGTTTATTTTATTTTATTCGTGGATGTATTAGTCCTCAAAAAAATTTTTAGCCAAAATCAAGTAAAATATTTTATTTTTTAAAAATCAAAATATACTATTCAAAATTTAACTTAAGTGTTGGGTAGAGCCAAATTTATTAAAATATTTTCTATTAAAAAATATAAATTAAAATATAATATTTAAAATTAAGTTCCTTTGCCGTATTAGGATTTACTCCACAGTTGTTTTTAAGGTGATTAAGTGGAATAATATCAAATGTTATACTTAATTTCTTGAAAGATTGAAATGGATAAGATTTATTAATTTCCATATCTTCGATAGATTATCTTATCAAATATTGTTAACAGTTGGATATTAAATATAGAATATAATACCAAATTATAATAATATTTGAATATTAAATTTATTTTATAAAATTTAAATTTTATGTTTAAATCTTATTTTTATGTTTAAATTATATTACAACTTAATATTTGTTAGGTGGCTATGGTAGTCAGTCGAGACATATATGTCGAACCCGAGAATGGCCATTCTCCGTGTCAAAATGACGGAGAATGACCATTCTCTGTGTCAAAATGACGGAGAATGGCCATTCTCCGTGTTAAAACCACGAAGAATGACCATTCTCCGTGTCAAAATTGTCATGTTCCGATCCGGGAAATCGCTCGTCCTCGCTAGATTTTACCCAAATCATCGTCCTCGCTGGGGCGTGATGCCGCACGAGCCTGGAGTTGCACTCGTGCAAGGCAAGATAACGGTTCACATAGTGATTATCTTAAATTCGTAACATAAGCAGCGGAAGGAAAACATAGTATAACATAAGAATCTCTTTTATTGAAATGAACTGAAGGTTACAAGGCTCTGAATAGCCCAACATAATATGCCAATTGGCTACAATGCTCATGATCTCTCTAGCTCACAAAGGATTACATTGTTCCATACATTATGCCTCTATATAGCCACCAAGTAGTCTTCGGCCGAACATCTCCATGTCTCAAGTCCGAACGCCTATGCGGAAGCTCCTCTTGAACGCCAAGGACTCCATGCCTCGGCACGTCCAAGCCAAGCCCCGCCCTAAGCCGATCATAACCTGAGCTTGCACATAAATTAGTGGGGGATTAGTGCTTTCGTCCTCGCTTCGCACTGATCATGACCCGCTCGCACCCAAACCAAGCACTTAATTCAACTTAGCAAGCATGCATCTTAATTGGTGATCTTTCTATTTAGCTTTAGGATCGATTTCATGGCAATACTTAAACATAGCAACTTATCATAAATGTGTCCCATACCGTGTTCCTGCAGCAGATACAGTTAGCCATAATATGAACATAAACATAGTGTTCGTGCTTATCTCCGTTCCCCTGCCTAACCTGCCATAGTTAGAATACATAAGCGATCATACGATTCGCGCAACCAACCAATCATAACCGTAAATATATGTATAAGGGTGGCAGGCCCTGCGCATGCACCCAACTCTCATCTCAGCCCACCGGCCCTATCTATATGAAGGTCACGGTGTTTCGTACCGTAATGGACTTGGCATCTCTTATGTGTAAG
Source organism: Iris pallida (assembly GCA_029216955.1). Taxonomy (NCBI): domain Eukaryota; kingdom Viridiplantae; phylum Streptophyta; class Magnoliopsida; order Asparagales; family Iridaceae; genus Iris; species Iris pallida. The sequence goes on along the minus strand of JANAVB010004399.1, from coordinate 6,637,777 downwards.
CCTACAATCACTTCGATACGGGTTGCTAGCCCAATATACGAAGGATCCCAAACTTACGGATATCATAGCTTATCACAGCACTTGACGGTCGCAATCCGTCCGAATGTTGTGTACCATAAATACCACACATAATTCCCTCTAGGCCGAACGGTCCCGGCGCCCCGGCGTAACCGTTCGAGGGAAGCCGTACCCGTGCACGGGCCATCCGAGTCCATTGACCATGCAATACGCGCCATAGCAAACACACATAACATTCCAACCAAATCCTCCGTTGCATAACCATAGTCTCGTTCCATAAACGGTTTCCCGTGCCATAAACGGTTTCCCGTGCCATAAACATAATCCACCATTCATATGGGGAGCTCTGTCGGTGTTATGCCCCAACACATCCATATTGATGCACGACGCCCAACGGCTTAGTCATCTCATACTCGTATTCAACGCGTACCATTCGTAAGTTATTCTCACAGCATAATTCCGTATTACTTAGTATTTTCGTAACATAAGTACCCGAGGGCATGCTCAGCACCGTAATCAATATTCTACGCCTAGTGTTCAATGTTTCTCGGAGCCGTGCACATGATGCACATCTCGATATCATCTTTCAATGTTCTACCATCATTGCCCTACCGCGACCCGTACACTTGATGCACGTCGCTTCAATTGTTGATTGTTCAATATTCTATCTTAGTGTTCAACACATATTTAGACACTTACTCGTCGAGCCACGCTCGCTAACTCGATAACATATTACGCAAACCATAACATATTTTATTAGACGTGAAGGAATAGGGAGAGAGAGTCAAGAACCCACCCACCTTAAGCCGATACGCCTTGCAGTCTCGCCGATTGAAGCGTCTCGCTTCCATAACTCGATCGCATAGCTAACTTCCGGACTTAGCCATTTCTTTGAACTACTCGGTTGATTTGGCCTATCGCGCCCATACCACGATCCGTAATCCAGCATAAAGGCATAGCCTGCACACCAGATCAACCAACATTAGCACTTGCTCAACGGAACTTATTCTTTGCATCGATTCGATTCATAGATTCCAACCGACTCAAAGCTTGCCTTTGGCCAACGTAACTCTTGCATCGATTCGCATCGATATTTCATCGGGTCAACGCAACTCTTCGAGTCAACGACTCATCATAATGCACCGTGCGGAGCGGGGCATTACATAATATACCACTCAAAATCAGGTTCGTCCTCGAACTGAAACCAACACTTAATCCAAGTGCCTCGCTAGATCGTTTCACGATCTCGTACCACTATCGTTGGAATCATACAACTTAGTTTTGATCATACACATATTTTAGGCGTTCCACCAATATATGCATTTCAGCCAAGCTCAGTTGTAGGGTATCGGGACAAACTAACACGTTCAGCTTAAATCCTCAAGCACCCATCAGTCCGTACTCGACTTAGTCATATCTTAGCGCCTATTCCCAAAATACTCTTCGTATGCATCATCCCATAACATGCGATCATCTTCCAACATCTTGCACATAACTTAATTCAACCATAACTTCGATCTCGTAAGTTTCTCGCCGGCCACCTAACACTCGCATTGCATTGAGTTATTGCGCATCCAATCACAACAATTCTCTGCAATGCCTGTTCGCCCAACCGTTTGCCTATCTCTCACATAACTCAAGTCTTTCATCCAATCATTCATAATACTTGGCCTTAACAACATGGACTATGTCAACATGTCACGAATTCCTTTGTCTATAATCCGTACTAAGTCTCGCACACAACTATCTCAACACGATCCACGTTCTCGAACCATATATGTATCGCGTCTGGGGCTACCCCCGCTAGGTAACTTATCCAGACATTATGCTCGCAATCTTCCGACACAAGAGGTCAACTTGAGTCTACGATGCTCAAAGCAACAATCTTTCTGACCCAAGGTCTCTTACGATGCGCCTAAACACACATGGCCTAACCGTCACCCAAACCGATCTACGGCACAACTCTTAGGGTCGTTCTACTATCCGTCGCTCTCGCACATGGTAGTTCTCGCAATCGCCTTATCGTATCATTACGCTAAGCACGATCCTCAACATCTATTTGATCCCACATAACTTTTCTGACAATATCGATTCTAGTACTCGTCAACTTTCGAAATACGATACTCACTCGCTTAGACTTATCCTCAACATGCACTACCTCATCTTTCATCCTCGACGAAATTTCTTACGCGACTTTATTGGGTCATCATATAGGACTCCAATATTCACTTGATTTGGCAGTCAAGTCTTCTAGGGCCATCTGCCCCGAAACTACGATCGATAATTGAAGATCATCAACGAGGGACAGTTACACCGAACCATGCTATATCCTATCGTGGAACCAAATTAATTCACGACACTTCCTATGGGACTTTACCCAATCCGACATATATTACAAATCCGTAATTTATCTATCCCCCCGCGCAACTGATGTGCCGTTAGCTATTCGAATCACTTATGCACATTGCATGCCGATACTACTCGAATCACTTATGTATTACCGTCGACTATCCTTGCGGTCATATGACATCTACTCGCCTTAAATCCGAGTTTACCTATTCGTGATCATAGTCTGACACGTTTCATACTCATCAAAACCATCCTCGAACGACTTTCGCATCAAACCACAAGTCCATATCAAATTTGCCACGCCTCGCAAGTTCGATCATCCCAGCTGGATGAATCACCATACCAGCGCTCACGCAGAATGATCGTCCTAATTTGATGTGACGCATGTGCGATATTGGAGTTGCACTCGCATAAGACAAGAATGTCAATATAGTAGTGATCCGCGAAGCAATCCAGACACTTTCGTTTTCATCCAAGCAATATCCATCCACTCTCAAACTTTTCGAAGCACTCCTACCGTTATCATCCCAATTGCCATAACTCAACTTGCATCTTGTTCATCCAACAACAATGTTCAACATAATTTTCGTTCATTCGATCAGAGTATCCCCGAGTTATTGTATATCGTTTTTGATACGCCTCAATACTATCGTCGATATGCATAACTTGAACATCTTCCTTTCTCATAAGCTCAAACCCGTTGCAATCATTGCCATTATCCGAACTCGAATACGAATCAAGTCTCGCACTTGTCAAGATTCATCCAGTTGTAACTACTTAACATCGTCGCGATACGATTTCTAATTCCCATATCCGTGCTCATATTCCTAACTCGTACTTCCAGATCGTGCTATCGATTTATCGTGCTAACTCAAATTCATTCGAACGATTCCTTCATACTTACTCAATTCATTCCGAATGGTTTCCGTACCGACTTAACTCAACATAAATTCGACCGGTTCGGCCATTTCCTCAACGTACATTTCTTTCGCTATGCTCAACTTATCGTTCGACTTACACTTAACGAATTCTCGTCCGACATGTAATGCCTGTGTTCGTATTACGTATTTGGAATACATATACGTATTTTACCTTGTATTTGCATATCTCCTTGGTTTGGTTTGGCTTGGTCTCCTTGGGGTTGGTTTGGTTCGGCTAGCCTTGCTTGCCTTGGTTCATCAAGAACCAAGGGGTGAACCCCCTATCTACCACCACCTTTGGTATTAATTACCATTCTTCTTTCTCTCTCTTCATTACTCTTCTTCTTCTTCCATTTACTACTTCACCTACCAGAGAGAGAGAGAGGTCTAGACAAGTGCAACTTGCTTCATGAAGGAACTCAAATTTTATTGCTTCATTCTCTTCCTTACAGCATTTTAACTAACTTTAGTACTTGGCATTTTCACTTTCCATGGCTAGATTCTTGTAGATCTAAGTCTATTTTATTTTTCAGAATTCTTGAGTTTTGATCTACTTAATCTTGTTATTTCCGAGTTTTGATGGTTCCATGTTGTAGAACATTTCATTCTGCCCCATTTTGACCTATGGAAGTTCGAATTTGGACTCCGGATGAAGGTTCTATGCAGCTTGGTAGCCATGGCTCCTTGGTGTTCTTCTTCTTGGAAATTTGGAGAGGAAGAACAGTACTTGACTTCACCGCATGAACATTTCATGCGGCAAGTGTTCTCCCAGTCGCATAGACTTTTCCCCACTTAGCCGTATATATGCCCTTGCCTCTCCTGGCCGCATGAACTTGTACTCCTTACTAGCCGCATGAGCCCTTGAACTGACCTGGCCGCATGAGCTCCTAACCGAGCTGCATGCACCCCCTTCATATCCTGGCCGCATAGGCGTATAACCTGTCTGGTCGCATAAGGCCTTGCTCCCGAGCCGCATATGCATCAGCACCCTTGGTCGCATGAGGCTGAGTCCATTATCAGCCGCATATGTACCATTCACTCCCAGCCGCATAAGCAGCCACGTTGACCCAGCCGCATGGGCTTCTACTAAGCCGCATGCGCCTCCTTCTATACCCCGTCGGCCGCATGGACTTTCTTTCCGTCAACCGCATGCGCCTGACCCTATTAGCCGCATGGGCTGTTCTCTTTCCAGCCGCATGAGATCATTCCTGGCCGCATATACTTGAGCCGCATGGTTCTCCAATAGCCCTGTGTACTATTATTTATTATTATTTGCCCATGTCTTGTAACTCCTATGGTATATTTTTATGCCCATTTTATATCCTTACGCCTTTTGTCATGAACTTGATAATCATTAATTTATTTAATATGTTTAGAAATGATAATTGAGCATGACCTGACAGTGACCCGTAGTGGTGCACTCCTGACATGACTAACATGACATAATAGTGGCCCGTTGTGGCGCACTCCTGACAAGTACACCTGACATGATTATCTTGAACAGCTGTTGCGACGGCTACCTGACATGACATGACCTGTATAATTAATCTGGACACCGTGGGCGATTGTGCTTGTACAAATAATCCAGTCCTGTCTTGCATCATGTCTAGGAAGGGACTCATGAGTACCACGGTCAGGAGTACCTACTGAAATGGACTAAGGCTAAATAACTAGATTAATACATTAGTCATAAAGAGATCTTCCAGCTACAGGCAATCCCGTTACCTGGGCAGGCCTTGGGATCTGTAGCCTGCCATCGAGTACCCTTCAAGCCACCTAAGGGTACATACGTTTTCTGGACGATGTACCCACCTGAATTAAACTCTAAATCTTTTAACCCGGATAACCTGGATGGTTTGCAGGACTTGTGGCTGTGGAATAATCTCACTGCATCTTGTTAGTAATTAGGCTTGTGACAACCCTAGTTAGTTAAAGTATCAAGCCATAATTCTTGCTTGGCTGTGAATTGATTGGATGGAGTCTAACCAGTCTAGTCTTGCCCTGATCCTGTTCCAGATTGCTGCATGACCAGAATGCTTGTATTTATTTTACCAAAAAATGGTGAGAATTCCAAATTCTGTTCAGACGAAGGGTTACAACCCCGGCCCTTGTTTGGTTTACGGGTTGTAACTTGGTTATCGGAATAGCTCCATGGTTATCTCGTCGTATATCATCCTGATGTATTTTCTTATTTCCAGTTCTTACCTTTATTTATATTTTGTACTGATTGCTGGTTTTAGTTCCTAAGTGAAGCCTCCTTTGTGGCACTTGCTCTTTCTGGGGTCTGACCCAGCTGGTTTTGTGTGGCCAAATTTCGGAGCAGCTCCAGAGGATCTACTGACCTTCCAGCCAGATGGTGGCCACTAGACGGAACCCTGGCAACGGGTAGGTTTATTTTTGATCCCCCACTTTATAGTAAAAATATTCTTTTGAGGCGTTTAGCCGACAAGCACCTGTTAGCTCGGTTGCACTTATTTATTGTCTGCCTACGGGCTGTAACATGATTAACAGATCCTAGGGTTGATCATGTATGACTAAACTCTTGCTAGTTCTAACATTTTGTAACGACTAGCTTCATGATCAGCTGAATATGTAATATTTGGGACGCCTTATTATTGTATATTTAATGATCATACATCTTGTAACATTTACTTACTTGCTGGTGATTGAGACACTAGGCTTGTTCATGACCTTAGGAGACTGTTGGCTTATAGTAAACCCTCATGTATCTAGACAGCCATGACCGTATAGCGAGATGGAATCCATTTCATATACGTAGCTGGCTATGTCTGCCCCCGCTCTCCAGTATTCTGGTTCTGGGGCGTGACATGGTTTAAGTGGTGGCCCATGCAGGTCTTGTAAATCAAGATATGTGAGGGTTTACCGAATAGATGTCTCAATCAGTATTCGTCTTTGATATCTGCTCGTATCTTCTGAATCCCTGGATTCTTGTCCTGATCATATGCTTGTATCGTTGATTTATCTTGGTCCTTCCTTATTGTTTTCCATGTCGTCTTCTTCAGCGGCATCGTTCCTGGACCTGCCGGTCAGCGAGGCGGAGCACTTCCCGCGGATCAGCAGCAACCCAGAGATCAAGCCCAGCATTCGGGAGTAGCCTCCAGAGTCGTGCCTTCTGACGGAGAGCCACCAGTCCAACAAGTTCAGCCTGCCGAGCCTGATGATGGCACTTTGGTAGGTCTCGTCAGGACCTTGATAGCTTCTTAAGATCGTCGAGGAGATGCCTTGCACCAGGCAGTGACGGATGCTTTGACCCGGGACGGTCATCAGGATAACAGCGCGGCCAACAGCTTCAAGCGCTTGAACCCTCCATTCTTTGACGGTAGTGAAGATGCTATCGCCGCAGATGCTTGGCTTTAGGATACTGAAGTGATTCTCGAAGCAGCCAGGACCCCAGAGAACGAGAAGGTAGCCGTGGTGCGCCTGCAGTTGCTAGATCTTGCCCACAGCTGGTGGACGGCTCAGGCCGTTGGATTAGTAGCACCCATTGCTTGGGCAGTATTCAGGAAGAGATTCCAGACCAAGTATTTTGATGCTGTAGCTCGGTACGACCTACAGACGAGGTTCACCAATCTAAAGCAGATGAGCAGTACGGTCGACGGATATGCGGTCGAATTTTCCAGACTCAGTCGGTTTGCTCCCACTTTGGTGGCAACCGAGTATGATCGAGCCCAGCGATTCCAGCAGGGACTTCACCTGGAGATCTTGTTAGCAGTCGAGCAGTTTAAGCATCAGACTTTTGATGCAGTCTTGAGAGCAGCTAGGAGGCATGAGTATACCTCCCAAAGGATCGTGGATAGGGCCGGGGGTCGAAAAAGATCTCACGGCCAAATGAATCAGTCTTCAGCCCCAACCCCGGCAGCCAGGGCTTTGACTATTGGAGCTCCGAGGCGAACGGCCTCAATAACGTCGGTTCAGCATTCCACCCCAACGTACCCTCAGCAGCAGAAGCAGAAGCAGACTTCCGTAGTGGGATGTTCTCATTGTGGGAAGCCAGGCCATGTAGTGGCAGAGTGCCGCGGGGCACAGGAATTGTGTCTGACTTGTGGAGCAGCAGACCATAAGGTTGGTTCCTGCCCGAATAGGGGTGGTTCATCATCGTCCAACATTTCTAGCTCTTCGGTGAGAGGACCAATACCGGTCCAGCAGCAGCAGCATTATCCATTGCCGAGGCCCTTGCCGCCTCAGACCCAAGTATTCCAGCAGCAGAACCCCCAGCAGTATGCTCAAGCCCAAGTCTAGAGTCAGAATAGGCAGTGAGGATTTCAGCAGAGGGGACCAACACCCCGAGGACATGGTCAGGCTATGGTGATGACCGCAGAGGAAGGATTGGCACCAGGAGAGGTAGTGGCAGGTACTATTCTCGTCAACTCATTTTCAGCTTCAGTTTTATTTGATTCTGGTGCGTTACATTCTTTTATGTATGCACGATTCGCGACACGGATATGATTGGAGCCCGAGTCATTATTAGTAAGGCTCAATATACTTACTGGTAACGGACTTGTGGGAGTAGATAGGGTGTTTTTCTCGTGTCGGATCGTAGTTAGCGGTAGAAAATTTCCTGCTAGGTTGATAGAATTCTCGATGGCTGGTTATGATGTGATCTTAGGGATGGATTGGTTGAGGAACCAGTATGCTAGAATAGACTGCCATATTGGTAGGGTTGTTTTTAGCATTCTAGGAGAGCCAGAGTTTTCATTTTCCAGAGGCGAGGTTGAGTCTTCTCCTCCGATATTGCGGATGGCAGTAGCAGCAGTTCAGTTACCCAGGATAGTCGATAAGTTCCCAGATGTTTTCCCAGAAGAGCTTCCAGGTATGCCTCCAGAGCGGGAGATCGAGTTCACCATAGACTTGATTCCCGGGACAGCCCCAGTGTCAGAGAGAGTCTACAGGATGGCGCTGTCAGAATTAGAAATCTTGTACAAGATGATTGAAGAACTTCGAGCCAAGGGATTCATTCGTGCTAGTGGATCGCTTTGGGGAGCCCCGATCCTTCTTGTGAAAAAGAAGGATGGTACCAGGTTATGTGTTGATTATCGTACCTTGAACTCAGTGACAATCTGTCACCCCCAGTTTTCAAATTAGGGATATTTTCATCATTTTCAAGTTTTATAATATTTTAGGAATTTTATTTGATTTTATATGATTTTTATGAATTTATTTGGGTTGGTTTGGATTTTATCCAATTCGGACTCAAATTGGAGACCCGGGTAGCCTGGACCCTAGTGGGACCCACATACTAGCTGGGCTTGGCCCACATACCACCATAATTAGGTTAGAAATTATAAACCCTATTTCCATGGCTTAATTAGTCATTTTAGAGCTTAATTAGTCATTTGGAATCAAACCAAAACAAACCGAACCAACCCGAATTCATTTAGACCAAAAATCAAGTCTATTGGGTTGGGGCTTATTGGATCCCCAACCCAAACCCATTTCCCCAAGTGGCCGGCCACCTTAACCCCCCCCCCCCCCTTTTTGTTTACTTCTCTACAAAGTAAACCCCTCTCTCTTCCACAAATTTCTTTCTCTCTCAAACCTTTTTCTTCCCTACAAGAACAAGCTAGGTATGTCCTTTTAATCCCCAAATATTACTCCATTATATTCAAGTCTTTCACATAAAATGTAGAGAATTGAATTCTCTACATTTTGCCCTCTATTTGTAGGTTTTTTTCCTAGAATTTAGGTTAGAGTTAATTAGGGGTTTTTGTATGTTAAATGGTATATATATATATATATATATATATATATATATATATATATATATATATATATATATATATATATATATATATATATATATATATATATGAAAATATATGTATATATGTATTTGGGGGTGTGTGTGTGTAAAGAGTGGTGGGAATGAGAATGAGAGTGGTGGTGGTGGATGTGTGTGAGAGTGTGTGTAAATATATATGTGTATATGTGTTATATATATATATATATATATATATATATATATATATATATATATATATATATATATATATATATATATATATATATATATGTATGTGTATGTGTGTTTATATATATATATAGATATATGGTTGTGTATATATATGTATCTATATGTGAGTGTGGGTAATTATATATATGGATATAGGTGTATGTATTTATATATTAGTAGAGATGTTGTGTGAATATATATATATATATATATATATATATATATATATATATATATATATATATATATATATATATATATATATATATATGTATATATATAGAGAAGAAGAAGAAGGGAAGAAGTAGTAGTAGCAGTGGCAGTAGAGGGTGCTGCAGCAGCAGCAAGCAGTGGCATTAGCAGCAGCAGCTGCAGGAGCTGCAGCAGCAGCAGGCAGCAGCAGGAGCTGCTGTGAGCAGCTCCTTCCCCCCCCCCCCCCCTTTGAACCCCCTGTACACCCAATTAACCCCCCCCCCCCCCCCCATAGCACCTAGTATATATATATATATATATATATATATATATATATATATATATATATATATATATATATATATATATATATATATATATATATATATATATATATATATGTAGATGGATAGGAAGGAAATAAGAAAGAAGAAAGTTTAGAAGTTAGAAAGAAGAAAGTTTAGGAATTAGAGAGAAGAGGAAATGAAGAGTAGAGAAGAAGAATTAGAGGGTAAGAAAAATTAGAAGAAGTCAAGAAATATATATTGTATATATATAGGTAGATGGATAGGAAGGAAATAAGAAAGAAGAAAGTTTAGAAGTTAGAAAGAAGAAAGTTTAGGAATTAGAGAGAAGAGGAAATGAAGAGTAGAGAAGAAGAATTAGAGGGTAAGAAAAATTAGAAGAAGTCAAGAAAAGAGTTAGAAGAGAAAGGTTAGGAGGAAAGAGGAGAGGTTAGAAATTAGAGGAAGAATGGGGAGAAGAAAAGAATAGGAAGAGGGAAAGGAATAAGGAGAGTTAGAAGTTAGAAGGAGAATAGGAAGGAGAGTTAGAAGGAGGAAAATCAGAAGAATAGGAAGTAGAAGGAAAATGGGAAGTAGAATGAGAAGTAGGAATGAGAATTTGAAGAATAGGTTTTAGGAGGAGTCGAGTTAGAGGGCGAATTTGAGCCCGGAGTATCGGATCGCGATGAAACTTGACGTAGGCCTAGGATATGTGATTTAGATTTTGTGGGTAGACTTCTGGGTAGAAATCGGAGTCGTAGGGCGCCGGTATCGCGCCGTATCGGTGCGTATCTTGAAATATTCAAGATTTTGGCAACGGACCGTAAGGTGGACTAAACGTCCACTTTACCTAAGTATTTTGGTAGATAATATACCTATAGGCTAGTACCTTACTACCCTGGGGAGATCGGGTCAAAATATCAAGCGTAGGTAGGCTAACTAGGTTTCCACCTAGGCTAGAATTTTACCTTAGAAAAGGTAAAAATAGGAATTTGGCCTATAGCCAAGAAATGAGTTTCCAAGTCCCAGATGGGCTTGGATATAGGTTGTAGAGGTTGGTTATGGGTAGAAATAGCCGTCTAGACCTAGTCTTGACCCCGGTTGACCACTGTTGACTTTTTAGACCAAAAGTCAACTATGGGTCAACACTTTACCCAATTTAGTCCCAAATTCCATTAGACTTATGCAGTTGACCGAAAGTCAACTGTTAGTCACCAGTGACCTAGAGTTGACCTAGGGTTGACTACGGTTGACCAGAGTTGACCGGTTGACCAAAAAGTCAACTGTTGACTCAAATCGATCCCGATTGATTCCGTTTGACTTGCATTGACCCAGTTTGACCCAGTTAGACATAATATGACTTAGTTTGACCTCGTACAGTCTAGTTTGATGTGTCCTGACCTAGAATGACTTAATAGGGTCTAAATTGATTTAATTTTACTTCCTAAACATAGTATTGATACGTCTTGTTCTCTATAGGTCCTCGAGACGCTGCATTTGCTCCGGTTGACGTACCATATCATATTTCAGGCGAGTACATTCTCTGATACTTTTCCAATTTATACTGATTGATATAATCTATGTAATTAGTGTAGATATGCTTGTTCTCGACACATTGGTCACATGGGTTGGTATTCATGGATCCCGACATGAGGTGTTATTCCTTGTTGTCTTGGTATGTCTTGTGCAAGCCCCCTTGTAGTTCTTGTGCAGTACATGGACGCCGATTCTCGAGGAGCCTTGCTCCTTCTCGTAGAATCCCGCATCGTGACGTGTCTTGTTTGGATCCACTCTACCAGTCGGGGACGGGGAGTATTAGTGTAGACATATGGTCATTATCTATCTTGTTACTCTTGTAGACCTTGTGAGTGTTAATCATACACTCCATGTATGATTAACCAGGCCAGTAGACCTGGTACAAGACCCAAGTCGGCCACATGTTGTAGCTAGTATTCACACACCTAGATATATGATTCTTGATTCTTGTACATGCCATGATCAGTTTACTTGCCTTATTCTAGCTCTAGTTTTACAGCTTACCTTGCCATGATTCTCACATATACATTCCATGATTTTCTTGTATATACTCTCTATTTACAGATTATAGCTTTTGTCATATCTTGTGAAATGTTGTTAGTGGATTGTACTCGTTCCATCCTGACAGGATATGTTGAAAATATTACAGATGCAGACGAGGGAGACTATTCTACCTACTACGGTCCGGATGACGTAGTGGGCCTAGACCTGAAGACTTTGGTCCAGCAGGGCTTAGCTCCGCCTGACGAGACCCTACCTATTACTTAGTTAGAGTAGGTCTTTTTGTACTGGACATTGTCTCCAGCTACTTTTGAGGTTGTTATTACTATGGTTTGTATTAGAGACTTGGACTTGTATATTATTTGGTGTTTGGACTTGACAGGTTATTATTTTATTACCGTCTTGTTGTCTTTTCATTTCAGTCTTTACTTTGTTATCTTAGAGTCGTGATTGAGTACTCATATATATATTCATTACTTGTCCTCCGTTCGGAGTTGACCATATTCTTGACAGGTTTTTGTTATATATATAAACTGTTTAGAGGAGAAAAATCTACAGCGTTCCACGTCGATTTTTCGGTGAGGGCTGGGCGTTGTCGCGTCACGTGCCCTTTTAGTGGGTGCGGGTCGTGACACAATCAAGAACAGATACCCTCTTCCGAGGATAGATGACTTGTTTGATCAACTCAAAGGGGCAGCAGTATTCTCGAAGATCGACTTGCGCTCAGGATATCATCAGATCAGAGTCAGAGAGCAGGACATCCCGAAGATAGCTTTTAGATCGAGAAGTATGTTTTCACCCAGAAGGATCTTAACATGCGTCAGAGGAGGTGGCTGGAGCTGCTTGTGGATTATGATGTCAACTTGCAGTATCATCCTGGGAGGGTCAACGTTGTAGCAGATGCATTGAGCAGGAGAGCCAGAGTTTATTTCCTAATAGCGCAACCAGAGCTGTTAGCATATCTTCAGAAGATGGGTATTGAAGTCGTTCTCCCTTCCATTGTAGCATTGATGGCCAGTATGCAAGTTCAGTCTACTATAGTCGAGAGGATCCGGATGGCACATTCAACAGATTCTAAGCTTCAGCGGCTCAGAGCAGAGTGTGAGGCAGGACGAAGACCTGAGTTATGCATTCATGAGGATGGTACCCTTCGACATGATAATCGTCTTTGTGTACCCAGTGGAGATATCAGACAGGAGATCATGTCGAAAGCGCACAGTTCTCAGTATTCCATCCATTCTGGTAGTACAAAGATGTACCGTGATATCCGTCAGCACTTTTGGTGGAATGGCATGAAGCGAGAGATAGCTCGGTTTGTCTCTCGGTATTTGGTTTACCAACAAGTTAATGCCGAACATCAGAGATCGGCTGGACTTCTTCAGCCCTTGCCCATTCCAGAGTGGAAGTGGGAGCATGTGACCATGGATTTTGTGACCGCATTGCCTAGATCCCCAGCTGATCGAGATGCTATTTGGATTATAGTTGACAGGCTCACGAAGGTAGCTCACTTTCTTCTATTTAGAGTTGGTCAGTCGACGGCTCAGCTAGCAGAGATATACCTCAGGCAGATTGTCAGGTTATACGGTGTTCCAGTAAGTATCACCTCGGACCGAGATTCAAGATTTACGTCGCACTTTTGGCGTAGCTTGCAAGAGAGTTTGGGGACTCATCTCCAGTTTAGTTCAGCCTATCACCCGCAGACAGATGGCCAGTCGGAGCGTACGATCCAGACTCTTGAAGACATGTTGCGGTCCTGTACACTTGACTTCGGTGGTTCATAGGAAGATCACTTGCACCTGGTAGAATTCTCGTACAATAATAATTTCCAGGCCAGTATCCAGATGGCATCGTTCGAGGCACTGTATGGCAGGAAGTGCAGATCCCCGTTAGCCTGGGATGATGTTGGAGAGAGATAGATGCTCGATCCAGAAATGATTGCCCAGACAATTGAAGTGGTCAGAAGGGTCAGAGATCATCTTAGAGTTGTCCAAGATCGCCAGCGCCATTGGGCCGATTCCCATCGGCGTCCTCTCAAGTTTTCGGTCGGCGATCATGTATTCCTGAGGATTTTGCCTAACCGTGGCGTCATTCGTTTCGGTGTACGGGGAAAGCTTAGTCCTAGGTATATAGGATCGTTCGATATTCTGGAGCGAGTAGGAGATGTATCCTATCGTCTCGCTCTTCCGCCGTCGCTAAGCGGGGTGCATGATGTGTTCCATGTATCCCAATTACGACGGTATATCCCAGACCCGAGCCACATCCTGGATCATTCAGAATTGGTTGTTGGTACCAACCTTTCGTATGAGGAGAGGCCCGTGTCTATATTGGACCGAAGGGAGAAGATACTCAAGAACAAGACTATCAAGTTAGTCCGAGTTGCTTGGGGTCAACACTCTTTGGGTGAGTCAACGTGAGAGCGTGATGATGATATCCGATCGCGATATCCCGACCTGTTTGACTCATGAGGTATAATGTCTTCCTTATGCCTCATGCCTTCAATTCCTTGCTTGCATGATTGATTGATTATCTAGTATAGCTTGCCTGTAATTAGTGTAGCTTGTTCTTGTCTCTCTAGCCTCTTAATTAAATTTTGAGGACGAAATTTTTTTAAGGTGGGTAGAGTTGTAATGCCTGTGTTCGTATTACGTATTTGGAATACGTATACGTATTTTACCTTGTATTTGCATATCTCTTTGGTTTGGTTTGGCTTGATCTCCTTGGGGTTGGTTTGGTTCGGCTAGGCTTGGTTGCCTTGGTTCATCAAGAACCAAGGGGTGAACCCCCTACCTACCACCACCTTTGGTATTTATTACCATTCTTCTTTCTCTCTCTTCATTACTCTTCTTCTTCTTCCATTTACTACTTCACCTACCAGAGAGAGAGAGAGAGAGAGGTCTAGACAAGTACAACTTGCTTCATGGGAGAACTCAAATTTTATTGCTTTATTCTCTTCCTTACAATATTTTAACTAACTTTAGTACTTGGCATTTTCATTTTCCATGGCTAGATTCTTGTAGATCTAAGTCTATTTTATTTTTCAGAATTCTTGAGTTTTGATCTACTTAATCTTGTTATTTCCGAGTTTTGATGGTTCCATGTTGTAGAGCATTTCATTCTGCCCTATTTTGACCTATGGAAGTTCGGATTTGGACTCCGAATGAAGGTTCTATGCAGCTTGGTGGCCATGGCTCCTTGGTGTTCTTCTTCTCAAAAATTTGGAGAAGAAGAACAGTACTTGACTTGACCGCATGAATATTTCATGCGGCAAGTATTCTCCCAGCCGTATGGACTTTTTCCCACTTAGCCGCATATGCGCCCTTGCCTCTCCTGGCCGCATAAACTTGTACTCCTTATAGCCGCATGAGCCCTTGAACTGACTTGGCCGCAAGAGCTCCTAACCGAGCCGCATGCACCCCCTTCATATCCTGGCCGCATAGGCGTATAACCTGTCTGGTCGCATAAGGCCTTGCTCCCGAGCCGCATATGCATCAGCACCATTGGCCGCATGAGGCTGAGTCCATTATCAGCCGCATATGTACCATTCACTCCCAGCCGCATAAGCAGCCACGTTGATCCAGCCGCATGGGCTTCTACTAAGCCGCATGCGCCTCCTTCTATACCCCGCCGGCCGCATGGACTTTCTTTCCGTCAACCGCATGCGCCTGACCCTATTAGCCGCATGGGCTGTTCTCTTTCCAGCCGCATGAGATCATTCCTGGCCGCATATGCTTGAGCCGCATGGTTCTCCAATAGTCCTGTGTACTATTATTTATTATTATTTTTCCATGTCTTGTAACTCCTATGGTATATTTTTATGCCTATTTTATATCCTTACGCCTTTTGTCATGAACTTGATAATCATTAATTTATTTAATATGTTTAGAAATGATAATTGAGCATGACCTGACAGTGACCCGTAGTGGTGCACTCCTGACATGACTAACATGACATGATAGTGGCCCATTGTGGCGCACTCCTGACAAGTATACCTGACATAATTGTCTTGAACAGCTGTTGCGACGGCTACCTGACATGACATGACATGTATAATTAATCTGGACACCGTGGGCGATTGTGCTTGTACAAATAATCCAGTCCTGTCTTGCATCATGTCTAAGAAGGGACTCCTGAGTACCACGGTCAGGAGTACCTACTGAAATGGACTAAGACTAAATAACTAGATTAATACATTAGTCATAAAAAGATCTCCCAGCTACAGGCAATCCCGTTACCTGGGCACGCCTTGGGATCTGTAGCCTGCCGTCGAGTATGGCACATTTCCAGCACACTGTCATGTGTTGCACCCTTCAAGCCACCTAAGGGTACATGCGTTTCCTGGACGATGTACCCACCTGAATTCAACTCTAAATCTTTTAACCCGGGTAACCTGGATGGTTTGCAGGGCTTGTGGCTGTGGAATAATCTCACTGCATCTTGTTAGTAATTAGGCTTGTGACAACCCTAGTTAGTTAAAGTATCAAGCCGTAATTCTTGCTTGGCCGTGAATTGATTGGATGGAGTCTAACCAGTCTAGTCTTGCCCTGATCCTGTTCCAGATTGCTGTATGACCAGAATGCTTGTATTTATTTTACCGATAAATGGTGAGAATTCCAAGTTCTGTTCAGACGAAGGGTTACAACCCCGACCCTTGTTTGGTTTACGGGTTGTAACATGGTTATCTGAATAGCTCCATGGTTATCTCGTCGTATATCATCCTGATGTATTTTCTTATTTCCAGTTCTTACCTTTATTTATATTTTGTGCTGATTGCTGGTTTTAGTTCCTAAGTGAAGCCTCCTTTGTGGCACTTGCTCTTTTTGGGGTCTGACCCAGCTGGTTTTGTGTGGCCAAATTTCGGAGCAGCTCCAGAGGATCTACCGACCTTCCAGCCAGAGGTGGCCACTAGACGGAATCCTGGCAACGAGTGGGTTTATTTTTGATCCCCCACTTTATTGTAAAAATATTCTTTTGAGGCGTTTAGCCGACGAGCACCTGTTAGCTCGGTTGCACTTACTTATTGTCTGCCTACGGGCTGTAACATGATTAACAGATCCTAGGGTTGATCATGTATGACTAAACTCTTGCTAGTCCTAACATTTTGTAACGACTAGCTTCATGATCAGCTGAATATGTAATATTTGGGACGCCTTATTATTGTATATTTAATGATCATACATCTTGTAACATTTACTTACTTGCTGGTGATTGAGACACTAGGCTTGTTCATGACCTTAGGAGACTGTTGGCTTGTAGTAAACCCTCATGTATCTAGACAGCCGTGACTGTATAGCGAGATGGAATCCATTTCATATACGTAGCTGGCTATGTCTGCCCCCGCTCTCCAGTATTCTGGTTCTGGGGCGTGATACGACATATCATCCATAGATACGACTTCACGTATAATCGTTCAACTCAATTCATCGAGGTATACTTGCATCGACTTTTATCGAGTCATTCCCATTCGAATCTCAACACTACTTCGTCCGTTGCGGACAACATATCGTAACAATACAATCGTCTCGATGTAACCTATCGTAAGTCACCAACCGGCTTAATATAGCTATTCGCTAAGTGGTATTCCATATACCACTCAGGATCGAGCCTATCGTTATCGACACACAATACTTTGCTATACTTGCTCGCATAGTTGGTATTGCATATACCACTCAAAATCGAGTCATTACTCGGCATCACATTTCGCATAGGTCCGACATCTATTCTCAATCGACTATCCCGTATGGCGATCCTTCCGATCCCAGCTCTAGCGTTCGCTCAAGTTTGACACGCATTCAATCTAACCGTATTTTAGCGATCATATCGATCACACCCGCAACATTCGCTTATTCAAAGCTCAAGGCGACATATGGCCAACGTACACGTTCGCCTACTCCAACTCGACTTAGAGTCCGACTCGACTCTAATCTCACTCGTTGCAATTCATGCAACAACTCATTCTCGATGCTTAAGGTCATTTCTCAATCTCGCGCAACATATCGCTATCCATCCGCATAGCCATACAACACGTATCATACCATACCGACTCGTTGCGCTGATGCAACGAACGATTCACGACTTGCTGCACTCCGTGCAACCAACAACACATAACCATTCGCGTAGCCACATAATACATATCGTCTCACATATCGATCCGTTGCACTTCGTGCAACCAACAACACATATCTCCTCGCACTTCGTGCGACCAACAACACGTAACTCCTCGCACTTCGTGCGACCGACAACACATATATCATTGTACTTCATGCAACCAACATCACCATATTCGTTGCACTTCGTGCAATCAATGACTCAAACTTTCTTACACTTCGGGAAACCATAATCTCGTAAACCGTTGCACTTCGTGCAACCAACACTCCATAACTCGTTGCACTGCGTGCAACCAACGTTCTCCGATGGCACCCGGAGATAGCGTGATAGTCACGACATACTTGTGACAGACGTACGAACTTTGTATAGACTTATTATATGGAATATCCAATGTAGCGTCGAGTAGATCCATGAGCCATGCGGTTGCGGAAACAACTTAGAGTCAACTGGATTCGATAGCGAAGCAACTGAGGGTCAAAGAGATTCACGTACGGTCCAAATGATGGAACTGCTCTGATACCAACTTGTTACGCCCCGATCCAGAAAATCGCTCGTCCTCGCTAGATTTTACCCGAATCATCGTCCTCGCTGGGGTGTGATGCCGCACGAGCCTGGAGTTGCGCTCGTGCAAGGCAAGATAACGGTTCACATAATGATTATCTCAAATTCGAAACATAAGCAGCGGAAGGAAAACATAGTATAACATAAGAATCGCTTTTATTGAAATGAACTGAAGGTTACAAGGCTCTGAATAGCCCAACATAATATGCCAATTGGCTACAACGCTCATGATCTCTCTAGCTCACAAAGGATTACATTGTTCCATACATTATGCCTCTATATAGCCACCAAGTAGTCTTCGGCCGAACATCTCCATGTCTCAAGTCCGAACGCCTATGCGGAAGCTCCTCTTGAATGCCAAGGACTCCATGCCTCGGCACGTCCAAGCCAAGCCCCGCCCCGAGCCGATCATAACCTGAGCCTGCACATAAACTAGTAGGAGATTAGTGCTTTCGTCCTCGCTTCGTACTGATCAAGACCCGCTCGCACCCAAACCAAGCACTTAATTCAACTAAGTGAGCATGCATCTTAATTGGTGATCTTTCTATTTAGCCTTAGGATTGATTTTATGGCAATACTTAAACATAGCAACTTATCATAAATGTGTCCCATACCGTGTTTCTGCAGCAGATACAGTTAGCCATAATATGAACGTAAACATAGTGTTCGTGCTCATCTCCGTTCCCCTGCCTAGCCTGCCATAGTGAGAATACATAAGCGATCATACGATTCGCGCAACCAACCAATCATAACCGTAAACATATGCATAAGGGTGGCAGGCCCTGCGCCTGCACCCAACTCTCATCTCAGCCCACCGGCCCTATCTATATGAAGGTCACGGTGTTTCGCACCGTAATGGACTTGGCATCTCTTATGTGTAAGCCTACAATCACTTCGATACGGGTTGCTAGCCCAATATCCGAAGGATCCCAAACTTACGGATATCATAGCTTATCACAGCACTGGACGGTCGCAATCCGTCCGAATGTTGTGCACCATAAATACCACACATAATTTCCTCCTAGGCCGAACGGTCCCGGCGCCCCGGCGTAACCGTTCGAGGAAAGCCGTACCCGTGCACGGGCCATCCGAGTCCATTGACCATGCAAAATGCGCCATAGCAAACACACATAACATTCCAACCAAATCCTCCGTTGCATAACCATAGTCTCGTTCCATAAACGGTTTCCCGTGCCATAAACGGTTTTCCGTGCCAGAAACATAATCCACCATTCATATGGGGAGCTCCGTCGGCGTTATGCCCCAACACATCCATATTGATGCACGACGCTCAACGACTTAGTCATCTCATACTCGTATTCAACGCGTACCATTCGTAAGTTATTCTCATAGCATAATTCCGTATTACTTAGTCTTTTCGTAACATAAGTGCCCGAGGGCACGCTCAGCACCGTAATCAATGTTCTACGCCTAGTGTTCAATGTTTCTCGGAGCCGTGTACATGATGCACATCTCGATATCATCTTTCAATGTTCTACCATCATTGCCCTACCGCGACCCGTACACTTGATGCACGTCGCTTCAATTGTTGATTGTTCAATGTTCTATCTTAGTGTTCAACACATATTTAGACACTTACTCGTCGAGCCACGCTCGCTAACTCGATAACATATTACGCAAACCATAACACATTTTATTAGACGTGAAGGAATAGGAAGAGAGAGTCAAGAACCTGCCCACCTTAAGCCGATACGCCTTGCAGTCTCGCCGATTGAAGCGTCTCGCTTCCATAACTCGATCGCATAGCTAACTCCCGGACTTAGCCATTTCTTTGAACTACTCGGTTGATTTGGCCTATCGCGCCCATACCACGATCCGTAATCCAGCATAAAGGCATAGCCTGCACACCAGATCAACCAACATTAGCACTTGCTCAATGGAACTTATCCTTTGCATCGATTCGATTCATAGATTCCAACCGACTCAAAGCTTACCTTTGGCCAACGTAACTCTTGCATCGATTCGCATCGATACTTCATCGGGTCAACGCAACTCTTCGAGTCAACGACTCATCATAATGCACCGTGCGGAGCGGGGCATTACAAAAATAGTGGAGAAATGACCATTCTCCGTGTCAAAATGATGGAGAATGACCATTCTCCGTGTCAAATGATAGAGAATGGCCATTCTCCGTGTCAAAATGACGGAGAATGTTCATTCTCCGTGTTAAAATGATGGAGAATGGCCATTCTACGTCCATTCTCCGTGTTAAAATGACGGAGAATGGCTCTGTGATAAAATGACTGAGAATGGCTATTTTCTTTCATTTTAACACGGAGAATGATCATTCTCCGTGTTAAAATGACGGAAAATGACCATTCTCCTTGTTAAATTGACGGAGAATGACCATTCTCCGTCATTTTAACACGGAGAATGGCTATTATTGGTCAATTTAACAAGGAGAATGACCATTCTCGGTGGTTTTAGCACGGAGAATGGACATTCTCCGTGTTAAATTGACGGAGAATGACCATTCTCCGTCATTTTAACACGAAGAATGGTCAATGACTTGACCATTCTTCGTGATTTTAGCACGAAGAATGGCTATTCTTTGTCAATTTAACAAGGGGAATGGTCATTCTTCGTGTTAAAATGACGTAGAATGGTCATTCTCATTGTTAAATTGACGGAGAATGGCCATTCTCCGTCATTTTAACATAAAAAATGGCTATTATTTGTCAATTTAACAAGGAGAATGACCATTCTCTGTAGTTTTAGTACGAAGAATGACCATTCTATGTGATATTACCATGGAGAATGATCATTCTCCTGCATTTTATGGCCAGTTGAAACTTTGAAGGGCCATAACTTTTAACTGGGAGGTCGAAACGAGGTCCGGTTTGTCGCAAAAAGGAGCGTATTTCCAAGGAGCCGGTGATTAACAGCTTCTTCGTTAGTCGGCCTTCCAAAATTTTAGAATCGCGAAAACTGATGTTTGGACCTCCGTTTTAATAGTTTTACCGTTTGTGGACCTTTTCAAAAATTTTCGACGAGTTTTTGAAGTAAGGTTTGAAGATTTTTGAGGAGAAAACCTAGATTCAAAAGTGAGCAGCGTATGGAAGAAGAGGAAGTATCCAAACATTTTTTTTAATAGTAGTTTCGTGGGTGTTTTCAATAAATTAGAAGAAAGGGTAAATAGGTCATTCGGAACCCTTTTATATATTTTTTTACTAATTCTGGGCACGCGATGAAACATTATTGTGCGGTGCGTTTTTCATAAAACTTTTTTGTTTTTTTGGGGCATTTCATAAATTTTCCAAAAAAATAAGTGTAGGATATTAATAATTATAATTATATATTTTTGGTGAGAATATAAATAAAATAAAATAATATAATAAAACCCTCAAAACCTACCGATTTGGTATGTTTATAAAGTCACCCAAAACTACATCACACTTACTTTAGGATATTTTTGAGCCAACCAAAATCATTGGTTAATACAATTAACAAACATGAGTTTTCATAACCGATCGGTTCAATAATATTCTAAAATCGGTAAGAACATCGTTGCCAAACCAATCCTAACAAATATCTATAATATAAAGCACAGTGGATTTTTTGGTCCGACCCATGTGCTTTGGTTCAACGATGATGAAAGGACTAAATTGCCCCTCTCTCTATAAGAGAGGAGGAGGTCCCATGTTGGGTGCGGAGCAACCGGCTGTTCCAACGACACCCCCGTCTACACCTCCTCTTGCACCGCCCCTCCCTTCGCCGCCTCCGCTCCATCCTCGCCCACGCCGTCGTCGCCGGCCTCTTCCGCAACCCCTTCGTCGCAAGCAGCCTCCTCCACCATGCCGCCGCCACCGACGCCGACCCTTTCTTCGCTGCCTCCCTCTTCTCCGCCATGACCAACCCCAACCCCTTCCCCTTCAACACCGCAATCGCCATCTCCGCCGACCCACTCTCCATCTACTCCCAAATGCTCCGCCGTCGCGTCCCTCCCGACTCCCACATCTTCTCTTCTTTGCTCAACACCACCACCGTCGCCGCCGCCATCAGGTCGCTCCACGCACACGCCATCCTCCTCGGATTCTGGCCCGACCCCTTCGTGCAGACCGTCCTGCTCACCACCTACTCCTGACGCGGCTCCGCCGACCACGTCCTGCGGGTGTTCGACGGAATGCTGCACAAGGACGTCGTCTCCTGGACCGCCGCCGTCTCGGGCCTCGCCGTCCTCGGACGCCCCGCGACGGCCCTGCGCGTCTTCGCCTCCATGAGGCCCCACACCGTCCCGAACGCTGCCACCGTGGTCTTTGCCGTGTCCGCCTCCGCCGGGCTCGGGTCCCTGGCGCTGGCCCGGTGCCTGCACGCCTACGTCGAGAAGGCCGGGTTCGGAGGCCGCGTCTCCGTCCGGAACTCCCTGGCGCTGGCCCGGTGCCTGCACGCCTACGTCGAGAAGGTCGGGTTCGTGTCCGTGTCATTATGGCACGGGTTATCCATTAGTTAATATATATTTGGGGGTGGGGGGAGTGTTTAAAAGTATCCCAATTTATGTTAACCTTTTTACGTAAGAAACCTATCTTATTCCAAGCGGGTTTCGGATTTTTGATCCGCATACAACAATCGAGTCAACTAGAGTAAAAAAAGAAATCAAAGTTTATCCGCTGTCAAATTCGATTTACCTCCCTTATAAATAAGCACAGTCTCGATTGTTCCTTTCTTCGTCCACGACTCCAAAGCTTTTCCTCTTTTATTCCCAGGAAAAAAAACCCCTCGTCCGCTGACGACAAAGGAATTCCCGATCATCACCGGCGGCGGAGGAGATGAAGATCAAGGTGAAGACGCTCAAGGGATCCGTCTTCGAGATCGATGCCAACCCCGAAGACTCGGTAGTTTTCCTCTTCTATTAGGGTTTCGATCCATCTCTGTAGGAATCGATTAGGATTTAGTCGGATCTTCACGATGATGTGTAGATTGCTTGTTGTTTTGAGGTTTAGGGATCTGATTAGAAATTTGTTTTTGCTACGGAGAGTGTTGAGATTAGTGTTTATGTGTTGATTTGGTTAGTTTAGGACTTAAATTTAGTGTTTGTGATTTATTACTTGCATAGTGTCGAAGACATGTATTGGACACGACAAGGACACTCCAAAATACACTAGGACGGACCGAACTATATGCTGTGCCCAGACCGCTGTTTTCCCAAATTATATGATTGATTGTTCTTTTAACCTATAGGGATCCTAACTATGCTTAATTTAATACTATAAGAAGGATTGGAGTGTCTAGATCAGAGCTTATGAACTGCTACTTAGGATGTTCAATTGTCTTATTTGATATATGTTGCCTATTTGGTGTCATGTGGGAACGTAAATATTCCGTGTCGGTCATATTGATGTCTGTGCAACATAGTATGCAATAAAAGATGTTCTTCCTAATATACTGCATATGCCTTGGATAGTTCTTTGGTTTTCCGACAATTTCTTGTTTGTTGTACAATATGTACATTATGATGGTTCACTTGGTGAAAAATCAGGTTTGAGGTTGTTATCAGTTTCTATTGTCTTGATATGTTGCAGCTTTGCGAGTTATATCGTACGTAGGATTCAAGTTTTCTTCCTTTTGGCATAATAGTTGGCTTGAATTGGTGGGGTTTGTTTTGTCCCCCGTATCCCAGCAAGGTTCCGATGTCTGAAAACAAATATTCCCAAAATATCTTTATTCTTTTTGGTTTGTAGGTTTTTTTGTATATCGATTATGTCTCAATGACCAAAATTTATTTGTTTGTATTTGTCAAGAGAGACTAACTATAATTTTTTTTTTGGTTCACAGTTTCCTTTCTAGATCAGTAATGTACTAAATCAATGACCAAATTTTACGGCTTTTCTATATTTGCCAATTTTGAATTTCCCATGCTCATCCAAGACCTTGTAAAGTTTATTATACTGATTTGTGCCCTCTTTACATGTATGATAAAAGTTAAAAATGTTATGATATCCGACTTTAAACTTTTGCAAGTTCTTCTATCTATTATTTCTAGGCTGATGTTAAAGGCACAGCAAAAATGATCCTGTGACCACAAATTTTGGCAGTCCTTTGCATAGAGAGAAATGCCAAAAATTGCGGTCCCCCCGATCATTCTTGCGGTGCCTTGAACATCAACCTATTCTTATAATTTCTGCTTCTTTTTAGAATGATGCTATTTACATGTTTTGAACAGATTACGGCTGTCAAACAGAATATAGAGACCATACAAGGTAAAGATGTTTACCCAGCTGATCAGCAGATGCTCATACATCAGGGGAAAGTTCTCAAGGACGAGACGACACTAGAAGATAATAAAGTTGCTGAAAATAGCTTTGTTGTGATAATGCTGAAAAAGGTACTTTACTTTCCCATACGAGCATGTGCTTTTGTTATTTTGTTGTTTTGTTAGATTTAAAGCACATATCTTGGTCTTGTATATATTCATGTCATTGATGTTTAAAAAAGTAAGAATGTATTGGTTAAATGATGGAAATTACGGTTTGTTGTTGTTTGTGGATACATTTTGTGTCAAAATGTATCATCTTACCTCTTAATTGTGGACCCCTTATAGTTAGGGGAACTTTAAGGTGTTCTGTCTTTTGTTGCATGAGCCAAAACTGACACAGCCAAAAGGTATTCTATCTACTTGTCATATCTACATGCCAACTGATTGTGTAGGTTCTATGTTATGACCCTCCAATGCTCTAGCTACCTTGGCTAGAAACTTGACATCGATATAGAGGGTTGACATTAGGTTGACAGACCGTTATTAGAACTTCGACAATTCTTCTATACCCTATTCTGATGGGAAGAGGCTTGGACAATGATGACAGGATTTTGTACCAATATAGAGGGTTGACATTATGTAAATAACTGGTTATACAAACTCTGTAGTTCTTTTATACCCGATTATGATGGGTGAAGGCTCGGATGATGATGATGATGCATTTCCTGTCATGTTCTCCCTTATTATCAACTATCAAGTGAATTAGAATTGCAAATAACCCAAATTCGATCCTTATTCCCTTGCAAACATTAGAGAGAAAACAAGCACACAATAAAATTTACGAACTGGCCGAAGGACATAAGATGGGTGAGAAAGGGAATTGTGAATAAGATAGGAATAAATGCAAAAAGGTCCTTTGCATATTTAAGGAGATAGAAGACTGATTGTTGCTAGCTCTTAACCATGTCTTACTGTGGCAAGAAGCAACAAGAAGGATGGTTAGTAGGAAATTCCCGGTGTAAAGGGGAAGTAGATATGTTTTATAGATGAGAAGGTATAACGGAAATGTGTGCATGAATAGTAAGGATCACTTTTTAATCTTGTTAGAATCATGAATGTAGATTCAACCAATTCTTTTATGGAGCATTTTATGTTCCATAACCAACCTATTGTGATGGGAGAAGGCTTTGATAATGATGATACATTTTGTGTCACATTATGCCATCATCGAGGAAGTTAGAATTGCGAGTGACCTAGGGGTGTATTCCTTATTTCTGTGCAACATGATGGAGAGAAATCAAGTAGAGAACAAAATTGACGAACTAATTGGAGGCACAAGAGGGGTGAGAAGAAGCGCGTTTGTAACTCCAATTAGCAAACTTTTGAGTTACACTGTTGTACCAAAAAAATAACCCCTCTTCTCACCAAAATTAACAGTGTAACTTTTGAGTTTCAGATCCAATACATGATAAATAAGGTAAGACTAAATGCAAGAATGTGTATTATCTATTTAAAGGAGAATTAGCAAACTGATTATTGCTACTTTTAACCATGTCTTGATGTGGCAAGAAGCAACAACAATAGGTATGTGAGGTAGGAACCCCCTGTTGGAAAGGGAAACTACATATGATTTATACATGGGAAGGGTTGATGGGAGGTGGAAGAGAATAAAGAAAAATGTGCGTGTGAAAGTACGATTGCTTATTTTTACCTCTTAATATAATCATGAAGGTAGATACCACAAAACTGGTATCTTTTATGATTATTTAATATAGAATATACAATTTTCATTGTTAATTTTGGATTAATTGCCTCTGTAAGTCAAAAGTTGTCATGTGTTGCATCTGAAAGAAGTTCCACACCCAATTAGAAGAGTACCCAATAGAATAACGTGACATTACTTGACACCCTATACAATGTTACAAAATGATTTAACGGCTAACCAAATTGATTCATAATTATTAATTCTTTAACATATTTTTCAATTATTAGTTCAGTAATAATATTTAATTAAATTAATTACTTATTTGTGAATAATTAATTAGTGATAATATATTATTAAACATCATAATTATTTAGTAATAAAATACAAATTAGCTATTTATTTGTGAATACTTGTTAATATTAGTTAACTATTTATTTTTAATTACTATTTTTATGAATTTTAATTAATTAACTTAACAGAGAATTGTATAAACAGCATTGAACTTGATTGAAATTGCTCTGAGAGCATAGAAGTTTGTGAAATAATACTCGAAGACCCAAAATGTCCTTTAAAAGGGCGTTTATCTTGTCTTAGGGCATGCTTGGTAGTATCTTAGGTCATGTTTGGTAATAGGGAGATGAAGAGTTTGTACTTTCACTTGAAAGTGGATGCAAATCATCATTCTCGCTTGTTTGGTTCAGTATAATTTGGGGGACATAATTTTGAAATGCAGTTCCTAGAAAACGTCATTTTAAAGGACATTTTCACAATATACACATCAGCAATAAGATTAGCGTAAGAAACGTCCTTTAAAAGGGCGTTTGTGGGACAAATTTTTTTAATTTTCCAAACAGATATAATGGCTACCGATAAAACAATGGCTGTATTATCATCTTTTTACAACATAGAAAATATAATTTTGTAAAAAAAAAACAAACTTAACTCTTCTTTTCTTCTCCCTCTTCTCCTTCTTGGCCTTCACGTTCATTTCTTACGCTCTTCTCTATTGTTAGTGATGTAAAATTTCTTCACCCCATCCCAACATATATAATCGGTCCCCCATTTAATTCTCCCGTCCGTATCATTTATTTTGTTCACCCATCCAACTGTCCATCACGACCAAAGGAATTTAAAAATGCACAAAAATGACCTTTAAAAGGACGTTTTTGGCACATTAAATAGGAAGCGAAAGAGTTAATAGAGAGTTAAGGAGTTAATAGAGAGTAAAGGAGGATGCTGATTAATAAATATTTTTTTTGCATATACGGCATTGAACTTGATTGAAATTGCTCTGAGAGCATAAAACTTTGGAAAACTACACAGAGAGAGACAAAATGCCCTTTAAAAGGGCGGTTTAAAACTTTGCCTTCAAAAGGTCCTTTTAAAGTAAGTTTTTATACTAACTATTTATCAATCGGCAGCCTCCTTAACTCTCCTTTTTAACTCTTATTAACTTCTTAAATCTCCAGTAACTCTCCCGCCCTGTATTTAATGTGCCAAAAATGCCCTTTTAAGGAATTTTTTTTTGCATTTTCAAATTACTTTGGCCGCTGTGGACGGTTGGGTGAGTGAATAAAATAAATGATATGGGTGAGAGAATTAAATGGGAGACCGATTACATATGTGGGGATGGCTGAAGAAAGGTAAGTTTGTATTTTTTTTACAAAATTATATTTTCTATGTTGTAAAAAGATGATAATATAGCCATTGTTTTATTAGTATCCGTTGGATTTGTTTGGAAAATAAAAAAAGGTCCTACAAACGTCCTTTTAAATGACTTTTCTTATGCCTAATCTTATGGCTGATGTGTATGTTGTGAAAACGCTCTTTAAAATGGTGTTTTCTTTCCAAAATATTAAAATGCCCTTTAAAGAACGTTTTGGGTCTTCAAGTATAATTTTGCAAACTTCTATGCTCTCATAGCAATTTCAATCAAGTTCAATATTGTTTATACAATTCTATGTTAATAAATAGTTAGTATAGAAACACCCTTTAAAAGAGCATTTTTGACACAAAGTTTTGTCTCTCCGTGTAATTTTCCAAACTTTTTTGCTCTCGGAGCTGCAATTTTCTATTATCTTAATGAACTAGACATTAATTAAGCATTGATAATCCAATATTAATTATCTTTATAATCGATCAACTAATTATAATATATTAATTATCTTAATTAGTTTATTTGTTAAAATTAATTGGTATGAATTATATTACTTAATAGTACTTTTTATAGTCTATGGGAACTTTGAGGGTGCACCTTGGTTGCAAGTGTTTAAACAGCAACCCAAGAGGTAGGTCTACCTACCTCCCAACTGGCTACCTAGACTTTATGGCATGGCCCTCTGAAGTTTATAACTATCTTAGCTAGGAATTTGACACGATCATAGTGGGTTGGCATTAGGTGGACAATCGATCATAAACTTTGTTAAATCTTGTATCAAGCTTTCTTATGTTCCATAATCGACTCCGTTCTGATGGAAGAATACTCGGATGTCGATGGTGGATGTTAATCACTTAATACTATTTTGGAGTCATGTATTTAATTATCTTAATTACAAGTTACAACAACAACAAAACCTTTATTCCAAATTGTTGGAGTCGATTGTTTGAATCATTTTCTTCAATTTAGCTCGATTAAGTGCCATGCTCTCTATTACACTAATAAAAAGCACATCCTTCATTAAATCCTCAATCCATATTCGTCTAGACTTATCTCTTGTCCTAGTGTCTCCTTTAACTACTAGTTTATTTCTAATATTTACTAGAGCATCAATCGGATTACGTTGCCTATGTTCAAACCACCTAAGACGATCTTCTCTCACCTTGTTCTTAATTGGCGTCACCTCTAACTTCTCATGAATATGCTCATTTGATTCTATATTTTAATCCACTTATCTATCTTAGCATTCTCATTTATGTTCTACTAATTTTTTGGACATGTTTTTCAATTTACCAACACATTGATCTATAAAGTATGAGTCTTATTGCCGTCTTGGAGAATTTTCTTCAACTTCAAAGTTAATTGCTTACTATTAATTAATAAAATTTAATTAGTAAATAATGTATTTAAAAAATAAAAAATAAATGTAAAGAAAGTCCAAATGTCCCAATCCTAGCCACTTCTGACTAGTTTGAGAAGTGAAAGAGGGGCCAAAAGTGCTTTGAAGGAACTACTGTTCATGTCTGTAGTTCCTTCAAAGGATCAAAGTATGTTTGCAGTATCGGCCAATACCGATCCGATATTGTCGATACCGATACTGTTTGGCATGTCCTGATCTAGGGGTGAGCATTATACGGTTTTGGACCGAAAATCGAACCGAATTTCTTATTCGGTTTTCGGTTTTGGTTTCGATTTCGGTCCAAAACCGAAAAGGCGAAAACCGAATAAGAATTATACGATTATGTAAATACCCTCAATTTAAAAATGTGTATATTTTAAAAACAACAATTCTATGTATATGTTTTGAATTCCAACTTTGATAATTTAACAAGTCCTACTTTGTGCGTAACTTTGAAATTCAACAAATGTGTGTATAAAAATTATAATTTTTAATATAATTTAACTATGATCCCAACTTTGGGTCCGACCCATTAATTTCAATCGAACAAACCAAATTTATTCTTCGGTTCGGTCCCGGTTTTGGCTAATTCTGTTCGATTTTGGTTTGAATTTTTAGAATTTTGGTTTATTCGGTTTGGGCTAATTCGGTTTGGTTGAAACCAAATAAACCGAACGCTCACCCCTATCTTGGTACGATACCTGATACCGACCGATACCGACATTGAGGGTTTCTTTTCCGGTCAATTTAACAAAGAAAATTGAACGAAAAACACCGATCAACAAGTGTGTAAAAGCACGTTAAGGTTGTAAAAACATGTGAAAAAAGAAAACATATCTATCGCTGCATGTACACCAATTGACAATGATAACTACTATTTCATTCAATTTCAAAAACACCACTGAAAATATTTAAAATTATGTCCAAATGTATAAAATATTGTCATGACCCGTTACCCAAATTGTTGGGCCGGGCCGAGCCAAAATCGAACCGGGTGCAATAATTGAATTAAAAATAGGGATTTATAATCATGGGTAAATAAATAATATACGGGGACTCCAATAAATGGGACACAAGCGTCATGTGGGTAGTAGGCTTCATATGGGCCACGTCCATACTTTGGATTGACTAGGTTGGATCGATGTCGGGTTCCGAAATTAAATTGGAAAATAAATCAGGTTTTACGGTAGATAATAAATTGGCCTAAATTGACCCAGAAGTTGTGCGAAGAAAATGAAGCACAAAATGGAGTGTCTGAGTGGGACACGAAGGTCATGGGTGAAGAGCGTCTCGAGTAGATCATTTATGAGAAGTTGGTTCTGAGAAAACGACTGGTCTTGTGCTCCTAAATTAAAAGTCACGGTGACGTGCA
Organism: Iris pallida; assembly: GCA_029216955.1. NCBI lineage: Eukaryota > Viridiplantae > Streptophyta > Magnoliopsida > Asparagales > Iridaceae > Iris > Iris pallida. Next base: position 6,606,993 of record JANAVB010004399.1, on the reverse strand, counting down.
AACGACGATCAAAGATAAAAGTGGGAATAATTATTCAACGATTAATTGGTAAGTTGACTCGAAGTTGCGCGATACAAAAAGAGCACAAGGGAACGAGTTCAAGTGGGACACGATATATCAAAACGAAGATAATCTTGTCTACTTCAAAATTCGTGAAGAGAGTTTACAGAGATTGGCATCCCTGACGCTCCAGAAGTCAAAGTCACGGAAAGGAACATTAATGATCAAAATAATTAAATAATAAAATATTTATCGAAAATAATTCATTTAGAAAAATTTAAAATAGCCCTGAAATTCAGGGGGCTTACATCCTACCCACCTTACAAAAATTTCGTCCTCGAAATTAAAAATCATCCAACCGGTCAAACTATAACATGTAGCTGCTCTGGCTACGATACTCAATCTGCTATCCTCGTAATCATCTCTTCCGTTTCTCTTTACAATATTTTTGGTTCAGGTTCAACAATGGTCCTTCTATCATAACTACGTCCTATATCCTTTAGAATCTTCCATACTAACATGGAAGATTTATGTATACCCTAAACTATAGGTCATTCTCTGGGTATGTTTATAAGCCTAAAATGCTTAATCATCAACCATATTTTCAACCTCAATTGTAAATACTTGATTTCCTTATCGTATCCTAAGTATCCATATTCTATCAATCCACAGGCCCTTAGCATCATTTGTCGTCAATCCCTTTTCTACAGTTTCTTCTTGAAATCATACGTTCAATTCTTATCCTTGGCGTAGAGCCTTCTTCTTTTTACTCAACAAGTCCTCCGAATATAAATCCTCGATTTCAAAACTCTCGATTTATTAATTACCAATGTACATATGTCCTTGTTTCGTTCTTTGTCTTTTTAACTGATATATTTTCGATCTCGTACGCAATATCACATCTCATTCTAACTTATTCTATATCAATCCACATATCGATCTACCCTTTAATCACATGTAATTAGCTATAGATAATCCCACCAAAATTCTACAAATGCTAAATCCTCAAACTGCTAAGCACAAGATTCTAATTCTCAATCCATAGTCACAACAATACAATATCTCATTTCTCCATCTTAGATGCCCTATCATCAAGTCATACTATCAATACAATCGTTCTTAATGGTTTCCAAGTCTACTACAGTCAGTCACTTGTACTCGTCCTATAAGCTTAATCTAACCAATCCCTAGGAAAAGTATTTATCACAATCACACAATACATTTATAGTTATACTACAGGATTAGTCAACAAGGTTTGGCTATTTCGGTCGCCTATGAAATAGAAGGTAACAAGGCCTAAGACTGGGTCAAGCAATCCATAACAGTGTCCAAACAAGTTAAAGGGTCAAGCAAGACAGGAAAGTTTATCGAAAAATCTCCAAAAATGGTACGAAGACAACGGGATTCATAACGAGAAGAATTACCCAAGAGGTTAACGAAGAAGAGTTTAGTCAAGTCATAGGAAAGATGGAACACAAAAATAATTATGTCCAAAAGATAACGCGAAAGCAATCCTATTAGAAAGTCCTAGAAAACCTGTAACCCTAATTGTAGATGTAGATATGACAGAGTTAATCAAGACGGGAAAAAAATGATGATAAGAATTTATTCTTGCTCATTCGGTCATAACAAAGTAAACCAAGTTGAGATATGATCTGATAACCATACACGTCTTCCTGAAATCATGTTGCCAGAATTTTCGCCACACCAGTAAGCTTAGATGCAATAAACGATAGAGTCATAACTAAGGTATACTCCCTAAAATCATATTATCTAGAATCCTCGCCACGCCAACCGGTATGGCTGCGAGAAAATCTAAATTCTATGAATAGGATAATATATCCAAAATCAGGCTCTATGTTTTTGTCATACCAGCTAATATGGCTGCGATAAATTCTAAACTCCATAACTAAAGCAGACGTTTACCTTATCAGGATATATCATAATTTAATCCACAAAATTTATCACGATGCAAGATCAAAATTAACAACGAAAATCAAAAATCAATTTCAACAACGAATTAAGGAATAGCAAATAGAAACAGGTGAAAACAGATTTTTGAGATAAGATTAGAGTGATATCCTCAGGGGTCATCCCAAGGGTACTAAATTGGTCAAAATTGACCCACTGAAATACAAACAAGAGGCTAATTATAGCTAACGGTCCTATGCTGTGATGAGTTCTCCTATGTTGCAATCCTAGAAATCCTCTAGGTGTTCTAAATATTTATTCCTAGTGTTATCAAGTTGTCCTAGATCCTAATTGCAGACATGCTTGGTACAATAACGTAACCAAACAACTTAAGTCGAGACCTGCATGGGCCGTCACTAAAAACATGTCACGATCCGTTACCCAAATTGTTGGGCCGGGCCGAGCCAAAATCGAACCGGGTGCAATAATTGAATTTAAAATAGGGATTTATAATCATGGGTAAATAAATAATATACGGGGACTCCAATAAATGGGACACAAGCGTCATGTGGGTAGTAGGCTTCATATGGGCTACGTCCATACTTTGGGTTGACTAGGTTGGATCGATGTCGGGTCCCGAAATTAAATTGGAAAATAAATCATGTTTTACTGTAGATAATAAATTGGCCTAAATTGACCCGGAAGTTGTGCGAAGAAAATGAAGCACAAAATGGAGTGTCTGAGTGGGACACGAAGGTCATGGGTGAAGAGCGTCTCGAGTAGATCATTTATGAGAAGTTGGTTCTGAGAAAACGATTGGTCTGGTGCTCCTAAATTAAAAGTCACGGTGACGTGCAAACGATGATCAAAGATAAAAGTGGGAATAATTATTCAACGATTAATTGGTCTAAGTTGACCCGAAGTTGCGCGATACAAAAAGAGCACAAGGGAACGAGTTCAAGTGGGACACGATATATCAAAACGAAGATAATCTTGTCTACTTCAAAATTCGTGAAGAGAGTTTACAGAGATTGGCATCCCTGACGCTCCAGAAGTCGATGTCACGGAAAGGAACATTAATGATCAAAATAATTAAATAATAAAATATTTATCGAAAATAATTCGTTTAGAAAAATTTAAAATAGTCCTGAAATTCAGGGGGCTTACAAATATACTTCTAAATGTTAATAATTATTTATTTTTTGATACCAAAAAATTCGATACTCCGATCCGAAATTGCCGATACTGCTGCCGATCACGATATTCATAGGAATGGTCCGATACCGATTCTGATATCGATTTTGCGAACCTATCATCAAACCCCATTTCTAACCAAACATAAGTGCGACAGTGAGGATCAAATCCAAGTTTGATCTAGCCGTCTTAGAAAATTTTCTTTCAACTTCAAAGTTAATTACTTTCTATTAATTAATAAATTTTAATTAGTTAATAATGTATTTAAAAAAAATATGTTAAGAAAGTTCAATTGTCCCAGTCCTAGCCACTTCTAACTAGTTTGAGAAGTGAAAAGGAGCCAAAAGCACTTTGAAGGAACTACTGTTAACCAAACATGAGATAGTGAGGGCCAAATCCAAGTTTGATCTATAAAGCATGAGCCTTATAGCCCGTCTTAGAGAGTTCTATTTCAACTTCAAAGTTTAATTACTTACTATTAATTAATAAAATTTAATTGTTAAATGTATTTAAAACATAAAAAAAATGTGTCTTAGAGAATTTTATTTCAACTTCAAAGTTAATTACTTACTATTAATTAATAAATTTTAATTAGTAAATGTATTTAAAAAATTTAAAAAAATGTAAAGAAAGTCCACATGTCCCAATCCTAGCCACTTCTGACTAGTTTGAGAAGTGAGAAGAAGCCAAAAGCGCTTTGAAGGAACTACTGTTCATGTTAGTAGTTCCTTGGCTTCAAAGGAACAAACCCCATTTCTAACCAAACATGAGAAGTGAAAAAGTGAGGGCCAAATCTAAATTTGATGAAAATCCGGGTGAGCTCCCTTTGTCGAAACTGCCGCTAAAGTTAAATAAATTCTGGAAACGTCTTTGTTCCAGTTTTTTAGTACTTAGATTTGGAAATGTATTCTCACTGTCGAATTCCATGATAATACTCAGAACAACTGATTTGCCTATGGCTTATCTGATGGATTTCCTCGTTATATACTATTGTCCATGTATGTCCGCTTTGTCTCAATGATGATACAATTACAGAGTAATACCCTTTTTTTGGTCGACAATCACCTGAATTGCACAAGCAGGCTATTGGTACAAAATGTAATGCTAATTAGCCATTTGCAGACATTTCGATGCTACAGAATGATAGAAGAACTTTTGACGGGCCTTGAAGTCCTGCTGAAGTCAGTATGTTTATGTTTTGACGGTTGAATATTCCTTCACCTTCTTTTTAAAAGGGTATTCAGAAGCAATTTGGAAAGTTAAATCTTTAATTGATGAGAACTTATAACTTTGGGTTATTTAGTTTTAGGGTCTCATATAATATTCAAAATTTGCGTTTAGGTCTTCATATTGTCCAGATTAGGGTTTGGGTCTTGTCCTGAAGGTTGTCTTGGGATGACCGTTGGATTTCCTACAGGTCTCCATAGTATTCAAAATTTGCATTTCGTTTTAGGGTCTCGTATAATATTCAAAATTTGTGTTTAGGTCTCCATTTTGGACAGTCATCCCAACTCCACCGTCATGATGAGACCCAAGTACTATTCTGGACAATATGGAGACCTAAACGAAATATTGAATATTATATGATACCCTAAAACTAAATAATCCTTTAAATTTCGATATTTGATTTATTGGCATGTTAGCCTCATAAAAACTTTCTACACTTAAGATGTATGCCATGTCTTTTGATTGGCTTCTGGTACGACAGAGACAAGTGTAATTTTCCTATTGCCATTTGCCCACTCTGGATCTTCTTAGTTTTAAGTGAAGGCTGGCTCGAGGTTAAAGCTAAACTATGTCGTGGTTAGGTGGTTAGATAAATAAACATATTTAACTTATTTGGTTCTGGATTGAAACCTGGTTATGCACTATCCAATTTTCTTTATTTAAAGAGAAAGGACTCAGATTAATCTATCAGTCTTTTGTCTCCTAAATTATTTTTTACATCGTACCAGAGATGGAGTTTACCTAGACCTGAACCTTATTCTCCATCTCTCTTCTTCGACCCCTAACTCTCTTCTCTCACATAGGTCTTTTGACCCCATTTAACGTCATTGCAAGCCTTGATCATAACTGCCTTAGCCACATGTGTGTGTGTGTGTGTGTGTGTGTATACCGCATCCTAAATTGTTGAAAACGTCCGTATCCTGAATCTGTATAATGTTTGTATTCGTGCAACATTGCTGGATGACGGGTCTGTGGGTTTAATTTGATAAATGCAAGTAGTAGATTTTTGTGCTATATATTCTTTTAGTATTCCAAAAATCTGCTTTACAAGTGAATGTACTTCGTTGTTGACGGTCAGTTTTTTGCATTAATACTATTGGTATGTCGGGACCAAACTGTCCCAAGTTCGTCGAGGTGTTTGTGTCAGTGTATCCTTCCTCCTTTATCTATAACACATTTTTCAACTCCTTCCTTTCATGGTTTCTTCATTCCTTGTTGTTCATGGTTATAACATCTTATCTTAGTCACTTCAAGAAGATACTCATACTAATCCACATTATAACAGCTTTATATAACATTTATAGTGTACTTTCCCTCTGCGTGTCCTAACTATAAGGTTATAATTTGTGCTACGCCTTGTTTACTTAACTTCTTTGGAGCTTGACATTTACTATCTTGTTGGTAACATAAGATACATTTTTTTTGTATGTTGATACGATCTTTGTTACATGTTGGTTGATGTGGTACGATATATATAGGTATAAGATGGCATATGTTCCTTTTATTTGATCCAATGCGATACATATAGGCTAACAGGTAGAATCATTTTTAAACTTAAATCATGTACTCTATACTTAAGAATCCTGATTCTAGAACAAGATAAACTTGTAAAAATGAAACAAATAAAAGTATGAGAAAATTATATTAGATCATGTTCTGTGTGGATTTAGAAGTATAGACCTAAACTCCTAGAGTTCTTTATCATATGATACATGATACAATACGCGATACACGACAATATATGCAAGCAAATCGACAAACAAAACGTATTGCGAGGTGACAACTTAGGACTATTAAATATCTGTCAACTCCTCAAAAATATCGGGTAATACTGTGAAATTGCTTCTTTAACTCATCCACTAGGCTAATTAAAATTTGGTTGACCTAGTTCTTTAATTCTATCTGTATGTTGAAGTTTAAAAGGCTCAAATTAGTGCATCCCTAGCCATTTATTTTATTTCAGTTCTTAACTTTTTCCCCATTTCTCGTGGAAGTTCATAATGTATAATTTGTTTCGTATCTAAATGCCTGTGGACTTCGATTTCATTTATCCTGTGTCATGTTTCTTCTCCTATGCCAGTTTGAGTGCTTAAGAATTCAGTGAAAAGAGTTGTTATGAACAGCTAAATGTTGTTACTTCAAACATCAATTTGAGTAACAAACTGTATGCAAGCAAGTAAAGAATTGAAACCTTATATTTGTTAGATTGTTTGGATCTTTATTGAGACATATCTAAAATAGTCTCCACCATGTTATTATTATTATTTCTTATTTGACTTTTTCTTTGATTTTCTTAGACCAAGGGCTCATCAAGTGGCGCTTCAGCTGCTGCAGCCGCAGCACCAAAATTTGAGGTCAGATGGCAGCTGATACACAAACACACAAGCACGTGGGTTTGTACTACTATAATTACTCTTAGTCATCATCAAAGCCTTCTTCAATTTGTATGGGGTTGGCCACAAGAAAGTAACACGAAAGAATCGACAAAGTTCTTTTGACGTATTGCCAACCTGACATATCCTCTGTGCTTGCCAAATTCTTTGTGAGCAAGAGACAGGGTCTTACCACAAAACCATAAGATATATTTGGCAGTGAAGTTTAAGCTCCTACGGCCAAAGGGCACCTTCTAAGCAAGGTTCAACAATTCAGTGTAGGTTTCTGACCCTTCCTACGAGTATTGGTTTTCCAGTGTCTTGGTGGTTTTGAACCTGTTGGTTTCGGCCTATAGTTTAAAACCTTGCTTCAGAGAGTCTAGACAAATGGGTAAGAGATAATATCTTATACAGAATTGCATTCATCACTAAGATGCATCATGTTCGTGAGTTTTAACACATGTTGTCTACCTTTTTATGTGTTCATCATTCTAGTGGACTCGATTGCATCTTTGGCCTGGCACCTGCATACAACACAAGAAGCACTTCCCATCCACTTGACATTATGTTGTATTTTCTGTTCTTTATCTATTATCATGATAGTTAAAATCGTCCTATACTTTAAAACCTTGCTTCTTAGTTTCTCCATACTCGGAGAGAGTCTAGACAAATTGGTCAGAGAGAGTGTTTTTATAGAGAATTGCAATCATCTCTAAGACGCATCATGCTCGTGAGTTTTAACACATGTTTTCTACTTTTTTATGTACTCATTATTCTAGTCCGGACTCAATTGTATTTTTGGCTTGGTACCTGCATGCAACACAAGAAGCACTTCTCATCCACTCGACTTAAGTTATATTTATCTATTATCATGGTAGTTAAAAATAAAGGGAAATAGGGAACCATATTATGATTGGTCAATTTTGTGTATATTTATCATCCAGATATATTACCTAGTAACTACTCAGGCGGAGGATCCCATTACCCATCCCAATAAAAATCAAAAGCCACCAATGCAATATCCGATTAGGCTTGGCCATACCTATTAGTAGTGATCAAGTTATTTCCCAATTGCCATGGAGTCAAATCAAGTGTTCAGTTTGACTTAATACATGCAATAATTTTACAACAAGAACATGATACACTAATAAATACTACTCGGAGTCAAATAAAGCTCTCGCATAACCTAGTATTTCCTCTTTGATATTTATAACCTTTTTTATTCCTTGTAATAAGACATGATAATGGTACATATAATTAGTAAAATGGAATATAGCACATCAAATACATTGAAGTAGACAAAAAATGGAATACAGGATTGCCAATCGTTACGTGTTTTTCCCCTCTCTTATTTACTATTTTCTTTTTCCTAATACCAGGACAATACAATCAATAGACAATTTTTTTTAGAAAATTTAACAAAGTTGGGTTAATGAGATATTCTTCTATATACTTTTAGGCGGCCTAGACTGAGAGATATTTCTGTAGAATTTGAGAAGAGAATTGAGGCTGTATTATATAGCCGCATATGGTTCAGTATTTTGGCCAGTAAGCACTTAAAGGTGTTTTACATTTGAAAGTACTGAGGTTATTGTTCTTTGACTGTCAATATGTTCTGCTTAGTTTTTCCATTCGTTATCTTGTTACCTAATTGTATTAAAATTCCGAGGGATTGCCAGTGTGTTAGAGGTGAATGTGATTCCCTGTAGCACACCATATCATCTTACCTTTCTAGCCTCTTTTTCTAGTCCATAGGAACTTAGAGGGTGCTTTTGACAACACGAGCTTTACACGCATTACCAGGAATGTAGGTCTACATACCGATCAACTGGCTTCTAGGTTGTCTGGCAAGTCCTATCCTGCTCATTACTACCTCGGGTAGGAAGTTAGCACTATCTACCTGGGTATTCTATGTCAAAACCTGCTCGTGCTTCATAGCTGACTCCATTTGGATGGGATAAGGCTTTGATGATGATGGTGATCTCGTTACCTTACCAAAAACACATACCTGTCAGTTTAGTTGCTATTTTATATATAATTATTCACTACAGTTGCTTTTCTTGTAGGCGCCTGCAACAAGTTCTGCCACCGCTAATTCATCAACTCCAGCATCAACCACACCTCCAGCTCCTATATTCACTTTGCCTCAGTGCGTTTATAGATGCTCAAAATTCTTTGTGTCTTTCATCATTAATCTTGTTAGGTTCTTTAATATTTAACTTTTTTCTTGGTGCTACTTCCTTTATTTGTACAGGGTGCCTGCAGAGACACCTGCTCCAGCCGCAACTCCTGCAGTTGTTGCATCGTAAGTTTCACTATAACTATTGATGCTAACAAATGGATGGCTAGTTATAGAAGTATGTTAAAAAAAAGTTAAATACTGTACTTGTTGTTTGATATGCTTGATCAGAGAAATGGTTCCTTTTGGTGTTATATGCTGCACATTATGTTGTGAGTATTATATAATGATTGATAGTATCATGATATATGATGCTTACTTTGTTTGGTGGTGTCTAGTCATGTTAAACATTGTTTTAGGATTCTTTTAATTTGTATATGCGGTTGTATTTTGGTAGTATCGTAGTTTATGAAGGATTTCACTGTAAAATCCACATTTCCCCCATTATATAGTGGTGTATTCCATTTGAACACTTTCCTGGTTTTGACTCAATGTAATGTCAACTCATTATATATATGAATTTTTTCTCTTTGTAGAACCACACACTCCAAAATTGGAATCGTACATTCAAAATACACTATGTCCTCTATAACAAGTTATGTTTCTGTCGATGACATGTCCTATTGGTGTCCATGCAACATATTATGGTATATATTCAGAGGGTTTTTTACATTTGCACTGCCGAATATAAACTGCTAGGTCTCTAGGAACCTTTAACTCAGTAAATCTTTGTGCGATCTATGGGTTTAAACACGCTACCCTTCTTAACTTTCGTGTTTCAAGGGTTTTGCCGGTTTCTTACATCCATATTGTTTTCACTGTTGGACTTTCAAAAGTTCTCCAAGTGTCTATATTATTTTATTATTTGAATGTTCAAGCATTTTCAAGTTTTCCCTCAATAAATTTTCTTATTTTCCCATGCGATGAAAATATTTTTTGGCCTTATAAGGCCCACTTTATACCAACAACAGGCGAGTTTCATTTAGCTTCATTGTCTTGTTTTTCTTCTTGAACACGACATAATATTGATTGGAATAACTTTGCGGTCCTTATCTTAATCTGTAAAGGATGTGGCAAGCATAAGTAAATATTATCGCTTTACCTCTTTGTTTAGTGTAGAACTTGCAGGTCCTTCAATAAGATTTTTTTTATTTTGCCATGCGATAAAACAAGAAAATTGGAAGGTGCTCCTTAGTTGCATGAGCTAGCATATCCAAAAGGTAGGTCTACCCAGCTTCTAACTGGCGGCCTAGATTATATGGCATGAATATCTCGTGCTCATGGATACTTTAGCTCGGAATTTGGCACCAACATAGAGAGTTGACATCGGATCAAGAGTCGGATCATAAATTTTTTGGTAAATTCTTTATGGAATTCCCTTATTCTCCATAACCCACCCCATTTTTATGGGAGAAAGATTGGCTGATGATGATGACATACCACATGTTAAAAAAATATGATGGCCTCGAAAGTTCGGCTAAAAATACTGACATGTTATGGGTGAATTTTTCTTAGCTTCAATTTTTCTTTTCTTCTTGAGCACAACATAAGGTATATGTTGCGATAACTTTGTGGTCCTTTTCTTTTCTGTAAAAAATGTGCAAGCATAAGTGAATGGTACCTCTGTGTCTGGTGTAGGAGAACTTGGTGGGTGATCCTTGGTTGTATGACTTACAGCTGAAGACTAGGCTTCAATGGTTTCTTAACAGTTATCTTGTTAGCTAGTTAGCCTTGTCAGGGAACAAAGCCAGAATTCGAAAATGTGTGGTTTAACCTTAACCCGAGAAGTTATGGATGTTTATACATATTTGGTTGACGTGACGAACTTAGATCCCTGACTAAATAGAATAACTTGGACCGGCCTTTGAAAATTAATCCCATTTTGTTTGGAATTGTTTAGGCTTAGATGATTTTTTCACAGGACTTTGCCCCTGAGCATTTGTGATAAAATGCACTTTCAAGGCCTTCTATAGTTTTACACCCTTGAGAATGAATTGTATTTGGACACGGACAGACAATAGGGTTTATATTTTGGCTTGGGTCTTCTCTTATAGCAGTTCTATATTGCGTTAGGTTTGTGGACAGTCGGTTTCGCCCAAGTTTAGTCTGTTCTTACCTCTATAATTGGTACAAATATTGACTGGTCAGTGGTCAGTTTCAGGCATTAACAATCTTTGGACTAGTTAGTCTGCAAATGATTCTATTTGCTAGAACTCAGAGAACTTTGTTTATGAAGTTGCAAGTTCAGGAAGTTCCATATACTTTGAGTTGTAAGGTGTTATTTTGAGCTTCCTAAGTAGTGGATTGAAACACACTGATATATATAAGAGGAAGTTGGTCAGTATTCGATAGTAATGTAATTGTTATACAAAGTAGAGGGTATTGTTGGGCTAGACTGTGTGGCAAAGATCACATTCTTCGACAATGGTTGGTGTTATATATGCTAGTGATATTACATGCTTAAGTTGGTTTTAGGTAGATATACTTTTCAGTTTCCATGTTACTGTTTCCTTTATTTATGTTGCACTTTTGTTGACTTCAGTTGGAGTAGGATCCTTGCTGTCTCAAATTGTATCACATATAACTAAATTATTTATGCATGTGATCTTCGCTGCTGAATGAGTGGCCCTTGGTCCTTGGCTAAGTTCTTTTTTCTTCTTATTTTTCTCTTTCGTCTTTTATTGCAGCACTGAAGTAGATGTGTATGGTCAGGCTGCATCAAATCTTGTTGCAGGAAGTAACTTTGAGCAAACCATCCAACGAATCCTTGACATGGGTGGAGGTACTTGGGACAGGGACATCGTGATCCGTGCTCTGCGTGCTGCATTTAATAATCCTGAGAGGGCGGTTGAATATTTATATTCTGTAAGATTCATTGTTTTTCCTACCCTTTTGGTGTTATCTTGTCAAGGCATGATATTTGTCTACGACCTTGATGTCAAACGATCTAGTACACATCCTAATTTGACCTTCATTTTAATTTTCATATGAGAGAACATTTTTGTTACTTTTCGTTTCAACTTCTTAACTATGTTAGTATGTTGTGTTATGAGGCTATGGTGCTATCAATAGGATTTGAACTGTATATAGCTTGAACTATAAATGGAGATTTCAAGATCTACATTCATTTTGAAATGTCAACAAAACTAAAACCAAATAATTTGAAGTTCTTTGACTTATTCAAGTACCTTATATCGATGGTTCTTACAGTATATGATCATCTTCTATGCACTGAGGGCTTTCCCTACTGTTTTTCTCTTCACAAAACATGTTGGTTGTATGACCAAAAAGGTTGAGATCTCAATATAAAAGTTTCAAACTATGGATCTCTATATTACACCACTGTTCTGTCATTTGTACAGAACTGATGCATGATGCCTGCGTAAAACATTTCAAATGATATGGGTATTTGGGTTTTAGGCTATTTGAAACTATATTAGATTATTAGTAATGATTTTTTACTGTTACCAATCAGACCATAACTAAAAGTACCCAAAGCCCATTTCTCTGCCCTATGAGTGTTTCGTTTGTTTTGCTCCATCATATGAGCCAAACACGGCTCTGCCATGTTTGACACGTGTTGCAGCTGTGTCCAGGACATTTCATGCAGCCTGGTTTAAGTGTCCAGGCTCCCTAGTCAATATTGTTGCTTGTTCAACTGTGAGGATTGTTGACAGTCAATGATCATATTCTGTGGGAATGGAGAAAAAGCTTTTAATTTCCAGTGATGGTTTGAGCTGAAGGCTCTGTTGGTACTGTCGTGGTGGCGCATTTGTCATATCATGCTTGCAGTTTGAATTCAGAGTTGTCATGTCTAGAGCTTTTATTTTGTGTACCTAAATATGAATTCTGCTGAAGTTAACTATTGTGGATTTGTCTTTGACATTTACATTCTCAATATGGTCACTTTGAATCAGGGAATTCCTGAACAAGCAGAAATCCCTCCTGTGTCTCCCGCACCAACTACTGGGCAAACAGTCCAGGCACCACAACCAGCACCAATCCAGGCACCACAGACAGCACCTTCTACAGTACCTTCCAGTCGGCCCAATGCTAATCCTTTGGACCTTTTCCCTCAGGTACCTGTACTTAACTACTTGGTTTCCTTGTTGATGATGTGTACCACATCATAGAGTCTAATCTAATTAGTTATCTTTTGCAAGGGTCTGCCCAATGTAGGCTCCAACGCTGGTGCTGGCAACCTTGATTTTCTTCGCAATAGCCCTCAGGTACTGTAAAATACAATTATCAGTAGATTTGACAGATTTCGTCGGTAATATCGTGCTTGATCTCATATTCTTTTCATTTTTACAGTTCCGAGCGTTACAGGCAATGGTGCAGGCAAACCCTCAAATCTTACAGGTCTCATTCTTTCTTGCATAGTAACTGAGACTCCTTTGATTTTGAAACTTCTTTTCAAAGTTCAACTATTCTCTTCTTTTTCAGCCAATGCTTCAAGAACTGGGGAAACAAAATCCTCAGGTTATGAGGCTCATTCAGGAGCATCAGTCAGAATTTCTCCGTTTGATTAATGAACCAGCTGAAGGAGGAGAGAGGTTGGGACCCTGTTTTATTGTTGCGGCTTTTGGGGTTTTGTGCTTTGAGTATTTATAATTGATGTTTATTTTGCCATTGCATTTGAAACAGCAATCTATTAGGTCAACTCGCAGGTGCTATGCCACAAGCTCTGACTGTGACTCCTGAGGAGCGTGAAGCTATTGAAAGAGTGAGTTATCCTTCTTATTTCTGTTATTTTGAGCTTTATCATGTCAAAATAGTGGAATTTGAATATCATCTTTATTTATAGCATAGCCACGAAAACATGATTTGTGAGTGATTTGACTAGACAAAAGTACTTGTTTTTCAATAAGGTCACTGAATGAACTTGAGCAACCTTCTCAATATAAATTTCTTCAGGTATTGAAACTTGTTTTAAATGGATAAAGACATTTTCTTCCTACATTCAGCCTAGTTAATTGAAACATAATTACTTTTGTACCTTCTTTTTTGCTTATGGAACATGATTACTACTTGGAAGCACATGCAACATGCTGCCAGTTGCAGAGTAAGTACATTTTTGTTTGCTTATGCAACATGATTACTACTTAGAAGCACATATGCAACATGCTGCCCGTTGCAGAGTAATTATATAAGTAATTTGTAAACAATCAACATCCTTAGTTGTAAAGGAAATTTACAGGCACAAATGGGTCAGATTACCAAAAGTAAATAATGAATAAAATGCACAAGCATTCAGCATTGGTCATATGGACAGAAGTCCTGATCAAATCGTAATATATCAAGCTAGAACAATTTTAATGCAAGTATTAGGCAGATTTAAATCTATGAGAAATTAAATTTTCTCAAGTCATAATATCTTTGTTTTAAAGTTATTTAACCAATGCTAACTTAGCTCGCATATACTCTGAAAATCGAGAAAGCTGAATTATATAGGCAAGAGATTCCAAGGTTTGGTATGTGATACTATAATTAGGGTTCTGTAGTTAGAATATGTGAATAGTTGTTGGTCCCAAATTGCTTCAGAATCAAAGTGAGAGGACCATCTTCTCTTATATATGTGTATCCAATGCTATCAATGATGATTACCCATATTATTCTCAATGTAGTCCATATTTTTTACATTGTATCAGAGTATGGGTGATCCTAGCTCTTGCTCTTCCCGAAATAAAATCTTAGCACTCTATACAAAAAAATGACTCTCCTCCCGATTACTAAAACCCTAAGACTATTCTCCTAGAATAGACCTCAGCCGACACCTCTTTTCCCCAAAATCTCGACTTCCTCCTGTTCACGACTACTTGATCGCGGTCCAGACCACTTTGCTGGTGATGGATCATGCTCCATATCACTTTGCCCCAATCGCTACCCCCATCATGCTTCCTCCACTCTATTGCTCGTGGCGAGATCCAGTCGTTACTCTACCGGTAGAGATCCAATTCGAGATTGCAGATCCAGAGTCATCTTCATCGTCGCTGCCCGCCTGTACATCCGAATCTTCTCTCCGATTTCACACTGCTGTCCAGATCGCTCGTGGACTATGCTGCCCCTCCCCAACGACTGGACAACTTCTAGGGTTTCGGCCAGGTCAGTTCATCGATCACCAGCCTCTTGACGATGTCACTCAACGCCACCTCTCGATGACGGCATTATACGACACCTTCCTCCCATTTCTCATGCCACCATCCCAAGCATCCAGATTTAGGGTTTTTTGGACTCACGTCTTGGTTCGAGTTATCCAGATTTAAGGTTAAACTGAAGTTGAGCCGAATGGCCCGAATCTAGCATTCCTCTTTTTCAGTTATTATATTTTGGTTTTGTGTTTGATTTGTTAAAAAACTTCAGGTGAAGAAGAAAAGAAGGCAAGACGAGAAGAAAAAAAGAGAAGTTCTTTTCAAGTTTGACATTCTAGTAATGTCCAACTCGAGGGGGAGTATGAACTCTACTCATTCTCACTCTCTTAGTCGAATACTTCGAACACACTCGCCTAACGACATCAGTCGGGCGTCCTCATGGCTCTTGTCAAGCACATTAACATGCCGACAATTCTCTTAATTGAGCGTCCTCATACGCCGACATCTACTACTGCTACGCTTTTGCGCATAACTTTTGGGTTCCGTCAACCTTCAGTGTCATTTTTTCCTGTGATGTTTAGCTTAATATTTTTTTGTAACAAACTTGACATGTTTTACATGTTCCAGCCTGAGAGGGGAGTGTTAGAGTATGTGCAAGGTTGTTTAGTCCCACATTTAGGAATCAAGGAGAGAGGCTTGTCCTCTCCTATATATGTGTATCCAAGGCTATTAATGAAGGTTATCCCTATTATTCTCAATGTAGTCCATATTTACAGTGGACTAAGTTGAATCACATCAAAAGCATTCAAACTGAGGTCCATATATTTTAGGTTGGACGTGGATCATGCTGGTTAGGATATTGCCATTGTAGTAATGTATATACATAGAAAAAACAGCATATTGAGTTACAGTCTCTGTTGGATGATCTGCTACATGGAACTAGTGAAGGTGGACAATGTTGAATTTATGCTGATCTGTGCAAGAGGAAGCTTTGTGATTTCAAAAGCTATGGAGGAATCGAGAATTGAGAAATTATTGAAGGGAGAAAGATGCTGAAAGTTTTTCTATAGGAACAGATGTTACATATAAAAATTCTGGCCAATTTCTTTTTGGAACGAGTGTAGGTTAGCATTGTACCAAATGTATTTCCATTAAGTATCCTTGTTAAATAATCTCGACTTTGATTCAAAGTCAAATTAATGCTCATCAAAATATTTAAATTTTCAAATATTTGGTGTGAAAATACAAACTTGATGAGATAACGAGTGAAAGATCATCTAATCACCTTATTGACTCATTGAGGTCAAATTTATTTGTGACAATGTTCCATAACCATGATTAAGTAAACAAGGAGATTCAAAGGAAAGAAATTTTGGGTAGAAGGCTATTTTACACCTCTTTTTAGGTACGTTAGCAAAATCCTATGGGGCTGTTTGGTTCAAGTTTTAGAGGTTTGGAAACGGGTTTTGGATTCTTTACCCATGTCTGGTAAGTGTGAGATTGGGAATTGGGAGGGAAGATGTGGGGCTTTAAATTTTTACATATGTAGGAAAGTAAAACCCAAGTACACCCTCTTTGGAAATATTTTTTGCTTTCCTGGTAATGTTGGTTGGGTGCATTAATTACATTTTTTTTGACGGTAATACCCTAATTGACACCAACTGAATTTAGGTAATAATAACATAATGAAGTTAAAGAAAACTAAACAAATTAAGATTCCTATTCCCGTCTGAACCAAACATGGAAATGGGAAAATAGAATTTTTCGGACTACATATACCCAACCTAACCAAATATGGGTATAGGAATGTTGAATTAGTGTCCCATGGATGGAGAAGAAATGGGAAGTTGATTCCTAGGAATACAAAACCTTCATCCGAACGTCGCTTATATGTATTCATGCATGCTCGACATAGGCATATGTTTTGACTTGAAATGTCTCATTTGTTCATTTCATTTGCTTGTGAGCACTGTTTGGTTAAATTATGATAGTGTATGAATCTCTAGTACTCCTCCCACTAGGGAATTTCAAAGATATTTTGCTCTTTGACAACAGGATTCAGTTGGATGTAAATGAAGATGTCTCTGTTAATTGTTAATCTTTGACTTTCAGTTATATTATGTTGTACTAATGTTCTGATCAAAGTAACCTTCATGTGGGATTTGGGTTCATTTCTGAGAATGCACTTTGCTAACAAACATACTGATTTTGTGTGTCAGCTTGAGGCTATGGGGTTTGAGCGCGGACTCGTAATAGAGGTCTTCTTTGCCTGCAACAAGAACGAGGAGCAGGCAGCAAACTATCTATTGGACCATATCCATGAATTTGAGGAGTGATCTATATGGGAGGAGCCGAGTTTATGCTGGAGCGGAGTGCAGTTTCTGGATCCCGGTGAAAAAAAAATTTGGGACACTATGACCAATCTTTAGTTTCTTCTCTTGTTACTTCTTCTTTTCTGTCTGGAATTTAGTGCTGGTACATATCAAGACAATGTCTTAGAAAGATGTAATTGTGCATAAAGTCTTAGAGACTTTGAATTGGTTGCTCCCAAAATACATCATTCTTTATCCTCTGTTCGTCTCTCTCTAGACCCATTGATTGAGCATCCTTCTCTTGGGTCTGTTTTTTTGTTGGGCTTCTAAGATGAGAAAAGAAAACATGGATCTAGGTGAGTTGGAAGTTAACAAGTGCTAGCTTAGAGGTGAAACCACTTGTCCACCTGCATGCCATGAATGGAAAGATAAGTGAATTATGTATCCTTGAGCAGCTGTGTTGTCTCCAAAACTTGTGTGCCAAAATCTCTCTTAAAAAAATGTCAGTCTCACTTGTTATTTTAAAAAATGACAACCACAATTAGTGGAATCCATATTTTTACAGGCGAGAAGATGTTTGATATATAGGTTTTGATGATAGCGGATCTGCTCCGTTTCTTGGAGGGCCCATGATTCATGGTTCAGTAAAGATGTACTTTAATGTCTAAAAGAAGGAAGAGGCTTCCTTTATGTTGGGCTCCTCGCAACATATTTTAGTGAGTCTCGAGCTTAGTTCTACCTTTTTTTATTTACTTTTAGATTTATTTTGTTACTATAATTTGTCTTTTAGTATTCATTTTATAAGAAAAAGAAGAAAGAAGAATATAAATAGAAAGGTCAAAAAGCTTCTATCGAACGTCAAGATCAAAATCAGAAGGAACTTCTGTGGGAAGAAATATAAGAGTTTTGTTTTTTCCAATTTTCTTCTTGTCTCGACTTTCACATCTTTTCTTGGTGCTGCTTCTGTTGCTGTTGCTTATAAATTACATGAACAAATCGTAAATAATGAGGTAATTGTATCTATTATGAGAATATGATAAATGATGACAAATTTATGTCTTTAGATTTTAGTTTGAGAAATGGAAGCAAAAAACATAAAAAATGATATAATTGTATCTATTATGTAGAAAAGAAAATGATAGATGATCAATTATTTTGGCTAGCTTGAACTATAGTTTGGAAAATGAAAACAAAACATAAAGAATGAGCTAATTATAACTATTATGTAGAAAATAAAACGGTTGATGATGAGCAATTTAGGCTTAGTTTGGATTGGGGAATGGGTTGTGAACTAATTACAACTATTACGTAGGAAGTTTTTCCTCCTTTTTCTTTTGCTTTTAGTTTCTTAGAAAAACTGTTTTTTTTCTCTCAATTTTTCCTTTTTTTGCAGTTTTTTTAAATGTTTTTTTTTTCTCTTTGGTTCTTTCCCATTTTCATAAAAAACAAGAAATTTCCACACAAAAAATTTAAAAACAAGAAAAAAAATATGATAAATTCTTTGGGAATATTTCTATTTACACCAAACACGAAAATATAATTTTTCGGAGAATTTGATTATGGGAGTATAGAATTTTTGCCTATATAGTACTGGACAGGGGCGGATCCAAGGGTGGCGTGGGGTGGGCTAGAGCCCACCCCAAAAAAATTACATTTTTTTTCCATATCAATTTTTTGATTTTTTTATATGAATTTATCTACTTCCAGTCCACCCAAATAAATGGTAACCCACCCCAGTTATAGTTTCTGGATCCGCCCCTGGTACTGGAAGTTGTTCACATATGTTGTACATGTTTTTTTTTTTTTTTTTCTGTATTATTTTCTACTCTTTAAATATATATATTTACATGACAAACCTATTTTGAAATACTATAAAAAAATTTAAATAAATTTATTTGTAAGATGGTAAGCATTTATTGTAGTTTTAAGTGTTTAATTATTAGTGGTTTAAAAAATATTAGTGGTTAGTAATTATGTTATCCTTAGTTAATTTAAGTATATTTTAATATATATACTTTTGGAACATGAACGACTATGGTGAAGCCGAAATTTTTTTGTATTATATATACTAGTATATATGCACGTGCGTTGTACGTATTTATTATTCATATATTATAATTAGTAAGATTAAAAACACTTGGAATGGATGATGTTTTGCTGATGTGTAATTTGTATGGGTATTTCTTCCATCACATTTATCAAAGTACCTTTCATTAAAATGTGTACTGATAAATATAAAAAAGTGTATTGAAATGTGATGGTGGAATTATTCATTCAAATTACACATTTATCAATGCGTAACATGTGCCCTTGTTAACAGAATCCTTAATTATATATGTTACGGGTTAAACCCTTTGGATTCCATGGTAACAACTTAGAAGCGTTAGCAAGTAATGAACCCTTCGATTTTCGTAGTACATTAATTCCTCCATAATGCATTTTTTAAATGGTTGTCAGTAGAATTTATTGCATCTATTTTTTTTAATTAGTATATATATATATATATATATATATATATATATATATAAGGGTATTTTTTGAAAGATATTTTTTTACGGTAAAGCCTACTTTTCATATTATATAGTAGAATAGATACCAAGAGTACCTTATTAATTTATTATTATGTTCTCAGACACATGTGTCACATGTGAAAGTATTCTCTTATGCATAAATAATTTTGTATTAATTCTCCTTCACATGTGAAAGTTTCTGTTGTACATAATTTTTTTTTAATTCTTGTGTTTTCTCGGTATGGTCGTCGTATTTATTACTTCGAGAAATATATATATTGGCCCTCTATGTTTCATGAGCATCACAAATACCACTCATATTCCGAAATAATTATACTGACCATCTCTCTCTTTTATAAATTTTATAAAATATAGGGGTGATCAGTGTTATAAGTTTCTATACAAAATATAAAATATAGAAGTGATCAGTGTAATTAGTTTCAAAGTTAGGATGATTTATGTAATAAATGTAAAACATAAGAATAGTTAACGCAAGAAATAAATACAACGATCCCCTATATTTAATGAGTATTACATGTATTACCCGATTATAGGTACTACCCCTTATTTTGACATGAGATACCCTTACTAATTTGTTATTTTGACATTGGATATCGAAGGTCTTAAATCCAATTCCTGAAAGTGTGGGAAATTGTAAGGGCATCGTTTGGTTCGCGGAGTCAGGAGATTGGAAAAGGAAAGTCATTACTTTTCTATATTTGTGTGCCAAAGAAATTGAGCAGGAAATGAAAGTGATTCCCAATAGAAAGAAAATTAGAAAATAAAATGATTATATCCATCCAAGCAATGATTTACTTTTCCACGTTGAAGTAGTCTTTTTTTTTCTTAGCATTTTAAACACTAAAAAGAAAAATAAATAAGAATTGTAATTTCCAAAGGGAAGCAAGGAATTGTTTTCCTTTCCTACCCTTTCCGCGAACCCCACGAGGCCTAAAGCCGTAACCCGTAATCCACCCGGTAGGGATCCGACCCGCACCCGAATCGGAATCCCCTTTTTCCCTGTCGCCTTTCCAAATCAAAAGCCCTAATTCTTCGGTCACTCCCGAAAAAGAAAAAAAAAAAACCCCTTTCACTTCCTCCTCGCCGGCGTCGAGGAACGCGGCGACGGCGACGGCGGCGGCGGCAGAGACTCCGGGGGCGTCGGACTCTCCTATTTCGTTTCCAAATGTAAGATCTTCTTTCTTTTTCTCAGTAGTTATTGATTCTTGCTCATAAGCTGTTGCAGCGATGGATGGAGAGTAGTAGTAGCAGCAGAAGAAGAAGATTGTTGTGTTCGAAATTTTTGCTAGATTTTTCTGTGCACATATTTTCTTGATTTAGGACATTATTGTAAACGTGATCTTTGAGTAATTCTGTCGCATAGCTCAGTTTATAATTTTTTGCGATTGTTCGATAGAAGTCTGATGATCGTTGTGGACTCCTTTTGGTTTATTGTTCATGAGTCGTGACAAGAGCTAGCTCTAGCTAGTTTTGTTTATCAAGTTGGTTTTTTTTGCTGTCAGAGTCGTCCCGTCCAAGTAATGTGGTTTAGCCATTATATGTTGTGATAGCGTGCTTGGCGACCAGAAGTGGCACGAGAATGCGTGTTGGCTCGAGTTTTGTTCCCACCTATGTCGCATGTACATGAATACAACGCGGACGCGGTACCAATTTTGGCATTTTCTAGTGCATTTGGAGTATTTGTGTCCTGTCCGGTACATGTCTCGCAAGATGTGACAAGCGCAGCACTGATGTTTGTAATGTTTGTGCTTCCTAGCTCCCCACAATCTTCATTTTCGCATCCTACTTTTTTTAGGGAGTCGAGGTTATATGCTTGTCCAATCCCTCTATTCATTTTTTATTGCTTTCTGTAGTTTCCATGACATTACTTCCACCCTCGAACCAAGAACAAAACATGCTATGATTTGCCCTTCCTGGGAGATAGAGATGCTCCAGCCAAACAAATTTGCCGAGAACCACTAATCAAACGCGACTAATGGGAAACTGAAAATATAAGGGTGCTTTTGATTGTAAAATAAATTAATTTTACGGAATTATTTCACTAGAAAAAATTTCATGGAATTTTGAAATTTTCCATAAATGGCGTTGTTTGATTGCAATTATTTTCTTGTGGAAAATCAAATACATTTTTATGGATAACTTAATTTGGGTGTTTGATTGTTATTATTTTCCACGGAAAATAGTTATTTTTCATGGAAAATGTTATTTTCCTATGGGTTGGGCAAGTTTCAATTTCCACTATTTTGGAGGAAAAATATGGAAAATGATAGTTTTTTGAAGAATAATTCCATGGAAAATATAAACCATCAAACACTACACATTGGTGGAAAATTTGTGATGAAAATATTTTCCATGAGAAAAACGCCCAATCAAACACAGCCTAAAAGATAATTGGATCTCCCTGATGATTTTTTTGGATATATCTGCTCATGTCAACACGCACCAGAATAATCCATATCGGACACCTTCTCCACCTTAATACACTACAGACGAGCGGTAACAACCCATAACCGATAATATTAATGTGATCTTCCTATCTTATTTGATAAATAATGATACTTCACCCAACTGCCTACCTCCCTACTACAACATGTGGCTCAG
Organism: Iris pallida; assembly: GCA_029216955.1. Lineage (NCBI taxonomy): Eukaryota > Viridiplantae > Streptophyta > Magnoliopsida > Asparagales > Iridaceae > Iris > Iris pallida. Next base: position 6,584,574 of record JANAVB010004399.1, on the reverse strand, counting down.
GTATGGTGCAAGCGGTTTAATGTCATGACCAACCTGTCATAGGAAAAGGAGCGGGTGGTTGAGGGGACGGTTAAGGGGAAAGCGATTGAGCGAAGTATTTCTGATAGATTGACTCGTTGAAAACAGTCCCACTTTTCTATTTAATGGCAGAACATCTTTTATACGGTTTCATTTCCTTCGGTATACCATCAATTAGAACTCGAAAATAGACTTATGTCACTTTTCTTTCTTCATATGTCAAGCGTGATCCAGGTTGATTTTCGTCATGGCTCGTTTCCTGAATTTTGTCCTTTATGCATTCCATCAGACAAATACTATGGATGTTATCACGTGTAAAACATTAGAGAGCATACTCGTTCTTCCACCAGTTTTGCTTGTTTATTTACTTCTTGTAATTTCCATCATCAAATTTAAATTACTCACGGCTCTAAATATACACTTTTCCTTTTAATACACGGAAAACACCGATTGTTGAGAGCCAATGAACCAAGATAACGAGGACTAGAATCTCGATTCTCAAACACGAGAATCAACAAGATGAACTCTCATGAAGCAATTCATTAATAAATTTATTAATAAAAGCATAACTTATTTTCTCCATAGCTCTCTTTTTACAGGCAATATCTAACTTAAGTCCTAAGAAATAAATCTAATCAAATTACGAAAGTATCTAAAAGCTAATTAAATCCATCCAAATCAGTATTTTAATCAAACTTGGGATGTATCTAAAAGATAAAAATGAAAATATATATAAAATTGGGTCAAATCCTTAAAATTTGCCAAAAATAGGCATGGACTGGTTTGGACCAATGTTTTAAAAATCGGACCGGAGATCGACATGGTCAGAATACTAGGTTGGGTCAAATTGGTTCAATCACTTAGTTAACCTGAGTTGAACTAGTTATATAGGCTTACAATCTTACATTGAAATATTACATAGTACACAACTATATATATATATATATATATATATATATATATATATAACTTAGAAGTTTACATGTTTACTATAGTAGAATTAGTCAAGAAATAAGCATATTAACTTTGATTGCATGTGAAGTCCAAAACAAAAGTCAAAAGTCAGGGTCAAACCAGATCAAAATCCAACTGGGTTAGACGGTTTGGTGGTCCGACCAGCCAGGTCGACCGGGTTGGCCGAGTTTTTGGAAAAATCGATATTAAGTAGTCCAGAAAAGCTATGGTTCACGGGTTGATCGGTTCAGCAGCCGGTCTAGTTTGATTTGTAAAACATTGGTTTGGATCCAAAAGCATTCGCGTTTGACCTCTTGTAAAGAACTCGACCCGAGTTCTTATGTTATCGTATGGATTAGGTGCCTAATCGACATCATCTTCTTCTACAAGCACACTATGACATCGCCACTAACATTGGAAACCTTGCGTTTACGGTGATGGCATTGAAAATTATGTAGCAACTTATTGCTATCTTGTACTAGCCTACTGCAGTCCCTCTTGGACCATCCGTTGCTTCTTGAAGTCCCACCATCTGTGATGAGGCCGAGTTCCAAAAATTCGAGAAGGCGTTCGAGATCCAACTCCACTAGTCCAATTCTATGGTCTGTCGCTACTTTTAAACTTCAATCAACCTTGGTCTGTTGTCCCAACTCATATGATTCCTATAGGTTGTGTTTTCTTACTATTTTGAATCTCGAGTTGTTAAAATGATAAGGCTCCCACTATCCCCTTCAAGATCAAATCTCATGTTTCTCACCACCAAGGAAAACATATTCCTTTCTCATCATTGAACTCTAGCACATAAGCTATCACACTTCCTGTCATGAGACCAGACCAGAGCTCCTTCCAACCTTCACTACCTACCTTCCAATAAGACTCTTGATTGCCGACTACAAATCTATCACCTTAACATCTCTAATCTCATCCACCCCCTTCACTAAAATAGTGACATAGGACATGTCTAACCCCTTCAACAAAGGGGATGAATGCCCCATCCGCTCGAACAAAGGTCTCTTAATAAGGGGAATTCTTTAATGTCAGAAGGTTGAGTTCGGGAGTATTCTTTTGGTTGCGATTATTGAGTTCAGAAGACATAATAATGAAGCTATGCTCTTCCATTTTATTATTTCCATCAACTATATTCACATGAATTTCCACATCAGTTAAGGGTGATGGGTTCAATCCTAAGCCATAGCCACCATAACATGGAAATTGTTCAATGCTGATGCAAAGAGGTTGGTAGATTTCTTTAGTTTTCTTCGTCTCTTGTAGAGAACTCGACTGCGAGTTCTTGTTGTAAAAAATCCATCACTTCTTTCCAAGATTCTTACACCCCCCCCCCCCCCCCCCCCCCCCCGTTTGGCTTATATGGTGTAGTAAGCTCGACCAACTCATCCTGGAAACACGATAGGAAGTTCGACCAACCCACGGTGATTATAGTGTTGGATGTCACACATGAGTGGTAGTTCTTCATGAAACTCCTTCAGAAGAATAATGTGAAACTCGTCGAGTACTGACCGGACTCGCTCCTTTCTCCGTCGACTCTTCGGCCTCTACGCTTCCCTTTGCTACCAAGTCATGCACCCATGAGCCTTCTTGAAATCGTTGCCCACTTCTTTTTTGGAAACAGCCAATGGTAAAACATCTTTTATAGAGGTTCGTTCTGGGTACTTTTTTTCGAAGGCGTCTGTCCGTACCTCGTCTCCTCTTTCTCCAGCAGATAGGTATGCCCATTGTGCTTCATTACCACATCAAACTGCCATATCCGCACAACTAACACGTGACAAACATTAAGCTCGTCCATCACGTCGCAATAGATCTTATCTTTATAGGCACCAACGAAGAAAGGGTCTCTGCAGTGCTTCACTTTGACGCTCGCTGCTTTCCGATTCCTTTTGATGGAGTATGAGTCCATGTGCTTTTTCAAGCCAACCTTGTAACATCGACCAACCATCGGCTGATGAGGTTTATTTGGTTGTCTTTGTCAATCATGATCCTGAGTCTCCTACTGTTGACAGTACACTGGTTCGAAACATGTTGCCTTTTTGTGCGAAACTTTCGTGTACGAGTGTTGGCACAATCTTCGTTGTCGCCATGTAACGTCTCTTCCTTCTTGATTTATCCCTAAGACCACCATGTTGATAATTGTTGTTGTCGTCAAACCAACTTTGCCGTCGCAAAAATCGGTTCTTTTGTAGTCGTCATAGTGATTGTGTTGCATCTGTCGACGCCTTCCCAACCGCGGTAGCACCCTTGGTTAGTCGGTCTCTCATTGCCACAATTGTCATCATGACCCCGCATGGCGAGATCATCGAACACCTTGCTCGTGCTAAACGAATCCACACGAGTCCTCCGTTGACGATTGTCTCGTGCCGATACCTGACCCTCTCTCGGGAGTTACGGATGTTGCTCACATGTGACACCGTTTTTGGATTGAAACCGGTTTCCTCGAGGGTTATTGAAAGCCTGTCGTCCCTTGAACTTGTCGGATGCGTAGATTCAATGCTCGCAGAGAGACTTCCGCGCACGAAATGCCGCAAATAGGCCTTCGTACACTTCGTTAGTGAGAACCAACAAGATACCTTACATGCTTCTCCAGGAAATTAGGCTTGTTCTGGTTAATTGGTACTTTGCAACACTTGAACATAGTTCTTTATATTTGATCGTGATATTAAGGCTTATACTTATCTATTTCATTATTTCTTCATTTTCATATCTTATTTCAAGTATTGGTCCTCAACCAAGTCTAAATTCTCAATCCGAGGCTTAATTCTTTTGTACGTTTCATTTTCTCTTTGGATGTAATTTTGAATTTTCGGACGTGCCATCAATAACTGCCCAAGTTTCCAGAAAGATCAAACCTTTAATTGGCGATGATATGATTACGGAGGACAGTGATAGAAAATGACTCAGCCATCATTTCCCTCTCATCTAAACACGTTGTACATGTTTTAATCCATACAATCATTCAACAAGCTGTTGTATTGGCATAGTGTAAATATAGTGTTGAGCTTGACATCACATAATGTTATAATATACTTTTTATTGTTTATATATTTGTAGTTAATCAAATATCTAATTTATTTTCAATTCCATATTTTCTATCTTGTTATTCTGCAGCAGCACTTACTCGTTTCCCTCCAGAGAGTAGAGACAAAAAATTGTACCCTAATGGCGTGGACACAGTCAGATGCAGGGAATACAAGAGCAAGCAATGGTACTATAGCAGAAAATGAGAGCGTAAAGGCACTAAGGCCTTCACTGGATGGAGGTGTAGCTCCATCTCAGGTTCATCCTCTTCGAAAAAAGTTTGAAGGGAAAGATGCACTCTCTTATGCCAACATCCTTCGTTCACGAAACAAGTTTGTGGATGCTCTCGAGTTCTATGAAAACATTCTTGAAAAGGAAAGCAGCAATGTTGAAGCTATAATAGGCAAGGGGATCTGCCTCCAGATGCAGAATATGAACCGGCAAGCTTTTGAGAGTTTTATTGAAGCCATTAGGCTGGATCCACAGAATGCATGTGCTCTTACCCACTGTGGAATTCTATACAAGGATGAAGGTCACCTATTGGAAGCCGTCGAGGTAAGACTACAGTTACATTTTTCTTCTTTTAGAAAGTTCTTTAGTGAAGCAGAATTTACCCATCTAATAATGATACTTGTGGCTCGATCAGCATAACATTGCGTATGCTTCTAGTTTATGGCCTTCTGCCACTAGTTCTTTCTAAGTTCATGCATACTAAGACATCGAGTCCAAACCTGAATTCTCTCAATATTCTGAGGCTGACTCAATTTTACTTCCCATGTTCTTTGATTATTCTTGGTTTCAAAGTTTAAAGTCTATTTTTCCCATGATAAAGTTTGCAATGATATGACTGCAAAAGATTTGAGTATTTGACACTCGTGTGGCAGGAATATATATATTTACAATAGCATCTGCAGGGAAACTTATGCGACATGCTCTTTCATGCAAGTCTTGCGTTTTGTTGTAAGAGTGGCGCAGGGAGCATACTTCTCTTATTCACTAGTCATTTTTGGAATCTTTTTGAAACTTATACTGCTAACAGACCATTTTGCAACTTCATTCACAGCAACAGCTCTGAGTACATTCTGATAGATCTTATTTGAGATTCATGTTGTAGTAATATATTCTGGGCCCTTAAAAAAATTAAAACCTTATTTGTGTTGAGTTGCGTACTAAATTCTCTTTATTATGTGGCAAGATATGATTGACAGAATTCTATGTCATCCATGTGGTAGTTTTTATCATGTTACTTATGAAGTGTGACCCTAATGTTGTTGATGAGAAAGTGGTGACTGATATATCATTAACCTTCTCATGCTACATTTGTTATCACATTATCAAATTTGTGTTTTTGGGATTTGGAATTCCATGCTTCTTGAGTGGTTCCGTCCCAAACACATGATAACATATCCTTACACCTTACCTCAGGAGCATTGAATGTGTATCCTTCTTAATATTGCTTTTTTTCTTAGTTCTTTCTTCCACTGTCCCATCTTTTATTATGAAATCAATCTGCTGACGTAGTGATATTTAACAGTTATGGATAACTGTCTATACTTTCTGATTATAGGGTATTTCCCCTCCTCATGCAGTCATAAACATAACTGAATTAACTGTTTGCAGTCATATCAGAAGGCAATAAAGGCTGATCCTTCATACAAACCTGCTGCAGAGTGCCTTGCCATTGTTTTAACAGATCTCGGCACCAGCTTGAAACTTGCTGGAAACACCGAGGAAGGAATTCAGAAGTATTGTGAAGCTTTAAAAGTTGACAGCCACTATGCTGTAATGTCTTTACCATTACCTTTACCCTTTCTTTTTTGATCCAAAATCGCTCTTATTCTTATAAAGATGTTTGCCAATCCTTTGCTTGCAGCCTGCATATTACAATCTTGGGGTGGTCTACTCTGAGTTAATGCAATATGACATGGCCCTTGGCTGCTATGAGAAAGCTGCTGTACAGAGGCCCATGTATGCAGAAGCATACTGTAATATGGGAGTCATATATAAAAACCGAGGGGACTTGGAAACAGCTATTGCTTGTTATGAGAGGTATTCATCTAGTAATCTGCATATATATATATATATATATATATATATATATATATATATATATATATATATATATATATATATAGCCAAGGCGTTCGAATCCCAGTGGGAGCGATTATGGATAACTACCTGTTCCAAATGCACACCCCCCCCCCCCCCCCCCCCAACACTGCTATCTATCCCCCCCCCCCCCCCCCCCCCCCCCCCCCCTGGAGCTATGCAACGTTGGCATATATATATATATATATATATATATATATATTTATATATATATATATATATATATATATATATATATATATATATAGCTTTCATATTCAATTGGTATTTCTTGCCCTAATGTTGCTTCTTCGTGTACTGGGTGCTGTGTTAGGTGTTTGGCTGTCTCCCCTAACTTTGAGATCGCGAAGAACAACATGGCAATAGCTTTGACAGACTTGGGTACAAAGGTAGAATGTGCTTTAGTTTAAAAAAAAAGAAAGTATTTTCATCTAAAAGACTATCTTCCCTCAACTCAATATACTGGTTTATTGTGGGGTCTAAATTGTGCACCGATATGAACAGCTTGTAGCTTTTTTTTAATAAAATTTATTTTATTGCATTTATTCTTTGGTTGCACAAATTATAATAATTTGAGAGGAATCTTATTTTCTAATTATGCACATCTTATTGTGACCTTTCTTTACATAACAGCACGTATGCTTTCTTTGACATAGTTAAATCAACTGTGCTTCTAGTGGCTGCATGCGTGCTGCTGTCTAATATAAAAGGGTTATTTACACTAACCACCCCCTATGTTTTTGGTTTATAACAAGGGGTACCCCTGCTTTTAAACAAATTACACTGACCACCCCTCCCTGTAGAAAAATAAAATAAAAATAGGGGTAGTTAGTGTTACATTTTTTTAGTTTTATCTTAAATTAGGGGTACCCCGTGTAATAAACCAAAAAAGTAGGGGTGGTCAGTGTAAATAGTTTAAAAGTAGGGTACCCCGTGTTATAAACCAAAAATATAGGGGTAGTTAGTGTAAATAACCCAATATGAAATGATGCTCGTCATGCTCTCTTCCTATTTTTTATGGGTCAATCATGTGAATCCTTCACCTAGTAACATTGTTTGGTATCTTCTATTCTCGGATCAAATTCTTGTTAAACTTTTCTTGCAAATCTCTTTAGATCTTTCATCCCTCTGCTCTGTTCCTTCTACAGAAATTTGAGCACCCCTAGATATTGGTTCATCCTCTGCCCTTTCTGTGTTCCCGTGGGTTCTTAGCATTGTTAAGCATCTTGTCCTCAAGTGGTGCAACTCCACTTAGGGGGGCTGTTTGGTTGGCTGTAATTGGTATTGCAACATTTACATAAATTCTAATGTTTATTCTGCTGTAAATGGTTCATTTACTGCACAAAAGCTACAATATATACCCATTTACTGCAGTTTTTGTTGCAGCCAAAGGCTGCAACACCATTTACAGCGGCAAAAGCTGCAAAAGATTTCCCTTTACAAGCAACCAAACAGCTCCTTAGATATGCTTATTCTTCACCTCATCCATCGTAGTACACCCAGATACCATCTTAAATACTTTCTTTTTTTGCTTTATTATCTTCCTTGATTCTCGGCCTCTATGCTGGCTTAATTTTGGCATTGGAAAGCATTAAGCTGGTATACTCTTTTGGCAATGAAAAACAATAAGCTGTTGGGCTGTTAGTTTTCCAGCCCAAGGGACTAATGCTCTGTTCTGATCAGGTGAAACTTGAGGGTGACATCAATCAAGGTGTGGCATACTACAAGAAAGCATTATTTTACAACTGGCACTATGCGGATGCAATGTATAATCTTGGCGTTGCATATGGTGAAATGCTGAAGTTTGACATGGTCAGTCAATATTTCTTTCTTCTCGTCTTTCTCAGAAGTTAATTCTACTTGAACAATAATATGCTTCTGATCAAGCATGCATATGTCCTTTCTTGCACCTGCCCTCTTCTTTTTTGCTTTTGTTGTTTTATACTTGTAATACATGAAATTCATCCACTATTTATTTTCCTTGTCGCTAAATGTTGAATTCCTCTTATTGAAGGCCATCGTATTTTATGAACTTGCATTACATTTCAATCCTCATTGTGCTGAGGCATGCAACAATTTAGGAGTGATATACAAGGATAGGGATAATCTTGACAAAGCTGTGGAATGTTATCAGGTAACTTCAAATTCCACAAAAATATGAGGTTTTATACTGCTGTAGATGTTTCCGTTTAGATGTTCCTCTCGCAATTGCTAGTATCCCTAGTTTTTATTTTCAATAGGTATGAAACTCACTTATCCTTGTATTTTTGTAGATGGCTTTGACTATTAAACCAAATTTCTCCCAGTCACTAAATAACCTTGGTGTTGTTTATACTGTTCAGGTCTGTTCTTATGCCTTCTGCCTCATACTTATTATTGGAAAATGTTTGGTTTACAACCAAACTTGTACAACCTTCTTACAACTTACACCCATTTGCTGACATGTGGGCCAGGCCACCACCTGGTCCACATGTCAGAAAATGGGTGAGTGGTTGTAAGAAGGTTGTAAATGTTTGGTTGTAACTGTAGCATTGCTCATTATTATTTGCATTTTATGCGATACCATGTATCCGGATTTTTTTTTTTCATGAAATCATTTTCTTGCAGGGCAAAATAGATGTTGCAGCAAGCATGATAGAGAAAGCAATTGCTGCAAATTCTACATATGCAGAAGCGTATAATAACTTAGGTAGTTCGTCTATTTCATTGGCTATCCAGCTTATTCTTTCTTTTCTAACATCGAATTTCTTTATTCTTTTATGGAGTATCTGACATACTACTCTGATTTACGATATTGGTCAACCTTCTTCCCAGTTTATTTTGGTGTCTTATGTCATGTTATATTAACACAAATTGTTTTTTTGTATATATAAGCATACAAATATTAGGTGTATATTATATATGGAATAGTGTAAAATATCAATAATATACCTTGATATATTTTATGCTAATACATATATATATATATATATATATATATATATATATATATATATATATTAATACATAATACATCCGATTAATGTATATAACATTTATCTGTATGTTTATACACATCGACTAATAATGTGTTAATATAACATACACATAAACAGAACACCAAAATGGCTGGGAAGAGGGTTGACTTATATATATGTAGAAGCACACACAGAAACACCTATATATGTGTGTGTGTGTGTTTGCATGCATACCTTCCTTTTAGGCACCAGGGTTTTGGACAATCAAGAAACATTCTCATATAACGAGTTTAATTGAAATGAGAATTGTGGATATGCCAGAATATAATAAAATTTAGGATAGGAAATGAGTGTATGTGGCTAGTTTGAGGTGGCCTCGATCGAGGATAAGATAGTATAAAAATATAAATTGTTTAAGATGTTTCAAAAGTAGTGTTAGGATCTTAGTTGAAATATCTGTGATAGCTATACTAAGACCTAAAGGAACAACCTTTCTGGCAATAATGAAAGGTATGGCAGTTGCTAATGTTACAAAGAAGACGATCTTAACATAACTGACTGGAAGAAAAGGTTGATAGGGTTTGGGAAGAAATAGAAGGGTATGCTATTCGGAGTTGTTTGATGTCTGAAATACGGGGTAAGGTGTCTACACAAGATTAGGGTTTGGAGAAGTAGATGAATAAGGTGGAGATGATTCTAGGTTACACAATCACATCATGCACATAAATGATATACACTATTTCTTAATCTCTAATTCAATTCATAATAATAAGTGCTTACATCTGTTTATATAGTCTCACAAATCTTGTCTATCAAGGAACTAATCCTAATCATAATTGCCTAATATAAGTAATCCTGAATAACATGACCCAAGTCCTATTGATTGTTGGATTTTTCGACTGTAAAAGATATTTCCCAGTGAAACTAGCTATCTTTGGGTACTTAATCTTGATTTCTTGGTACAAAATATTGAAGGAATTCTGGCATGGGGATGCTAGATGGGGTCTACAAATTGGCTGTCCTGGGTGGTTCTAGTTCTTTTCTGTAAAAAATGCTGCCCTTCTCATCCTTACATTCCCAAATCACATCCTCTTTAATCAATTAATGCGGGACTTTACTAAGCAGACAAATGCATTGGTTGACCCTGCCCCTCAACTTACCATCAATTAGAATGACAAATATAGTCACCATTAGGGTTTTGTCCCAGTCCATTACAAATAGGCGGCTAATACTAATCTCATAAGTGTAGTAGTCATAGTCGTCGTCTGACCAATCGGCTCGAACACCAGATCGCTCGTGCCCGCCAAACAAGGAAACATGCTCCCCCTAAACCATACTAAACCAAAACAAACCATGTCCATAATAAATAATCTGACACCAATATAACCCAAGTCTCAAATCGGTCATAACTGGACCCAATCTCCAATGGAACTCGGAGCATCTGACCTGGTCCTCTTCACTAAATAAAGAAACATAATTTCTCCTATGACGCAATAAATACTCAGAGATCAAGTATTTTCAGCTTTAAGAACCACTCAGGGAAACTTACCTCTCTTTTAGTGGGAGCAAAGTGCTTGCATGCAATGAATGCTCCCCAACATCTTTATATTACCATGAATTTGCTTGATCTGTTCCTTGATGCTCAACCACCAAAATTCAGTAAAGAGATGTGTATCAGGATTGTATCCTTCTTTTAACTGATTAATTAATTGAAAGCAATTGATATATAGGTATAATGTATGATCAAATGATTATCAGCTCCTAATGGAAATTCATGTTGGACTTTTGCTTTATGTTGTAATTTTTATGGGAGGGCATGAATATAACATTATTAAGTTTCATTACGACCTTCAGGTTTTTATTTTCATGGTTCTTCAATTTTTAGGGGTCCTTTACAGAGATGCTGGCAATATAGCTCTGGCTATAGAAGCTTATGAAAGATGCCTTCAAATTGATCCTGATTCACGCAATGCCGGTCAGGTACTGCTCTGTCCTGTGCATTATTTGCAATTACCAAGTAGAGACAATATGCTGGTTTTACTGTTGATTAATATTGGGTGTTTACGTTATTCATCATCCCTGATATAATCGTTTCTTGCGAGTTTGTCTGACCTTTGTGAAAATATAGATAAATGATTATTGGAAATATTTATATTCATCAAATTTTAATTGAAAATAATCATTTCATTGGCCATTTGAAAATTTGGAAGGTGAAGGTAGAAATAGTTGTTAGTAAACTTCCAAAGTTTCATATCTTTTCTGAATTGAGCACACTCTTGTGTGCTTGACAAAATGGATGATGTTCTTCCTATGGGAATTTGTTCTTGCCATATTCTCCACATGCATAAGTTCAGATATAGAACTTCTTTATTTTCAATACTAAAATTTTCCATTAAGAATTTTTTTAAATGATTTGTTGAATCTTTTGAAATATTTATTGTACCTCATGAATAATATCTCAGCTGAATTATACTTAAAACTAAAAAAATTCCAGTTGAAAATTCTTGTGGGGCCTTTTCCCAGGCTTCATTTGAGTTCTTGTAGCAGTCCTGGACGATAATTGCTTTTCTTGCAGAATCGGTTGCTCGCGATGAACTACATAAACGAGGGCTCAAGTGATAAACTTTTTGAGGCTCACAGGTACCAGAGACTCCATACTTGATATCTATGTTTGTTGGATGATTCCGTATAGTGTGGCATTCTGCAAATGCACATATTTGTTAATTGTGAGACCAGTAGGAGGCGATATTGGAGAACACTATTAAGCCTTCTGTTCAATAGTTTAAAAAAAGCTCAACCATGCACGGTTCATACCGGTTTAGACAGATCTAATATTTTCTTCATTTTCCTTTGGTAGAACTGGTTAGTCCTTTACTATGCGTGGTTAGAATTGTGCTAGTCTGTACTGTAATGTGCTTTCCTTGTGCAACATAGATTCCGTTCTGTGTTTAGGATAGCAACTAATATTGTTATTCTATGAAACAAATAATACTTCACAAATTAATATAACAAATGTTTATCTCATTGCTTAAATATATTGGGTATCCAAAGTCTGTTGATGGTTCTATTTAAACCTTCGACCAGAATTGCATCTAATGTTCCATAATAAATATTCATTTTTAGGAGATATGCTATAGTATGAATTTTTTTTTTCTCTATTATTATAACTACCCACAAAAACCAAAATACTGGTTCATGAAGTTTAAATCGTTGTCTTGCAAACTTTCTTCTATCACCAAGATTCATAGCTTCTATGCTATCTTTGTTTCACACTTGAAGTACAATCACAATATTGTATATTTCCCACCATCCATCCATCTAGGGAGGGAAGGGATTGTTCTCGTTTCGACTTTATAAATTATGAGAAATGTCCACCAGCAACAAATACCCGTGGATAACAAGGGGGCACTTGTTTGATTTAGCTACTCTTCCTCTTCGTGGACTTCTTAAGAGGGATTTCTTTTGATAATCTATTACATGAGTCATACTAATAGGAGTGCTAGTTCTAGAATCCTTTTAGAATCAAACGACAATTACTAATTATATCTTGATAGCTTTAGTGCTGCCCTCTTCTTCCTCTTCTTTTAAAATCCTTCTTTCATGATATTTCTGGGTTTTGGGGTTTTGGGTCAGTATTCTAAAATTTCTGATGCCATACAGTGTATGATATATTTATTGTGATTATGCTTATTTGCAACTAAATACTCTAATTTTCAGATTTTTACAACTAAATACCATGAATTTTTTATTGGCAATTAAATACCCTGAGCTATCGGGCCGTTAGCAACTTGCTACCTTCTGTTAGTCAGACACACTGACACACTGTTCGCGCTAAAGGGGGACACTCCATGTCCATGTTAAAGGGGGACGCCCGTGTTAGTCTCCACTATTAGAAAACAAGAATATTTTGATAACACCTATATCTTCTTCTTTTTTCATCCTTTAACATGTAAGTTAATTTTGAAAGGGAGACCTTTATTCCATGAACGAGATTTCCTTTTGTTATATCTTTTTTTAATGTGGTGCCTGGGTTTGGCTTATATGATTTTAAACAGTGACTGACTGACTTGAGAAGAGGGTGTGCAAAGAGACCATTGGGTTCAACAGGGAAGGCTTGAAGTGGCCAAAGGGGTATAACACAACAAGAGTCGACAACTATCATCCCATAGGCAGTTATTTTCCTATGATAATAGATGTTTAGGCTCTCGGTAGTTCTCACCAACTTTGTCAAACAGTAATATATTTCCAGAATGCATAATTGTTATATAATAAACTGATGGATCACTAGGTAAAGTTGCTGAACGAGTCGTTGACGGGAGTAACTAAAGATGTCTTAGCCGGAGTTCCTAGCTAATTAATAGTTTATAATTTTTTTTTGCCAACTTATATAAAAGAAGTTTGACTTGGTATATTATATCCTTGGCTAATTTGCACTTAAATATCCTGAATTATGCAATTTTTGCAGATAAATATCCTACACTATTTAATAGGCACCTAAATACCCTGGAACTTTTTTTTTCACTTTAAACACCCTAACTACCATAATTTTGCAGTTGGAGGTTAATGATTATTGTAAAGTTTTCCCTCCTATACAAATCGTAATTTTATTATCTTCTTCAAAACCCTAATGTCATAAACCTAATAAGACGCTAATTTCATCTTCTTTCCTAATTGCAAAACCCTAATTTTGTATCCCTAATTTTATCTTCTTTCCTAATTGCCTTTCTATCCTAATTTTATCTTCTCTAATTGTAAGCACTAAATTTCCATTGTCATAATTTCATCTCCTTCCTAATGAAACCCTAATTATGCCCCCTCCCCCCACTGCTGCACCACTCCTAGCTCCCCTTCCGCATCACTCTGATGCCTGTGATTCCGTCTGTGGCCATGGCTGCCCTCGCGTAGCCTCGGCTGTCCCTTGCAGTCCAAGAGATGAATAGTCGTGGCATCAGCGTCTTCTGAGAGAGGTAGAACTTGGAGGGGGCACAGGGTGGTGTAGTAGTGGGGAAGAGGGGTAGTTGGGGTCTCATTAGGAGGAAGACGAAGTTCAAAAGAAAAATAATAATATAATTTTTATGTTTAGGGGCGAAAAAGTCCAATATAGTGGTTTACCATGCATGTGACTGTAATGTTTGATGACAGACTAGTAATAAGTTGCAAAAGTGGTGATAGTTGAGGATATGTAAGTGCGTATGAAAATACTTGAGGGTATATAAGTGCAAAAATATGTATAGTTCAGGGTATTGACTTTATCTTGGTAACATGATGTACACTTTGCTTTAACATTATTGTTTAATTATTTTCTCAAATTTCTTTCTTTGATATCATCCTGTCAACTTGATTTCAACACTTTCATATATCCACATTTGATGGAGGAAGATATTCAAGTGCTGTGACACATTTATGTTTGTTACATTTTTTTCAGAGAATGGGGAATGCGCTTTATGAAGCTGTATCCTCAGTATACCAGTTGGGATAATCCTAAAGATATGGATCGACCACTAGTAGTTGGATATGTGTCCCCAGATTATTTTACTCACTCTGTATCATATTTTATTGAAGCGCCTCTTATCTATCATGATTACAAAAATTACAAGGTGGTTGTGTACTCTGGCGTTGTGAAGGTAAATACCTATTTTCTCAATTTTAAGTAATTTTGAATTCTTAGAATTTGATATATCTTCATGCAATCACGTTCGTAGGGAGACTAAGATTTTTTAACAATTCTTTATTTACTTTAAGAGTTTTCTCATAAAGCACTTTATTAGATTAACATTTGATTTTTTTTTTTTTGGGTGCAAACTGGTTGTTTTCTTAATAACTTTTGTTGTTACTGTGATCTTATAGGCAGATGCAAAAACCTATAAGTTCAAGGATAGAGTGCTGAAAAAAGGTGGGTTATGGAGAGATATATATGGAATTGATGAGAAGAAGGTTGCAAGCATAGTTAGGGAGGATAAAGTTGACATATTAGTCGAGCTGACTGGCCACACTGCAAACAATAAATTAGGGATGATGGCTTGTAGACCTGCTCCTGTTCAGGTATTGTATATGCCAACCTTTTTCCACCATACCTCTGTGATGATCTGGTATAACCCTTTAATGTCATTTTTAGAACATCATGTAGTTTTCTGAATAGTATATTTACGAAATCCTAATTTTTGTGTACATATTATGATGGTATTGTGTATCCATGAAGCTGAAGTCGCACTAAGCACTAATAAAACATACATGTTCTAAACAATACCATCATAATATGTGATGATCTGGTATAACCCTTTAATGTCATTTTTAGAACATCATGTAGTTTTCTGAATAGTATATTTATGAAATCCTAATTTTTATGTACATATTATGATGGTATTGTGTATCCATGAAGCTGAAGTCGCACTAAGCACTAATAAAACATACATGTTCTAAACAATTTTTTTCTCATCGGGTTAAACCCGAATGTTCCAACCTATACCAGAGTTATAGGCCGATATACCGACTGCTTTAGCCTATTTATCGGCCAGTCTGACCTGGATACCGCCAATGTGGGTCCTGAGTCCGCTGATCAGTTTTTCCCATACCGGGCAGTCATATCGTATCGGTACCCCTTCGAAAACAGTATACCGACCAATATCCCGAAAGAGGGATAAATTTGAGAGCTCATGCTTTGACACTGCATGCAAGAAGACCCTTGCTTTACCTTCTCACGATTTCGCTCCTGGTTGCATGCTGATCCTCTGCAGGATCTATACTATAACACTTTGACATATGTTAATTAGCATACCAATTGGTTCAAATTGGAGCAACATCCAACTTTCCTTTCCCTGGGAAGTTTACTTCCCATGGTGATCAGTAAACTTGAAACAATCTGATAATAAATCTAAAGCTCCTACGGTCCTACTACTGACTGCAATCCTAGTAGCTCTTCTACAGTTCTATTGTTTCTATTGAGAGCAAATGGAGTGTGACACTACTGACTTTGCCAGGAAAATGACTGTGTTTGGCTTAGGGAACTCTGCTTATGAATTTGTAGCAAACCCCTCTTTACTTGGGTATTATTAGTGATGATCAGGAGAATTTTGAAGGTGTAGTAGTAGCTGCCACTGATATAGATTATGGCATGCATATGCCTGATTGACTAAGATTGGCTGCTTTGATAATATTACTTTTCATATGATTACAATTCAAAAATATTATGGAACGGGTTAAATCATATTCTGTTATATTGAAAGCTGGTTATTATCATGTAATTTTTTTCATATAAAATTATAAGACATGTTTGGTGAACTGGATTTTATAAGGTGAATCACAGGCTATGAATGATGAAGTGATAAAAGAAGCTTTAGGTTGCCACATTTGCATATATATCAAGCACAACCTGGCACAAGATTAAAATAAAAACTGAGGTATTACTTTTTAAAATGGAGCAACAGTGTAGTTGTTTTCTATGTGCTTATAACTAAACTTAGAATCAACAACACATGCCTACAAAAATCAACTTAGGTTTTAAGGGAGTTGGGAACAATACTATACAAGACTGGGTTGAATGCCATAAAATACATATTTGACCTCTTGATATTTTCATAATCCGAGCTGCTACCATACTCTACCCCAATCATTTATTGGCACATCGATGAAGCATTTCTGCAACCATTTCCCACCCGATTCTCAACTGTTCTACAGTATCTGCTGCCACTACCAACTTTCTCTACCTTGCATTGCCGCCGCCCCCTTTTCTGATACCTTTGATTGCTGTGGTTTTTTACCATGGCAAGCTCATCCTGCAAGTGACTAGTACCTGCCTAGAATTTTCTGTCTTTCTGCTGTTATTGAAAGGAGGTTTTCTTTTATCGGTTTCTTCGCAGAAAAAGCGATGGTGATTGAACATGTATACTTTTGTGTTTTGTTTCTTATAGTTATCATTCTTTGTCGAGTTTCGCTTCCTATTGAAATATTATTTTCTCCTTGGTTAGGTAACATGGATTGGTTACCCAAATACAACTGGCTTGCCTAGTATTGATTACAGAATCACTGATTCTCTAGCAGATCCGCTAGAAGCAAAGCAAAAGTAAGATGTAAAAGCCTTTTTCTTGCTGCATTTGTCTTGTGATGTTTAGAAAATTATGACAGTTCTGTTGCTTGGTAGGCATGTTGAAGAGTTGGTTCGTCTGCCTGATTGTTTCCTTTGCTACACTCCTTCTCCTGAAGCCGGACCTGTTTGTCCAACCCCAGCACTTTCCAATGGTTTTATTACTTTTGGGAGCTTTAATAATTTGGCAAAGGTAGTGTTTTGGCATAGGATGTCTGCTCTAAGTACATCAAAGCACACTTAGATAATTTGTGCTTCATCAATACCTTTACAGATAACACCGAAAGTTCTACAAGTTTGGGCGAGGATATTATGTGCAGTTCCGAATTCTCGACTTGTGGTCAAGTGTAAGCCCTTCTGTTGTGACAGTGTAAGACAGAGGTTTCTTTCAATGCTGGAGCAGTTAGGGCTGGAACCATTGCGTGTTGACCTTCTGCCACTAATTCTTCTCAACCATGACCATATGCAAGCGTACTCCCTAATGGATATCAGGTAAAACCATCCATTTCTCTCTGTTGCATTCATGCTTGCAAACTGGTCACGACTTTATCAGGGTGTCATAAATAAGTATTTAATTTAACGCTCTTTTTTCTGCAGCTTGGATACATTTCCATATGCTGGAACTACTACTACATGTGAGTCGCTGTACATGGGGGTTCCATGTGTCACTATGGCTGGCTCAGTGCATGCCCATAATGTTGGTGTTAGCCTGCTCCACAATGTTGGTAAGTAGCCTCCTGCTGTACAAATTGAACTGTTGGTTGTGCGTGCTCATTTGATCCTTAATTTAGTCAAAATTTATATCTTTTATTACTCCGTCTTGTTTCCAATTTATGTTTGTTGCTTGAATTCGGTATATATAAAGATAATATGTCCTGCCTACAGCTTGTGATATACAGGAGTGTATTTTGTTTCTCAGTAGCAATATTTTTAATTTATTAGGCTATGGAGAAAAGCTTTGGGGTATATGATTATATTATGTAGCAGAAAGATAGGATATATAACAATTTAACTTTAGCAATATGCAAGGACCAACGAAATATTTTAACAGGCAAACGAAGAAAGCGGAAAATCATTGACAACCTGATAATTCATCCTATTTATTTCACTTCTTTTCTCAGTAGAGAAGTCTTTGCCTTCAACTTAATCTTTTCTCAGTAGATTTTCTCTTCAAATGGGTGAACTTGTGCGCTTGTACGATTATATTACCCACTTCAATGTGACATTATTATGTGATTGGTCACATTGGTGGGATCATGTTGCAAAACAAACTTTTACACATTACATACTCTGGCATCCAAGGCCAAGATTTCCATTTTATCTTAGCCTTCTCGAGTTTGATGGTTTGCTTTCATCAGATGCTTCTTGATTGACCAGCTTTTTGTCGGCAAGCACAATATAGTTGGCATACAACCTATCTCTTCGCACATTTACTGGAACTTACTCTGAAGCAAGGTTCACTGTATCAACATCGGAATTGGCTTTGGATTCCATATTATGAGTATAGATATCGGCAGTTTTGGATCGGAATTTTAGAGTTCTTGGTTTTAGAAATCCCAAAAATAATAATAGTTATTTTAAGACAACTAAAAAAAGAAATTGAATCATTGATACATTTGGGCATAATATTATGTATTGTTTGTCAAATCTCATTGGTTTTGAGTGGAATAATAATACTCAACATTGTTAAATTATTCTCCTGCAATAGATATGAATGTTTATTTTACTTGCTTTTAGACAAGCTATCCCATTATCCCATTACCTTTACATGATCTACTTGTTGGCTAGTATACTGTTCCCATAGTAGGCACCTGGATTACTTCAAAAAAAAATCATATTACCTCTGATAAGACTTTCATGCAAATTGATGCTATATGGTACTTTGAGGCCATTTGAGCTAGAAGTACTTATTGCAAACTTTTTTGTTAATAATGTGCTAACGTGATACACAAATTACTATCTGTTTTTGTTACCTAGGACCAACCGGTCACAAAGAAGTACAATTGAGGAAGATCTTGAACTTGAAATATGACTAATGCCTCATGAAGCGAGAGACCCATGAATTTGGAGTTTTATAGAGTGATCATAATATCAGCCTTTCTAAGTTGTGGGATATTGGGAAATGAAGGTGCAAGTTTTTCAAATGATGATATATGGCTAAAATGTGTGCTTAGGATGAGCTGCTATTGCTATACAACAAAAGATATAGCATTTGACGAAGCATTCGTGGGAAGTTAAGTAGTGTAAACAATGGTGGATGAATGAAGATAAATTGATTAGATGGTTTGAAGATGTCCATGGCACAAAGATTAGGAAATGACAGTTCAATGTGCAACCAGTGCAAGGCATATTACCTAAACTAGTACAACTCGTATACCTAACCTGAAGTAGATTTAAGCAATAAATGATAATTATATCCTGATGGTTGTCGACTGTTGAGTTGCTTTTAAGAGCGGAAGGAAAGGACGTCATCAACCCTCAGCGGATACTCGCTGTGTAGTTTTACTATCGTCCATGCTCATGTTTCCACTAAACTCTATGGTTTGTGCATACGCTGAAAGCTTGTTGACATTTTTGTTAATGTTGTCTGTTGCTTGCCTTATGGTGCCACCTGGCATAACATTGTCAGTGTCTGGCAATATATTAACTGGATCAAGAAGAAGACATTGTCTTTCAAAAAAAGAAGAATAAGACATTGGGACCAGATAGATTATATGCTGCTGCACTTGGGGTGGGGGGTCGTGATGCAGGGTTTAACAGATCAACACATGGATCAAGTTACGCAGTATCATAATCGGACTCTTCTTATGAGTATCGGGATTGGCAGTATCGACGGTTTCAGGATATCGTATTTTTTGGTATTGGAAATAAATATCAAAACTTCAGTTTTTTTTATTTATACATTTATGAATAATTTTAAGTATTTTCTGTGTTGTTTCTTAGTAATTTTGACATTTTGAAATTGAATGAAATAGTAGTCACCCTTATCAATTAGTTTACCTGCGCTTCTTTTGATGCTTTTACAACCTTATTATACTTTTAGACCCTTGTTTATTGGTCTTTTTTGTGCAATTTTCTTTGTCGAATTGACTGGTTAAGAGACCCCCAATTTCGGTACCGGTCAGTATCGAATCGGGACATGCCAAACCGTATTGGTATTGGCCGTATCGGATCGGTATCGGCCGATACCGCAAACTATGATATGGATAGCATGAGAAAAAGCTATTAACGGCGGAGTCTATATTGCTTGATTAACGGATCATCACATCAATATTGCGGCGTGGCCAATGTTGTTAAACTCGCGCGATAGATCGTGGGATCGTACGATCCTACGCGTTTTATACGGAGCTTCGAGGCAGATTGGTGGCCGGCACGGTCATCGGCCGACGCGGCGAGGAAACGTGTGGGATCTTACGATCCGTGATACGATCCCACGAGTGTGTGACTTATGATTCATGTATGACATTTTTATATTAAGGTTATTTTGGTTTTAAGGTTACTTTTTCTTATTTATGTTATATAAATAATATATAATATATATTAAATATAATTTTGTCTTTCTGGTGGGATCTTACGATCCGTGTTACGATCCCACGAGTTACGATCGTTCACCCTTCGAACGATCCTTGGTAGTATCTCGAATTTGACAACCTTGGGCGTGGCATAAAGAAAGAAAGAAAGCATGAGTAATATATTGACATTGAAAGCATGCACGATGGAGAAAGAATACGGGATCACACAATGACGCCCGCTTGAGTTTTGACTGTTGCCCATGTGTGTTTTTTATGAAGAATTTCTTACTAGTAACCCCTCAAGTTGAAACTGGTTTCTTGAGTTGTTGCTTAGGATTAAGAATCTGGTTTTTAGCTTAAGGAGACCGAGGCGACCTTTAGGAAGGACTGAGAACACAAGTGGAAAGCCTACCACAGCACCCTTGTTGCCATTGGTAAGCAAGTTACCCTTCTTTACATGACCGCCTTTGCCAACACAATGCTTGAAATACTTACATGCTGGAATGGGTTCAAAGTACTCGAGAGTTTTCACTAAAAAGGTATGTGGTAGTAGAAGATGTGCTCTTCTAACTCCTACTTGTGTCAAAATGGGACCATCTGCCTAAGTGTTTTTATTGTTCACCTGATTTTGCTGATGGGAACTTTCCCCAAGGATTAAGAATCTGGTTTTTAGCTTAAGGAGACCGAGGCGACCTTTAGGAAGGACTGAGAACACAAGTGGAAAGCCTACCACAACACCCTTGTTGCCATTGGTAAGCAAGTTACCCTTCTTTACATGACCGCCTTTGCCAACACAATGCTTGAAATACTTGACATGCTGGAATGGGTTCAAAGTACTCGAGAGTTTTCACTAAAAAGGTATGTGGTAGCAGAAGATGTGCTCTTCTAACTCCTACTTGTGTCAAAATGGGACCATCTGCCTAAGTGTCGTGCATTGTTCACCTGATTTTGCTGATAGGAACTTTCCCCAAGGGACAATTCTTGTATTTTTAGTGGCACTTTGCAATCTTTCTAAGTTAAATTGGAATTTGTCTGAAGATTGTGCCACGTTAGTTATTCTGTGGGATCTATCCCATTCCGGGTAACATAGCACTGCTGTTTTGTGTAAACTTGTTCTTTATTCTCTCTCTTTTTCTCTCTTTTTCCCTTTTAATCTATGAATTCCGACGGTTGTCATTCATTCACTCTAGCATAATTTGTCATAGAGATGAATACAATTTCCTATAGCAAATTGTATCATCTTACCTTTCGTCTAAACTCTTTATAGTGTAGGGAAACTTGGAGGGTTCTTGGTTGCATGAGCTTAAAGTACAGTCCAAATGGTAGGTCTACCTACCTGCCTACTGGCCTTCCTGGTTTTATTGCATGGCCTTCCAATGTTGATACCTTCGCTAGGAATTTGGCTCCAAATAGAGTGTTAATGTCAGGTAGACAACCGGTCATAAAACTTTGTTAATCTTGTATGAAGCCTTCTTATGCTCCATAGCCAACCCCATTCTAGAGGGAGAAGGCTTGGCTGATGATGATGATGGGGTATGAGTTCTGACTGATCAAGTATGTGTTAGTATAGAATAAAGTTTCTCACCTTGCATTGGCCACCTGTCCCACCAGTTGCATTCATCAATCTTGCAGAGTAAAAACTGCATGATAGTTTTGTTATAATCGACGGTGTATTATTTGTACATTAGCTGTCTAGTAATCTGACATGTATTTGGCTCAATATGTTCATCAACAGGTCAGTTGTTTACTCTGGTCGACTCTAACCACAATGATTGATTGCAATAAGATGTGTTTGGTTGACTCTGGATGCAGGGCTTGAGCGGCTGATTGCTAAAACAGAAGAAGAGTATATCCGATTAGCGTTGCAACTGGCCTCTGATCCCTCAGCTCTCTCGGAGCTGAGGATGACTCTTCGAGAGCTCATGGTGAAGTCTCCAGTCTGTGACGGAGCAAAATTTGCACGGGGACTGGAATCTGGCTACAGGAATATGTGGCAGAGGTACTGTCGTGGCGATGTACCTTCCCTCAAGTACTTGGACTCGCTCCAACTGCAGCAGCCGAATCCCGAAAAGATATCTGTTATGTTCTCTGACGTCGCAAAAAATACTGCAGTGGAAGAGAAGCAAAACCTTCCTGTAAATATTAATGGTGTTAATGCAGTTTCACTTGCCACCTCAAACGTTTCCAACTTTGCGGACCAGAATCTACAGAGAGATCTTGGAAGGAAGAGCTAGACGCAAATGATTTAGATGGGGAACCGTCATATTAATGCAAGCACCCGGTCCTGCTGCTACATGGTGGATGTGAATGGAGGGCTGGCCAGGAATATGTTGTAAATTAGCAACAACATTCTTTTGGAAGGGTTTAGTGGAGATGGACTTGTGTTTGTAATGGACCTGAACTCAGAATTGTGCAGGGAATGGGGTTCTCTGAGTTTAGGCATCAATTGTTATAGTGACAGTCAATATTTAAGGAGAAGGAAGTTTGATGCTGATGCGTATGGGAAGATGTTACTAGTTTGGTAGAGAGTCCCTCCTGTATTGCAGTAACATTGAGCCATGTTCCGGTGTGAACTGCTGATTTTTCTGTAGGTTTAACCCTCTGATTTGACTTGTGTGCATTGCTGATATCTTGCAACTTGAGATCACTAGTGAATTTTGTTAGATACAGATGTTCTTTAGCCCCACATTGGTGTGGCTGGCTGTCTGGTTAGTCCGGCCGATCCTGGAGTACATATACACGGCCTAATACAAACCATATAATTTTGAGACCGAGGCCAGCTCTAAAAGTGGTGAACTCAAAGCTTAATATTCATTTAATTTTTTTCCATCTTCCTTAGTGTTATCAACACAATTCAAAAATTCAAAATAGTATATGTTACAATGAAATACTAATAAAGTGGTGTTCCAAACCAAAAAATAAAATAGATGTTCCAGACAAATAAATAAAAAGAAAGTTAACAATATTTGAGTCAGTTCATAATGATAATATCAAAAAAGAAAAGAATATAAAATCCTTGGGCCATCAAACACTTTCTCAAAGGTTTCTTATAGTCGTTTATAATTATTGGAGATAAGTTTTGATCAACTTTAACTTAGAATTTTTTTTCCTTCTTTGTAGATGTAACTGTAAGTGGTATAGTCAGCTAAATTCTGTAAGCAGTATAAGCATTTGGATAACAACTCTTCATTTTCTACAAATAATTAAGCAATCAATTGCCCTTCTTGCTTCTCATGATAATGAGTGTATGAACAACTTTAGAGCGTCTATCTTGTGCTAAAGAATTTTGAAAATTAACACAAGAGCTCAATAAATTATCATCAATAGTAGACTTTAAACTATCCAAACTAAACAAAAAATTCAAAGGTTTTTTTTTCTTCATATTTTTGAAATTGTTCAAACCGAGTTTGAAGTGAAGAAAAGACTTAATCAATTATAATGAAGAAGCAATTAACTCTCAAAGATTGGTTACCTCTTCACTATCGTTCTCATCAAATTGTCTCCTTCAAATGATGCATTTTTCTTGAAATATAGCTTAAATTTTCATTTCACTTGCAATTTGTTGAGCTTTAATAATGGTCTGATCAAACCCAGATTCTCTCTAGTCTTGAAGAAAAGAAATAACTCCATCTAATAATATGATAGCAACATCAATATCTATATCTTCTTGAAGAAATTTACTAACAATGTTAATCCCATCTATTCAAAACAAAAACTCGAAACTTTCAAGTTCATATGTTGCCAAGGCGCCTCAGCTTCAATCTTTGTTTTCAGGTCTTCACAAGTCTTTGTCAAATCAACTAAAGCAACTCTTATGTGTGAAGTTTGCTCTTTTATGGGCTTAACACTTTTGACATGTGCTTGTGACAACGGCTTAAACACAAAATCTTGAATATGATCTTTGAAGATTTGTCATCGCTTGGTAGAAGAAGAGAATAATGTATATATGTGATGAGTAACTCCAAAAAATAATTTGTTTTAGGACAACAATTCACCATATCACATAATGTTAAGTTAAGAATGTGACATCCATATGAACTGTAGAAAGCTCTGGAATTAATTAGTAATATACTCTGGACACCTCAATGTTCCCTTTGATATTGGATCCGTTATTATATCCTCGACCTCTTATATTATCAATATCATGTTCAAGGTTGTTCAAGGCATTTTTAAGCTCAGTAAAAAGTCCAAGCCGCGATATATCATCAACCTTTAAAAATTTAATCCAAAATTCTTCCACCGCTATTGACACACATTGTACTACAAGGGACATTTCTTTTCCTCATGACTTGTATATGAAGTACAATCAAGTATGTGTGAAATACTTTGCATGTTTAATCTTTATAACAATCGAACTTCTCATATCAGTTGCCAACATTTGTATTAATTCATTTTGAATTTTGGGCCAAGATATGTAAAATAAATCTAGCATGCTTGAATATGTCGAAGGTGTTCTTCCACTACTTGATCAAACTCATCAATCATTTCAATTAGTTGCAAAAGTTTCCATTGTTCTCAACATAAGTTTCTCACAATCTTCTCGAAGTGCCAAGTTATTTTGTGCAAGTCTTTGCACAACAACAATTATTCTCTTTAACACCTGCTTCTATGTTCTCCCTTTGTTGATTGCTACTTGCATGCTTTTATCAATTGTCTTATTCTTTTGAAATCATTTTTCTAATTCAGTCAAACTAGTCATGCAACTAATATGCTCTTTACTAGTTTCATGAAGTCTGAGATCCCGATTGAGATTTTTCCAATATTTATATCCTTTGTTAGCCAAATGACCAAGTTTAGCCATGGTCCTCTTAGTCTTGAACAACCTTCAATAAAAACAAAATATCTTGTCCACAGAAACATAATATATACTAGTTTTCTTGTCATATGTTTCACCATTTGGCAACCGTCGCTTAAAATATGATGATTTGAAATGTCTTCCAGAACTATCATGGGAAAACAAGACATTGTCATCTCTTCTAGGACATCTTTCAACTAGATAGTTCCTAATGTTTTGTCCAATTTTGTCACAATTTCCTAGATCATCAACATTTAATGGAAACATGTTCTCTTGATTTAAATCTTCATTAACATTTGTAGTCATATTGGCATCATATTCCTCATTCTCAGGATGCTTTGGATCTTCATTACGAGTCTCATCTAATTCAACATCAGCAGGTTGATCCACCTCTTCATTATCATTATCATTCATAAGGTGATCATGCAGTTCACTGTCACTATCATTCTGATCCTCTTGTTCCCCATTCACCAAATTTTCGACTGTTTTTGTGACTTCTGTCAACTTTGCCCTTTGATTGCTAGTAAAATACTTATCATGACTCCCTACTTTACTTTGAATTATTGCTTCTTTTTTCAACTCCAAGCAATTGTTTTCTTATAGGAGGCATGTTTGCTTCTCTAGTGCATTAGTACTATGCAAATGATTCTATAATTTAATTAAGTCTGAAATTACGAATAAAATAGCAATAAATTTATAGTTTATTCATATATATGATTTAGACATTACTATTTTTTTTAGAATTGGTTAATACAACATCTAAATTTA
This sequence comes from Iris pallida, assembly GCA_029216955.1. Classification (NCBI taxonomy): domain Eukaryota; kingdom Viridiplantae; phylum Streptophyta; class Magnoliopsida; order Asparagales; family Iridaceae; genus Iris; species Iris pallida. The sequence goes on along the minus strand of JANAVB010004399.1, from coordinate 6,558,351 downwards.
AAGAAAAAGAATAATGAGTTTATTTCTATGCAACAAAATGTTAGACACTACCTAATATCTTTGCATAAATACAAAGAACACCAATGCAAAAATAAACAAATTCGGTCATGAAACAAGTCGTCAATGCTCCTGAAAAGTTAAAAGTTCTTATTGGAGACGAGTGGTCGGACGGCTGTACGAGGTGGTTATGTTGGTAATGATTTGGAAAAAAATTGAGATGTAGAAGAGAAGTAGATTGAGAGGGGATACTGAATAGTAAGGAGAATTTATGGTAATGTTTAGTAGGTGTTGATGATAGTTGATAGTGGTGGAGGAAAAGGAATACAAATGGGATAAGTTCACGTTGATTTGTGTGCAAATGTGAGAAATAAATAAGAAGGGATTAATTATTATTTTATTTGGAATGAATGAGATGAGCTGACTTATTAAGATGTTTTCAAAAAATAGGAATAAGAAAGGGTTTTGGCAGGATAATTTTTTTTTGTGCCCTATAAAATTTTGGAACCGAGGGAAGAAAAAAAAAATCCTGATATATATTAGAGTTGGTAAACACTTCTCTTCGACATTATAAATTTATACAGGTCTATTTTGATAAATTTTTAGTTGATATTAGTAATGTTGTAGTAACCATTGCCTTAGCTAGTTGTCCTTTTAGTAACAGACATATAAATCTCATACTATATGGTTCTCTCATATTGACACCACCTTCAACTTATGCATGCTCATTTCTTACAATAAATCTTCTGATGTATTAAGAGGGTGGCCAGAGCATCCACCACCAACACACCCCCAAAAGAAATTGAAAACCTTCATTCTGATATAAGTTTTTTAAAAGTTCACAAATATTTGACATCTGAAGATGCAGTTTTATGATTTATTCTTGATCATTGATATATATAAGTTTTTTAAAATTTCACAAATACTTGAAATCATAAGATATTCAGTTTTGTGCTCTATTCTTGATCATTGAAGCTAGAACATATTCATGTGTTTTGTTGGATTGTATCTTGTTTTCGGTTGAGCCCTCAAAAGGGGGTGACAATGGAGTTGGTAATTTAGTACCAGATCAGGTAGCATGTGGGATCATGAAGTGTAGATAATTGGAATTGTTCAGGCCTTACATAAAAATACTCTTTTAAGGCATATGAGTCCAGTCCAATATTGTACCTCATTGGCCAACTCCGGTTCCGATCACACCGCGTTCCCAACAAGTGGTATCAGAATCAGGTTATGAGGTTGGTTTGGATGGCTCGAATTATACGGACTCTCTTCTCAAAGTGGAGATAACAATATATTAGATCTCCTGGATGCTCGGCTGGCTAAAAGGAAACGTTTGGCTCAAAGGCCACACTTCCAGCCCGAAGGCCCGCACCCGCACTTGATTGCACTGCATCTGCATCTGCATCCACCCCACACTCACATTTATTCTCCTACAAGAACTTAAATAATAAATATTTAGAGTAAATAAAGTAAGCCCTAAAACAATGCAAAGATTATGTAAAATGATCCAAAATATCAGGAGGTCCCCTCGTCCTACTATGAGTCCATCATGCAAATATGTTACCTTACATGATCTATATCAGTGTTCATATATCACAACACACATATAACTTTATTGCACATTGTATAATACAATGATTGTATCAACCATACAATATTTGCATGAAAAGGAAAATAGATCTTTAATCCAATCGTGTACATCACCCATATTCCTACCCTAAACCTCTAACAAGAATATTTAAAATCTTGGGTTTATTGATGTGGTTACTAGTGACTCGGTCTCACCACTCCATGTTAAGACAAACCCCAAATGTGTATATTTAAATATTTGAGAATTTTTTTTTTAGACATGAGGTGTGTTAGATCAAGTAGTTAGTATGTTGAATGATTTTTAGTGGCAAGCTTCTCCTTAACGAGCATTTATTTTGTCACAAATTTCTTGGAGAAATACCTTTGGAGCTAGGCCCCACTCGAACTCAGACGTGGGCAAATGGCGATTTGATTGCAGTTCCCACGTACACCTTAGGTGTGGAGTTGACGCTCTTATGCGGAGCAGCACGATCGCCTTGTGGCAATACTGTTGGCGGTGTGGAGTTGACGCTCTTATGCGGAGCAGCACGATCGCCTTGTGGCAATACTGTTGGCAGCACTGCAGAAGCATTGTAGAAGCTGCATTGTAGTACTGCATGTTGGCGCTAAAAAAAGATCAAGTTCCGGTCCTGTAAATCCCAGAGAAAGTCATTCTTAAGTGCAAAAGAGTGCCACTCTCAAAAGAGTACAAATTGGCTTCCATATAGCATTTTTATGCACAGGGTGCTTCTGCGCATAAATGAGAGCAAGATCGAAGCTGAGAGGAGTTTCCACGTGGCAAGCATAGATGGTTGCAGTGGGAATTGTTTAGCAATAGGCTAAATCTGTAATTATTTAAGCACACCAGTGCTCTGCGCTTAAGAGCTATAACGCTTAAGACGAAGACTTGTCCATACTACATTATTCACAAATGAGACCCTCCACGTGGAAGATATGCATTTGCATCAAGTACTGACGTGTTAAGCCCTGAATGCTCAAGATTGCCACGATTAAGCCCAACAATGCTCTACAATGAGGAGTTTCTCTGCTTAAGAGTTAGGGCGATGAGCAGTTGCTACGCTTAAGTGCTATGTGCTAATATGTCGCTTCCTCTTCCCTAATAAAGACATGGAGTTAATGACTGACATTTCGTTGCCAGTGTTTTACGCATATGTTTACGTTTGTTCAAATGCTAGAATCTATTTCCAATGAGGAATTTTAGCATCATTGCCTTTTGCGCAAAAATGGGTGCAACGGTGCAGTTTGCTCTTATTTTCGTGCGAAAAACCAACATTCAATAGTTACAATGTGAATTGGTTAAAAATATCTCGGTTTTTATGCTTCCAAATATATGGAAAGCATCGATTTTTTGCACTAGAGCCGTCTTGCTGCTGAATTCTGTCCTCCAAAGTGTTATGAGCTAGAGTTTGCTTCTCATCTTTGTTTCGGATAGTCAACAGATCATAGCGTTCACGCACAGATCGAGTACTCCACCGCTACACTCTCCAGGATATTAACTTGTATTTAGAATTCTTTTGTGTAATTGCAAGTATTGTAAAAGAAATTTTGTTGTTGTCAGCAAATAATAACAAGTTTTTGTCAAAGGAAACATTCTTTCTTTTCAAGCGAAAATAAGATGACAACTCTGATGGGGAATACCTTTTTTCACAGACGAGAAGGCCATAGCACAATCCGACATCACCAAGATGGGAGCTATATGCAAGACACACTAGTCATGAAAGTCGACCAACAAGATTTCGAGGAGATGCTCTTCGAGGAATACTCTAGTCCCACACCGATGCTCTAAGTCGTGGAAGAACGGAAGGGTTTGGCTACCCAAATCACGATTTTCTTATCTCAACATCCTGATGACAAGGGAAAAGATGCACTGCCCAGAGACGACGAGGTTATACTCATAGGTGGCTCAACTCCTACGCTCAAAGGCCACGAGTCAGTGGACCAAATCCTTAGCAAGGCAAGCACACCCACTAAGACGAAGAACCTGCGAGCACTCACAACAAATCAAGTGCTAGTCGTGCTGACCGCGACAAAAGAATGTACTATGATGCTAAAAAGTATGTTGACGAGTGCTCAGCAAAATCTTTGCTTGCTCAGAACCGTGCTCAAGGCAAACTGAACATCGCTACACCACAACGTTTCTGTAGCCAACATCATTTTTTGCATAGAAATGTTGTTAACAATTTCTTCAGCCAACAAGTTTTTCAGGCAAAAACTTCAAAGCAAAAGCCAATGAAGCTTCTAGCTCTAACACTCATTTTCGCATGAAAATGCAAACTTCTCCATGCATGGTACATGAAGCAAATTTATGTACGAAAAAGCAAGTTGTAGCTGAAGCAACCAACACTCACCCCCACACATAGATAGAAGTGTTCATTTACGCACGAGGATAAAAAAAAATAGAAAAGTCGCAGATGCCACAACTTTTACGTGTGACTACATATGTTGCACAAGTCAGAAGATTTTCTGATTGCACAAGTCAGAAGATTTTCTGACAATGAGACCTCAATGTTGCTCTTTTGCGGTGAAGAAGGTGTTCTTTATCGTATCAACGATTTTACGAGCGAAAGGCAGTGCTCTTTTCCATACGTAAAATGTAACAGCTAAATAAAATTCTCACGCACAACATTTTCGCATGGAAAATTCTGCTAAATTTGTATATTCTCATTCCTTTGATTTGCGTGATATAATCAATCATAAGCGCAAGCCAATAGAGAGTGGTCCTTCTGCAGTGACATCTCCGTAAGAACATTGTTGCAACAAGATCGTCATCATCTGTTGTTGCTCCAAAGCAGTTAAAGAACTAGTCAATTGGTAAGTGTTTGACAGGTTGCAAGTTATCTCGCCAACCGAACAACGTTCCCGAAGGCGAAGATGCATTTATGAAAAAAGACATACTATTTGCCTCTGTCAATATGACAGGAGGTCTTCTCGTAAAAGTAGAAGTAAGAGGAGAGGGATGACTTCTCACTCTCCAGCTACTCCAGCCAATTCTTTTGATTCTGAGTATCGACCTAGAATTGATCTGTGGAACATTACTATGGAAGAGGGTATACCAAGGCATCCGCTCCAGGACTGCATTCCCACAACACAACGAAGTACCCCAGGCTGGAGGGTAGCATACATTCGAATTCAGAAGCCGACAGTGTAAGCTTTAGTTACTCGACTCTATCAACTGCCCCTTCTTATTTTCGTTTAGAAAAGAAAGAACGTTTCTTTCTGTAATGCCCAGCTCTGCATGGTGCATTATGCTGAGTCGTTGACTAGAAGAGTTGCGTTGAACCGATTACGTATCGATGCGAATCTATACAAAGAGTTACTTTGTCCCGAGAGGATGCATCGAGTCGGATAGTTACATTGACCCGAGGAACGCATCGAGTAAGATCGATACCAGTGTTAAGTTGGCCCGAGGGAAAGCAGTGAGTCGGTTCGAAGATTCTAAGAAATCGAATCGACGCAAGGCAATTGACCGATTCGAATAATTATTGATTTTAGTTGGTTTCGTGTGCAGGCTATACGTTTACGCTGAAATATTAGATGTTGACATTTTACCTTATTCAGAAAGGGGTCCGCAAAACCAATCATCGCCTTGCGACGGACTGAGGCGTTGGCATGGTAAGCCAAATCGGATGTATAATTCAATGAAGCACGAAGTGCTCCAAGGGCTAAGACATGAGAGTTGGTCGTGCAACGAAGTTATGAAATCGAGTTGCATCGGCTCGAAGAAATGACAAGGTGTATCAGCTCAAGGTGAGGGGACATTGACTTCTCTTTTCTACTCCTTCATGTCTAAGTAAAAATATATGTCATTGTATGCTGAGTTAACCTATCGACGCCACGGGTGTGGCTCGATAGAGAGATAAACATAGTGTGTATCGAACACTAGATAGAAAAATTGAAATAAATCGTACATCAAATGTATGAGTCGCTATGGATCATTGAATATCGCAAAGGTGAGCACATCGGTATGCAAGCCATAATAACATGGGATAAGTGTATCGACGAGTGCCTCAGTGCACAAGTCATTCGTGTCCCGTGTACGAGTTAGCATGCTAGAACATTGAAAGACTATATCGGCGCGAGTGCCTCAGTGCACGAGCTATAGAACATTGAATACCCTATCAAGGCGTGCCTCAGTTGCACGAGTCGGAGGGAAGGAACATAAGTCTAGCACGTTGAATACTAAGGCGTAGAATATGGAAACATGACTTCGAGGCATGCATTGAATGCACGATGCAAAAAAAGACGGCGAATGTGCGCAGCTGTAACGCTCCAGTCCCATTATACGTAGGATAGGAACGTATCATGCCAGCTGTATACATACGAAGTATACGGAAATCTCGTATGTACACATAAACTGTAAAATGCAGTAATCCAAGACAAACTAAATCTCATCCACAATAAAAAGAATAATGATATAAAAATTAATTTGAATATTTATGATACAATCGTTGGGCGGAGAGAAAGTCCAATACCAACTATCTCAATGAAAGAAATATACAAGAATCAATCCATAAAATGGCAAGACGAACCAAGCACAATCGTCTTCGAAGGAATGAAGAGAATCACGACCTTGGCTAGAACACCTGCAGTGAATCATGAAAGCACATACCTGAGAAATAACCAGGTCCTCAGACGGACGTAGCAAGATACAGAAAGAACAAGCTAATATGAACTATCAGAATAATAAAATAATATATAAAAGACTACCCTAGACACAATTATGCAAAGGAGATTCTAACCGCCTAATGTGCAATTTAGAGGACAACTTTCATGTACATGGGTGGAATTTTAGGCTATGTGTACGTAACTAGCATCTAGTCATCTGTATCCGTCCGTAATGTCTAAAACGTCAGGGGACATCTGCAAATATAAATCGCCACAGTTCTATCCGAAGACTGTGGTTTACCTGTTTGGATTTCCATACGCACTAGCGACTGTCCTCCCCTAATATTTCCCACACTGTTCAAGTCATGTCCATGGCTCGTCCAGTTTTGTAACTGCATGAGTCTCTAAAACCCTAGTCATAGCAGTTACGATCATCTACCGTCACACGACTTTAGATATAGCCAATCCATAAGTCGTACTGTCACGACCCGCTCCCGAATAATCGGACATGCCCAGCCTTCGTCGTTAGACACGACAAAGTAAGCTGTACAAAACTAGAGAAATCTAACAAGATAATCATAAATGTATATAATCACAGCATCTAAAACATATCCCAGAATGATCACCATAATCCACAATTCTATGTATATAAATGTACGAGTCATCAAGAATAAAATGTACTATGAATTCTAAATCAATATCTAAAAGTAAGGCTAACAGTCTAAACCTGAAACCTCAAGCTAAGTCATGACCATCCTGCTCAGCTAAGATCTCGGGCTATGGCCCATAAGGTAGAATGATATCCTACAAGTATACCTGCAACTTATCCAGTCAGGAGCGGAGCTAAGCACAGTTCTAGGTAATGAAACATGAACATGATATGAAATGAGTACAGGGGTACAGGAAATGAAATACAGGAATGAACATGAAAGTAGTACAGAAAATGAGTACAGGAACTATAGTACAGGAATGTAAAATACAGGAACATGTAAAGTACAGGAAATGTAATATACAGGAATGAAATTATAATCTTGAAGTACCAGACATGATAAATGCACAATATCGAAATACATCTAGTCCATGTGACCGGCTGGGGTGAGAACATGCATAGGAGTACATGAATAGGGTACGACTTAGGGCCCGCGTGCACGATGCGAGGCCTAAGCTAGGCACATGAATATAGTAACCGAAATTGGTCATATGGCTAGTGCATTTCCCCACCCGACACTAATAAGTACAAGAACAAGAGTACATGAGTACATGAGTACATGATATCGTGCCATGACGTGTCACAAGAAGAAGTATAAGAATGTAAATGCATAAAACCGTAGAAAAGTACTTGCCTGGCTCCGGAAAAATACGGGTAATCAATGGAACTGGATGTTTTCTTGTTTAATAATTACAAGTTGGTTAAGTTCTAAACAAAATCTAGTTTAGTTATCTTGTAACTTCTAACCAAATAACTATTTCCATTTATTAATTTAAGTTCAATTATAGGATATTATATCACTACATATATATGTACCAATATAAACCACAAGCACTCTTATATGATATAATTTATTTGCTAAAATTAAAGTCTTACTTTGGTTCTTCTAAGGTTTTGACTCCAATTGACTCTGCTACCAACCATACTAGGCAACTCTATATGTATTACACTCATGTGGACTTTTAAGATGGTCCAACTGGTAACAGAAAATTGCCCAATATATATTACAAGAGAACATCATGCTATTTTACATATAATGAAATTCCACATATCCCATATGCTGAAACAGCAGGTATCCATAGGCTATATGAATTTTAATACTCAAATGTCAGAGCTATCAGTCACACTTGTTTGAATCAATCTCTCTAATGAAAAATATTGACATTACTCTAAACCATGGAACCCAGCCATATTATATAGTTTCTTGGCCTTCTTGCAAAATATTCAAAAAGTAGCAATAGTAAAATAATGCTTTTAAAATCCAGCTACTGCTGCAGGTGTAAGCATGACAATTTAGCATTTGGTTTCAAGCCTTTCCCAATAAAATAACTATACTTGAACCACCAGTTCTCACAAGAATATATTAAATCCACACATCACAAATATTACAAATAAAATTCAAATGAACTAAAACTTCCCCCCCCAGCCTTCCTGGTTCCCTTGTACCAAGGGTCACTAATTTAAATTCAAATGCATCAACAACTCAAAAGATCAACCCACTCCTCAAACAACTTGGTTCATGCTCGTATCCATCCCGACACAACTATCAGCACTCGACGGTCACGAACAATCGTTGGATACGGCTGAAACTCGGACACGAGTACATTGGTAGGTTCATTTAATGAATCCGATCAACAGGTCACTGCAGGACACGGACACATTCTTCTTAAAATGAAACTCGAGATGGAAATACAAGAGTCAAGGGAAACAAAGTTTACCTGAGATGAATCCCTGCCAAGAGAACTCTGCACAGACTCGGACACGACCTCTTCGTGCACAAATTACGGCTACAACCCTGGTTGAGGCATTAATTCAAACAGGTAGTAATCAGAGACGAAATGTTAAGGTTCCAAGTTCAAACTGACATTCGAACAACACAATTGTACAGGGAGACATTCCTAGGCCTCCAGGATTCAGCCAAACCCAAAAATTAAACCAAAAACTTAATTCAAAATGATTCAATGATTCACGACACAACTGCTCAACCGAAATCAAACTCAGAAGAACAACCCAGCAACATAATTTCAAATCTAAAGAATCTCGGTCAGGACTCACCAGAGTAAATTCGAAATTGTAGATCGTAGGGAGATCTTCAAATCTTCAGCAACTCTGGCTTAACACTTCCGATCTGAAGTTTGATCGGATCAAACAAATTAAAACGAGATAGGAAGTACGAGTACAGGAGGATCAAAATCAAAACATCACGAAATTTGAGTTCAGGGTGGCTCGAATCGAAGCTTACTGGTGATCGCCGGAGGGTGAGTCAAAGCCGTGCTACGCCGATGATGGATGGATCGATCGGCTCAGTCGTCGAGGAACGCCGTGCGCGCCTCTGCCTTCATCATCCTTGCCAGGCTCTTGCTGCTGTTGCGGTCGGGGTCGTCGCCGTCACCGTCAGGGTCGTCGTCGTTACCGGCAAGGTCGTCGTCGCTCTCGGAAAGGGAAAAAAACACAGAGGAACTTTTACTCTGAACGGAGAAAGAGAGGAAGAATAAGAAGTTCTGTTCTCATTCACTAAATATATGAAAAGTGCACATTTGCACTTTGCCCCCCCACCTACATTAATTACAAAATACCCCCACCCGCCCTGAGTTTTATTCAATAAAACCCTCTGCTTTTTCATTATTTCAGATTTTGATAAGAAAACAGTTAGAATTTTTTTAGAAAGAGTGGGGACCACTAAGTTTGTTTCAACAAACTTTTAAAATTTAAAAATTCAGCTCAAAATTAATTCCCTCCAAAATAAATCACCAAAATTTATCATTTAAACTAACTTATTACTTGAAACTTTACAATAGAAAATTTAATTACTAGAAATCAATTTTTATTTTCTTAAAATCGGGAAGTGGAGTTACAAATCTCCTCTCCTTAAAAAAATTTTGTTTTCAAAATTCAAAAAAATCAAAAATAAATCTCAAAAAATCTCAAAAGATCCAAACACCAGTCTTTTATTAAAAATAGAATTTCAAAGGAACATAGTACAATCAAATCAATCAAATAAATTGGGATAGCGTTCCCGCATCTTGTCCTCGCGCCACCATGTGGATTCTCCCGGAGAGTGGTGTCTCCATATGACGCGGACAAGTGGAATAACCTGATTTCGCAGCTGTTTCTCTCTCCTGTCAAGGATCTCCACTGGCTGCTCCTCGTAAGTCAATCTCGGGCCCACCTCTAGCTCGGAGTAGTCCACCACATGGCTCGGGTCTGGAATGTAGCGTCGAAGCTGAGACACATGGAATACATCGTACACTCCCTCCAAGCTAGCTGGAAGCGCTAATCGATAAGCCACCTCGCCAATCCGCACAATCACGTCGAAAGGTCCGATGTACCTCGGACTGAGCTTCCCGCCTCTGCCAAATCTGATGACGACCCTAGTCGACAAAATCTTTAGGAACACTCTATCTCCCATCGCGAACTCCCGTGGCCGTCTGCTGCTGTCCGCCCAGTGCTTCCGCCGATCCTGTGCAACTCTGAGACGCTCTCTGAGCCTTGAGACCCTGTACGATAATTACACACAAGAAGTTGGAATAACACGATCAATTATCAAGAATCAAATAGGCACGAGATAGAATGAAGTTCCAATTACAACTTAGAGGAGCAAAATCATGAAGACACAATTATTAAGTACGATAAAAAATTGATAGTTTAACACAGGTAGACTAGAACAAGATAGAAAATCATGGTCAGATAGACATGACATAAAATCGAAGTTTAGACAAGTCAAAAACGAAGTACGGAATCACAATATGGTAATATACAATTTTGAGAAATTCAATGATCTAACGATAAAATGCTAGAAAGAAAATTTAGCAAGGGTTGATTGAGGAGACATACGCAATACTCTGGAGGTATTAGTATCAAATCATGATGAACATGCAAGGATTTGTGATTCTCGAAAACCAATAATCATATAAAAAGGAATATAGTTTCCATGGTGTCCGGGAACATATAGCTATTCGAAATCACTTTGCCTAGAATCCCTACCCCGCCAGTATATATCTGACTGCAGTGGACTTTCGGCTCCGTGACTCAAATAACAATATGTCACCGAATAATCTGTCAACCTTATCCATTTTCCAACAATCATTGACGAAGCAACCCAAGAGACCAAGGTATGAAGAATATGACAAGTCTCGACAGTACTCGAAAACCTATGATTGTCTGAAATCATTTCAACTTAGAGTTCCTGCCTTGCCAGTGCGCTACTGGCTGCAGTGAACCCTCAGTCTCCATAATCCAGCTAATAGCTGCAGCGCGCAACTGTCATGCCATAGTAGGTCATCGAATAGCCTCTCGACTTTATTCCTAAGAATTTCAAAAGAGTTCCAAGGAATTCAAAATGAGTTTCAATAGTCCAAGTCATGGAAATGGTGAAGTTACCTGACTGTTAGAATACAAGGATTTATTAGGTACTAAGAGACGACAAGGGATCCCATCAGTGAGTACAAAAGGGCAACCAAGGAGATTTAAAATTCCAGACAGGGTGAAGTTTCAAATTATGACGGAATATCAACTGATATCTGGAATGGTAACAAGATTCCATATATGGGACGTTATCCCGAAAGGATAACAGAGTCTCGAAGGATGAACTGAGGCAATGTATTAGATATGAGACAAGTTTCAAAATAAGAAATAAAATCCCGTATTGGAAACAAGGTTCAACAATATCTCAATTAACAACGAAACCTCAGACAAAATTTCAAAGGGAAAACAACCTCCCATAGGATACAAGGTCTCAATTAGAGAACCAATATCAACAAGGTCGTGATTAGGAAATAAAAACTCGACTAGAAAATCTTGACGAGGAAACAAGGTTTAGAATAGTGACTAGAAAACAGGTTCTAATAGGAGACAAGGTATTGGATTGTAAACATAAAACAAGCGAATCTCAATAGCAACAAAATCGTAAATAGAGAACAAGTCCCGAATAAAGTCAAGAATGGGAAATAGAATCTCAAGTAAGCATCAATAGAAGCGAAGGTTCAAACAAGGTTTCAGAATGATATTTCAAGTAGGAATAATTCTGGAATAGTACAAGTTCAATTAGCGAACAGAATATCAATAAACGAGTAGGAACAAGTATCCATGAAACAAGCAAAATCTTGGATAGGAGACAAGATCGAAACAAAAATAGTGGACCAACAACTCTCGACTAGAAAGTCAAAGTCATGAACGAGGAAACAAGTCTCGAATAGGAAACGAAATCTTCAAAACCCTCAAAGGTATTTGCAATAATGTCTGCATAGGACGAAGCTTTAAACAAGTTTCGAATGAGGAACATGATTTCGAAATGAAATTTCGAGTAGGAATTAAAATCTCAATTAATGCGAAGTTTGATAAAGGAACAAAATTTGCAAAATAGGAGCCATTACTAGAAAACAAGATCATGAATGATGAATATGCAAACAATATCTAATAATGGATTTCAAACAATTATCGAATTGTTGATCTGAAACAAGTTGACCGAATAGGAAACAATATCTCGAAATAAGTTTCGAATATCCACCAAGGTTCCAAAATAGAAAATAAGAAGTTCCAAGAAATGGTCTAGATGCTAAAAGAATTTTAAGGAAAACTGGATTGCTAATCAAGATACATGGTTTTCCCAACCATGCAAAAGAAATCTTCTGTCTTTAGTCTATCTTCAATATTCCTTCGGGACTGGAATCTCTTCAATCTTCTTCAACTGTCCTGACGTAGACTGGTCCATGCGGTAGTGCTCTATGTGATTGCTGAATTTGGAGAGGCGAGTCCTTCTTCTGTAGTCCAATGCTCCTCGTGATTGTTCTTGGACAGTACGATCAACGATCTCCGGATAATCTTTGACTTGATGGGCAGACGATCCGTAGATCAAGCATAGCCTTCGTCTTTTGCGGTACTCCTCGAAGCGATGTCCTGGATGGCGATAGAAAGCACAATTGGTCATTGTCTGAATCTGATGATGCGAGTAAAGAAACACTGTCCGAGTCTGATGATGCTTTGCGGATCTACAGTAGTTGCTATCTTCATCATAAGTCTTCATGTTCCTCCTGAGCTTCAGTTTTTCGTTGTGTCCTATTGTCTGTGCTACATTCTGGATCTTCTGGCTGGTGGCTCCAATCTTCAGATGAGTCGGGTCCTCAGAGACTTGGATGATCTTCAGTGGTGACTCCAGGTTCTCAATCTGCTCCTCGGTGCAAGATATGCGCTTGGTGTCGAAAAAGTCCAAGTGTCTGAGAGTTTGGAAATCAGAAGTCTTTTCTGGCTCGGAGAGTGTATCCACAAGTCTGGGTTGGAAAAGGATGGCATGCTTCCTCTGGTTGTCAAGGGACTCTTCAAACGTCTCCGTCAACAACGTACTACCCATGGGGATAGTAGAGTGATAGAAGGTAGTGGGAGCTCGAAACTCTCAAGTGTAAGTGGATCGACTATTCCGGTGTCGCGTGTTTTGGGCTATCTGAAAAACAGAAAACTTATTAAAATAACCTAGACCTAAATACAACAAGTGTTTATAGAATATCAATATACCTGATATACCTGTTATACCCTTATTTTTTGATTTTTCCTATGCTGTGATTAAGTTTTCCTAGTTAATCAAGTCCCCCAATAGTACGCTAAGACCTAGGTACCATTAGGATAGACCTGCATGGGCCACCACTAAAAACATGTCACGACTCGCTCCCGAATAATCGGACACGAGTCCGACATGCCCAACCTTCGTCGTTAGACACGACAAAGTAAGCTGTACCAAACTAGGGAAATCTAACCAGATAATCATAAATGTATATAATCACAACATCTAAAACGTATCCCAAAATGATCACCATAATCCACAATTCTATGTATATAAATGTACGAGTCATCAAGAATGAAATGTACTATGAATTCTAAATCAATATCTAAAAGTAAGGCTAACAGTCTAAACCTAAAATCTCAAGCTAAGTCATGACCATCCTGCTCAGCTAAGATCCCGGGCTCTGGCCCATAAGGTAGAATGATATCCTTCAAGTATACCTGCAACTTATCCAGTCAGGAGCGGAGCTAAGCACAGTTCTAGGTAATAAAACATGAACATGATATAAAATGAGTACAGGGTACAGGAAATAAAATACATGAATGAACATGAAAGTACAGAAATGTAGTACAGGAAATGAGTACAGGAACTATAGTACAGGAATATAAAATACAGGAACATGTAAAGTACAGGAAATGTAATGTACAGGAATAAAACTATAATCCTAAAGTACCAGACATGATAAGTGCACAATATCGAAATACATCTAGTCCATGTGACCGACTGGGGTGAGAACATGCACAGGAGTACATGAATAGGGTACGACTTAGGGCCCGCATGCACGATACGAGGCCTAAGCTAGGCACATGAATATAGTAACCGAAATTGGTCACATGGCTAGTGTATTTTCCCATCCGACACTAATAAGTACAAGAGCAAGAGTACAGGAGTACAGGAGTACATGATATCGTGCCATGACGTGTCACAAGAAGGAGTACAAGAATGTAAATGCACAAAACCGTAGAAAAGTACTTGCCTGGCTCCTAGAAAATACAGGTAATCAATAGAACTGGATGTCTTCCTGTTTAATAATTACAAGTTGGTTAAGTTCTAAACAAAATCTAGTTTAGTTATCTTGTAACTTCTAACCAAATAACTATTTCCATTTATTAATTTAAGTTCAATTATAGGATATTATATCACTACATATATGTACCAATATAAACCACAAGCACTCTTATATGATATAATTTATTTGCTAAAATTAAAGTCTTACTTTGGTTCTTCTAAGGTTTTGACTCCAATTGACTCTGCTACCAACCATACTAGGCAACTCTATATGTATTACACTCATGTGGACTTTTAAGATGGTCCAACTGGTAACAGAAAATTGCCCAATATATATTGTAAGAGAACATCATGCTATTTTACATATAATGAAATTCCACATATCCCATATGCTGAAACAGCAGGTATCCACATGCTATATGAATTTCAATACTCAAATGTCAGAGCTATCAGTCACACTTGTTTGAATCAATCTCTATAATAAAAAATATTAACATTACTCTAAACCATGGAATCCAGCCATATTCTATAGTTTCTTGGCCTTCTTGCAAAATATTCAAAAAGTAGCAATAGTAAAATAATGCTTTTAAAATCCAGCTACTGCTGCAGGTGTAAGCATGACAATTTAACATTTGGTTTCAAGCCTTTCCTAATAAAATAACTATACTTGAACAACCAGTTCTCACAAGAATATATTAAATCCACACATCACAAATATTACAAATAAAATTCAAATGAACTAAAACTCCCCCCCCAGCCTTCCTGGTTCCCTTGTACCAAAGGTCACTAATTTAAATTCAAATGCAGCAACAACTCAACAGATCAATCCACTCCTCAAAGAACTTGGTTCATGCTCGTATCCATCCCGACACAATTGTCAGCACTCGACGGTCACGAACAATCGTTGGACACGGCTGAAACTCGGACACGAGTACATTGGTAGGTTCATTTAATGAATCCGTTCAACATGTCACTACAGGACACGGACACAGTCTTCTTAAAACAAAACTCGAGATGGAAATACAAGAGTCAAGGGAAACAAAGTTTACCTGAGATGAATCACTGCCAAGAGAACTCTCCACAGACTCGGACACGACCTCTTCGTGCTCAAATTACGGCTACAACCCTGGTTGAGGCATTAATTCAAACATGTAGTAATCAGAGACGAAATATTAAGGTTCCAAGTTCAAACTGACGTTCGAACAACACAATTGTACATGGAGACATTCGTAGGTCTCCAGGATTCAGCTAAACCCAAAGATTAAACCAAAAACTTAATTCAAAATGATTCAATGATTCACGACACAACTGCTCAACCGAAATCAAACTCAGAAGAACAACCCAGCAACATAATTTCAAATCTAAAGAATCTCGGTCAGGACTCACCAGAGTAAATTCGAAATTATAGAACGTAGGGAGATCTTCAAATCTTCAGCAACTCTGGCTCAACACTTTCGATCTGAAGTTTGATCGGATACAGGAGGATCAAAATCAAAACATCACAAAATTTGAGTTCAGGGTGGCTCGAATCGAAGCTTACTGGTGATCGCCGGAGGGTGAGTCAAAGCCGTGCTACGCCGACGATGGATGGATCGATCGGCTCAGTCGCCGAGGAACGCCGTGCGCGCCTCTGCCTTCATCGTCCTCGCCAGGCTCTTGCTGCTGTTGCAGCCGGGGTCGTCGCCGTCAACGTCAGGGTCGTCGTCGTTGCCGGCAAGGTCGTCGTCGCTCTCGGAAAAGACAAAAACACAGAGAAACTTTTACTCTGAACAGAGAGAGAGAGAGAAGAAGAATGAAAAGTTTTGTTCTCATTCACTAAATACATGAAAAGTGGACATTTGCACTTTGCCCCCCTCCCCCGCCTACATTAATTAAAAAAGACCCCCACCCGCCCTGAGTTTTATTCAATAAAACCCTCTGCTTTTTGATTATTTCAGATTTTGATAAGAAAATAGTTAGAATTTTTTTAGAAAGAGTGGGGACCACTAAGTTTGTTTCAACAAACTTTTAAATTTTGAAAATTCAGCTCAAAATTAATTCTCTCCAAAATAAATCACCAAAATTTATTATTTAAACTAACTTATTACTTGAAACTTAATAATAGAAAATTTAATTACTAGAAATCAATTTTTATTTTCTTAAAATCGGGAAGTGGAGTTACACGTGCCCCTAGCAAAATGTCTCAACTGTGTAGTGTGAGTGTCATGGCCCAAGGAGATATAAGGATATCCTCCAACAAGAAGGTAGTCCGCTAACACTAAGTTAACATGCATATAGTAAAGTATAACGACTAATAGAGTCGCTTGCACCCAAGTGTGGCTTGGACGCACAGTTTATAACAAATAAAAATAATAAATACAAAACAAGTAAATAAGTGCTGAAAAATAAATAATATGACATTTAATTAGCAAGGTATACTTGCCTGTTGTGACGCCTGGTGTGCTGCGATGATCAATGTGGCACGGAGTTGACTTCATTGTTACAACTAAGCAAGACAGTCTCCGATGATGGCACGGTCTATTCCATCAGGTTCAAAATGGTCAATTTAGTTATGGTTGACGACATAAAGAAGTTCTAGATTCGGAAGAGAGTAGAATATGATGATCCAGAATCGATAATGATTGAGTTGGTAAAAATAATACATATATTATTTTAAAATATACTTATAATACCATACTTGAGAGGAAAATATATAATAACAAATTTGAAATCTACAATTTATTAGTCTAAATATTTTTAGGCTCAAAACTTACATTTTGATTAAGAAATATATAGTAATATATTTAACGCCAAATTATGTTTTGAAAGAAAAATAGCTGGAATACTTTAGTAAAATCGTATTTAAAATAATATAAGAATCAATTTTTAGAAATATAACAATATTAGAAATAATAGTAAAACAATGGATATAACCGTAATAGTAACAAATAAAAATAAAATTTAAGAAAAATTTGTATTGGTATACCACTATATTACTCAAAATATTATTAATTACTTTTGTTGGAAGCTAAAATAACAACATTCATACATACATTAAATCAGTAAACTTGATTTAGTAATGATGATGATGATGATGATAATAATAATAATAATAATAATAATAATAATAATAATAATAATAATAATATAATAATAATAATAAAAAAAAATATAATACAACAACCACGTGTACTGGTGTTTTCCTCTTTCGAGGGAACTACTCAGGATGAGTTAGTAAAAAACAAATCAAAATTTCTGAATGAAGAAGAGTTAGAGAGAGAGAGAGAGAGTGAGGAAAAAGAGGGATTGAGAGAGAAAGAAAGGGATCGAGAGAGAGGGAAGAATGAGAGGAGTCGGGGGCTCGGAAGAGGGGACGGAGCTCCTGCTCACCGGAAGAGGGAGGGAGTTGACCGCAGCTCGCTAACGGCGGCGGTGACGGCGTAGCATGTGCGAGATCGGCACACGCTGGCGGTGGTTTAGAGGAGAGAGGCATGGTGGCGGCGCCTCGTCGAGGAAGGAAGAAGCAGAGGTACGACAGAGGGGAAAGGCGGCGGAGAACGGGGAGCGGCGCGACTCGTGGCTGCGGCAACGCGCTTGGGCGCGGTGGTTCGCACGTCCAGGCTGCGGCGGCTATGGGCGAAAATGGGTCGAACGGCGAGCGGCAGGGGTTTGCTCGGTGGGGCGGACGCGACGGCCGAATTTTGCGGAGGCGGCCGTAAATGTATGGGTTAGAGTTATGGTTCGGGATTTATTTTTCTTTGCTGGTTGATGGTGGTGGTGGTGTTATAATTTTGGCCGAGGGCGGCGGTGGTGTGTTTCCGGAGTATGGCGACGGTGGTGTTGGATGATGATGGCGATATGTGTTTAGCCGGGGTTGGCTTCCGGTATAGGGTGACTGCGGCCTTGGCGGGGCGACGATGGCAGTGGTTGTGTGGTGGTGTCGGATGATGGTCGGTCCAGCGATGGAATTTGTGGGTCCGATGGTGTTGACGTGTGATGGCAGGACAAGGATGGGAGCGAAGGTGGTGATGGCCGGGTTTGGACAGAAGGTAGTGGCTCATCGGAGAAGAAGGTGGACGGCTGATCACGCATATAGCAGGTGGGGCCGGTGGCTGCGGCAGATAGTGCTAGGGTTAGGGATAGAAATTTTGATGGTGTCGGGGTTGTCGACACGAAGGAGATTATAATGCAGGTGTAAACATGGAATAAGAATTGGACGGAGAGGGATTACATTGACCCGATGCACTCACGTGGGTAGAGAAATTTGTGGATGGTTGGAATTTATGGAGGAGTACCTGCCTATTTATAGGATGTGAGAATTTTCAGTTGTGTAAGGATTAGAATTGATTTAAAACCCCAATAGATAAATACCATATTAATTTAAATAAATTAATTCAATCAAATCCAATCTCAATCTAGTTTAAATACAATTAAATCTAAATTAGCTTAGACATAGATAATTCGTATATTTATTCTAAATTGAACTTTAAAACCAAATCGATCAACTCCAAATTTGATATAAGCATAGATAAACTTTTCTTAAATCAACAAAATCTAATCATTATTTAAATTACCATAATCAATTTCAAAATATCTTTTGATAAATAATAGGAACAATTAATTTCAAAAATTAGAATAAATATTTTTAATAGTGATAGGAAATATCTTTAAATGCCTTTTTAATAAATTAGATAAAATAATTTCGAAAATAAACATAAATATTCAAATATTTAAAATGCCTTTTTGCTAAATAATTTATTATAAATAATAAAAATTAATTTTTAAAAATGTATATTAAATAATTTTCATGTGCTTTACATGAGTTGGAATATTCACATAAATCTAGTTTTCTAATTTACCACTATTAAAATAAGATATTATTTTATAAATAATTAAAATAATAAATTTTGCCAACCTCGATAATACTTTTTACCACTTAAAAAAATATTTATTATATATATTATTTTGAAACCATCACCGATAATAAAGTCAAAAATTATTTTTCTAAAAATATGTACCTCGCACATATTCGCATTCGACGAGAAAATACGAAAAACATAAATTCCTGCGCAACGTACAATACGACTATGCGACGTATAAATACAAAAAAATTAGTACTAAAAATATAGTAGAAATTTAGGGATTTTACATCCTACCCAACTTACAAGAATTTTGTCCTCGAAATTAAGAATAAGTAGAGGGTAAGAAGGCACAATGGTATATTGATAAGGAAATATGATCAAGTCTTTGGGCGAGGCAAAGTAACGACGTTCAACGCATCATGCATTAGAAAGTTGTGATTTTAATAACGGCGAAAATAATCATGGATATGGCTAATTAACGCCAGAAGGAAAATGATTAGGAGTTTTAAGTAGATCAAGATAAATAATTTAGAGACTTAAGATATAGTTTCTTGGGAGTAGGTTGATGGCACGATTAGGAGAACGATTAGATTCACTCCTAATTAAAGTAATTAGGAGGTCGTGATAGTAAATATATGGCCGAGGAAAAGAACGAGCAGTTTGGGACGAAGGTATAGTAATATTGAGTGGTAATGGTCATGAGTAAAAAGGAAAGCTAGAGGAAATTCAAGTATAAGCTTCTTCGTCCTTCTAAAATAGTTGAAGGCGAAAGTAACAAAGGGTTTGAAGAAGAGATTATCGAATATGAATACGAATACGTGGTTCAAAGGAGGCCGAATAATTCAAAAAGAATTGTCAAGGCAATAATGGATGAGATTCTAAGGGTAAGTTTAACTATATCTCAACCACATAGAATAATCGTGTGAAAGGCGAACCAAAGTGCACTAGGTTGATCAGACCATTATGCACCGGTTCTGAGTAGACAATATGTTAGTGGGGGCCCCCAATAAAATATATGTCCTTGAACAAGCATGATAAAAAGTAAGCTTGCAAAAATTAGACTATTTAGCAGCATTAGTCACGATGGTAATAACATATGCACGAGAGCTTAAGAGTGAAAGAAGGTGGAATTAGTTCGACTCCTTATGAATCTAAGTCTTGTCATGTGATTGTTCCTATACATTCATCCTGCTGTCTTTTGTCTAAGGCTTGGTGGGTTTAGATAAGTTAGGGTCCTATAAGGCTATAGTCTAAGTAAATGTGGGTCACAAGGAAAAAAGAAATGTTAGGTCGTGAGGTATCTACCCAACTTACAAGAGTTAAACTAGTAGGGTGATGGGACAATGGGTCATGTCCACCTAGTATGGGTTACCTTATTAATCTCTATCAAGCACGAAAGAAGGGCACGAATCACGATAGAAGGGATCAAGTAAGATACAACTCGAGGAGTCAAGCGAGAAGGCGGTCAAGTATGTGGATGAGATCCTAGACTCTAATCCTATACGCAGGCTTGCTTGGTAGGGTAAAGTAACCAAACAATTTATCAAGACCTGCATAGGCCACCACAAAAACATATAATGCCCCAGTCCCAATATACGTAGGACTAGGAACGTATCATGCCAGCTGTATACATACGAAGTATATGAAAACCTCGTATGTACACATAAGCTGTAAAATGCAGTAATCCAATACAAACTAAGTCTCATCCACAATGAAAAGAATAATAATATAAAAATCAATTTGAATATTTATGATACAATCATTAGGCGGAGACAAAGTCCACTACCAACTATCTCAATGAAAGAAATGTACTAGAATCAATCCATAAAATGGCAAGATGAACCAAGCGCAATCGTCTTCGAAGGAATGGAGAGAATCACGGCCTTGGCTAGAACACCTGCAGTGAATCATGAAAGAACACACCTGGAGAATAACCAGGTCCTCAGACGAACATAGCAAGATACAGGAAGAACAAGCTAATATGAACTTTCAGAATAATAAAATAATATATAAAAGACTACCCTAGACACAATTATGCAAATAAGATTCTAACCGCCTAATGTGCAATTTAGAGGACAACTTTTATGCACATGGGTGGAATTTTAGGCTGTGTATGTAACTGGTATCCAGTCATCTGTATCCGTCCGTAATGTCTAAAACGTCAGAGGGCATCTGTAAATTTAAATTGCCACAGTTTTATCCGGAGACTGTGGTTTACCTGTTTGGATTCCCATACGCACTAGCGGTTGTCCTCCCACAATATTTTCCACACTGTTCAAGTCATGTCCATGGCTCGTCCAGTTTTGTAACTGCATTAGTCTCTAAAACCCTAGTCATAGCAGTTATGATCATCTACCGTCACACGACTTTAGAGATGGCCAATCCATAAGTCTTGCCCCTAGCAAAATGTCTCAACCGTGTAGTGTGAGTGTCATGGCCCAAGAAGATATAAGGATATCCCCCAACAAAAAGGTAGTCCGCTAACACTAAGTTAACATGCATATAGTAAAGTAAAACGACTAATAGAGTCGCTTGCACCCAAGTGTGGCTTGGACGTGCAGTTTATAACAAATAAAAATAAAAAATACAAAACAAGTAAATAAGTGCTGAAAAATAAATAATATGACCATTAATTAGCAAGGTATACTTGCCTGTTGTGACGCCTGGTGTGCTGCGATGATCAATGTGGCACGAAGTTGACTTTATTGTTACAACTAAGCAAGACAGTCTCCGATGATGGCACGGTCTATTCCATCGGGTACAATGGTCAATTTAGTTATGGTTGACGATATAAAGAAGTTCTAAATTCGGAAGAGAGTAGAATATGCTGATCAGGAATCGATAATGATTGAGTTGATAAAAATAATACATATATTATTTTAAAATATACTTATAATACCATACTTGAGAGGAAAATATATAATAACAAATTTGAAATCTATAATTTATTAGTCCAAATATTTTTAGGCTCAAAACTTACATTTTGATTAAGAACTATATAGTAATATATTTAAGGCCAAATCATGTTTTGAAAGAAAAATAGCTGGAATACTTTAGTAAAATCGTATTTGAAATAATACAAGAATCAACTTTTAAGAAATACAACAATATTGGAAATAATAGTAAAACAATAGTAACAAACAAAAATAAAAATAAAAATAAAATTTAAGAAAAATTTGTAATATTATTAATTACTTTTGTTGGAAGCTAAAATAACAACATTCATACATACATTAAATCAGTAAACTTGATTTAATAATGATAATGATAATAATAATAATAATAATAATAATAATAATAATAATAATTATTATAATAATAATAATAATAATAATAATAATAATAAATATAATACAACAACCACGTGTACTGGTGTTTTCCTCTTTCGAGGGAACTACTCAGGATGAGTTAGTAAAAAACAAAATAAAATTTCTGTATGAAGAAGAGTTAGAGAGAGAGAGAGTGAGGAAAAAGAGGGATTGAGAGAGAAAGAAAGGGATCGAGAGAGAGGGAAGAAGGAGAGGAGTCGGGGGCTCGGGTGTAATGACCTGCTCCGCCCTAGCAGAACGCCGATTCAAACGACAAGTGCAACGACTCAAACGAGCTGTCGACCCGAAGAGTTGGCATCGACCTGATGAAGAATCGATGCAAGGCTTACATTGGCCCGTCAAGAGGAATCCAGACTTAGACTTTCAATGGCGCGCTCGGAGTATCGCTCGGCCGATGCGAACATCGCTAAGGTGGGTGGCTCCGATGAACCCGTCTTTGCTTAGCCTAGACACATAACAATACGGACACTAATGCTAGAATCGCTAGGCGATAACATCGTGCATGCTAATAAATGACTCAACGCACCTAGCTAAGGGAATAATCCCATCTTGTATGCTTGTATAGAATATGAAAAGGAACATAAAAAAAAATGAGAACTCTCGCACCGCGCTCCACGCTCGTGCTAAGGCACAAGCTTACGTTCAAGTCCCTTACGCGTTCAACAATGAAACAATGAATGGGTTACAACAATGAAACGGAAGACTATCGACATAGTCGTTCCGAGTAGAATATAGCAACATTGAAAGACTTCGGGACCGATGGGTCGCCAAAGCGACTCCCGCACGGGAAGTTGCATAATGTATGAATGAATGAATGTATCAACGAATGAATAAATGAATACGTAAAAAATAAATGAATGAACGAACAAGTGAAAGAAAGAAATGAAAAGGTGAATAAAAGATAAGACATGAAAGACGTTAGCGACAGGCATGACGGGCACGTGCAACGGGGCTCGCTACCAGCGCTGCACGGACGCCAACCTGGTCGATAACGTATTATGGCTAAGGTTTAGTCTATGGCTCGAAGACAGCCGTTAAGTTAAAATGATAAGTCAATACGAAATGGTTGTGGACAAACGGTACGGGCAATGGAGGGAAATACCGTGGTCGTGAAGTGGAAGGATTCTGCGGCACGGGCGATGGGAGGAAAACCGTGGCCGGCCTAGGCAGAATCAAAACGGGGCTTACGGGCTCTTGGGTGCGGGCTTGGCTTCCCAGAAGACGTAAGTGCAGGGTATTTCAAGAGACTTAACGGGGTGTGCCAGCCAACACCCTATGCTAAGTTGAAAAATACCAAGGAAGAATATGTCCAAAATGGCTTGTGATGCCAGCGACCCATGCATATAGATTAAGTGGGCTTTGCTGGTGGCAATCCACGTACAAGTCTTTGCATTGAAACAAGTAGTCTAAGTTAACTAAATGAAGTGCCTCCTGAACATGCTCAAAATGTAACACTCTGAACATGCTTGAAATGTAACACACCAAATGATAAAGAGTAATTCATGCAAGTGAGTTAGATAACGTGCCCACGACGTGCTAGAACCTGAGGCAGGGACACGTCCGTAACATTGAATGTTTACATGAATCACATTAAGATACTGCATATGACTTGTTGACTAACTTGGTTTACTTTGGACAGGCCGGACGGTAAGTATGGGTAAGTCGTGCATGCATTTCCATGCAGACACTTGAATTCAGCCACACGAGATAGGTTACAAAATATGCCATAAAACTGATCCTAAGACAAGATTAGAAAGACAATAAATGATAGACGGTACACAAAAGTAAATGGAACGTGTTTGGTAATGATAGCATTGTGGGCGAGCTAGCCTTCCCACCACTGCATAACAATGTACTGATAACCCCACAGTCTGCTTGCAGGATGCAGGAGATGTCATCGGGTGCGGAGCTTTCCTCGAACGTGCTAAGGCGCAGAGCTATCTCTGGAGCCTTGGACTGTTGCAAGAAGCTGAAGCACCATATACAGGACATAATGTATCGGAACATCGCCATGAATCATTCCATCTTGTAAGCCACTTGACACGTCTTTTATGTTTCAGAGAGAGAGAGAGAGAGCTTGAGAGACTTGTAAGCTCGGCCTAGCGCCCTGTAAACTTCTTGAATATCAATAATTGAATTCGCTTCAACTTGTGTTTGTTTACTTTCTGCTGCAAATGGGGACACTCTGTGCGACTCTGTGGCCTAGCTCAAATCGGCCGTTTCTGGACTTGGCCTTGTACGGGCGCAACCTAGGCCCGTGCGGTATCACGCCTTAGCGAGAACGATCGCTCCTACGGGAGCGGGGCATGACAGATTGGTATCAGAGCACGGCTTTACGTCCTTGGACTTCACGTCGAATTCTCAGTTTTGAAAGCTCGTAGTTGGAAAAAGAAGTGTACGCTCTCTCTCATTGTGCCTTGGGATGTTCCATACAATAAGTCTAATTTTTTCAAAAGCTCGTTCAGGCGTTCAATCGAACGCATTGGTAGGCTATCGTTGAATGCATCGGTAGGTCTTTGTGCCGAACGGTGTCAACTTGTCTTGAATGAAAACACGTGCTAAAGTTAACATGTCGCGTGCATGCCTAACTAGTCCTACGATGACCCTATCAATTGAGCATGCAAACTCGGAATATATAGTCCGCACGAGATGGTTATGCGGCACAACTTAGTCCGCGTGTCGCGTACCTCGACTTTTGGTGCAATTGAGTGCGAGCGATATCAAGTACCGCTCGGTCGAGAATGAAGCTACACTTAGAGTGTATATCTATAGGAACGCTATCAAACTAATGCTTATGCATGCATGGAAGATTGATTTGGATCTAGAGGAATAGTGCGAACGACTTAGTGCGTCGATATGACGTGAGCGATTACGCTAGAGATTCGTCGAACGAATCTGAAAAATGTCTTAGCAAATGATGCGAATGTGATTGAGGATTTATAGAATGACTTGAACCCGAGTGGTGTATATGATAGCTTCGAGGAAGAATAAGAATGAGTGTCGACGACTAGTCGAGTGGCTCAAACCCTGAGTGGTGTATAGACGTTATAAAAATTGTTCGAGCGAGACTAAAGGATATACGGATAGAACGAAGTATGTCAGCGAAGTGATGCGATCACGCAAAGCCTTAGAACGCGTCATGCTTAGTTGGTCGTGACTTCGAATTTTCTGAACGAGATGTCGTTCGGACAACTTGTCCATGGGCAACGCAAGTTAGAAAACGGCTCGGAACGAAGAATAAAGATGCATGTCTTGATCGAGGAATCTAGAGGATCGCACGTACGATTTCGGATTGATTGAAATGAAATGAAATGTGACTTGGGTTTGGAACAATGATCTTGAAACGAGCTTGAGGAATAGCGATCGAACTTGATCTTGAATATCGAGAAAATTGTGGAATATCCAACTCGGACAACAGCATCAACGCACGACTCAAAATTGGTTGCAATGGAAGATCGTCAGGTTACGCATATCGTCGATGGTATTGAGGCGTATCAAAGATCGATATGCGATAACTCGGGGGTACTCTGACTCGACGAATGACGATCGTACAAATGTTATTGTTTTGATTGATGCTACACTCGGGATGTTGAAATGTGTCAAGGAAAAGATAAACTTAGCTCGAGGATTTTTTGGTTGAATGAATGACGGTCGACTATCGAATAGAGATCTCGGCTTGGATGAAAAAGAAAATATTTGGGTTGCTTCGACGATAACCCCAATGTTTTGACATTCTTTTCTTATGCGAGCGCAACTCCAGCCTCGTACATGCGTCGCGTCGATTAGGACGATCACTCTGCGTGAGCGCTGGTATGGTGATTCATACAGCGGAGATGATTGAACTAGCATGGCGTGGCAATTTGTGTGCTTCGACTTGTGGTTTGACGCAAAGGTGACTTGAGAATGATTCGGTGTGCTTGATGATTCAGTTTGAGGATTGAGTAGGTCCAATCCGCGTATCGAAAATAAATTAGTCTAGACTCAAGCAAGAGTTACGTCCCGATGAGAATGATTATTCCGCGGGAGCATTGCATGGTGATTCATGAACCCCCATGGATAATCGGACTCGCGTGAGATTGGGGCACAACATATTGTCAAAGCTAGATGAAATCGTGATCGAATACATGAATTGGTTAGAATGGATATGTGAAGTATGTCGAATTGGTGAATTGAATGGAATCGAATATGCGCGACGAATGCCTTGATTCGAATAGGTGATCGTGCTCGATGTTTAGAAATCTGAGTGACGCAAGCTTGGGTAGAAAATCCCGTACTACCGACTTTGGTTTGACCCTAGGATTGGGATCAGTGTTGGCATTATTGTTGGGGAACTATGATTTCAATCCTGACATTGATTTAGCCTTGAAAAAAATGGCCTAGCGGTTAGGCGAGACGCCCTGTTTCAAGTGTTAGCAATCAAAAGATTGATCTTGAGGATTGACATGGATGGATTGAATGATGCAAGAATAGAAAACCCTGCTCACGAGACTCGGCTGACATGTATATATTTTAGGGACGCCTGGATATGTGCACGATGCGACTTGAGTGAGAATGAGGAATTCTCTATCATGCGGTTTGGTGAATGCATGTATTTTAGGGACGCCTAGAATGCGTGCACGATCCAACCAAGTGACACGTTGAATTCCAAACGAGACTTGAGGAATGGAAGAGTGTCAAGAACTTGAAATCGTGTTAAAAGGAAGGAATGATACTAGTACGAGCGTGGCTCGGAATCAAAGAAACGTGTAGGTAGAGTGTGCGTGAATGACGACGAGATTGGCCCTAAACAAGTGAATGATATGGAATCGATATCGTACAAGTAAAAGTTGGTATAACGAATTGAACCATTGATAGGAAGATATACTCGATGATAGTGTAATACTTGGTCTTGAATCGGACGGGAATTACTTAGACTTGGTCGACCCTGCGCTAAGAAGAAATCATACTGATTTCGTGGACAAGAACGCATGAGAAGCGAATCGGGTCATCTTGATGACCGAGATAAACGAAAGTGAGTTTGCCTCAGCCTACGACCCTCGCATCTTAACGAATTACAACGTGCCTCGTGCGACCATTTCAGTCCCATGACACGAAGAAATAGCAACCAAGACGAAGAAACACTTGAATTGAATAAGTACCATCAACTCTAAAATGAAGGAAAAGCTATTCAATAAAATCGACCAAACGCATGCGACGCGGAAATTAGAAGGTATCGAGTATGGTTCGATGCCATCGAACGATAGAGCCGTTCGATAGAATTATATAAGAAACACGACGACACGAGTTAAGGAATGGTAGGATGACCTGCACTCAGGAAGTCTCGAGGACGAGACTTATTTTGAGTGGTGTATTATGTAATGACCCGCTCTGCCCTAGCAGAACGTCGATTCAAACGGCAAGTGCAACGACTCAAACGAGCCGTCGACCCGAAGAGTTGGCATCGACCTGATGAAGAATAGATACAAGGCTTACATTGGCCCGTCAAGAAGAATCCAGACTTAGACTTTCAAAGGTGCGCTCGGAGTATTGCTCGGCCGATGCGAATATCGCTAAGGCGGGTGGCTCCGATGAACCCGTCTTTGCTTAGCCTAGACACATAACAATACGGATACTAATACTAGAATCGCTAGGCGATAACATCGTGCATGCTAATAAATGACTCAATGCACCTAGCTAAGAAAATAATCCCATCTTGTATGATTGTATAGAATATGGAAAGAAACATGAAAAAATGTGAGAACTCTCGCACCGCGCTCCACGCTCGTGCTAAGGCACAAGCTTACGTTCAAGTCCCTTACGCGTTCAACAATGAATCAATGAATGGGTTACAACAATGAAACAAAAGACTATCGACATAGTCGTTCCGAGTAGAATATAGCAACATTGAAAGACTTCGGGACCGATGGATCGCCAAGGCGACTCCCGTACGAGGAGTTGCATAATATATGAATGAATGAATGAATCAACGAATGAATGAATGAATACGTGAAAAATGAATGAATGAACGAACAAGTGAAAGAAAGAAATAAAAGGGTGAATAAAAGATAAGACATGAAAGACGTTAGCGACAGGCGTGCCGGGCACGTACAACGGGGCTCGCTACCCGCGCTGTACGGACGCCAACATGGTCGATAACGCATTATGGCTAAGGGTTAGCCTATGGCTCGGAGACAGCCGTTAAGTTAAAATGATAAGTCAATACGAAATGGTCGTGGACAAACGGCACGGGCGATGGGGGGAATACCGTGGCCGTGAAGTAGAAGGATTCTGCGGCATGGGCGATGGGAGGGAAAACCGTGGCCGGCCTAGACGGAATCAAAACGGGGCTTACGGGCTCTTGGGTGCGGGCTTGGCTTCCCAGGAGACGTAAGTGTAGGGTATTTCAAGAGACTTAACGGGGTGTGCCAGCCAACACCCTACGCTAAGTTGAGAAATTCTAAGGGAGAATATGTCCAAAATGGCTTATGATGCCAGCGACCCATGCATGTAGATTAAGTAGGCTTTGCTGGTGGCAATCCACGTGCAAGTCCTTGCATTAAAACAAGTAGTCTAAGTTAACTAAATGAAGTTCCTCCTGAACATGCTTGAAATGTAACACTCTAAACATGCTTAAAATGTAACACACCAAATGATAAAGAGTAATTCATGCAAGTGAGTTAGATAACGTGCCCACGACGTGCTAGAACCTGAGGCAGGAATACGCCCGTAACATCGAATGTTTACATGAATCACGTTAAGATACTGCATATGAATTGTTGACTAACTTGGTTTACTTTGGACAGAAAAGGCCGGACGGTAAGTATGGATAAGTCGTGCATGCATTTCCATGCAGACACTTGAATTCGGCCACACGAGATAGGTTACGAAATATGTCATGAAACTGATCCTAAGGCAAGATTAGAAAGACAATAAATGATAGACGGTGCACAAAAGTAAATAGAATGTGTTTGGTAATGATAGCATTATGGGCAAGCTAGCCTCCCCACCAGTGTATAACAATGTACTGATAACCCCACAGTCTGCTTGCAGGATGCAGAAGACGTCATCGGGTACGGAGCTTCCCTCGAACGTGCTAAGGCGCGGGGCTATCTCTGGAGCCTTGGACCGTTGCAAGGAGCTGAAGCACCATATACAGGACATAATGTATCGAAACATCGCCATGAATCATTCCATCTTGTAAGCCACTTGGTACGTCTTTCATGTTTCAGAGAGAGAGAGAGAGAGAGAGAGCTTGAGAGACTTGTAAGCTCGGCCTAGTACCGCCTGTAAGCTTCTTGAATATCAATAAAGAGCGAATTCGCTTCAACTTGTGTTCGTTTACTTTCTGCTGCAAATGGTGACACTCTGTGCGACTCTGTGGTCTAGCTCAAATCTGTCGTTTCTGGACTTGGCCTTGCACGGGCGCAACCTAGGCCTGTACGGCATCACGTCTTAGCGAGGACGATCGCTCCTACGGGAGCGGGGCGTGACATTGGGAGAGGGGACGGAGCTCCTACTCACCGGGAGAGGGAGAAAGTTGACCGTAGCTCGCTAACGGCGGTGACGACGTAGCATGTGCGGGATCGGCACAAGCTGGCGGTAGTTTAGAGGAGAGAGGCACGGTGGTGTCTCGTCGAGGAAGGAAGAAGCAGAGGTACGATAAAGGGGAAAGGCGGCGGAGAACGGGGAGCGGCACGGCTCGTGGCTGCGGCAACGTGCTTGGGTGCGGTGGTTCACGCATCCAGGCTGCGGCGGCTACGGGCGGAGATGGGTCGGACGACGAGCAGTAGGGGTTTGCTCTGTGGGGTGGACGCGACGGCCGGATCTCGCGGAGATGGCCGGAGAGGTGGTGTTATGATTTTGGCCGGGGGCGGCGATGGTGTGTTGCCGGAGTATGGCGGCGGTGGTGTCGGAAAATGATTGTCACGACCCGCACCCGCTGTAAGGGCACGTGTACGTGACAACGCCCAGCCCTCACCGTAAAAACGGCGTGGAACGCTGTAGGTTTTCTAATCTAACAACAGTTTATATATATATCAAAAACCTGTCGAGAATATGGTCAACTCCGAACGGAGGACAAGCAATAAATATATTTGAGTGCTCAATCACAACTCTAAGATGATAAAGTAAAGACTGAAAGATAAAGACAACAAGATGATAAAATATAACCTGTCAAGTCCAAACACAAATAATATACAAGTCCAAGTCTCTATACAATCCAAAATGTAATACAGTCTCAAAAGTAACTGGAGACAAGGTCCAGTACAAAAGACCTACTCTAACTAAACAATAGGTAAAGTCTCGTCAGGCGGAGCTAAGCCCTGCTGGACCAAGTCTAAGCCCACTACGTCATCCGGACCGTAGTAGGTACTGCAATCCCCCTCATCAGCATCTGTAATATTTTGTCAACATATCCAGTCAGGATGGAACGAGTACATATATCTCATAACAGATCTCAAGATAGAATAAAATCTATAAGACTGTAAATAGAGCATATACAATGAATCATGGAGTATACATGTATGTATCATGGCATGGTAAGCTGTAGAGCTAGAGCTAGAACAAGAAAGTAGAACTGAATCATGGTATGTACACAAATCAAGGTAAGCTATATATCCAATGTGTGTGAGTAGCAGTTTCAACTTGTGATCGGCTTTACCTGTCGAGAACTGGCTTGACAAGTCATAAGTGCGGTATATGACTCACACTGTTCAAGAATGCAAGGGGATATGATCACAGGCATACGCTACTACTCCCCTACCCCCAACTGGTAGAGTAGATCCAAATAGGATACGTCACTGCACGAGATTCTAATGAGATGGTAGCGAACCTTCTCTAGAATCAGTGACCACATATTACGCAAGAGCTACAATGGAGCTTGCACAATACATCCCAATCTAAGAAGGAGAAACATCTCTCGTCGGGATCCAGGAATACCAATCCGTGGGAACCATGTGTCAGGAATAAGCATATCAACACTAAGTGCATAAAATATGTCAACCGGATCCAATACAGCATCTCGAGGACCTATAGAGAACAAGACGTATCAATACTGTGTTTAGGAAGTAAAGTCAAATCAAACTAAATCCTATTAAGTCATTCTAGGTCAAGACAAGTCTAGTTAGGTTAATCTTGGAAGTAGGAGAACATTGAAAGTCAATCTGAATCAAACTAGGTCAAAAGTTGACTTACAGTTGACTTTTGATCAACGGGTCAACTCTTGTCAACTCTAGGTCAACCCTAGGTCACTGGTGACTAACAGTTGACTTTTGGTCAACTGTCCAAGTTTAATGGAATTTGGGACTAAATTGGGTAAAGTGTTGACCCATAGTTGACTTTTGGTCTAAAAAGTCAACCGTGGTCAACCGAGGTCAAGACTAGGTCTAGGCGACTATTTCTAATCATTACCTACCCTTACAACCCATATCCAAGTCCATCTTGGACTTCGAAATCCGAATCTTGGCCATAGGCCAATATCCTAATTTATCCTTTAAAAAGGTAAATTTCTAGCCTAGGCAAATACCAAGTTATCCTACCTACGCTTGGTATTTCAATCCATGCTCCCTAGGTAGTATGATACTAGCCTATACGTTCATTACCTACCAAGATACCTAGGTAGAGTGGACGTCTAGTCCATCTTACGGCCCATTGTCGATATCTTGAATATCTCAAGATACGCAATGGTACGACGCGATACCGTCGCCCTACAACCCCGATTTCAACTCCGGAGCCTACCCGCAAAGTCTAATTAATATAATTTAGGTCTCCCCCAAGTTTCATCACGTTCCGGCACTCAGGACTCGATTTCACCCTCTAACT
>JANAVB010004399.1:6388418-6523418 GCA_029216955.1 Iris pallida | reverse complement strand
GGAGTACGGCACCTCCATCCGTATAGAGCCTCGAAAGGTGACATCTCTATACTGGCTTGGTAGCTGTTGTTGTAAGCAAACTCTACCAAGTGAAGGTGGTCCTCCCAAGATCCCCCAAAGTCCAAGACATAGGTACGAAGCATATCCTCGAGGGTCTGAATCGTCCTATCCGACTGCCCGTCTGTCTGGGGGTGGTATGCGGTACTGAACTTGAACGATGTACCCAAACTAAGCTGCAAACTCCTCCAGAAGTGAGAAGTGAATCGGCTGTCCGATCCGAGACTATACTCACTGGAAC
The DNA here is from genome assembly GCA_029216955.1 of Iris pallida. Taxonomy (NCBI): domain Eukaryota; kingdom Viridiplantae; phylum Streptophyta; class Magnoliopsida; order Asparagales; family Iridaceae; genus Iris; species Iris pallida. Next base: position 6,523,120 of record JANAVB010004399.1, on the reverse strand, counting down.
CCTGTGCAATCGGACTATCTACCGCACGTACATCTCGGCCAACCTCTCCGTAGACAAACCCACCTTGAAAGGCAAAAAATGGGCCGATTTGGTCAATCGATCAACAATGATCCAAATCGCATCCTTCCCTCCTGGAGAGCGCGGAAGCCCAGATACAAAGTCTATAGTGATATGCTCCCACTTTCACTCAGGAATGGGTAGTGGCTGGAGCAATCCACCGGATCTCTGCCTCCCGGCCTTCACCTGCTGGCACACCAAGCATCTAGAAACAAACTGAGCCACCTCGTATTTCATGCCATACCACCAAACATGCTGTCTCAAGTCTCTATACATCTTGTTGGCTCCTGGATGTATAGAGTACTGAGAACGGTGCGCCTTCTGAAGAACCTCCTCCCGAAGTCCTCCGCTCGGCACGCACAATCTGGTACCATGCCTCAACGACCCATCCTCCGCTATAGAGAACTCATCCAACAGTCCTGCTCGAACCTGCTCCCTGATGACCCTCAGAGCCTCATCCTCAAACTGAGTTGCCCTGACTCTGTCCATCAGCTCTGACTGCACCTGGAGACCCCACATCTGCGTCTCGAACCCAGGAACTATCACCTCTATGCCCAAACTCTCAAGATCTGCCAGAAGGTGACGATCCATCGTCAAACACATGGCCACGGGATACCTGCTCAAAGCATCCGTGACCATATTGGCCTTCCCCGGATGGTACTGTAAGGATATATCAAAATCCTTCATCAGCTCTAACCATCGCCTCTGCCTCATATTCAGCTCCTTCTGGGTAAATACGTACTTCAAGCTCTTGTGATCTGTATAGATCTCAATTCGCTCTCCGTACTGATAGTGTTTCCACAGCTTCAAAGTAAAGATGACCGCTGCCAGCTCCAGATCGTGGGTAGGGTAATTCCTCTCATGAGGACGTAACTGCCTAGATGCATAGGCAATCACCTTCCCGTGCTGCTGAAGCACACAACCCAAACCCCGTCCTGAAGCATCACTGTAGATCGTATAACCACCAGATCCAGATGGCAGCGTCAAGATAGGAGCGGTAGTCAACCTCGCCTTCATCTCCTCGAAGGCGGCCTGGAACTCCTTGGACCAAACAAACTCCTCGTCCTTCCTGGTAAGGCGGGTCATCGGCTGGGCAATTCTGAAAAAGTCCTGTACGAACCTCCAATAATAACTTGCCAGACCCAGAAAACTCTGAACCTCTGCTACTGAGCTCGGCGTAGACCAGGACTCCACCGTAGAAATCTTCTTTGGATCTACTGAAATCTCCTCGCCAGAGACAACATGGCCTAGGAACTCTACGCGATCCAAGAAGAACTCGCACTTGGACAGCTTTCCATACAGCTGCTCCCTCCTGAGAGTGTCCAACACAATCCTCAGGTGCTCCTCGTGCTCCTCTGGTGTCTTCGAATAGATGAGAATGTCATCAATGAAGACCACCACGAACTTGTCAAGGTACTGATGAAATACCTTGTTCATCAAGTTCATGAATACCGCCGAGGCGTTGGTCAACCCAAACGGTATGACGGTATACTCACACTGGCCATAGCGAGTCCGAAATACAGTCTTCGGAATGTCATCCTGCTTCACCTTCAGCTGATGGTACCCGATACGCAAGTCAATCTTCGAGAACACCCTCGCCCCACTCAACTGGTCGAACAAGTCATCAATCCTTGGCAAAGGATACTTGTTCTTGATGGTAAGGTTGTTGAGCGCCCTGTAATCAATGCACAGACGTACGGTACCATCCTTCTTGGGGACGAAAAGAAATGGTACGCCCCAAGGTGAAGAACTAGATCGAATAAAGTCCTTGTCCTCCAGCTCGTCGACCTGTCTTTTCAGCTCTGCTAACTCACTGTTGTTGATTCTATAGACGTGCTGGAGGATAGGCTCAGCGCTCGGCACTAGATCTATAGAAAACTCAACATCACGATCTAGCGGCATCCCGGGCAGCTCCTCGGGAAAGACATCCAAGAACTCAGCAATAAGTGGATGTGGCAACACCGGCCCCGCCAACAACGTTCCACAGAATCCATCTCCCTGCTCCGCTGCACCCCTGGTGAACTCATACTCCGGCTCTCCCGGCGGCCTAAATAGAATCCTGCCCCCTCTGCAGTCGATGCTAGCGTGGTGCATGCTCAACTAGCCCATACCGAGTACCACATCGTAACTCGAAAGTGGCATTATGAGCAAACACGCACTCAGCTCCCGGCCTCTCAAAGAAACTCTCCGCCCCTTGCAAATATTATTAACCAGGATGATGCCATTCCCAGTCATAATTATGCAACTACCAAGATACTCAGCAATGATATTGTGCCTAAGAGCAAAAGAAATAAACACAAAACTGTGCGTAGCACCAGAATCAAATAAGGCCAAAGCTGAAAAAGAATCGAGCAGAATAGAACCTGCAACAACATCCGCAATAGGCTCCATCTCCTCGGCTGCAAGAGCGAAGGCTCTACCCTGACCACCCCTCTGCTGGCGGTGCTGAACAAACTGCTGTTGCTGGGTCGGAAGTGGACCCCGCTGCTGAACTACCGGTACACTAGTTGGTGCCCTCTGAACAGGTGCCCTCTGAGCTGCTCCAGCGACACGGGAGTTCTTGGGACACTCCCGCATCTGATGCCCAGCGGCACCGTAAAAGAGACCCAGCCTCCTCCTGCAGAACTCAAAGAGGTGACCGGACTTCTTGCAGAAGTGGCACGGTGGATCATCCTGTCCCGGACGCTACTGAACCCTCTGGACAGGTGCCCTGGCCTGCACCTGCTGCTGATGATGCTGGAATGACTGATGCTGAAGCTGAGGGAGCTTAGCAGCCCCCACGCTGCTACTGGCCCCCGAAAACAGCTCACGATCCCTCTTCGGCTTCAAGCCCCACTCTCTCTCCACCTTTCGAGCCTCCGCATAATCCTCTGTATATGTCTCATAGAAGGAAGGGATCAGGATCTTGATATCCTATGTCAATCCCTCCCGGAAGCGCTCTGCTCGGATCACCGGGTCGCTCACCATGTACTCGGCGTATCGACTCAGCCGGCCGAACTCCGCCGCATACTCCTCAACAGTCATACCGCCATCTGCAGGTTCTGAAACTGCCGCACTAGGCCGATCTTGTCTGTGGGGGAAAATAACTTCTCACTGAACAGGGTCCGAAACTCAGCCTAAGTATGGCCCTCTCCTGCAAGAGCCGGCTCGTTCCGGAACCATGTCCGGGCAACATCTAACAACTGCAAGCCAATCGCCTCGAACTTCAGGTCGTCTGCCAGACGAGAGGCCCTCATCTGACGTTCGATATCCTCGAGCCAGTCATCAACATATATAATGCCCTTGATCCCCTTTAAATCCCTCGGACCCAACTTTTTGAAAGCCTGGATATTCCCGATCTTCTGCTGCTGCTGCTGCACCTCCCTCTGTGGAGCCCCACGCTCCACCGCCGCCAGAGCCAACCTGTATGCATCCTCCATGCCCTGGCGCATGGCCTCTGTCTGCCTCATCTGAGCCTCGTGTTGGGCCCGTTGGGACTCCAGCACCTGCTGAAAGAATGCGAGCATCTTCCCCATGTCTGTGGGCAGAGAAGGCAATGGAGGAATAGCTCCCATCATCACCGGAGGAGTCCCCTGCTGAGGAGGAGGAGGAGGAAAAATGCTCCCGATAGCTCCCGTCGTAGCCCCCGACACTGCGGGAAGAGCACCCGCAATGACCCCAGGGACAGTCATCGAGAGCGCTGGAGGAGTACCCCCGAGGGCCCCTACTGAAGTCCCATCTGCAGGGGAAGTGACCGGAGCCTGTCCGCCAGAGGTAGCAGACCTCTCCGTCTCCCCGTGCTCCTCACCAGGAGAATGAGTCATAACCATCCTAGAGACAGATTGAAAAAAAGATATCAATATGGCACATGAAGGACAATATCAAGGGAGGACAGCTAGAATGCAGTAAATCAATATCAAAGACGGTAAGCAAGATAAGCAAGGAAAGATCCTACTGTGATTGAGTACTCTTAGCCTACTACCTCCTATATGTAACACAGGCTCGTAGTCAACACTCTAAGACGAGTGCCGCTACGACATCACACTAATTGCGACTTCAGGACCTGCATGGGCCACCACTAAAACGTGTCATGACCCGCACCCGCTGTAAGGACATGTGTACGTGACAACGCCCAGCCCTCACCATAAAAACGGCGTAGAACGCTGTAGGTTTTCTACTCTAACAATAGTTTATATATATATAAAAAACCTATCGAGAATATGGTCAACTCCGAACGGAGGACAAGCAATGAATATATATGAGTGCTCAATCACAACTCTAAGATGATAAAGTAAAGACTGAAAGATAAAGAAAACAAGACGATAAAATATAATCTGTTAAGTCTAAACACAAATAATATACAAGTCCAAGTCTATATACAATCCAAAATGTGATACAGTCTCAAAAGCAACTGGAGACAAGGTCCAGTAAAAAAGACTTACTCTAACAAAGCAATAGGTAAAGTCTCGTCAGGCGGAGCTAAGCCCTGCTGGACCAAGTCTAAGCCCACGACGTCATCCGAACCGTAGTAGGTACTGCAATCTCCCTCATCAGCATCTGTAATATTTTGTCAACATATCCAGTCAAGATGGAATGAGTACATATATCTCATAACAGATCTCAAGATAGAATAAAAGCTATAAGACTGTAAATAGAGCATATACAATGAATCATGGAGTGTGCATGTATGTATCATGGCATGGTAAGCTGTAGAGCTAGAGCTAGAACAAGAAAGTAGAATTGAATCATGGTATGTACACAAATCAAGGTAAGCTATATATCCAATGTGTGTGAGTAGCAGTTTCAACTTGTGATTGGCTTGGGTACCTGTCGAGAAGTGCGGTATATGACTAACACTGTTCAAGAATGCAAGGGGATATGATCACAGGCATACGCTACTACTCTTTCTACCTCCAACTGGTAAAGTGGATCCAAACAGGACACGTCACTGCACAGGATTCTAATGAGATGGTAGCGAATCTTCTCTAGAATCAGTGACCACATATTGCACAAGAGCTACAAGGGAGCTTGCACAATACATCCCAACCTAAGAAGGAGAAACATCTCTCGTCGGGATCCAGGAATACCAATCCGTGGGAACCATGTGTCAGGAATAAGCATATCAACACTAAGTACATGAATCATAACAGTTATCATAAATTGGGAATAAGTTATCAGAGAATGTACTCGCCTGTAAGATGATAAAATATGTCAACCGGATCCAATACAGCGTCTCGAGGACCTATAGAGAACAAGACGTATCAATACTGTGTTTAGGAAGTAAAGTCAAATCAAATTAAATCCTATTAAGTCATTCTAGGTCAAGACAAGTCTAGTTAGGTCAATCTTGGTCGTAGGAGAACATTGGAAGTCAATCCAAATCAAACTAGATCAAAAGTTGACTTACAGTTGACTTTTGGTCAACAGGTCAACTCTGGTCAACTCTAGGTCAACCCTAGGTCAATCCTAGGTCACTGGTGACTAATAGTTGACTTTTGGTCAACTGTCTAAGTTTAATGGAATTTGGGACTAAATTGGGTAAAGTGTTGACCCATAGTTGACTTTTGGTCTAAAAAGTCAACCGTGGTCAACCGAGGTCAAGACTAGGTCTAAGCTGTAGGAACCCTAGAAGGGGGTGAATAGGGTCAAGCTAACTAATCAAGCACTTAGCGCAAGCTAATTGACAATTTAAAAATATAAGTACAAGAGAAGAAGCAAACACAATACCGACACCCGATGTATCCTGGTATCCTCCTAAGAGGCAGTCCAGTCCCGAAACTCTCTCCGGCTTTAATCCACTATTTGAGCAAATAGTTACACACGAGTTTGGATCCGAAGAACTCGTCAACTTCTTACACAAGAGCTTTAATCCTAAGGGCTCTCCGACTTCAATCGACAGTTTGGATACGAAGACTCTCCAACTTTAACCGAGAGTTTGGATACGAAGACTCTCCAACTTCAACCGAGAGTTTGGATACGAAGACTCTCCAACTTCAACCTTTCATAATAGGTTTTGATCTCCTTAAACAATAGGATGAAGATATCACTTTTCAATTCAATAACTCTAACACAATTTGTGAATGGCAAATGAAAGCTTTGTAGAGTTGTTTGTGGATAGGCTTTGGTGGTTTAGAAATTTTTAGGCTCAAAGCATCAACCTTGAATGAAGGGGTTCAAGGCTATTTATAACCAAAGCTTGAAAAGAAGCCAAAGGCAACTTTTCAGTCACGAACCGGCATACCGCCGGTATGATCCGGCATACCGGCGGTATACCGGTCTGGGATTACAACGGCTATAAATATAGCCGTTGGGATCATTAATGGCTGGAAATCCGACCGTTGGAATTTCAACGTTTCGGAAGCGGTATACCGTCGGTATGGACCGGTATGCCGTCGATATGTCGGTTTTGTAAACAGAAGCTTTCTGTGAACGAAAACCGGTATACCGTCGGTATACGCCGGTATACTGTCGGTATGTCGTTTTCCACCAAAAATGATCCTGGACTTATTTCTGTCCTAGCTTTCGATTTTGCCATCCATTTCTTGTGTTTACAATAATTCCTAAGACTCATTACAGACTCCAGATAAACTTAGGCAGGTGCAGGCTTCTTCAGAGTCTTGAAATGATGATGGCATGGCTTGGTTTCTTCCTTTGATAGGTGCTGTCTTTTTCCCTTGGCGGCAGCTGTCCAAAGATATCCAGTTTGTAAAAACTGAATACCTTTCGGGGGCTTCACCCCCGAACCCCCGACGAGGGGCGCTGCCCCCTCGACCCCCGTCCGCTGACCGGGCAGCGGAACCCCTGGTGCGTGGCTCCAGAGATGTCGTCGGGTGGTTTAGAAAAATCTTATGGGATCCATCGTCTTTGGCCCACCATGATTTTTTTATTGCATATGTCCACGTTGATCTTGCTTATTGCTTTTCTGCATGTACATATTAGACGAACAAAGCAAGATACATAGTAGCAACTATGATAGGTTTAATGCACATTAGGACAATGCTGAGTTTAAGTATAAATGCTAAGGCGATAGCATAAATGTTAGTGATATCATAATGATTAAACTTAATTGAATGACCACAATCAAAAATATAGTTTTGATTTTGGCAACCCGATTAAATTTAAGATAGATAAGCTCATATCACTAATATGTAAACCAGTAGGCATATATCACCAAAGGTATAAGTATAAGTAGAAATGCTATAGCGATAGTATAAAGATTAGTGATAATGAAATGCTAAACTTAACATATTGACCATATTCAAAAATATGATACAATCATTGGGCCAACAATCTCCCCCTTTTTGATTATGGCAAATCGGTTAAGTTTAGTATAGACATAATAGATGCATGTATCACTAATATACAAAGGACATAAGCAATATCACTAAAAGTATACTACTTAGATTAGTTATAAATACATACTTAAACTTACTTCTCCCCCTTTGACATTATCAAAAATAGGCTCCCCCGTACTAAGAGATAAAATAAAATCGATCTTAAGCATAGAAATCAGAGCATGGGGAAGTCATAGACAATCATGGTCAAAATATACTAATGAAAAACAATGGGAGAAGGGTGTAATGACAAGTGTATAAAGCTACATATCAAATGTAGAGTGCCAAAAGGAAAATAACTTGTCAAAACACAATATAGTTGGTAAAACAAATAAAATTGATAATCAGTCAAAGAATAGTTTTACCAACTTGAAATCCAAGAAAGAAACTCCAAAACATAATATTATATGAATTAAAACTCTAGTTTTGGAAGGAAGCGATATACCAATTGAAATAAGGATTTCAATCAAGAATTTCAATCAAAAGCCCATGAGGATTAGATAATTGCAAAGTAATTGATATAACAAAAATACTAAGTGAGATAGTTGAAAGATATAAACTTAATATCAATTAAATTATAAGCATGAAACATTGATCAAAAAGCCATTTGAAAGTCAAAATTGTCCACAAATGAATAGTGGAACAAAATAAAGGAATGATCAATGAAAAATAGAACAATTGATATAGACTAATCTCACTCTTTGCAAAATCTATATGCTTATCCAAGTACATGCATTTGAACTCAACTACCTTATCATGCTATATGAATACCCTTTTAGATAAACATGAAGGTAAAGGAGAAAGATACTTGAGAAGGAGAAATTCAGTCGACTTGAATGCTCCCCCTCTAAGTATTACCAATATAGATAAACATGTATTTTAGGTAAGTCCTCAATAAGAAAAGCCAAATCAATTAAAGCACAAAAGTCATCAAGATAAGATAAAAAAGTTAATATTTAACAAGATGACTTAATTAATCCAAATAAAAGAGAGATAAATAATAAAGACAATAACATATACTCTCATGAACCCTTCACAAATAAAAGTATCATGACCTCATTCACTAAGATATGAAAGAGAAGATAGTATGGGTCCATGATGAACTAGGTATACGACATATTTAAGGGTATAAATGAATTGAATCAATTAAATTAATTTGCTCTCCCTCAAAATATGCGTATCTAGTTCCAAAGCACTTATAGCATAAAATAGATAACTACAAGATCTAGGGGTAAATCAACTATGGATTTCTTTCCCTTGCTCGATGCATATAACGCTACAATATCGTCAAAAGACGAAAAATATCATCTTTAGTCAAGAAGAGATAACCAATTAATAGCCACTAAAGATGAGAAATTAAAAGAATATTCCAATAAAGCACATATAATCAAAAGATGGCATACATTAGTCTATATAGAAGAATCTCATATTTAAATATGATAGATCAATGTATGTAATCCTTTGAGAAAATATCATCATGAAAAAGAATAAAGTCAATTAAGAACAATCATGATGATAGACAGAATATAGCTCAAAAGTAAAAAATAAAATAAAAATGAAACTCAAACATCATGTCCATGATTATCTAATTAAGAAATAATCAACCAATTTATTGCTTTGCATGGACTAGGTATGTTTTATCACATATGTACCCATCAACCGGGTAATATCCAAACTTTGCTACATCTAAATGAAAGACCAATAAAGTTCAAGATAAACCATGAGTAGTCAAAGTAGAGTAATAAATTGACAAGACATTTACAAAATTAGATAGTTTAGGACTACTCAATCATTAGGATCATTCATAAAGAAAACAAATGAATAAATATGATCTAATGAATCTCATCAAGAGAAAATCACAAATCCAAAAAAATCTCACAAATTAACATGGGAAAGAGTCAATCTCATTTAAATAATTACAAGTTCAATAAAGAAGAGATGTAAATGATAATACGATAAAATTATGACTCAAAAGTGAGAGAAATTTAAGAGAGACTTGCTAATGACTAGTTATGGAAGAGAGTTAAAACAAGGAATCACAAACCTCTAAGAGAAAACAACATTTAATAAAGAATTTATAAAACTAGTTTTAGAGATTAAGCATATCACAAATCTTGTTTTTGTAAACTAGCATATCATATATAGATTGAAGTATAGGAATATAACTAGATGTGTGAAAGTGAGCCAAAATTATATAGCTTAATAATATATCACAAATAAGCAAACTATATAATCTAAATAAGATTAATGAGGGAAGCCGTTAACAAGATAAATGTGCTCATTAATTCTTAAGTCACTAACACAAAAAAAATACTTGCTTAAGCATAGAGTTCACAATTAAGGGAATACATTTTGAATGATCAAAATGATTTATAGACTCTTTACTAAGCAAGGATAAGAGCATAAGATGATAAATAAATGAATTAGACTCTTATCAAGTATAGGCCAAAAGAGATACTCATAAAAATATAATAAAATAAATCTCTTTGCCAAGTATTGAGATTAACCCAAGATAATGAATGATAGATCGATCTAGAGAATGCAAAATACTATAGCCATTATAAAATAAGTGTATTCTCTAAAAATAATAATAAAAAAACTCAACATAAAAACTCAAACCATAGTAGCTAAATTCATGAGAAATATGATGTAATAATTACAAGTATTCTCATGTGCTACAAAAACATCATTGGGGAACAATACTTCCAAAAGGAAGCATAAACCCAAGGAATGAGCAAAGAAAGATCATTAAGATCAAGAAAGCTAAATGTGCTAAAGATAGTAAGAATCATTTTCAAAAGCTTTTCATAGTGCACCATAGTAAATATATAGATGATATAGATTTGAAAATGTGCACTAAAAATAGAGGTTAATATAAAAACAAGACAAAACACAAAACCTTGTGATTCTTAAAAGAACTTCCATAAATAGTCAAGTGCAATACATAAACAAATATTCTCTCACCATCCCAACTTAAAGATATAAAACAAATGAATATCAAAAGCTAGAAATCATTTATATATATGAAACTATATATATATCACGAATAGGCATACATGAAAAGATCAAAAATCAATTAAGAACATGTATCCATAAAGTCAACCAAAAAGCTAAAAAGACATCATTAAAAGAAAGCTTTAAGGAAGAAGCATATTGATTCAAAAAGAGATACACAAATTTGATCAAAAGAATCAATAGCTAGAGTATGAGTTAAGCACAAGTCTAGAAGTAACAAGTATGAATAAAAACTCTTCAAGTTAATATAAAACTTTAGCTTAACTCATATGCCTACATAAAGATATTTATACAAAAATAGATATCAATATAAGAGATACATGAACTATATGTAAATAAAATTTTTAATGAATATAGTCATGTATCCTTAATGAATATTTGAGAAACCATCACAAATTCAAAAGCATGTATAAATAAACTTTATTAGGCAAAGACATAATTGATTCTCAAGAAGATAATCAAGATAAAGTGTGAAAATCAATGATGAATATATTATGCAAGCACAAGATTAAAAAGAAGTATAAGTATATACTTGTCACGTAATAAGAAGCTTGTGCTAAACACATATATTCGCAAATACCGATTTAAAGAAAATATTACATATTAAGGAGAAATCGGTAAGAAGTAATTATTCTCAAAAACTTTAAAGACGGAGAGTTAAAATCATATTAACTCAAATCAAAATCAAGCTCCTATAGACTAGAGTGATATACATGCTTTATAAATAAGGATTAAGAATAACGAGCATGCATAATAAAAGTGTCACACTAATAGAGAATGAGTGATAAACTACATAGTGTGAACTAAACATTTAAGCCAAGTAACTAGTCATGCTAGATAAAAAAAATAATAAGAAAAATTAAACTAAGCATGCTAGTATTATATCTCACATTGATTTATACAATAAGCAACTAAGAATATCAATGTGAGCTAGTAGCAAAACATCAAGAGAAACATGCTAGATTCTACCAATATAAACTATTTAAAGAGAATCGTTTAGCATGTTACCAAAGTGGCTCTAGTGGCCACACTTGTGCTGGTGCAATTGCTTGAAAGATGACCTTTGAGCTTTGCAACCACCAACACGCTCCTTGGTGCTATGTCCCGGTAAAAGAAGCTCCACCTACAACATTAGGCGAAGACTTTGGTATCTAAAAGAACTTGGATCCACATTTGTTAGCTTTAGGGACCCATATACTATTTACTCTAGCATTGGTAGAAAAACTCCTACGAATAGGACAAGTTAAGCTCATGTGTCCAATGCGAGAGCAATAGAAGCACCTAATACTAGTGTGTGCACATGTCTCAGAATGAGCATGGTTATGAACATGTGACATGCTAGAATGATGAATATCTCTAGAGTGAGCATGAAAGGATTTGGTTTTAAGAATATTATGTTCTAATATCAAATCATCATGCATACAAGTAAGAGAATCAAATTTAACATTTAAAATATTATTCTCTTTTTCAAATAAAGCAATTCTAGAGATAAAAGCATCATTTTGTTTCTTTAAAGTGTCAATAGAAGAATCATGCAAATGATTAAGCTCATGTATTTGCCTCTTAAGATCTTCTATTGATGAGGAAAGAGATTTGATTTTCAAAATTAAAGCCTCATTCAAACTCTTTAAAGAAATACAAGATAAGTTTTGAGAATCAAGTCTAGATAATAAAATATTGTTTTCATTTCTCAGAAACTCATTTGCTTCTTCTAAATGAATAACCTTTTCAGAAAGTTCTTCATTTGTAGAATGAAGGTCATCAAGAATCTCTAAGGATTGGTTAGCCATGGCTTTCCACTTAGAGCATTTCTTGCATTTAGAAGAAACATGATTGTCTATGTTACTAGAAATAAAACCCTCTTTATCGGAGGATGAGGAATAGGTTGCCATAGAAAAATAATAAGGATCTACTCTAAGGATGTTAAGCCTAACAATATAGTCCTAGCTTTGATACCAATTGTAGGAACCCTAGAAGGGGGGTGAATAGGGTCAAGCTAACTAATCAAGCACTTAGCACAAGCTAATTGACAATTTAAAAATATAAGTGCAAGAGAAGAAGCAAACACAATACTGACACCCGATGTATATCCTGGTATCCTCCTAAGAGGCAGTCCAGTCCCGAAACTCTCTCCGACTTTAATCCACTATTTGAGCAAATAGTTACACACGAGTTTGAATCCGAAGAACTCGCCAACTTCTTACATAAGAGCTTTAATCCGAAGGGCTCTCCGACTTCAACCGAGAGTTTGGATACGAAGACTCCCCAACTTCAACCGAGAGTTTGGATACGAAGACTCTCCAACTTCAACCGAGAGTTTGGATACGAAGACTCTCCAACTTCAACCTTTCACAATAGGTTTTGATCTCCTTATACAATAGGATGAAGATCTCACTTTTCAACTCAATAACTCTAACACAATTTGTGAATGACAAATGAAAGCTTTGTAGAGTTGTTTGTGGATAGGCTTTGGTGGTTTAGAAATTTTTAGGCTCAAAGCATCAACCTTGAATGAAGGGGTTCAAGGCTATTTATAACCAAAGCTTGAAAAGAAGCCAAAGGCAACTTTTCAGTCACGAACCGGCATACCGCCGGTATGATCCGGCATACCGCCGGTATGATCCGGCATACCAGCGGTATACCGGTCTGGGATTACAAGGGCTATAAATATAGCCGTTGGGATCATTAATGGCTGAAAATCTGACCGTTGGAATTTCAACGTTTCGGAAGCGGTATACCGTCGGTATGGACCGGTATGCCGTCGGTATGCCGGTTTTGTAAACAGAAGCTTTCTGTGAACGAAAATCGGTATACCGTCGGTATACGTCGGTATACCGTCGGTATGCCATTTTCCACCAAAAATGATCCTGGACTTATTTCTGTCCTAGCTTTCGATTTTGCCATCCATTTCTTGTGTTTACAATAATTCCTAAGACTCATTACAGACTCCAGATAAACTTAGGCAGGTGCAGGCTTCTTCAGAGTCTTGAAATGATGATGGCATGGCTTGGTTTCTTCCTTTGATAGGTGCTGGCTTTTTCCTTTGGCGACAGCTGTCCAAAGATATCCAGTTTGTAAAAACTGAATACCTTTCGGGGGCTTCACCCCCGAACCCCCGACGAGGGGCGCTGCCCCCTCGACCCCCGTCTGCTGACCGGGCAGCGGAACCCCCGATGCGTGGCTCCAGAGATGTTGTCGGGTGGTTCAGAAAAATCTTATGGGATCCATCGTCTTTGGTCCACCATAATTTTTTCATTGCATATGTCCACATTAATCTTGCTTATTACTTTTCTGCATGTACATGTTAGACGAACAAAGCAATATACATAGTAGCAACTATGATAGGTTTAATGAACATTAGTACAATGCTGAGTTTAAGTATAAGTGCTAAGACGATAGCATAAATGTTAGTGATATCATAATGATTAAACTTAATTGAATGACCACAATCAAAAATATAGTTTTGATTTTGGCAACCCGATTAAATTTAAGATAAATAAGCTCATATCACTAATATGTAAACCAGTAGGCACATATCACCGAAGTTATAAGTATAAGTAGAAATGCTATAGCGATAGTATAAAGATTAGTGATAATGAAATGCTAAACTTAACATATTGAACATATTCAAAAATATGATACAATCATTGGGCCAACATAGGCGACTATTTCTAATCATTACCATCCCTTACAATCCATATCCAAGTCCATCTTGGACTTCGAAACCCGAATCTTGGCCATAGGCCAATATCCTAATTTATCCTTTAAAATGGTAAATTTCTAGCCTAGGCAAATACCAAGTTAGCCTACCTACACCTGGTATTTTGACCCGTGCTCCCTAGGGTAGTATGATACTAGCCTATACGTTCATTACCTACCAAGATACCTAGGTAGAGTGGACGTCTAGTCCATCTTACGGCCCATTGTCGATATCTTGAATATCTCAAGATACGCAATGGTACGACACGATACCGTCGCCCTACAACCCCGATTTCAACTCGGGAGCCTACCCGTAAAGTCTAATTTATATAATCTAGGTCTCCTCCAAGTTTTATCGCGTTTCGGACACTTGGAGCTCGATTTCACCCTCTAACTCGATCTCTCCTAAATCGATTTTCCACTTTCCCTTCCTATTCTTCTTCTTCTAATTCCTCCTCTTCAAATTCTCCTTCTCTAATTCCTATTCTCCTAATTCTTCTCATTCTGGTTCTTCTTCCTAACTTCTTCCTTACTTCTTCTAATTCTCTTATTCTCTTCCTACTTCTTCTAATTCTCTTCTTCTCTTCCTTACTAATTTTTCTATTCTAATTCCCTCTTCTTCAAATTCTTCTAACTTCCTCTTCTAACTTCTTTCTCATTCTCTTCCTCTGTTCTCTCTATATATATCCATCTATATATATATATATATATATATATATATATATATATATATATATATATATATATATATATATATATATATATATATATATATATATATATAGGGGGGGTTTTTAAAGGGGGTTAAGGGGTTGAATAAGGGGGGACTGGCAGCCCTGCTGCTGCCAGTGCAATGGCTGCTGTTGCAGCCATGTACTGCTGCTGCTGCAGCTGTATGCTGCTCCTAATGCTATTGCAGCTGCTGCCACTGCCTGCTACTGCTACTGCTACTGCTACTGCTGTTGTATCTTATTCTTCTCCCTCTTCTTCTAATTCTTCTACTCCTTCTCTCTACATATATATATCTATATATATATACAACTATATATATATATATATATATATATATATATATATATATATATATATAGTTATCTAGATATCTATCTATCTATCTATCTATCTATCTATCTATCTATCTATCTATCTATCTATATACATACACACATACGTATCTATATATATAAATACACACACACACATGTCTATATATATAAATACATACACACATATATCTATATATATAAATACATAGACACACACACACTCTCACACAAACACTCTCTCACACAAACACAAACACACACTCTCACCGCCACTCTCACACTACTCTCTCACAAACACACACACCATCACCACTCTCTACACACTCTCACACAAATACATATGTATAATACATACACACATATATATATATATATATATATATATATATATAAACATATATATATATACCACTCTTAATTAAGAAACCCCAATTAATCTCTAACCTAGATTTCTAGGGAAACCTGTGAAATTTATGGGCAAAGTGTTGAGAATCATCTTCTCTACATTTATTGTGAAGAATTAATGATAAAGAGGAATAAATGGGGAATTTATGACATACCTATAATTGGTTTTTGCTTGGAGGAGAAAGAGCTTGGGAAGAAGAAAGAAATTAGAGAGAGAGAGAGAGAGAGAGAGAGAGAGAGAGAGAGAGAGAGAGAGAGAGTGTTTACTTTGTGAAGAAGAAAGGGGGGGGGTGCTCCCTACTTGGCCGGCCATGGGGGGGGAGGGGGGGGGGGGGTTATTGGGTTTTGGGTGGAGACCAATTAGCCCCAACCCATTAGACTTGGTTTAGGTTGGTTCGGGTTTGGTTCGGTTCGTTTCGGTTTGATTCTAAATACTAATTAAGCCTCTAAAATGACTAATTAAGCCATGGAAATAGAGTTTATGGTTTCTATCCTAATTAGGATGGCATGTGGGCCAAGCCCAGCTAGTATGTGGGTCCCACTAGTGTCCAGGCTACCCGGGTCTCCAACTTAAGTCCAAATTGGATAAAATTCAAACCAACTCAAACAAATCCCTAAAAATCATATAAAATCAAATAAAATTCCTAAAAATCATAAAACTTAAAAAATGACAAAAATACCCCTAATTCGAAAACTGGGGATGATAATGATGGCTATGTGTGTTTGGCCGGGGTTGGCTTCCGGTATAGGGTGACTGCGGCCGTGGCGGGGCGACGATGGCAGTGGTTGTGTGGTGGTGTCGGGTGATGGTCGGTCCGACGGTAGAATTTGGGGGTCCGATGGTGTTGACGGGTGATGGCAGGACAAGGATGGGAGCGAAGGTGGTGATGGCCAGGTTTGGACGAAAGGTAGTGGCTCATCGGAGAAGATGGTGGACGGCTGATCACGTATATAGCAGGTGGGGCCGGTGGCTGCGGCAGATAGCGCTAGGGTTAGCGATAGAAATTTTGATGGTGTCGGGGTTGTCGACACGAAGGAGATTATAATGTAGGTGTAAACATGGAATAAGAATTGGACGGTGAGGGATTACATTGACACGATGCAGTTACGTGGGTGGGGAAATTTGTGGATGGTTGGAATTTATGGAGGAGTACCTGCCTATTTATAGGATGTAGGAATTCCCAGTTGGATAAGGATTATAATTGATTTAAAACCCCAATAGATAAATACCATATTAATTTAAATAAATTAATTCAATCAAATTCAATTTCAATCTAGTTTAAATCAAATTAAATCTAAATTAGCTTAGATATAGATAATTCGCATATTTATTCTAAGTTAAACTTTAAAACCAAATCGATCAACTCCAAATTTGATATAAGCATAGATAAACTTTTCTTAAATCAACAAAATCCAATCATTATTTAAATTACCATAATCAATTTCAAAATATCTTTAGATAAATAATAGGAATAATTAATTTCAAAAATTAGAATAAATATTTTTAATAGTGATAGAAATATCTTTAAATGCCTTTTTAATAAATTAGATAAAATAATTTCGAAAATAAACATAAATATTCAAATATTTAAAATGCCTTTTTGCTAAATAATTTATTATAAATAATAAAAATTTTGAAAATGTACATTAAATAATTTTCATGTGCTTTAAACGAGTGAAATATTCACATAAATCTAGTTTTCTAATTACCACTATTAAAATAAGATAGTATTTTATAAATAATTAAAATAATAAGTTTTGCCAACCTCGATAATACTCTTCACAACTTAAAAAAATATTTATTATATATATTATTTTGAAACCATCATCGATAATAAAATCAAAAATTATTTTTCTCAAAATATGTACCTCACGCATATTCGCAGTCGACGAGAAAATACGAAAAACGTAAATTTCCGTACGACGTACAATACGACTATACGACGTATAAATACAAAAAAAATTAGTACTAAAAATATAGTAGAAATTTAGGGATTTTACAGCAGCTGCATGATACTTACAAAAGATGGCATAGTTGTGAAGAAGAGAACAGTTGTGGCACGGATGTGACACAACTGTCGATGCGGCATGGTGCCTTTGAAATGTTCATGGACATCGGGACGTTCGTTGAGAACATTGGGGCGTTGTGCCAATTGAAATAGTGATAGACAAACTTGCTTGGTTGTGTGAAAGATAAGATGCATTGCATGGTTAAATGGACTTAAAGATATGAAGAAGCCTGTGCACGGGCATCCCTCGAACGTGGTACGCCAGGGCGCTGGGACCGTTCGGCCGATGAGGAATATTGGATAAAGTCGGTATTGTTGGTGCACTTCATATAGACGGTTAGCGACCTACTATTGAATGTGATAAGCCACGTACCAAGTATTTCGAGGGTCCTCTGATTGTTTGGGTTAGCAACCGCATAGGGTGAACATCGTCTTACATATTCAATTTGAGAAATATAAGTCCATTCAAGCCCGGAAGGCTAGTGACCTTCATATAGTTAAGGACGATGGATTGGAAGTGCAAGGTATACATATATCCTTCATGTACGGATCCTGGGTCGAAAGTATAATGTACACTCATATCGTGCACATATAGATCCACATAGAGAGCACTTATAACATAACAGAGAAAGCTGATAAGCGTATTCACCTTGCATCGGTGCAAGGGCGAGTGTGTCGATATTGGTAAGTCGTGCCACAAAATAAACACGAGATTGCTTGCCTATTTACTTATGCGAATTGAATAACATGCTTGCCATGGTAACATGCTTTACAGTCTTCGAATATGCCATGAACTAATCCTAAGGAGAACATAGAAAGAGAACTAAATTATATGTTTGCATGAATCAGTATAGTACTAAATGTCGATTTGTTAAGTGAGTCTTTGATCAGTACAGCGAGGACGAAAACACTAATCCCCTACTAGTTTGCTAGCAGATTCAGGGATTTGGTCTGCTCGCGGCGGAGCATCGCTTGAACGCGTTAAGGCTTGGAATGACGAAGCGTATTGAGGCGTGCGATCGCATTGACGCTCGAACATGCAACGGGATTGATGTGGCCGAGATATAGAAGGCATGATGTATGTAATGGTGAAATCCTTTGTGGACAAGAGAGAACTTGAGTGTTGTAGCCAATTTGGCGAATTCAATTGGGCTATTTAAAGCTTTTGTAATCTCAATTCGAATATCAATAAAGAGAATTGTTTCGTATACTCTGTTTTCCTTTCGTTGTTAATATCAACTCAAAGATAACCATTTGAGAACTTGTCATCTTGTCTTGCACGAGCGCAACTCCAGGCTCGTGCGGCATCACGCCCCCTGCGAGGACAATAATTCGGGTGATTCCGGGTCGGGGCATGACAAATTGGTATCAGAGCTCTAGGCTCAATTTTCTCAGGACGCTTGCTTCGTTTCAATTCCAAAGAGTTGTCCACCACCAATCAAATCACTCTTGACTCTATTCGATGCCGCACTGGATGTTCCATACAATAAGTCTAATACAAATAATGTAATTTTGTCGCGTATTATTTTGAAAATTATATGATGTTTGCTGGAAAAGTCGTGAAAGGTTTGTTGCTACAAGTGCAACAATTTACAAGATGTGAATCCAAAGATTTGTTGCTGTGAGTGCAACACGTCATGAATTGTGATTTGAGATGTTCGTTGTTTGCAACGATTAATATAAGAAATATTGGTTGTATCGATACAATAAAGTCGTAGAATGTTGCTGCGGCAATTGTCACGCGTTGATTGTAAATGATGCGTTGAATGAAAAATAAAATAATGCATGAAGTGCAATGGGTTGCGAATATTGGTTGCACCAATACGAAAACTTAAATAATGCGTTGCAGAAAGTGCAACGAGTTGATTGTGAATGTGCGTTGCAATGAAAGTGGTAAGTCAATATCGAATGTGTTGAACGGATTTGAGCATTGACTTTGAATGTCGGGAATAAATTATTGCACGAGGTGCAACAAATATCAAGAATAAATCGTTGCACGAGGTGCAATGAATGTCAGAAATAAGTCATTATCGTTGCACGTGGTGCAATGCGTGTCAAAGTGAAATCACTGCATGGAGTGCAACGGATAATCGAAGACGAATCATTGCACGAGATGCAACGAATGGAAAACAAAAGTCATAAATCGATAGAAACGAATCGTTCGACAGTGCATCAAACTTGAACTTGTATTGGGAAAATAAAACCATTGGCCGAGTTGTGTCGGATTTAATTAATCAAAGTTACGGTTGTGATCAGCATGATCACTGCAGAAATCATGAGTCAGAATAGATTGTTGGTTCGTACAGAGTATGTTGCGTCGGGAATAACTTGGTTTCTGAGTGGTATATGGCATACCACTGATACGATGAATGGCTCAATTCCGAGTGGTATATGCAAAACCACTTGTGCGATGGGTTGCATCGACTCGTTGTGAGAGTTACGGAAGATTCGTTCGCAACGGACTGGATAGCACCGAGACTCGATTGAGAATTTGTATGACGGCATGTTGATGCAAGTGTTCTTTGATGATTGGTTAGAACGGTAAGGCAGGACTTGTATCATTGAATGATACGTCAATTGAAAATTTATATGTCGGTTAAATGACGAAAACTAGCGAAACGATTATGCCTTGAGGCAATAATCAGATCGGCGGGATAGGAAACTTGAAGTAATCAAACCGTCTGACTTGCGAGCTCGATAAAATATTGGGCGATACAAATTTTAATTGAATTGCACGACTTGCGATCTCAACAAAAATGTTAGAATACGCGAATGGTAATCGAATCGCACGATTACGATCTCGATAGAAATGTTGGACGAGACAAAATATAATCGAATCGTACGATGTGCGACTACAATGAAGAGTTAATTGATGTAGATAAATAGTTTCCAAGTGATAGTTGGTTACGTTACAGCGAAACTCATTTGAGTACGACTGAAAAACACGCAAAATTTAGAGGGCGAGATCGTATGACTTGAGGGTTCGATGTTGGATAATCGGTAACTTAGTTATGTGATCAAAGTATAGCTGGATGCGGCGAATCAAAAAATGAGTTGATGCGTATGGAAAAGTTCGTTGCAAACTTGGATGTATGTGATGCGAGTTAAGTTGACGTTGAAACGGATTCGAAGTCGATCCTCTTGCTATCAAAATTGATATGAACTATCAAATTCGATACGCCAAGAAACGTTAGCACGATATGAGAACACACAACGGGGTAGGCCTACGATATCGAGATCTTTGGAAACGACAATATGAAGGTGTCAACTTGATTGATCGTAAACTTTGTGATTGATCAGGACGAGACTATAAGGTCATCGACGATTGTCCTGATGCGTATAGCATCTCAGATGTCGACCATAGGTAGAAAGACTCAAATTTGATACGAGTAGATGTTTCGTAAGTTACGAAATTTTCGACGGTAGTGCATGAGTTAATTGGAGGCTAGTTGCGCATCAGTTGTGCCGATAGAAATGGTTGTGTACGGATTTGGGTTAGTCCGATAAAACGGTCGGAACGTGATTTGGCTCCGAAATAAGATATAACATGGTTCATAGTAAACTGTCCTTCAGTGATAATCCATAATTATCGAGCGTAGGTTCAGGGCAGCTGACCCTAGAAGACTTGATCGCTAAATTAAATTGAATATTGCAGACCGTAAGATGACCTATGCGTCGTCACAAATAAAATTGCATCGGTAACAAATATTGTGTGGTGCATGTTGACGATAAGTCTAGGCGATCGAAAATTTGTTGGAACAGCTTTCGATTGAATGATATAGTTATATTTTGAGTATTCGTCGGATGAATGCTTGAATGGTTATATTGGTCGACGATCGAACTAGAAATTCACCAACGAACTTGGTGATTCAGATAGGTGATTGTGAGAATCGTGCTATGCACGAGAGAGAAAGATAAGGAAATAACTTACGAGTCATGACGTTAGATTCGTATTCACCTTGCAATTAAGCTTGCGTGAATTGGAACTTATATTCGACGTTGCGAGACGGACAAGTTTATAATTTGGTTAAAAATTTCCTACTCGAGGGAAATCGAACGTAAGACGCATCATAAAGACCTTCGTGCTAAGACGATCATTGCCTTGAGCATCGTCGACTTGAATTAAACTTTGTGTTGGATAGATTATGGCCTTTGTACAATGTCAATTTAAAGTTGCATCGAAAGAATTTGAGCACGGTGTCTAGGTAAATCACCTAACGGACGTAGTCCTGAATGTTGATGATTTTACAAGTCAACAAAAGAGAATCATGTCGAGATAAGATACGAAGTAAAACTTCAGAAATAAATTGGGTAGCGACGTTGAACGCAAGGCATTACGGAGACTCGTTGTGATCGGATGCGCGACGACTTGACGCGACGCATAGAATTGATAGTCCCGATAAAACTTACGAAGTGAGAAATACGATTTTTTTGAATCGCATCGTGTGCCTTGACTTTTGTTAGATGATCGCATGTGCATCAATATGCATATGTGCTAGAATTGCGATACAAGCACTAAAGCCCAAGTCTGATCGAAGATTTCGAGGTAGCAAGTAATCGAGAATAAGAAGTTATATGTTAGCTTTGTTTCGATATCCTATAACTGAGCTTGGCTGAAATGCATATATTGGTGGGACGCCTAAAATATGTGTATGATTCCAAACTAAGTTGTATGATCCTAACGCAGTGAGACGATGTCGTAGAACGATCTAGTGAAACCTTTGGAAATTTAGTGTTGGTTCGGTTCGAGGACGAACCGTGTTTTGAGTGGTATATTATGTAATACCCCGCTCCGTACGGTACATTATGCCGAGTTATTGGCTCGAAGAGTTGCGTTGACCCGATTATGTATCAATGCGAATCGATACAAAGAGTTACGTTGTCCTGAGAGGATGCATCGAGTCGGATAGTTACATGGACCCGAGGAACGCATCGAGTAAGATAGATACAAGTGTTAACTTGGCCCGAGGGAAAGCAGTGAGTCGGTTCAAAGATTCTAAGAAATCGAATCAACCCAAGGCAATTTACCGATTCGAATAAGTATTGATTTTAGTTGGTTTCATGTGCAGGCTATACGTTTACGCTAAAATATTAGAGGTCGACATTTTGCCTTATTCAGAAAGGGGTCCGCGAAACCAATCGTCTCCTTGCGATGGACTGAGGCATTGGCACGGTAAGCCAAATTGGATGTATAATTCAATGAAGCACGAAGTGCTCAAAGGGCTAAGTCAGAAGAGTTGGCCGTGCAACGAAGTTATAAAATCGAGCTGTATCAGCTCGGTGAAACGACAAGGCGTATCGGCTCAAGGTGGTGGGACATTGACTTCTCTTTCCTACTCCTTCATGCCTAAGTAAAAATATATATCATTGTATGTTGAGTTAACCTATCGATGCCACGGGCGTGGCTCGATAGAGAGATAAACATAGTACATATCGAACACTAGATAGAACAATTAAAATGAATCGTACAACAAATGTATGAGTCACTATGGATCATTGAATATCGCAAAGGCGAGCGCCTCGGTACGCAAGCCATAAGAACATGGGATAACTGTATCAACGAGTGCCTCAATGCACAAGTCATTCATGCCCCATGCACGAGTTAGCGTGCTAGAATATTGAAAGACTATATCGGCGCGAGTGCCTCAGTACACGAGCTATAGAACATTTAATACCCTATCAAGGCGTGCCTCAGTTGCACGAGTCGGAGGGAAGGAATATATGTCTAACGCGTTAAATACTAAGGCGTAGAATATGAAACATGGCTTCGAGGCGTACATTGAATGCACGATGCAAGAAAAGACGGCGAATGGCGCAGTTGCATGATACTTACAAAAGATGGCATCGTTGTGAAGAAGAGAGCAGTTGTGGCACGGATGTGACATAACTGTCGACACAGCATGGTGCCTTTGAAATCTTTATGGCCTTCGAGGCGTTCATTGAGAACATTGGGGCGTTGTGCCAATTAAAATAGAGATAGACAAACTTGCTTGGTTGTGTGAAAGATAAGATGCGTTGCATGGTCAAATGGACTTAAAGATATGAAGAAGCCTGTGCACAGGCATCCCTCGAACGTGGTACGCCAGGGCGCTGGATCCGTTTGGCTGAGGAGGGATATTGGATAAAGTTGGTATTATTGGTGCACTTCATATAGACGGTTAGCGACCTGCTATTGAATGTGATAAGCCACGTACCAAGTATTTCGAGGGTCCTCTGATTGTTTGGATTAGCAACCGCACAGGGTGATCATCGTCTTACATATTCGATTTGAGAAATATAAGTCCATTCTAGCCCAGAAGGTTAGTGACCTTCATATAGTTAAGGGCGATGGGTTGGAAGTACAAGGTATACATGTCTCCTGCATGGACGGATCCTGGATCGAAAGTGTAAGGTACACTCATATCGTGCACATATAGATCCGCATAGAGAGCACTTATAACATGACAGGGAAAGCTGATAGACGTATTCACCTTGCATCGGTGCAAAGGTGTCACGCCCCAGAACCAGAATACTGGAGAGCGGGGGCGGACACAGCCAGCTACGTATAACGGAATGGAATCCACACCGCTATACGGTCACGGCTGTCTAGATATATGAGGGTTTATCTACAAGCCAACAGTCTCCTAGGGTCAAAAACAAGCCTATTGTCTCAATCACAAGCAATTAAGTAAATATTACAAGATGTAAGATCACCAAATATACAATAGTAAGGCGTCCCAAACATTATATATTCAGCTGATCATGAAGCTAGTCGTTACAAAATGTGAGGACTAGCAAGAGTGTAGTCATACATGATCAACCCTAGGTTGCCAATCATGTTACAGCCCATAGGCAGACAATAAGTAAAAGGTACACGAGCTAACATTGGCTCGGCGGCTAAACGCCTCAAAAGAATAATTTTACAATAGAGTGGGAGAGCCAAAATAAACCCACTCGTTGCCCTGGTTACGCCTGGTGTTTACCATCGGGCTGGAAAACCGGTAGATCCTCTGGAGCTGCTCTGGTATCTGGCCATACAAAACCAGCTGGGTCAGACCCCAGAAAGAGCAAGTGCCACAAAGGAGGCTTCACTTAGGAACTAAACCAGCAATCAGCACAAGAGTACAATTATAAATAAAAGACAGTAATTAAAAGAAACATGGCAGGTGATATATAAAAGATAATCTTGTACAGAATCAATAAAAGATAGGACATGTCTGGAAAAAGGCATGACAGGATGATATACGATGAGATAACCATGTGACTATTCAGATAACCAGGTTACAACCCGTAAACCAAACAAGGACCGGGGTTGTAACCTTTCGTCTGAACAGAACTTGGTTTCTCCCACCATTTATCGGCAAGATAATATAAGAAATCAGGACATGTAACAATCTTGATATTGAATTAAGTAAAGCATGAGTAATCATGTCATGTCATAACCTTATACAGGATCAGGACGAGACAAGCTGGACTAGACTCCATCCAATCAATCACGGCCAAGCAAGAATTACGGCTTGATACTTTAACTAACTAGGGTTATCACAGGCCTAATTACTAGCAAGATGCAGTGAGATTATTCCACAGCCACAAGCCCTGCAGACCATCCAGGCTATCCGGACGCAATCAGGGATTGAATTCAAGTGGGTACATCGTCCAGGAAACGCATGTACCCTTTGGTGACTTAGAGGGTGCAATATATGACAGTGTGCTGGAAATGTGCCCTACTCGACGGCAGGCTACAAATCCCAAGTAGGGCGCCCAGATAACGGGATTGCCTGTAGCTGGAAAATCTCTTCATGACTACTGGATTTATTCTAGTTGTTAGCCTTAGTCCATTTCAGTAGGTACTCCTGACCGTGGTACTCAGGAGTCCCTGTCCTAGACATGATGCAAGACAGGACTGGTTTATTTGTACAAGCACAATCGCCCACGGTGTCCAGGTCATTTATACAGGTCATGTCATGTCAAGTAGCCGTCGCAACAGCTATTCGAGATAATCATGTCAGGTTATCATGCCAAGTGTACTTGCCAGGAGTGCGCCACGACGGGCCACTATCAGGTCATGTCAGGTTATTATATCAGGAGTGCACCACTACGGGTCACTATCGTGTCATGCTCAGGTATCATTTCCAAACATATTAAACAAATCCATGATTATCAAGTTCATAAGGATATAAAATGGACGTTAAATATCTAATAAAATATCAATATACAGGGCTATAGAAGATCAAGGGTAATCAGGCTACGTTCAAGCCAGGCTACGCTCAGGCTAGCGTACGCTCAGGTCTGCGTACGCTCGAGCTAGCGTACCAAAGGTTCCATACACTTCCAATGGGGAGTGTACGCAAGGGTCAGCGTACACAAGGGCACGCTCAAGCTACAGGTCAGCGTACGCTCAAGCTAGCGTACGCTCAAGACACGCTACCAACAGGCAGCGTATCAAGGCTAGCGTACGCTCGCTAAAGAGCAGCGTACACAAGTTAGCGTACGCTCGCTAAAGAGCAGCGTACACAAGTCAGCGTACGCTCGCTAAAGAGCAGCGTACTCAAGTGGCGTAAGCTAAAAAGCTAGCTCACTGTTCACTGTCTTCTCCAAATGGCAAGAACAGCAAGAACTTTAAGTTGAATCTAAGCTTCAATTGTCCAAATCTTGGTCAAAACAAGTCCGAATCCAACTTTCCAAAGGTTAAAATTGGGTAGAATGAAATTCTCTAAAACATGGAACCATCAAAACTTGAAAACAAAGAAGTTTAATAGATCAAAACCACCAAAATCCGAAAATAACTAAATTCTAGATCTACGAAAATCAAAGCTTCAAAATGGAAAATGACAAGTTCTAATGTGTCTTAGAAACGTGAGGAGAAGCTAATGGAACAATAAAAATGGGTTCCCTCATGGAAGCAAGATGCACTTGCCTAGATCTCTCTCTTCTCTCTTTCGGGTAGGTGAAGGATGGAAGAAGAAGATGAATAATGAAGAGAGAGAATAAAGAGGGCTAATAAATATGAGTGGTGGTGGTAGGTAGGGGGTTCACCCCTTGGGTTCATCATGAACCAAGAGAAATCCCAAACCGAACCAAGCCAAGAAATAACCAAGCCAAGAATAAACCAAGCCAAGAAGGAAATGCCAAGCCAGGAAATCATGTAATACAAGAATAAATACGTACACGTATTCCAGAAATACGTAATACGAACCACAGGCATTACAAAGGGCGAATGCGTCAATGTTGGTAAGTCGTGCCACGAAACAAATACGAGATTGCTTGCCTGTTTACTTATGCAAATTGAATAACATGCTTTGTAAGTACCTAAATTTTAAAAATAGTTTTTATAATTTTCAATAGCCTTTATATATTTAAAATGAATTATTAGAAAATTTTCTAGAATTTTTAAATGATTTTTAAATAATTTTTAAATCAAAATATATTATTTTATAATTATTTGAATTGTTTTAATATCAATTTGAAATAGTTTTAATTATTTTAATATTAATTTGTAATATTTAAATTGTCTGTCCAAATTAAATTTTGTACAGAACCACAGCGGGGGTCTATATGCAAATTATATATTTATATTTCCTAAGGCGATGGGCTTATTTGTAATTTCCTATTCTTTGGGGTGCTTTCTGCAAAACCTAATCCTAACCCTAACCGACGACCGCCGCGCTGTCGTCGTCTCCGACTAACCCTCACCGAAACCCTAACCCTAATCCTAATCTAAAACCCTAAATCAGCCGCCCTACTTTCCTATAAATTCCCCCCGACCCCCAAACCCTAACCCTAGACGCCCTACGACCACCACAGCCGCCCTAACATCCACCATCGACCCGTCGTCTCTGACCAGCCTCGCCGAAGATCGCCTTTGCCTAGCTCGATGCCTACAGTCAACGTCGATGCCTCCAACCACCACCAATCGACGCACCTCGTCGAGACGAACCCAGCGCCACCCTTTGCCATCGACTACGACGCTTCCTCCGCCATATAGCACCCCCGACAGCAACACTTCGACGGACACGTACGTGTCTTCTCGTCTCCCGTGTCTCGTTGTGTCGTGTTTGGACTCGCCAGGACACGAGGAACCCAGTGATGAGTGTGGACACGTCTAGTTCGAGTCGTACGTGTCGTGCACAACCCGGACACTTGGACTTGACCGTTCTTCGTGTCCTTAACTGTCAGGACACAAAGTTACGTTAGCGGGTTTAGTTTGGGCTAGGGTTTAAAAATCCATTAACCTAAAAACCATAATATAACTAACCCTAACCCTTTTCCTAACAACTGACTCGAGCTGACCCCCTGGCCAGCCCGAGCGCGCTAAAACCCCTACCCCCCTGGCCGAGTTCGAGCCCCCCTTTCCTTTCTTTTTTTGTTTTGTTTTATTTTTATTTTATTATATATATGTAAATATGTATATATATATATATATATATATTAAAATATATATATATATATATATATATATATATATATATTATATTTATTATATATATATATATATATATATATATATATATATATATATATATATATATATATATATATATATATATATATATATATATGTATATGTAATAGTATTTGTTGTATAAATATCACTACAACAAAAAGACCTATTAATGACGCTCGACAAGAAGTTTTAATGACGGCTGATACATAAACGTTATCAAGTTGAGAAATACCTTTTTTCTATGACGGTTTGGGCTAATTATGGGTTTTTTTAACGTTTATAAAACAAAACGTCATTAATATTTTAGAGCGGTGGCAAACTTGTAATTCTTTCACTGTATAAAAGCTAAGTAGGAGAGAGAAAATTTATTTCTCATCCATTTTCTAACGGAGCAGCATCTCTCCTCCTCAAACCTCTTCTCCCCCAATTTTCCACTTTTCATTTTCCCTCCTTTTCTGTTCGACTCCAATTTCTCTCCCAAACTCCAGATCTACGCAAAGGTTCAATTTTTCTTCCAATTTCTCTTCTGTTATGGCTTATATTTTGTTTATACTTTGTCGATTTCTAGGGTTTTTGATGGATTTCTTCTTCGATTTCAGGAAGAAGACGATGGCAGGAAAGAGAGGTAGCCTTCTAGGGTTTCTGATATAGATTGGCCAGATAGATGAAGGCCACCAGGAAGGCCTCCTCCTCCTACTCCCGGTGCTAGGAGAGGGCGGTTGGCAGGAGCGGAGACGACGAGAAGAACAGGCTGGTATTCTTCGACGGGTGCAGCTTTCTGTTCCATCTTGAGGACCTGCTGAGGGCCTCCGCGGAGGTTCTCGACAAGGGGACGTTCGGGACCGCGTACCGGGCGCTGCTGGAGGACGCGACGACGGTAGTGGTGAAGATGCTGAAGGAGGTTGGGGTCGGGAGGAGGGAGTTCGAGCAGCAGATGGAGGCGGTGGGGAGGGTGCGGCACGAGAACATGGCGGAGCTGAGGGCCTACTACTACTCCAAGGACGAGAGGCTCATGGTCTACGATTTCTATGCTCGGGGGAGCGTCTCTGCTTTGCTGTATGGTATGATCCTCAACTTCAACTCCATTGTCATAGCTTACTTCTCGCAATGTTGTACGGACACAAATACGGTATGACACACTAAGGACACGACAACACGGACACATTACCTATTTTGGTGTCCACATTATCTATTTTGGTGTTTTTCTAGCGTATTTGGAATGTTATGGTTGTGTCTGACACGAGATGGCCTACATTTTGGAAGTGTCTATATTGGTAACCTTGCTCATGTTACTGTCGGAAGGTCTTTTTAAAAAGAGAGATTTCTGATTCTTTTTCTTAGATAAAAATCTGATGGGGATAGCGGACACTATGATTAAATTGAAATGAGGTAGCCAGTGGTCACTTTTTTCCTAATACTTCCAAATGTTTGGTGGAACTTTAGAAAGACAAGATAGGTGTATACATTTTAGATACAATTATTAGTTTAGTTTGACATTGGGATGACTCAGTGAACACCTTTGCTTTTGAATCTATTTATTCTTTACTTATGGAACTCTTAGCATGATTTTTTCCAAAAATGGCAAGGGATTGGCTGTGTGAGCATAAAACATTGTCTTATATAATGCTTGCAATTTGTTATCCACTTGTAAAAAATTCTGTAGTTTCACAATGCTGTTCTGATTTATTAAGATTGGAATGATGATAATTGTCTGCATATTGGTTGGTAGATCTAGTACAGAATCTTCTATAGTTCATTTTTTTTTCTGTCCGAGGTCCAATGCTTTCTATGTTGATGTAACTTCTTAAGCACCATAGGATATATAAGTTACTTTCTTCTACTAGTCATAGTATGCTACATAAGTTTATTAAGACAAAGTTAGCAAGCTCATCTTAATTCATCAAGAGTTATTGATGTATTACTTTCCTTGGTTAAGACGATTTGACTGGATGGCTTATAATATATTGATGTATTACATTTATTTTGGCGTTAGTTCTTTGATTATCAATCTGTATGTTCCATAACAATAGGTTTCTCGTTTCCTTTTTCCCATTTGAGTTACATTCACCACATGTAGTATTAATACAAGCTAAAATTGGCTTCAATCAGCTATCAACTTCCTCACCCTGTCATCACTTTCCTGTGTTTTATCACTTTGGATGAGAGGAAATTTTTAGGCATATGGTTATTTGTTTCCTTACAAAATGCCTGTTACAGTGCCTCATGCCACTGAAGTTACATGGTCATGAGAGTACAGCACATTCCTGACTGTCTGTGTTCATTTCATACAGAAAATAGTTGGTGGTGTGACTGACTTGGCAGCTAGCCCAGCTCTTTATGAAAGGAATAAACAGATTTCTACCTGTGTAATTATGTTACTTTTGTCACTATTCTTTTATATAATATCATGAGACTGGCAACTAGCCCAGCTCTTTATTGTCCAAAAGAAATAAAAAAAGGTTGTGTGGATGATTACATTTTTAATCAAGGATTACTGTGTTGAATCAGAAAAAAAGACTAATTATTTTTTTTAGTCCGTTTTGGAGCAAAACTCTAGTTGGCCCTTGAGGAAAAGGCCAATGTTTTGTCATTTCTGAGCAACTCAGGAGAAGTAGAAACTCTATCAAAGGCTGAGGTGTAAGGATCATGCTTGGGTTCTTCTCATTTGAGGTCACTACTTGGTTTTACTGAGGAAATCTGTTCCAAAATGTTGCAATTGTGACTTAATTTCCTTTTTCTCTTTGTGTTGATAACAACATAAAGAGTGCAATGGGATATCTGGCCTCTTCTCTTAGTATGCACTCCATGCATTGCTTTGTGAAGGTATCTAGTTGTAAGTAATATATGTCTTTTACTGAGTTTGTTTCTGTTATATAAATTTCTAATATATAAATTTCTTGTTAACTTTCTTTAATTTATTGGCTTGGTAAAATCCAGGTTGATTGCTAGGCTCGTATTTCAGCGTTGATTACTAAAGTGCTAAGCTGACATTTCCAATTTTTTGCAAAAAGGGCACAACGTGACGCTGAGGTGCATGCAGGCGCTGGTGAGGGTTCAGGCGAGAGTAAGGGATCAGAGGATGAGGCTCTCTCACGATGGCGCCGGCTGCAGCAGCACCAAGTCGTCGCTCAGCTGCGACACTACTTCTCTTTGGGACTCCCGATTATCTTCAAGAGATGACAGAGAGAAGATCCATGGTCAGAATCTACTTAAGTAAATATTTCTAATAATTTGGTTAGCAAAAGAGAGATTTATTCCTATTTTTTGGGTACATTCTGTATTTGGATATTCAATGTAATGAAGATGTTGATATGTACTTTATTTTAAGAAATGTAATAAAGATGGTGACATATAATGTTAAGTTTTTGAAATATAATATATACTGTGCAGTATAGATCATTATAAATATGCTAATTTGAATAGTATAAAGTGTTATAAATGTGCTGCATTGAGCCTATACATATTATCTATTCATGACGTTTTAAAATTGTTCTGAATTGTGCACTATATATTAACTATTCATAACGCTTTTATAGAAACTATTCATGACGGTTATCTTATGATGCTTTTAAAAAATATTTATAACACCCATTTTCATAATGGTTGCTGTAAAAAAAAGCGTCATAGTTCGTCATCAATGACGCTTTTTAGCCGTCATTAAAATGGTTTTTTGTTGTAGTGTATGTATATATTTTCAAATGCAATTTTGGTGCAAAATATTATTATGTAAAATTTTACAAGTTATTTTATTATATAATTTTATGACTTGTATATTTTACCACTTTAAAATAAATTTATATACATATTTAAATTCATGTATTTTATTAATCCTGGCCAATTGATGTCCAAACCTAGCAAGGGATTTTGGGCCCGATTGTGTCTAATACATTCAGAGTCTATACAAGTCATATTGGGCTTGATTCATGGCTTTGGGTCCCGTATCTGGACTTCGGTTCAATTTCGAATACGTGGACAAAATAGTAAATAATTAATTAATTATTTTTCAGAAATTGTTACTTACTGTTTTTGAATTTTTATATATATTTTAATTATTGTAAAAATCTAGAAAAAATTGTATTTAAATACTATGTTAATTTAGCTAATTTATTATAATATTTTCATCATTTAATAAGTACTTTTGGTATTTTATAAAAATAGGAAAATAGAACTCATTTTCAGGATACATATGTTTGCTGATTTTTAATAAATATCTATGAAGGTTTATAAATTCCAAAAAAAATAGTATAAATTTCTATAATTAACAAGAATCATTTTGGTACTTTATTTTATATAAAATGGAGCTTTCTGTCTATCTAAAAAATTATTAGAACACAGTGTACCGTTTGATTTATTTATTGAATAGTTCCGACTTACAATATTTTGTGTTGTTTTGAGTTATAGTCGTATTGAACCTCACCCTACACTAGTGTAAGGGCCCTAGAAAGTTAGTTAGGGTATTGTGTCACCCCACACTGGTCTCCTATGCTAAAGTCATCATTTGGCTAGGTGTCCTGTCAGAAAGTCGTGTTGCACCACTAGTGTCTTAGTGTTTAACTTAGTATAAAAACTAAGTTTATGTATTATTTCTACAATGATGAGTCATCAGACATCTATAGCATTTCTATCATTACATTGCTTTGCTAAAGGCAAGTACCTCTACAAACTTTACATACTGCTATAACAATAAACCGTAATTTTTAACCATGTTAAATGCTGATCCTTGGGGTAGCAAGTTAAAACTTCATATGTTGTATTACTTTTAGTCTCTACCATGCTTAGGACGGTTTTTATATCTCTCACATGTTTAACAACGGGTTAAGGGAAAACTGTTAGTAGAGTACGTGATCATGCCCCTTTCTCCGTATATATTTACCGTGCACGGTAACATTCTATATGTAACTTTGTCGTATGTTCTGATCCCGCATTTGTGTATGGATATACACCAATGCCGTTAGTGCACGTATGTGCATTCCAAAAAACTTGATATGTACCGCTGTACATCCTATTCATCTATTGACCGATCACGTACATGCTACGGTTTTAAACTTTTAAACAAATATATATTGTCATTTCTAAAAGAATCAATTAAACCATGATATGCCATGATTCCAGTTTATTACACTTCTTTTCATTTCATGTTATGCATATTTAGTTTGTTAGAATCAGTACTTGCTCCCGTCCTGACAGGATAACATTGTAGGTATACTTACTGAGGAGGAGTTGCTTTGCGATTCCTATTATGGAGTTGATGCCGAGGACCAGACTTTATCATACGAGGATGTACCTGCTAGGAAACTCGTCTAGTTTGTATAGTTACTCGGGGTTCCGAGAGTAATCATATTGTTAGACTATGTATTTTGTGACTGGACCTGTATCCAGCTTTACATTATGGACTTGTACTTGGAACTTACTTATATACGAGATGACTTTTGTGTTTGGAACTTTTCTGACTCTTTATTACATATAGAACTGTTAGCACATTTTAGTCTTATCTTGGTATCTTTAGAACAGCTTACTACTGTTTGCAAAAACAAAAGTCTTTATTTTACAAACTTTAAAGAATAGTACAAAAGTACAATGAATTCTGGGAAAGTACAACTTTAGGAATTCGATCTGAAGACGATCGCTTTATCCCTTGGACGATGTGAACTTTGAAGACAATAGCCTCTGAAGAATGCAGCAGCACTTGGACAAGAACTCCAGAACTCTGATGATCTCCAAAAATGATCTTCCCCCTTAATGAAGAACTTGAAACTCTATTTATAGAGTTCTAGAAATAACTAATTTGTAGTTATTCTGGATTGCGCACAATGGACTGCGCTAGTAACAAACTGCGCAAACTGCAAACTGTGCTGGCTTTTGGGCAGTTGCTCGATCGTGGGCTAACTCTATTTAGACACGTGGTATTGTTTGATTAAAATGAGCTTGGTCATGTATAGGCGGTTGCCACGTGGCGAGCAATTGATGGCATATAAGCCACGTAATAAATGTCAGTTATCTTCAAAAAGCTTGATGGATCGTGCCACTTGCTAGCTTCAGACTGCGCTCAGGTTGGACTGGCAGACTGCGCTGAGGAGGATCTGGCAGACCGTGCTCAGGTTGGACTGGCAGACTGCGCTAGACTGTACAGCTGTTCTCGAGCGTCGTGCTACACGGGATACGAACGAATTCCTCGTATTTTGGGCTGTCAGACTGTCAGTAGATTTGATTTTCTTGTCAGGTAATGATGGCTTTGCCACATCAGCATTGCACGCTCGGGCAGTAGCGCAGTTCAGTCTAGCGCGGTTGACTTTTGGCATTGTTTATGTTAGCGTTGTTCATTGATGGGTGCGCAGTTTGGGCTTCCGTGCACTATTTGATGGGTGCAACTTGATTTTTAGGATTTACAAGACCCCCTTCAAAGTTTTCGAAATTTGAAAATTTTCAAAGTTTCGAAATACTTTGAATTTCAAATTTAAAATCAAGTTGCGTTTAGGCCTGCACGTTTTGAGGAATTAGTTCCGATTTTCTTGACGCAATCGGAGGTGACTGTTAGATTTCTGTGAGAAACTATAAATAGTTTCCTCCTCTCGTCGTCGACACCCATGGCGCCTAAGCGATCAGCCGCTGAGAAGGGAAAAGCTCCTGCCGAACCTTCGACTCGTATTGCACCGCGAGTATCTCGTTATGAGACAGGCCACCCTGCTCTTCAAGGTAAATGATGGACAATGATCGAAACCCTTTTTAGGGTTTTTTGATGATTTTGAACCTTCATGCCTCTCTCCTTTTAGAGATTGATGGTATTTTCAACCACTTGCACCATCCTGTTTAGGGTTTTGGCTGCATGTACAACAGTTTTTATTTTTATGAAAACTGTGTCTTTGTACAATCGGTTGGAAAGCGCTGACAGAGTGTTTAACGCCATCTGTCGATTTTACGCATCAATGCGCATCCTGATGTTTTGTGTAACTAGGTTGTGATGGCACAATTGGATGTTTTGCGCAAGCTAGGCTGTACTGGCACAATCGGATGTTTTGCGCAACTAGGCTGTGCTTGCGCAATCGGATAGATTGTGCACAC
This sequence comes from Iris pallida, assembly GCA_029216955.1. Taxonomy (NCBI): domain Eukaryota; kingdom Viridiplantae; phylum Streptophyta; class Magnoliopsida; order Asparagales; family Iridaceae; genus Iris; species Iris pallida. The sequence continues at coordinate 6,488,094 of JANAVB010004399.1, read as the reverse complement.
AGCGTAATTGGATGAATTGTGTATGAAATTCATTGAAGAACTTTTTAATTTCTTTCGCACATACTGATATTTGTCTCTTCATCAATGCAGTTAACCTCAGAGAGGACCCAAACTACGAAGTTCTTGCAGGAACTCTGTCTGAGTTAGAGTTCAAGAAAGATCTTTCACATGTCTCTTTTCCTCAGTACGCTTTACCATCATCTCGGCAGGCTGTCTTGATTGCACAAGATAATAAAACCTTAATATGTCTGATGAACGGGCAACCTCTACAAACTGCTGATACTGTCACACACAAGAAACCTCTATTTTTGTTCGGTGAGGCTTTTGATAAGAATTCACAGCCGAGGCCTTGTATGGAACAGAGAATCGTCCAAAGGGGCGAGAAAACAATATATCTGACAGAGATCTCAAGATGTCTTTCTCTGTCCAGATATGCTTTTGCGAGCTATCCCAGAAAGATGGAGTGGGATATAACTCCACTGCAGCAGGCCCGAGTGGGTAACATCTATGTTAAGAAAGGGCCAGACCATTAAGATATATTCTACAGCTCTTCTGAACGTCATTGCTCTTTGCTCCGAGGACTAAAACCCGGTTGCATCCCACCGGAGGATTCTTCCCTGTTGTTGCCAGCGAGGATCCCAATATTTGCAAATGTGTTTGCAAAGGTAGAAAGAAGATATCCAGACCAAGACCTGCGGTTGACAGATCTTGTTACCCCAGAGAATAAAATATGGATCTGCGTGGCCAATTAGATATTGGTCCAATTTGAGAGTCAGCTCAAAGAAATTGAACTGTATCAGACATTGTACGCCACAGTCTATGGGTTTTCCCTAATCCACATTTATTTCTTGCGTTGGCAGAAAGATACAATTACAAAACCGGGACCTTCATGACGCCGCACGGGCTTGTATGAAATGAAATACATCTCTAATCTGCCAATGGGAGATATCCCATATGAAGAATTCGATCCGACAAATAACGAATTGGAGAATCTTCGCAAGGAAAATGCCGACATGGTAGCTGTCTTCGAAGAGCTACTATGCCATTACAAGATTTGTTCTCTGTATTACAAGAGTGGCACAGCCGGCACTTGCTATTCAACCAAGTGGTTGCCGTATCTTTTTTCAACTACATTATTGAGAAGAAAACTAAGGAACATGAGAACTGCAACCCTAACTTCTTCAAACCGCTTAGCAATAGCGAGATGATAGAGTTGATGGAGACGCACAAGAAGATGGACATCAAGATCGAAGATGATCTTCAGTACCCTCATTTCAATGAAGGAGACATCATTGAGAGCTTTATGAGGATGGGTTACAGGCCCATATCAAAAGAAGCCCAACTGGCAGGTTTTCTTACTTACTAGCTTCGACGATATGTCATTCCTGGGGCCAGTGCAGTTGACCGCTTCCATCGCGGTGTATTGTTTGCTGCCGTGTATCTAGTTTTTGGCTACCAGATGGATTTGTTATCAGTGATAACATGCAGGATGAACGCCGGACTTCGTCTCTTTGTTGATTCAATGATCCGAGGAAAGGGCAAGAAGGGTCATTTTCCTCGGCTAGAACTGCCGTATACTTATTTATTTGGATAGCTGATTCTACACCATCCTTCTCTGATGAATCCTGCCATGGGGGCGGTAAGCGGCAGTTTCTTACGAAGATACTCCGGATGCAAGTGGGTTTCTACCACTTTGAAGGACTGCCGGCGAGCTCTGAATCTTGGCAAGGGATGGAACTTTTACTGTGTTCCCCTCCAGCTGGTTACGAATATATGTCAACGAACCTCGTCGACTCGGTGAGAATGCCTCCTTTGGGCCATACAGCCTTTAACTGGCTGAGAATGATTCGACTATCGCATCTGGTATATCGATTCGAAGACGAGTGTTATCTTGAACCTTATCTTCCTAGTCGTTTTGCACGTCAATTCGGCTACGACTAATTCCATGTGGGCAACGCCATGACATGCTTACAGGGAAAAGTTTACTTGATTGATGGAGCCCGTGCTTGGGCCTATTACAATGCCCGGAATACCAAGACAACATTCTCCATGCCTACAAAGAACGACCGAGGCCCACACATGCTGTACACTTACTCAATCTTCTATACATCAGCAAATACTTTTGCTAAAAATTTCAATTTGACGGACAGCTTTGCGACGGTGACCCGTTTTAGAAAAGGGGCACATGTTCTGCTACCTCCCGGAAATGATGAAGAACACGAACCTGCTGATGCGCCTTTAGAGGCTTCAAGGGAGGCCAATTTCCCTGAAGAAGTCTATGAACCGCTACGGGTTTCCTTAAAGGTTGCAAAATCTCCAATCAAGAAGAAGAAAAGAAAGGCAGAAGAACCATCTTCTCCTGTCTCTAAGAAGAAAACCGCCATTGACTCTTCAGAAAGGGTCACTACCCGATCACAGTCTCGACAACAGGTTGAGTCAGCTCACAGAGAGGAAGTGATGACTCCCACCTCAATTCAAAGACAGACACAAGCTATAGACGTGGAGAGTCCTGAAGAGCCTCTACGTAGGAAGAAAATAGTTTTCAGAAAGAAAGCAAATACTCTCCCGATACCCCTCCGCACATCGGCCTTGGCTAGTGCTGCCGCTGGGGTTATGATGTCTTCTCCTACACCTCCTCCTGAGCATGGACAGGTGATAGATACACAAGAAGGAACTGCAGCCGAAGAAACTGCGGAGACGAGAGGTGAGGCTACAAAAGCAGGAGAAAGGACTGCAGCTCTAACTACGATCAATGGGTCAGAATCGTCTCTTGCAATGAGAACAACTTATCCTCTAAACTACCAAAATTTATCGATTTAGCGACGGCCAGATCCGTCGCCCGTCCGTCGGGAATTTGTATTAGCGACCGATCACTGACGGTTCTTGGCCAAAATAATCCGTCGACAATCAGCTCGTCGCTAATAACGGTCCGTCGCTACGTAGTCGTCAAGCGACGGAATAGCGACGGCTTTTCGACTTCACAATACGAAGCATTAGCGACGACTTTCCGACAGACTTTCGTCCATTTCAAGTATTAAATACTGAACTGTATAGACACTAACGACGTAGTGGTCCGTCGGTAAACCGTTGTAATAGCGTATCAGAGTGTATCGTTCCATTGTTATTCCGTCGATCGCCGTCGCTAACAAAGGACGGATTAGCGACGGCATACTGACGGATTATCCGTCGACCATGTTATGGAAATGCTTGGCATTTCCAGAACCATGGCGACGGATGAGTCGTCGCTATTCCGTCGATCACCGTTGCTAACAAAGGATGGATTGGCGACAGAATACTGACGGATTATTCGTCTACCATGTTATGGAAATGCTTGGTATTTCCAGAACCATGGCGACGGATACGTCATTGCCATTCCGTCGAACTATATACCACCAGAACGTTGCCGACGAATATTCCGTCGACAACCCTTCGCTACCTGGAAACATTTTCAAATCTCCAGTTAGCGACGGATATGCCGTCGAATAGTAGTCGAAAACTGGAAATATCCGTCGCTAACCGGTCACTAGTCCGTCGCTAAATGAGATTTTTTTGAAAAAAATTACAGCACTTTCCCTGTTCGCAAAAATATGCATAAATCAAACCAATATATAATGCACACCAATTATCCAACAATCACATCGACCAAATATATAATGCACACCAATTATCCAAGAATCACATAGACTAAATATGCACATACGAATTTAATGTACACCAATTATCCAAGAATTATATAGACCAAACCAAATTAATATAAAATAGACATCAATTATCCTGAAGAGTAACCTAATATCCGTCGTTATAATCAGATCATAGCACAAATATTCTAAAATTCCCACAAATATTCCAAAATTCTAAAACACATAGGAAAATCGACTTTGGCTTCAGCAAAGACCGTAAGTCAGACGATGAATCCTCACAGCCATGGATCATAGTTGCGTTGAGGCATGTACCATTCTATCAGCCACTTTGCATACGAAGGCTCAATCTGGTTGAGGTCTTCTGTAGGGACAGGAGGATCGGTCCCGATGCTACTACTCTCTGACGGTGGCTCCTCCTTAACTTCAACCTTGGGAGCAATCTCTTCCCTGATGGTCATCGGTTCTTCCTTGACCTCGACCTTTGGTAACACCTCCTCCTTAACAGTCACCGGCTCTTGTTTGACGACGGGGACTTCCTCCGTGTCGACCTCCAAGGGTTTCTTGCCTCGGCCCCTTCCTCGACTAGCAGCACCACCTCGGCGAGTCCTAGGAGCCATCTCTCTGACAACAGAAATTTTCATATAGGATAATAAAATTTACTCAAATTATAAAAGTTGTGACGTTGGTTTTTTGCGTTCATCATCATTAGAAGGAGCAGCACTGGAAAAGTTGTGACGTTGGTAGCATGAGAGAGTAAAAACCTGTATCACAAGACTAACAGAATTACTATGTACTCATATACTCACCAATAACCGGATATAACTGGAGTCATTGGGCCTATCGTGCAGTAAATGGTGGATCCACTGGTATAGGCAAGATGTACTTAGTATCTAGTGTATCAGATTAGTATCGGTCTATCGGTTTGGTATAGGACGTATCAGATTGGTATTGGTCTTAACAAATTGGTATCATCATATATCCGATATGTACATGTATCGGCCGTATAGTTAGGATTCATATTGGCCTTATCGATTTGGTATCGGTCATATCCGATAGGTATCGACCGTGTTAGATTAGTATAGACCATTTTGGATTTCTCTCTTCTCGAGTTAGAATACCATTGCAAGAGAGTCACCAGATCGTGATTGGCAAGTTACAGTAACATACATGCTTCCTTTTTCATCAGAAAAAACGAGATTGAAAAGGAAGTATGTATGTTCTGTAACTGGCCAGCTACGCTCTCGTGACGTGTCACGACCCGCACCCTAGAGTTAGGGCACGAGAATGTAACAACGCCCAGCCTACGCCGCAGTGTCGGCGGTAGAACGCTGTCCTAGGTCTCAATGCATCTAACAGTATAAGACTAAACAGTTTATACTCCTCGAATGGGGGTGACATAGCAGAATGTAAACTCAATCACATCTAAGGTAGAGCATAAAGGAAGATAGATAAAACATGAAATCGAAAAGAGATACAACAGATAGAAGTCTAAGTGTCTAAGATACAAACTCAGAATACATCTAAAAACCCAAATACAGTAATCCATAAATACAACTCAAGATGACTGAAAATAAACTATAAGCAAAAACCCTAGCTATCTATGCAACCTCTACAGTCTCCTCTAGGCTAGCAGGCAACCTCCAGGCTATCTGTAAAATTTATCAACAGGTCCAGTCAGGACTGGAGCAAGCACAGTACATCTCAACAGATCATAGCAGGTTAGAAAATATAATCATACAGTAAAGTAAGATACAGGATCTGAAGGAAATACAGTATGTAAACAGAGAAAGAGAACTGTAATAGAAATATCTACTATAAGTAGAGAGCTAACAGTGGCTAGTGAGTCAGAGTATAATATAAACATATGAATGGCATAGGAGATTCTGGGAACTATACTATGGAGTGATTCTGGGAACTGCACTACTTGGATATTATTCACATATTTACTTCTACTCCCCCATACCCCCAATCAATACACAAGGATCCAACCAGGTTATGTTATGATTCCATGCAAAGGCCCACAAGGGGTGATACATGGATAGCCCATAAATGGGTGATTCTGAAAATGCCCACAATGGGGTGATTCTGGGAATGCCCATAAATAGGTGATTCTGGGAAGACTCTGTGATCATGGGAGTACATGTCACAAGTGATCAAAGAATCGTGAAGCATAGTGATACACCATGTAAGTGAAACGCACAGAACATGTAGTATACGATGCTCCCTGAGGGGATAATATCCCAAGAAAGGATCCATATAGTACTAATCCGTGTTACTAACGTGACAACATCAAGTATAGTAATCTAAAGCAGGAAAATAATTCTAACAGGATATGAAATAATCAGAGAATGTACTCGCCTGATATCTGAATGTCCAAGGTAAAGATACTGTCCGAGGAGAGGTGTCTGGCTCCTAATTAGAACAGCACAAGTCACAACATGTCCAGAAGGGTATTATAAAGCACTACAATGCATTCTGCAAGAATCTAGGTCAAACTAGGCCAAAGTCAACCCTTGGTCAACTCTGGTCAACTGCACTAGTCAAACTAGGTCAAACTAGGTCATGTCCTAACCCAGCAAGTCTTACTAGGCCTAACCAAGACTATCCTAGCAAGCACACATCAATACAAGGCTATACAAGCCAACATACACCCAACTCTATATAACATGCAATTATTTAATACTCAAATAGGCAAGAATTTATATTGGATATACACTAGGTAATCTATTAGTTTAAGCTATATATGTCTACACATATATACACATGCATATATTGGTATTCAATATTAGGTCTATAATCATGGCATTTCAAATGGTTATATAAACTTATATATTACAACACAATATGCTAACATATATATAATATACATACATAGCTAAGTTAACTATATTCATAAATACTTATTTAAGAGGCTATGTGTGTGTATGTGAACATAGAAAAGGGGCAAGTGAGGGTTAAATGGGCATACATACTGTATACATATCAAAGAGTGTCAAAGTGTAAGTGAACAAAGTGTCAAGTGTGATAGTGTCAACATAGTGTAAGGGGTACATGAGGAAATATAGGATTTGTGTTAACATAGAACATTACATCTCATTAACTTTTATATTGCATACATTATATCTATTATTACATTACATTCATTCTTGCATTCATTTATTCTCTTGCACTACTATATGCACCATACATTACATACTATGGAACCTACATATTCATTACAAGCCATACTTATACATGCTTACATTAGATAGGATACTTACACCTCATATATCATTTATTTAAACATTTACTCATGCTTGCATTCTCTATTTAATTACATAATGTATATACATTAACATGGGTTAAAATCAAATAGAACATTATATTACACACAAGGGTGCACAAAATACATATGCCGAATAGTAACTTCTACTAATAATCAATATTGTACCATTTCAACATGAATTAAAATTTAGGATTAAAGTATGTTATAGATCTATGTGTTAGCTTTCCGAAACTTCAAACGGATCGCGTTTTCGTTTCCGAAAACTCCCGGAATCGCGAAAACACCGAGAACGCGTTTGTCTTTCATACAGCTGACACTCAAATAATTCTCCAGAAAGTTACAGAAAGAATTAGGCCTATTAATACATGTTTTTGGAAATCTAACTTCAATACGCTTCTTTTAAAAAAAACGGGAGATTAAACCGAGCTTTGAGCTAGATGTAATGATATTTCTAAGTTAGGGCTGAAATTAAAAACGTGGATAAAAATCATGACGGATTTGGGTAGTTTGAGACAAAAGAACACAAGTATATAACATAATATATCAAGAACTCACTCTCTACACTAATATATATATATATATATGAGACACTATAGAACACATCTCCAATACAAAAATATGAGATTAAACATGTAATAATTCATTCATACATAACAACAACACATAGTGTGTCCAAATTTGGGATTTTCCCACATGGACACAACCACAACACAAAGGACACTCCTATGACCTCCAAATGGACACGAAATAGACACAAATGGAGATACAACCATGGGGGTCATTCATATGGGTTTAAAATAGACCTATATGCATGAGGAAATAAAAAGGAGAAGGGATTTATACCTTTCGGTAGATCGAATCGAAGAAAAGCCTTTCCGGAGCGACACCGACACGTAGAGATTCCAAAAGGACACGAACGAGCTCCGAATCCTCCCAAACTTGGGTAGCTTCCTCCTTGGATAGAATGGAGAAGGAAAGAAGAAGATTTGGTGGCAAAATGAAAGGATTTGGTGGCGAAATGAAAGGATTTGGTGGAGAAATTGCTAGGGATTGCTCTCTAGGAATTTGGGGAAGAACAAGAGAGAGAGTGTGGATGAGAATAATGAAATGAACTTGAGCCTATCCTCTCCCAAAGTGGCTGGCCATATGGGGCTATTTGTCCTATTATGGTAAGGTCCAAAATGCCCCCACTAACCTATTCTATGAGTATTAGAAAAGGGCTAATTGGTTGGGGCTAAATTAGTCATTCTAAAGTCTCTAATCACACTAACCTTATCCATAATAATTAGTCTAACCTCTAACTAAAATATTTCTATCATGTGGACTAAAATTAATATCATGTGGGCCATGCCTAACTAGTGTGTGGGTCCCACTAGAGTCAAACTACCCCCCGGATCCCCGTTTCAAGTCGGATTGAGTTGAAATTCGAACCCGACTCAAATAACCCCAAAACAATATCATAAATAATAAAATAATATCAAAATAATTCAAAGAGGTCAAATGCAAAAATATCCTTAGGCCAAAAATGACATTAAAATATCATAATCACATGGTTAGGCTCTTGGTCAAACAGTCTCTAGGATTTCACTAGCAAAACGTCAAAACCACAAGTCATTAATTTAAATAATTTTAAAATAATTTAAAATCACCAAAAATCATATCATGAATTAAATATCATTATTAAAATAATTATAAACACAAAATTTCAAAATTATCTTCGTTTGGGAAACTGGGTGCTACAACTCTACCCACCTTAGAAAAATTTTATCCTCGAAATTTAAGATCGATAGTAATCCTTCTAGAGCCTCTAACCTACCCAATATCTAAGGTAACACTTCCTAACATTGGAATAATAAACGGACATCTAAAAAGTGTCAATCTAGGAATACCTCCAATACTGCTTTGCTGTACGACGGTAATGGAACTTCAATAAAATATGGACTGGAACCTATATCCAAGGGACTGGACCTATTTTAAAGTGGTCTTAACTAAGGATGAAAAGGAACTGATCATAGGCTATAGGTATGCTCAAACTATTATCATCCTATTAACCATCTATTAATACATTCTATTACCATAGAAACGATGCATTACTAAGACATATAGGCCCCTATCTCTCATAACACATTTATACTCACCAAAAGACTAGTACATCCTATCAAGGCTGATACTATAACCTCTCATAAATCTCCTAAGCTACATGTTTATAGACACACATCCCCGCATCAAGGACTAACCCATATATATCTACAACTGATACTAATGGGGTGACGTCCCTATTTCCTAACAATCAAGGTCTAAATTTTTTTTATCTAAATCATGCAATTTGAAGGAATAGTATACAAGGTTAGGGCATACCGTAGCAGTTGGAAGTCTCACCTAGGTGCACTGGTCATTCTAGGTCAAAACAGTACTATGGTATCAACACACAAATAATCTAGGGTGTCCTAATTGGGAAGGTAAGGGAACAACAATCATCAAGGTTGTAGGGCTGTCTACCATCCTATATAAAAATTGGTCATTAACAAGCAACTAAGAAATTATTAAAAGTTTACTATTCCATAAAATGGCAAAAATTGAAAATTTAGGCACAACAAATCACAAATAGATTTTTGTCTTGACACGATCTAAGTTGATCAATTTCGGGATAAAACGAGATTTGGGCAAGAAGGGAAATCAATGAAATCAAAGTATGAGCACGAGCATCCAATGATGGAGGTTAGGTCATGATTAAATTTAATTCGACTGAGTACGAATACGAGGTTCATATACGATGAAAAGATTTTAAGGAGAATTGTCAAGGCTGTCGCGAATGAGACTCTAGGGTCAAGTTTAACTATGTCTCCATTCTCGTAGATTGATACATAAAAAAGCGAACCAAAGTGCAATAGGTTGATCAGACCATCATGTACCGGTTCTGATTAGACAATATGTTAGTGGGTGGCCACCCAATAAAATATGTCATGACCAAGCTTGAAAATAGATAAGCTTGCAAAACTAAGGCTAATTTAGCAGCACAAGATATAAGGGTGGTAATGATGAAAGGAATTACATAGTCCAAGTTTCTTAACCAACGGGTTAAGTAATCAGATAAGGTACAAGATTAAGCATCTAAGGAAACAAGCAGAACACCATCACATATCGGGTCGAAAGAATTGAGTCAAGGCTGGATTTCTAATTGAAATAAGAAGAAATTTAGTATAATGGTAGAGGTTATAGTTTAGCCAGTGGACCAAAAAATCATATCAAGAAAATAGAGTACAAGAAGACGGGTTTTAGTGGGACATGATATACCTACACGAAGGTGAGCTCGTCTAGGTCTTGCATATAAGATTTGTTGGAGGGTAACAGCTAGTATTACATTCCAAATATCAAAGTCACGATAAGGAACGTCAAGGATCTCAATTAGAAAGTAGGAGTTCAAGAGGTGGTAATTAATGCACAAAAATAATAAAGATCGAGTTAGTCATCTGCTTCTGATACTCTTAAGTTCATCTGGTCATAACTTGCCAATCATATCTTTACCTCACCAGTCTCCATATGAAAATTTAACCTTTACTTAAACCCTTACCATGACTACCGTAGGCAATTCCCAATTTCCAAACATCACTCTTGAGGCACAACCCTCACATTTAGGAATCAACATTAACCATTTATTTAAATTTTCAAGTTCTTTCACCTTGTCTTAAATTTGACCCAAAACCTCTAAATCCCGTTTACGAATTCCTTGAACTTGTTCAAATTGTTCTCCTCGTATTATTTAATTTAAATCTCTAGGCCTTACAAAACTTATCTTCCATCATAAAATCAACTTCCGTATTTTCTTCGACATACACCCTTGAATATTATTCTCCTAAAAATATTTCACAACAATCTCTAAACTTCCATAACTTTGTGTTCTCTCTATCCCTAGTCATTTCCTCGTAACATCTTGTTTAATATCCTTATTAAACACAATTAACTTCTCTTTTCCATTACTAACCTTCTACATAGCCTCAGAGTAAAAGTTTTTCCCAGAATCAATAACCAAGATTTTCTAAGTTCTCAAAACTAGGTTGACCTCTGATATCCTCATTAGTTTTGAATACACCTATAAACTATCTCATAACCCCAAAATTTCTCTAAATGTAATTATTTCCAGATTGGCAGTATACATCTCTTTATTCTATTCGAGACCTTTACCACATTTCTATCTCAAGTTTTCATATGAAACACTCCACATTTGATTTCCTTTAGATCATCATAAAATAACCAGTTATGTCTTCTCTGAGCTACATAATTTACGTCACTTCCTTAGCCTTCCCCATGCAAAAGATACGAAGATTCAAGGGTTTCGAAGTACATCTGGTAGGGACGACAAGATATGGATAATTAATGTAATGAGATAGAGTTTAAGATAAGAGGTAAATAAGAATGCAAGAGAATAATGGCGAGAAAGAATAATGAAGATATGTTCTTTCTCATCAGTTCAAACGAGAGGAACCCATCAAGCTTAAATTTAATAGCAAGGAATGAGGGTGAATCCAAACAAGAGGAAAAAGAATTCCAATTGAAGTTCAAAATGAGTTTCTCAGGGGTCGTCCCAGAAATCTCTCAAAGAATCCTAAGTGTGATTGAGTACGTTGGATTTGAAAATATTAATCTAAATACAAAATTAAATCAACAACTAAAATTTTTTATCAAAATCATCAACTAATACCAGGATTCAAAGTTCTACAATGAATCCACAAAATCAAATTCAAATCAAGGAAAAAGGTGAATCAAAACAAGGAAAAAGGTGAATCAAAACAAGGAAAAGGAGTTTAAATCGAATTCAAAATAAGATTCTCAAGGGTCATCCCAGGAATCTCTCAAGGAATCCTAACAATGATTGAGTATCTTCTCATCCTAACACCTTAATTTATATATCCTATAGCAGGCTCGTAGTAGTACAACTAAGTCGTTGCGCTACTACGAAATCGTACTAATACGAATCTCGACCTGCATGGGCCACCACTAAAAATGTGTCACGACCCACACCCTAGAGTTAGGGCACGAGAACGTAACAACGTCCAGCCTACGCCGCAGTGTCGGCGGTAGAACGCTGTCCTAGGTCTCAATGTATCTAACAGTATAAGACTAAACAGTTTATACTCCCCGAATGGGGGTGACATAGCAGAATGTAAACTCAATCACATCTAAGGTAGAGCATAAAGGAAGATAGATAAAACATGAAATCGAAAAAAGATACAACAGATAGAAGTCTAAGTGTCTAAGATACAAACTCAGAATACATCTCAAAACCCAAATACAGTAATCCATAAATACAACTCAAGATGACTGAAAATAAACTATAAGCAAAAACCCTAGCTATTTATGCAACCTCTACAGTCTCCTCTAGGCTAGCAGGCTGTCATGACCCGCACCCGCTAAAAGGGCACGTGACGCGACAACGCCCAGCCCTCACCGGAAAAACGACGTAGAACGCTGTAGATTTTCTAGTCTGACAACAGTTTATATATATAACAAAACCTGTCGAGAATATAGTCAACTCCGAACGGAGGACAAGCAATGAATATATATAAGTGCTCAATCACAACTCTAAGATGATAAGTAAAGACTGAAAGATAAAGACAACAAGACGATAAAATATAACCTGTCAAGTCCAGATACAAATAATATACTAGTCCAGTCTCTAATACAGTCCAAATATAATACAGTCTCAAAAAGTAACTGGAAACTAAGTCCAGTACAAAGACCTACTCTAACTAAACAAGTGGTATAGTCTCGTCAGGCGGAGCTATGCCCTGCGGGACCAAGTCTAGGCCCACTACGTCGTCCGGACCGTTGTAGGTACTGCAATCTCCCTCGTCGACATCTGTAATATTTTATCAACAGTCCAGTCAGGATGGAACGAGTACATATATCTCATAACAGATCTCAAGATAGAATAAATGCTATAAGACTGTAAATAGAGCATATACAATGAATCATGGAGTGTACATGTATGTATCATGGCATGGTAAGCTGTAAAGCTAGAACTAGAACAAGAAAATAGAACGAGATCATGGCATGTACACAATCAAGGTAAGCTATATATCCAATGTGTGTGAGTAGTAGTTTTGGCTTGTGATCGGCTTGGGTACCTGTCAAGAATCGGCCTGGCAAGTCATATGTACGGTATATGACTCACACTGTTCGGGAATGTGGGATGGATCTGATCACAGGCATACGCTACTACTCCCTCTACCCCAACTGGTAGAATGGATCCAAACAGGACACGTCACTGCACGGGATTCTAATGAGAAGGTAGCTAGCCTTCTCTAGAATCAGTGACCATATATTGAGCAAGAGCTACAAGGGTGCTTGCACAATACATCCCAACCTAAGAAGGAGAAAACATCTCTCGTCGGGATCCAAGAATACCAATCCGTGAGAACCATGTGTCGGGAATAAGCATATCAACACTAAGTACATGAATCATAACAGTTATCATAAATTGGGAATAAGTATCAGAGAATGTACTCGCCTGTAAGATGATAAAATATGTCGACTGGATCAACTGCAGTGTCTCGAGGACCTATAGAGAACAAGACGTATCAATACTATATTTAGGAAGTAAAGTTAAATCAAAATAAACCCTATTTGGTCATTCTAGGTCAAGACATGTCTAGTCGGGTCAATCTTGGTCATTGGAGAACATTAGAAGTTAAACCAGATCAATCTAGGTCAAAAACTGACTTACCATTGACTTTTGGTCAACGGGTCAACTGTAGGTCAACTCTAGGTCAACCCTAGGTCAACCCTGGGTCACTGGTGACTAATAGTTGACTTTTAGTCAACTGTCCAAGTTAAATGGAATTTGGAACTAAATTGGGTAAAGTGTTGACCCATAGTTGACTTTTAGTCCAAAAAGTCAACCGTGGTCAACCGGGTCCAAGACTAGGTTTAGACAGCTAATCCTACTCATTACCCACCTATACAACCCATATCCAAGTCCATCTTGGACTTGGAAACTCAAATCTTGGCCATGGGCCAATTCCCTATTTTATCCTTTTTAAGGGTAAAATTCTACCTTCGACGATTATCCAGATAGCCTACCTACGCTAGCTATTTTGACCCGATCTCCCTAGGGTAGTATGATACTAGCCTATACATATATTATCTACCAAAATACTTAGGTAACGCGGACATCCAGTCCATGATACGGCCCGTTGCAGATATCTTGAATATTTCAAGATACGCGCTGACACGGCGCGATACCGGCGCCCTACGACTCCGATTTCCACTCGGAAGCTTACCCGCAAAATCTAAATCACGTAACCTAGGTCTATGTCAAGTTTCATCGCGATCCGATGCTCCGGGCTCAATTTCCTCTTCTAACTCGATTTCTACCAAAAAGTCCCTTTTTAGTCTCGTTCTAATTCTCCTCTTTGATTCTCAATTCTAGTTCTTCTTCTTCTTAACTTCTTCCTCTCATTTCCTTCTCAACTTTCTATTCTAACTTTTCTTTCCTAACTTCTAATTCTTTCCTTTTTCTCCTTTTCTCTTCTCTCTAATTCCTAAACCTTCTTATTTCTAACTTCTAAACTTTCTTCTATCTAACCATCTAATTATCTATCTATACATATATATATATATATATATATATATATATATATATATATATATATATATATATATATATATATATACATATATATCTACCTACATATATACATATATATAGGTACTAGGGGGGTTTAATTGGGTGTACAGGGGGGTGTATGGGGGGGGGGGGGGGGGGGGGGGGGGAAGGAGCTGCCAAGGCAGCTCCTGCTGCTGTTGCTACTGCTGCATTTGCTACTGCAGCTGCTGCTGCTTATGCTCTGCTGCTGCTGCTGCAGCTCCTGCAGCTGCTGCTGCTCTTCCCTTCTTCTCCTACTTCTCCTACTTCACTCCTCCCTCTCCTCTCTTTATATATATATCAATACATATATACCTATCTATCTATATATCTATATATCTATTTCTATATATATATAACCAATATCTAATCCTCTAACCTCCCATCTATATATATATATATACACACACACACATATACATATTATATATACATACATATATATATATAAATACACATATACATCTATATATATATCTCCACAACCACACACACAACCACACCACCACTCTCATTCTCATCCCACCACTCTCTACACACACACACACACACACACAAATACATACATATATATTCCTATATATATATATATATCTATACATACACACACACACACACACACACACACACACATATATATATATATATATATATATATATATATATATATATATATATATATATATATATATATATATACCATTAACATATAAAAATCCCTAATTAACACTAACCAAATTTCTAGGGAGAACCTACAAAATAGAGGGCAAAGTGTAGAGAATAGAATTCTCTACACTTAATGTAAAGAACATAAATGAAAAGGAGTTATTAATGAGGGATTGATGACAAACCTAAATGTTGTTTGGAGAGAGAGAGCTTGGAGAGAAAGAATTTGAGAAAGAGGTTACTTTGTGGAGAAGACAAGGGGGGGAAGGACTTTCATGGCCGGCCACCCCATGGGCTATTGGGTTGGGATCCAATAGCCCACAACCATTAACCATAGTTTGGTTTTATTTGAATTCGGGTTGGTTCGGTTTGATTCAGTTTGATTCTAAAAACAAATTTAGCCTCTAAAATGACTAATTAAGTCATGGAAATTAGGTTAATAATTTCTAGCCTAATTATGAAGGTACGTGGGCTAAGCCCAGCTAGTATGGGGGTCCCACTAGGGTCCAGGCTACCGGGTCTCCAAATTGAGTCCGAATTGGATTAAATCCAAACCAACCCAAATAAATTCCTAAAAATCATATAAAATCAAATAAAATTCCTAAAATATTTTAAAACTTGAAAATGACAAAAATACCCCTAATTTGAAAATTGGGGGTGACAAATCTACCCTCCTTAAAAAATTTCGTCCTCGAAATTGAATGAGAACTAACATAGCAAACATGAACAGAACAAGGAAGAAAAAGAAAGAATTTTACCTCAAGGCTCGAAGAGATATGGGAATCGCTCCCGCATGTCGTCCTCCCTCTCCCAGGTGGACTCACCTGGAGAGTGGTGTCTCCATGCAACTCGAACCAAGGGAATGACCTGGTTCCGGAGCACCTTCTCTCTTCGGTCAAAGATCTCGATCGGCTTCTCTGGGTAACTGAGTGTCGGTCCCACCTCGATCTCGGAGTGGTCTAAGACGTGACTGGGATCTGCCACGTACCGTCTCAGCTGCGACACGTGGAACACACTGTGCACTCCCTCTAGTACAGGCGGTAACTCTAGTCGGTAAGCCACTGCACCGACCCTGCCCAGGATACGGAATGGTCCGATGTATCGTGGACTAAGCTTCCCGCCGCCACCAAAACGAATCGTGCCACGCGTCGGAGAAATCCGCAGAAAGACAAGATCATCAACCTAGAACAAAACACAAGACTTAGAGCTTGATCTAAAACAATCACAATCAGACTCAAATACTAGAAAAATCTAAATTATATCTCAAACTCCAATGGCCTCCGGTGGCTATCGGCCCAATGCCGCTGCCTATCCTGCGCCACCCGAAGTCTATCCCTAATAACCCTGACGTTCTCTGCAACATCCACCACCATCTCAGGGCCAAGCAAAACCCTCTCACCGACATCATCCCAAGACAAGGGAGTACGGCACCTCCGTCCGTATAAAGCCTCGAAAGGTGACATCTCTATACTGGCTTGGTAGCTGTTGTTGTAAGCAAACTCTACCAAGTGAAGGTGGTCCTCCCAAGATCCCCCGAAGTCCAAGACACAGGTACGCAGCATATCCTCAAGGGTCTGAATCGTCCTCTCCGACTGCCCGTCTGTCTGGGGGTGATATGTTGTACTGAACTTGAGCGATGTGCCCAAGCTAAGCTGCAAACTCCGCCAGAAGTGGGAAGTGAATCGGCTGTCCCGATCCGAGACTATACTCACTGGCACCCCGTGCAATCGGACTATCTGTCGCACGTACATCTCGGCCAACCTCTCCGTCGACAAACCCACTTTGAAAGGCAAAAAGTGGGCCGATTTGGTCAATCGATCAACAATGACCCAAATCGTATCCTTCCCTCCTGGAGAGCGCGGAAGCCCAGACACAAAGTCCATAGTGATATGCTCCCACTTCCACTCAGGAATGGGTAGTGGCTGGAGCAATCCACCGGGTCTCTGTCTCTCGGCCTTCACCTGCTGGCACACCAAGCATCTCGACACGAACTGAGCCACCTCACGTTTCATGCCATACCACCAAACATGCTGTCTCAAGTCTCTATACATCTTATTGGCTCTGGATGCATAGAGTACTGAGAACGGTGCACCTCCTGAAGAACCTCCTCCCGAAGTCCTCCGCTCGGTACGCACAATCTGGTACCATGCCTCAACGACCCATCCCCTGCTAAAGAGAACTCATCCAACAGTCCTATCTGGACCTGCTTCCTGATGACTCTCAGAGCCTCATCCTCAAACTGAGCTGTCCTGACTCTCTCCATCAGCTCCGACTGCACCTGCAGACCCCACATCTGCGCCTCGAACCCAGGAACTATCACCTCTATGCCCAAGCTCTCCAGATCTGCCAGAAGGTGACGATCCATCGTCAAACACATGGCCACGGGATACCTGCTCAAAGCATCCGTGACCACGTTGGCCTTCCCCGGATGGTACTGCAAGGATATATCAAAATCCTTCATCAGCTCTAACCATCGCCTCTGCCTCATATTCAGCTCCTTCTGGGTAAACACGTACTTCAAGCTCTTGTGATCTGTATAGATCTCAACTCGCTCTCCGTACAGATAGTGTTTCTACAGCTTCAAAGCAAAGATGACCGCTTGCCAGCTCCAGATCGTGGGTAGGGTAATTCTCTCATGAGGACGTAACTGCCTGGATGCGTAGGCAATTACCTTCCCGTGCTGCTGAAGCACACAACCCAAACTCCGTCCTGAAGCATCACTGTAGATCGTATAACCACCAGATCCAGATGACAGCGTCAAGATAGGAGCTGTAGTCAACCTCGCCTTCAACTCCTCGAAGGTGGCCTGGCACTCATCGGACCAAACAAACTCCTCGTCCTTCCTGGTAAGGCGGGTCATCGGCTGGGCAATCCTGGAAAAGTCCTGCACGAACCTCCGGTAGTAACCTGCCAGACCCAGAAAACACCGAACCTCTACTACTGAGCTCGGCGTAGACCAGGACTCCACTGCAAAAATCTTCTTCGGATCCACTGAAATCCCCTCGCCAGAGACAACATGGCCTAGGAACTCCACGCGATCCAAGAAGAACTCGCACTTGGACAGCTTCCCATATAGCTGCTCCCTCCTGAGAGTGTCCAACACAATCCTCAGGTGCTCCTTGTGCTCCTTTGGTGTCTTCGAGTAGATGAGAATGTCATCAATGAAGACCACCACGAACTTGTCAAGGTACTGGTGAAATACCTTGTTCATCAAGTTCATGAATACCGCCGGGGCGTTGGTCTACCCAAACGGCATGACGGTATACTCATACTGGCCATAGCGGGTCCGAAAGGCAGTCTTCGGAATGTCATCCCGCTTCACCTTCAGCTGATGGTACCCGATACGCAAGTCGATCTTCGAGAACACCCTCGCGCCGCTCAACTGGTCGAACAAGTCATCAATCCTCGGCAGAGGATACTTGTTCTTGATGGTAAGGTTGTTGAGCGCCCTGTAATCAATACACAGACGTACCGTACCATCCTTCTTGGGGACAAAAGAACTGGCGTGCCCCAAGGTGAAGAACTAGATCGAATAAAGCCCTTGTCCTCCAGCTCATCGACCTGCTTCTTCAGCTCCGCTAACTCACTGTTATTGATTCTATAGACGTCCTGGGAGATAGGCTCAGCACCCGACACTAGATCTATAGAAAACTCAACATCACGATCTGGCGGCATCCCGGGCAGCTCCTCGAGAAAAACATCCAAGAACTCAGCAATGAGTGGATGTGGCAACACCGGTCCCGCCAACAACGCTCCGCAGAATCCATCTCCCTGCTCCACTGCACCCCTGGTGAACTCATACTCCGGCTCCCCGGCGGCCTAAATAGAATCCTGCCCCCTCTGCAGTCGATGCTAGCGTTGTGCGTGCTCAACCAATCCATACCGAGTACCACATCATAACTCGGAAGTGGCATTACGAGCAGACACGCACTCAGCTCCCGGCCTCTCAAAGAAACTCTCTGCCCCTTGCAAACATTAACTAGGATGATGCCATTCCCAGTCATAATCTTGCAAGTCCTACCCAGATATTCAGCAATAATATTGTGCCTAAGAGCAAAAGAAACAGACACAAAACTGTACGTAGCACCAGAATCAAATAAGGCCAAAGCTGGAAAAGAATCGAGCAGAATAGAACCTGCGATAACATCCGTAATAGGCTCCATCTCCTCGACTGCAAGAGTAAAGGCTCTACCCTGACCACCCCTCTGCTGGCGGTGCTGAACAAACTGCTGCTGCTGAGTCGGAAGCGGACCTCGTTGCTGAACTACCGCACACTAGCTGGTGCCCTCTGAGCTCCAGTAATACGGGAGTTCTTGGGACACTCCCGCATCTGATGCCCAGCGGCACACCAAAAGAGACACAGCCCCAGTCTCCTCCTACATAACTCAAAGAGATGACCGGACTTCTTACAGAAGTGGCACGATGGATTATCCTGCCCGGACGCTACTGACTCCTCTGGACAGACGCTCTGGCCTGCCCCTGCTGCTGGTGATGCTGGAACGACTGATGCTGAAGCTGAGGGCGCTTAGCAGGCCCTGCGCTGCTACTGGCCCCAGAAAACAAATCTCGATCCTCTTCGGCTTCAAGCCCAACTCCCTCTCCACCTTCCGAGCCTCCGCGTAAACCTCTGCATATGTCGCATAGAAGGAAGGGATCAGGATCTTGATATCCCATGCCAACCCCCCCCCCCCCCGGAAACGCTCCGGTCGGATCACCGGGTCACTCACCATGTACTCGGCGTATCGGCTCAGCCGGCACTACAACAAAAAGACCTATTAATGACGCTCGACAAGGAGTTTTAATGACGGCTGATACATAAGCGTTATAAAGTTGAGAAATACTCTTTTTCTATGACGGTTTGGGCTAATTCTGGGCTTTTTATAAAGCTTATGAAATAAAATGTCATTAATATTTTAGAGCGGTGGCAAACTTGTAATTCTTTCACTATATAAAAGCTAAGTGGGAAAGAGAAAATTCATTTCTCATCCATTTTCTAAGGGAGCAGCATCTCTCCTCCTCCAACCTCTTCTCCCCAATTTTTCACTTTTCATTTTTCCTCCTTTTCGGTTTGACTCCAATTTCTCTCCCAAACTCCAGATCTACGCAAAGGTTCGATTTTTCTTCCAATTTCTCTTCGGTTAGGGCTTATATTTTGTTTATACTTCATCGATTTCTAGAATTTTTGATGGATTTCTTCTTCGATTTCTAGAGCTTATATTTTTTCTTCTTTCGATTTCAAATGATTTTAGCTTTCCTTTAGCTTCCGCTGAGAATTGGATACACTCATCTTGCAACAGTGCAAATGCTGCTGCCTTGAGTTGTTGATGGTAGTTTAGGGCCTGTTTGGTTGGATGTAGGTGCTTGAAAGTGTGAAAGTGGGAGTTTCATTGGATTGTAACTCATTTGAGTTACAATACATTCCACCTTCCAAAAAGTGTTTGGTTGCCAAACTTTTTGTCCCCCCGCAAGTGGGCACTTGCAATGTAGTTTGTTTGGATGACCACTTGAAAGTGGCGTTGATGGACTTCGTGTGTTTGGTTAGGACATTGCAAGTGATATAATCACCCTCATGAAGAATGGTAAGATTACCCACAAAAAAAATTATGAAACATGTTCCCAGCAAAATGACATGTTCCCAGCAAATTGATATCTATTAAATTTTTCCAGCCAATATGATACATGTTCCAAACAAATATGATATATGTTCGCAGCAAGATGACATGTTCCCAGCATATATGATACATGTTCCCAGAAATTAACACATGTTCACAACATATATGATATGTTCCCAGCAAGTATTCATGTTCCCAGCAACTATGATACATGTTCCCAGCAAATATGATACATCTTCCCAGCAAATTGACATGTTCCCAGCAAATTGATATCGATTATATGTTCCAGACAATATGATACATGTTCGCAGCAAGATGACATGTTCCCAGCAAATATGATACATGTTTCCAGAAATGAACACATGTTCACAACATATATGACATGTTCCCAGCAAGACAAATATGATACATGTTCGCAGCAAGATGACATGTTCCCAGCAAATATGATACACATATATGACATGTTCCCAGCAAGTATTCATGTTCCCAGCAACTATGATACATGTTCCCAGCAACTATGATACATGTTCCCAGCAAATAAGATACATCTTCCCAGCAAATTGACATGTTCCCAGCAAATATTACATGTTCCCAGCACTGGGGAACGTTCCCAGCAATATGACATGTTCCCAGCAATATGATACAACGAAACAAAATCTTGTTCGCAAGGACAATATGGGCTCAGAGAATGAAAACTGAAAATAAATAAAACTTGTTCAGGAGAACATTATGGGCTCAGAATGTTGCAAAATGTCCTTCGAAAAATATCATCATATGAAGAACATATCAAAAAAGAAAATTCCTCTGTACAAAATATAGGTCCGGCAAACCAAACAAATAGGATACATGCTCTCTGCAAATATGATACATGTTCCCTGCAAATATGATACAGAAAACCAGCAATATGACATGTTCCCAGCAATATGACATGTTCCCAGCAAATATTACATGTTCCCAGCAATGGGAAATGTTCCCAGGCATATGACATGTTCCCAGCAATATGATACAACGAAACTAAATCTTGTTCACAAGGACAATATGGGCTCAGAGTATGAAAACTGAAAATAAGCAAAACTTGTTCAAGAGAACATTATGGGCTCAGAATGTTGCATTCTCATATTTGCTGGGAACATGTATCATATTCGCTGGGAACATGTATCATATTCACATTGAAACACAATTCATCATAGCCCATAATGCATTCTATCGCCCATATATTATAAGAAAATAAGACCAACAGTTGCTGCAGTAACCAGAAACAGCCCCAATAACTTAGGGCCTGTTTGGTTGGGTCCAAGTGAGCTGAAAGTTGAGACTTTTGTGGGGTTTCACCAGATATGAAGGCAGTGTCATTATTTGGTTCGGCTGAGTAAATGGACTTTAAGCCCATATAAGATTTCTAGAAAGCAAACTCATCATAGCCCAAGAAAACAACAGCAAATCTCATCACAGCCCAAGAAAACAGCATCAGAAAACAGCAGCAAATCTCATCACAGCCCAAGAAAACAGCATCAGAAAACAGCAGCATGTTACAAAGATAGAAAAGCAGGGGATTAACAAAAGCTTTGTGACATCAAAAGATCAGGGAATTGAAGTAACACATTCCCAGCAGCCTATGGGTAACATAGGCCTTGTGGAAACAGCAGCATGTGCTGTTCCAGAGTAGTCAATATTACAGGCCATGCAAAAAACTGTCACTTCCACATACAAAATGAGACAAAATGCTGTCAATTGCTACTAGACTACTTGTCCTGCATGAAATTATCTAGCCATGCCCGTTGGAAACTCTCGGGCAACCCTATAAACTTGTTGGCCTCAAAGTTGTCAGTGCAAAGAAAGTTGTATGCATTCATAAGTACGTCCGGCTCATATCCTTCTAAGGCAAATAATTTACTACCCATTTTCTCAATTGGGGACTTGAATCCGGTACGAAGTGCCTCGGCCATGGAAGTAACACTCCCCACCAATTGAGTCATTCCCTCATTTCCCATGCTAGCCTCTCTACGACGTTTTCCCCCCGTGGATTTCGTAGATTGGGAAGTTGCAGGAATGTGTGTGAGCCGCTAGGGAGGAGTATCTACTTCGACGTATTCTCTTGGGCCCCATTTCGCATTGTTATCCTTCGTACGGTCTCCTCTTGCATGGTCATCTCCACATACAATTTGCAGCAAATCATAGTTCCTAATAGGAACGTTCACCATTGTGCAAGTTTGGATTTAGTAACGGATCGTTGGGATTCGACAAATCCATCTACATGAAAACCACAATGTAATCATGTATCATGTTATGAAACATACCATCCATTACAAATAATATATCAAACAGACAGATCAGCTTGGTTGTGTAAAATACCATTATTAAAAAAATTTCGTATGTAAAATCGACCCATCATAAACAGACAGATCAGCATGGGTTGAAGTTTCATATGTAATTATTTACCATTTTAACAAAATCTACACAATATTTTAACCATTCCAACCAAATCGACCCATCATAGACATCCGGAACCAAATTTCATATGTAAAATAAATGGAAAAATGACAGATCAAATAATATTCCCCAAAATAATTGGAAAAATATTCTCAAACAACGGAAAATTTGACAGATCTATAACAAAATGAGATATTTAATCCGAAAAAATTAAAAACGACACATATTGGGGAGGAAAATCACTAGATTCGGGAGAAAAATGACAGATCCATAAGCAAATATAGAAGAAATGGAAGATCTTTGCAAAAAATTCTAGATCGAAAAAAATTGGGATGAAATGAGCAGAAAATTACTAGATCCAGAAATTTTTTTACTAGATTAGGGAGGATAATCACTAGAGAGGGAGGAAAACCACTGGCAGCGGACGGCGGAAGAGCGGACCCAGCAAGCACTTCTCCGGTTTCTCAAGAGTCTCCCTCCTCCACTTTCATGGACTTCAAGCAAAAATGGAGCGGAACTCAAACTAGAGTTTTAGGAGGAGACAGGGACTGCTCCGCAGTCCCATCAACCACTTTAAGTCCATTTACTCGGCCGAACCAAACAATGAAACTTCCTTCACATCCGGTGAAACCCCACAAAAGTCCCCACTTTCACCTCAGTTGGACCCAACCAAACAGGCCCTTAGTGGAAGTTCTCCTTGATATGAGGTGCTTCAATTTTCGAGACGAAATGGTTTGAAGCAGAGCATCCTCGTAGGTCAGATTTTTTAGTTGATATTTGTTTACATGAATGTTCTCGGTGGTTATTAATTTATTTGATAGTCTTTGAATATCACATTTAATTCAAAATGCAGGCGAAAATATTTCAAACTTGAGGTGTCCTCTTACAAAGAAACCATAATTTGGAAACAGTTGCAGTAAGAATCAGTTCCAATCAACTCTGTTCATGATGGGAAGTCAGAAACCAATGTTACATCAGCCAAAAGTATTGCTTTAACATTTTGATATATCAAACGGAATAAAACCCATTAACAGTGAATGTTAGATAGTATGTGGTGCCATGTAGAAAGAATTAAAAGCAAACTTCCTGACAGTGAAAATAAATACCTGGGATTTAGTTGCAAGGAAAAAGGGGGTTTTGTGATCCTCCATTTTTTGCCAATGTTTAGGAAGTCCTTACCTTATCCAGAATTTCCTACATACCCTACTTTACCAACTATTTCATGATTCTCTTTTACAGTTGTCTGTTTCTAGACAATAAGCACTATAGATGGTTCGAAAGATTGTGCCCAACTTTATCATTCAGACTACTCCATTTCTATTTAATTGTAGCACATCATTCCCCACATAAGAAGATAGAGTTTTTTTTTAAACTTAGGATTCCGTTGAGAATTGGAAGAGAGAGGAGAAGGCTCTCTTCAACGAATGGTATTTGGAGATGGTAAATGAAAGTTATTTCATCCCTTTGATTCTAATGCATGAATAAGATATTTATGGACCTCTCGTGCAAAGAAAACTTATCAAAAAAAATTCTACAATAGATAGGAAGTCATTATTGCTGTACTGTTTCAGGTAGTATCAGTTTTGGACCCTTCCTTTGAGTATGTTTTGGCAGTTTAAGGGGGTTTTTGTGGGTTTGAATCAGTCTGTTCTTCGACGGTTGCTGTTTGGGGAGTTTTTGAAGATTAGTACATCGGTTCCTCAAATGTTGACATTAGGGGACAGGGCACGAGAACGTGGCGGAGCTGAGGGCCTAATACTACTCCAAGGACGAGAGGCTCATGGTCTACGATTTCTATGCTCGGGGGAGCGTCTCTGCTTTGCTGCATGGTATGATCCTCAACTTCAACTCCATTGTCATAGCTTACTTCTCGCAATGTTGCACGGACACATACGATATGACACACTAAGGACACGACAACACGGACACATTATCTATTTTGGTGTCCATATTATCTATTTTGGTGTTTTTCTAGCGTATTTGGAATGTTATGGTTGTGTCTGACACGAGGTGGCCTACATTTTGGAAGTGTCTATGTTGGTAACTTTGCTCATGTTACTGTCGGAAGGTCTTTTTAAAAAGAGAGATTTCTGATTCTTTTTCTTAGATAACAATCTGATGGGGATAGCGGACACTATGATTAAATTGAAATGAGGTAGCCAGTGGTCACTTTTTTTTCCTAATACTTCCAAATGTTTGGTGGAACTTTAGAAAGACAAGATAGGTGTATACATTTTAGAAACAATTATTAGTTTAGTTTGACATTGGGATGACTCAGTGAACACCTTTGCTTTTGAATCTATTTATTCTTTACTTATGGAACTCTTAGCATGATTTTTTTTCCAACAATGGCAAGGGATTGGCTGTGTGAGCATAAAACATTGTCTTATAGAATGCTTGCAATTTGTTATCCACTTGTAAAAATTTATGTAGTTTCACAATGCTGTTCTGATTTTATTAAGATTGGAATGATGATAATTGTCTGCATATTGGTTGGTAGATCTAGTACAGAATCTTCTATACACTGGTTTCTACCTGTGTAATTATGTTACTTTTGGCACTTCTTTTATATAATATCATGAGACTAGCAGCTAGCCCAGCTCTTTATTGTCCAAAAGAAACAAAAAAAAGGTTGTGTGGATGATTACATTTTTAATCAAGGATTACTGTGTTGAATCAGAAAAAAAAACTAATCATTTTTTTTTCCAGTCCGTTTTGGAGCAAAACTCTAGTTGGCCCTTGAGGAAATTAACCTTGATCTATTGACACTTGGCCAATGTTTTGTCATTTCTGAGCAACTCAGGAAAAGTAGAAAGTCTATCAAAGGCTGAGGTGTAAGGATCATGCTTGGGTTCTTCTCATTTGAGGTCACTACTTGGTTTTACTGAGGAAATCTGTTCCAAAATGTTGCAATTGTGACTTAATTTCCTTTTTCTCTTTGTGTTCATAACAACAGGAAGAGTGCAATGGGATATCTGGCCGCTTCTCTTAGTATGCACTCCATGCATTGCTTTGTGAAGGTATCTAGTTGTAATAAATATATGTCTTTTACTGAGTTTGTTTCTGTTATATAAATTTCTAATATAAATTTTTTGTTAACTTTCTTTAATTTATTGGCTTGGTAAAATCCAGGTTAATTGCTAGGCTCACATTTCAGCGTTGATTACTAAAGTGCTAAGCTGACATTTTCGATTTTTTACAAAAAGGGCACAACGTGACGCTGAGGTGCACGCAGGCGCTGGTGAGGGTTCAGGCGAGAGTAAGGGATCAGAGGATGAGGCTCTCCCACGACGGTGCCGACTGCAGCAGCACCAAGTCGTCGCTCAGCTGCGACACTATCTCTTTGGGACTCCCGATATCTTCAAGAGATGGCAGAGAGAAGATCCATGGTCAGAATCTACTTAAGTGAATATTTCTAATAATTTGGTTAGCAAAAGAGAGATTTATTCCTATTTTTGGATACATTTTGTATTTGGATATTCAATGTAATGAAGATGTTGATATGTACTTTATTTTGAGAAATGTAATAAAGATGGTGACATATAATGTTAAGTTTTTGGAATGTAATATATACTGTGCAGTATAGAGCATTATAAATATGCTAATTTGAATAGTATAAAGTGTTATAAATGTGCTGCATTGAGCCTATACATATTATCTATTCATGACGTTTTAAAATTGTTCTGAATTGTGCACTATATATTAATTATTCATAACGCTTTTATAGAAACTATTCATGACGGTTATTTTATGACGCTTTTAAAAAATATTTATAACACCCGTTTTCATAACGGTTGCTGTGAAAAAAAAGCGTCATGGTTCGTCATCAATGACGCTTTTTAGCCGTCATTAAAAGGGTTTTTTGTTGTAGTGCGGCCGAACTCCGCCGCATACTCCTCTACGGTCATACTGCCCTGCTGCAGGTTCTGGAACTGCCGTACCAGGCCAATCTTGTCCGTAGGGGAAAAGAACTTCTCTGAACAGGGCCCGAAACTCAGCCCAAGTATGGCCCTCTCCTGCAAGAGCCGGCTCGTTCCGGAACCATGTCCGGGCAATATCTAACAACTGTAACCCAACCGCCTCGACCCTCAGGTCGGCTGCCAGGCGGCAGGCCCCTATCTGGCGCTCGATATCCTCGAGCCAGTCATCAGCATAAATAATGCCCTCTGTCCCCTTGAAATCCCTCGGACCAAGCTTCTTGAAAGCCTGGATATCTCCGATCTTCGGCTGCTGCTGCTGTTGAACCTCCCTCTGTGGAGCCCCTCGCTCTACTGCCGCCATAGCCAATCTGTGTGTCCTCCATGCCCTGGCGCATGGCCTCTGTCTGCCTCAACTGAGCCTCGTGCTGAGCCCGCTGGGACTCAAGCACCTGGTGAAAGAACGCTAGCATCTGCCCCATGTCTGTGGACAGAGAAGACAATGGAGGAATAGCTCCCATCATCACCGGAGGAGTCCCCTGCTGAGGAGGAAGAATACCCCCGGCAGCTCCCGCTGTAGCCCCTGGCACTACGGGAAGAGCACCCGCAATGACCCCAGGGACGGTCATCGAGGTAGCTGGAGGAGTACCTCCCAGAGCCCCAACAGAAGTTCCATCAGCCGGGGAAGTGACCGGAGCCTGTCCGCCAGAGGTGGCAGACCTCTCCGTCTCCCCGTGCTCCTCGCCAGGAGAATGAGTCATCAATATCCTGGAGACAAATTTAGAAGAAGATATCAATATGGCACATGAAGGCAATATCAAAGGAGGACAGCTAGAAAGCAGTAAATCAATATCAAAGACGGTAAGCAAGATAAGCAAGGAAAGATCCTACTGTGATTGAGTACCCTTAGCCTACTACTTCCTATGGGTAACACAGGCTCGTAGTCAACACTCTAAGACGAGTGCCGCTACGACATCGCACTAATTGCGACTTCAGGACCTGCGTGGGCCACCACTAAAACGTGTCACGACCCGCACCCGCTAAAAGGGCACGTGACGCGACAACGCCCAGCCCTCACCGGAAAAACGGCGTGGAACGCTGTGGATTTTCTAGTCTGACAACAGTTTATATATAACAAAACCTGTCGAGAATATAGTCAACTCCGAACGAAGGACAAGCAATGAATATATATAAGTGCTCAATCACAACTCTAAGATGATAAGTAAAGACTGAAAGATAAAGACAACAAGACGATAAAATATAACCTGTAAAGTCCAGATACAAATAATATACTAGTCCAGTCTCTAATACAGTCCAAATAATACAGTCTCAAAAAGTAACTGGAACTAAGTCCAGTACAAAGACCTACTATAACTAAACAAGTTGTATAGTCTCGTCAGACGGAGCTACGCCCTGCGGGACCAAGTCTAGGCCCACTACATCGTCCGGACCGTAGTAGGTACTGCAATCTCCCTCGTCGACATCTGTAATATTTTATCAACAGTCCAGTCAGGATGGAACGAGTACATATATCTCATAACAGATCTCAAGATAGAATAAAAGCTATAAGACTGTAAATAGAGCATGTAGAATGAATCATGGAGTGTACATGTATGTATCATGGCATAGTAAGCTGTAAAGCTAGAGCTAGAACAAGAAAATAGAACGGGATCATGGCATGTACACAATCAAGGTAAGCTATATATCCAATGTGTGTGAGTAGTAGTTTCGGCTTGTGATCGGCTTGGGTACCTGTCAAGAATCGGCCTGGCAAGTCATATGTGCGGTATATGACTCACACTGTTCGGGAATGCGGGATGGATCTGATCACAGGCATACGCTACTACTCCCCCTACCCCAACTGGTAGAATGGATCCAAACAGGATACGTCACTGCACGGGATTCTAATGAGAATGTAGCTAGCCTTCTCTAGAATCAGTGACCATATATTGAGCAAGAGCTACAAGGGTGCTTGCACAATACATCCCAACCTAAGAAGGAGAAAACATCTCTCGTCGGGATCCAAGAATACCAATCCGTGAGAACCATGTGTCGGGAATAAGCATATCAACACTAAGTACATGAATCATAACAGTTATCATAAATTAAGAATAAGTATCAGAGAATGTACTCGCCTGTAAGATGATAAAATATGTCGACTGGATCAACTGCAGTGTCTCGAGGGCCTATAGAGAACAAGACGTATCAATACTATGTTTAGGAAGTAAAGTTAAATCAAAATAAACCCTATTTAGTCATTCTAGGTCAAGACATGTCTAGTCGGGTCAATCTTGGTCATTGGAGAACATTAGAAGTTAAACCGGATCAATCTAGGTCAAAAACTGACTTACCGTTGACTTTTGGTCAACGGGTCAACTCTAGGTCAACTCTAGGTCAACCCTAGGTCAACCCTGGGTCACTGGTGACTAATAGTTGACTTTTAGTCAACTGTCCAAGTTAAATGGAATTTGGAACTAAATTGGGTAAAGTGTTGACCCATAGTTGACTTTTAGTCCAAAAAGTCAACCGTGGTCAACCGGGTCCAAGACTAGGTTTAGACAGCTAATCCTACTCATTACCAACCTATACAACCCATATCCAAGTCCATCTTGGACTTGAAAACTCAAATCTTGGCCATGGGCCAATTTCCTATTTTACCCTTTTTAAGGGTAAAATTCTACCTTCGGCGATTATCCAGATAGCCTACCTACGCTAGCTATTTTGACCCGATCTCCCTAGGGTAGTATGATACTAGCCTACATATATTATCTACCAAAATACCTAGGTAACGCGGACATCCAGTCCATGATACGGTCCGTTGCAGATATCTTGAATATTTCAAGATACGTGCTGACACGGCGCGATACCGGCGCCCTACGACTCCGATTTCCACTCGGAAGCTTACCCGCAAAATCTAAATCACGTAACCTAGGCCTATGTCAAGTTTCATCGCGATCCGATGCTCCGGGCTCAATTTCCCCTTCTAACTCGATTTCTACCAAAAAGTCCCTTTTTAGTCTCGTTCTAATTCTCCTCTTTGATTCTCAATTCTAGTTCTTCTTCTTCTTAACTTCTTCCTCTCATTTCCTTCTCAACTTCCTATTCTAACTTTTCTTTCCTAACTTCTAATTCTTTCCTTTTTCTCCTTTTCTCCTTTTCTCTTCTCTCTAATTCCTAAACCTTCTTATTTCTAACTTCTAAACTTTCTTCTATCTAACCATCTAATTATCTATCTATACATATATATATATACATATCTATGTACCTACATATATACATATATAGGTACTAGGGGGGTTTAATTGGGTGTACAGGGGGTGTATGGGGGGGGGGGGGGGGAAGGAGCTGCCAAGGCAGCTCCTGCTGCTGTTGCTACTGCTGCATTTGCTACTGCAGCTGCTGCTGCTTATGCTCTGCTGCTGCTGCTGCTTTGAGCTGCTGCTGCAGCTCCTGCAGCTGCTGCTGCTCTTCCCTTCTTCTCCTACTTCTCCTACTTCACTCCTCCCTCTCCTCTCTTTATATATATATCAATACATATATACCTATCTATCTATATATATATCTATTTCTATATATATATAACCATTATCTAATCCTCTAACCTCCCATCTATATATATATACACACACACATATACATATATATATACATACATATATATATATAAATACACATATACATCTATATATATCTCCACAACCACACACACACCACACCACCACTCTCATTCTCATCCCACCACTCTACACACACACACACACAAATACATACATATATATTCCTATATATATATATATATATATATATATTATATATATATATATATATATATAAATATATATATATATATACCATTAACTATAAAAAACCCTAATTAACACTAACCAAATTTCTAGGGAGAACCTACAAATAGAGGGCAAAGTGTAGAGAATTGAATTCTCTACACTTAATGTAAAGAACATAAATGAAAAGGAGTTATTAATGAGGGATTGATGACAAACCTAAATGTTGTTTGGAGAGAGAGAGCTTGGAGAGAAAGAATTTGAGAAAGAGAGAGAAAGAGGTTACTTTGTGGAGAAGACAAGGGGGGGAAGGACTTTCATGGCCGGCCACCCCATGGGCTATTGGGTTGGGATCCAATAGCCCACAACCCATTAACCCTAGTTTGGTTTTATTTGAATTCGGGTTGGTTCGGTTTGATTCGGTTTGATTCTAAATACAAATTTAGCCTCTAAAATGACTAATTAAGTCATGGAAATTAGGTTAATAATTTCTAACCTAATTATGAAGGTACATGGGCTAAGCCCAGCTAGTATGGGGGTCCCACTAGGGTCCAGGCTATCTCCAAATTGAGTCCGAATTGGATTAAATCCAAACCAACCCAAATAAATTCCTAAAAATCATATAAAATCAAATAAAATTCCTAAAATATTTTAAAACTTGAAAATGACAAAAAAAACCCTAATTTGAAAACTGGGGGTGATACAGGCAACCTCCAGGCTATCTGTAAAATTTATCAACAGGTCCAGTCAGGACTGGAGCGAGCACAGTACATCTCAACAGATCATAGCAGGTTAGAAAATATAATCATGCAGTAAAGTAAGATACAGAATCTGAAGGAAATACAGTATGTAAACAGAAAAGAGAACTGTAATAGAAATATCTACTATAAGTAGAGAGCTAACAGTGGCTAGTGTGTCAGAGTACAATATAAACATGTGAATGACATAGGAGATTCTGGGAACTATACTATTGAGTGATTCTAGGAACTGCACTACTTGGATATTATTCACATGTTTACTTCTACTCTCCCATACCCCCAATCAATACACAAGGATCCAACCAGGTTATGTTATGATTTCATGCAATGGCCCACAAGGGGTGATACATGGATAGCCCATAAATGGGTGATTCTGGGATTGTCCACAATGGGGTGATTCTGGGAATGCCCATAAATGGGTGATTCTGGGAAGACTCTGTGATCATGAGAGTACATGTCACAAGTGATCGAAGAACCGTGAAGCATAGTGATACACCATGTAAGTAAAACGTACAGAACATGTAGTATACGATGCTCCCTGAGGGGATAACATCTCAAGAAAGGATCCATATAGTACTAATCCGTGTTACCAACGTGACAGCATCAAGTATAGTAATCTAAAGCAGGAAAATAATTCTAACATGATATGAAATGATCAGAGAATGTACTCGCCTGATATCTGAATGTCCAAGGTAAAGATACTGTCCGAGGAGAGGTGTCTGGCTCCTAATTAGAACAGCACAAGTCACAACATGTCCAGAAGGGTAATATAAAGTACTACATGCATTCTGCATGAATCTAGGTCAAACTAGGCTAAAGTCAACCCTTGGTAAACTCTGGTCAACTGCACTAGTCAAACTAGGTCAAACTAGGTCATGTCCTAACCCAGCAAGTCTTACTAGGCCTAACCAAGACTATCCTAGCAAGCACACATCAATACAAGGCTATACAAGCTAACATACACCCAACTCTATATAGCATACAATTATTCAATACTCAAATAGACAAGAATTCACATTGGATATACACTAGGTAATCTATTACTTTAAGCTATATATGTCTACACATATATACACATGCATATATGGTATTCAATATTAGGTCTATAATCATGGCATTTCAAATGGTTATATAACTTATATATTACAACACAATATGCTAACATAATATACATACATAGCTAAGTTAACTATATTCATAAATATTTATTTAAGAGGCTATGTGTGTATGTGAACATGGCAAAGGGGCAAGTGAGGGTTAAATGGGCATACATAGTGTATACATATCAAAGAGTGTCAAAGTGTAAGTGAACAAAGTGTCAAGTGTGATAGTGTCAACATAGTGTAAGGGGTACATGAGGTAATATAGGATTTGTGTTAACATAGAACATTACATCTCATTAACTTGTATATTGCATACATTATATCTATTATTATATTACATTCATTCTTGCATTCATTCATCATTCATTTATTCTCTTGCACTACTATGCACCATACATTACATACTATGGAACCAACATATTTACAAGCCATACTTATACATGCTTACATTAGATAGGATACTTACACCTCATATATCATTTATTTAAACATTTACTCATGCTTGCATTCACTATTTAATTACATAATGTATATATATTAACATGGGTTAAAATCAAATAGAACATTATATTACACACAAGGGTGCACAAAATGCATATGCCGAATAGTAACTCCTACTAATAATCAATACTGTACCATTTTAGCATGAATTAAAATCTAGGATTAAAGTATGTTATAGATCTATGTGTTAGCTTTCCGAAACTTTAAACGGATCGCGTTTTCGTTTCCGGAAACTCCCGAAATTGCGAAAACACCAAGAACGCGTTTGTCTTTCATACAGCTGACACTCAAATAATTCTCCAGAACGTTACAGAAGGAATTAGGCCTATTAATACATGTTTTTGGAAAGCTAACTTCAATACGCTTCTTTTAAAAAAAATGGGAGATTAAAACGAGCTTTGAGCTAGAAGTTATGACATTTCTAAGTTAGGGCTGAAATTAAAAACGTGGATAAAAATCATGACGAATTTGGGTAGTTTGAGACAAAAGAACACAAGTATATAACATAATATATCAAGAACTCACTCTCTACACTAATATATATAATAAGACACTATAGAACACATCTCCAATACAAAAATATGAGATTAAACAAGTAATAATTCATTCATACATAACACAACACATAGTGTGTCCAAATTTGGGATTTTTCCACATGGACACAACCACAACACAAATGACACTCCTATGACCTCCAAATGGACACGAAATGAACACAAATGGAGATACAACCATGGGGGCCATTCCTATGGGTTCAAAATAGACCTATGTGCATGAGGAAATGAAAAGGAGAATGAATTTATACCTTCCGGTAGATCGAATCGAAGAAAAGCCTTCCCGGAGCGATACCGACACGTAGAGATTCCAAAAGGACACGAACGAGCTCCGAATCCTCCCAAACTTGGGTAGCTTTCTCCTTGGCTAGAATGGAGAAGGAAAGAATAAGATTTGGTGGCGAAATGAAAGGATTTGGTGGAGAAATTGCTAGGGATTGCTCTCTAGGAATTTGGGGAAGAACAAGAGAGAGAGAGAGTGTGGATGAGAATAATGAAATGAACTTGAGTCTATCCTCTCCCAAAGTGGCTGGCCATATGAGGTTATTTGTCCTATTATGGTAAGGTCCAAAATGCCCCCACTAACCTATTCTATGAGTATTAGGAAAGGGCTAATTGGTTGGGGCTAAATTAGTCATTCTAAAGTCTCTAATCACACTAACCTTATCCATAATAATTAGTCTAACCTCTAACTAAAATATTCTATTATGTGGACTAAAATTAATATCATGTGGGCCATGCCTAACTAGTGTGGGGTCCCACTAGAGTCAAACTACCCCCGGGTCCCCGTTTCAAGTCGGATTGAGTTGAAATTCGAACCCGACTCAAATAACCCCAAAACAATATCATAAATAATAAAATAATATCAAAATAATTCAAAGAGGTCAAATGCAAAAATATTCTTAGGCCAAAAAAGACATTAAAATATCATAATCACATGATTAGGCTCTAGGTCAAACAGTCTCTAGGGTTTCACTAGCAAAACGTCAAAACCATAAGTCATTGATTTAAATAATTTTAAAATGATTTAAAATCACCAAAAATCATATCATGAATTAAATATCATTATTAAAATAATTATAAACATGAAATTTCAAAATTACCCTCATTTGGGAAACTGGGTGCTACATGACTCTCTTGTAATGGTAATCTAGCTCTAGAAGAGAGAAATCCAAGTACAGTTGTTACTAAACCTTCCATGATACTAATCCAAAATGGTCTATACTAATCCAACACGGCCGATACCTATCGGATATGACCGATACCAAATCGATAAGGACAATATGAATCCTAGCTATACGGCCGATACATATCGGATAGGACGATACCAATTCGCTAAGACCAATACCAACCGATACGGCCCATACCAAAACGATATATCGATACTAATCCGATACGGTCAATACTTATAAGTACCTACGGTCCAGGAGGTTGATCCGCTAGTACATCCATATACGATCAACGAAGTAACGATCCATTTTAATTTGGATGTGAAAATCTGTATCGTAAGACAAACTAAACATAATCAGTTCTATTTCACATGCTTAATTGCCAAGTGTGAGAACGGATGGCTCAGAACAACCCAAGATTTATTCTAGCATACATTAGTGTGAATCATCTATGTTCTGTACATATGGTGTAGTATATGTTCTTATCGTATCTAGTATCTGAAGAATGTAACAGAATCAAGATGAACTCACATAATGTAATACTAAGACATCATCTACTACTATATAAGATATAGTGATAGGTTGTCGTATCATCATTGTTGAGGGATGAGGGTCGAAGGACAGTCAACTTTATCTACGGCCACATAGTTTTTGTCTTGCCAGTCGAATGGCTGCAGGAACTATGTCCTGATCACCATGTCGTACCGTAGATTAATGCAAATGGAGTTAGAGTTGGAGCCAAAATATAGTACTACTTCACCATGTCGTACCATTTTACTCTCTCACTCTCTCTCCTCTTCCCTCCGGCGCTCTCACTCTCTCCAGCGCTCTCACACTACTAATTCCTATGTATTTTAAGTGTGAGAACGGATGGCTCAGAATACAATCCAAAATTCATTCTAGCATACATTAGTGTGAATCATCTATGTTCTGTATATATGGTGTAGTATATGTTCTTATCGTATCTAGTATCTGAAGGATATAAAAATCAAGATGAACTCATATAATGTAATACTAAGACATCATCTATTACTATATAAGATATAGTGATAGGTTGTCGTATCATCATTGCCGAGGGATGAGGGTCGGAGGACAGTCAACTTTATCTACGGCTACATAGTTTCTGCCTCACCAGTCGAATGGCTGCAGGGTTATGTCCTGATCACCATGTCGTACCGTAGATTAATGTAAATTGTAGCTGTTTTCATCTCCTTGTAACTTTTTGACTTCTACTAGACTACTAACCTGATAACCTCATGAATCGTCTTGAATTGCTATGCAGACTATAGGGTTTTATCTGTAATGGGGTTATTAGAGTTCTACAAAATTTAGATTTCTCATGGAATCATCTCTGACGTTGAGGGTACAGGGTACCCAGCTAGGGTAGAGGGTACCAGGGCAAAATCGACAGCCCTAATTGTATGGTTGATACAATCATTGTATTATACAATGTGCAATAAAGTTATATGTTATTGTGACATATGAACACTGATATAGATCATGTAAGGTAACATATTTGCATGATGGACTCATAGTAGGCCGAGGGGAAGGGGCCGCTCCTCTGATATTTTGGATCATTTTACATAGTCTTTGCTTTGTTTTAGGGCTTACTTTATTTACTCTAAATATTTATTATTTAAGTTCTTGTAGGAGAATAAATGTGAGTGTGGGGTGGATGCAGATGCAGTGAAATCAAGTGCGGGTGCGAGCCTTCGGGCTGGAAGTGTGGCCTTCGAGCTGGAAGTGTGGCCTTCGAGCCAAACGTCTACCTTTGTTCCTTTTAGCCAGCCGAGCACCCAGGAGATCTAATATATTGTCATCTCCACTTTGAGAAGAGAGTCTGTATAATTCGAGCCAATTAGAGTCGTCCAAACCAACCTCATAACCTGGTTCTGGTACCACTTGTTGGGAACGCGATGTGATCGGAACCGGAGTTGGCCAATGAGGTACGATATTG
Source organism: Iris pallida (assembly GCA_029216955.1). Lineage (NCBI taxonomy): Eukaryota > Viridiplantae > Streptophyta > Magnoliopsida > Asparagales > Iridaceae > Iris > Iris pallida. Next base: position 6,451,094 of record JANAVB010004399.1, on the reverse strand, counting down.
GACTGGGCTCATATGCCTTAAAAGAGAATTTTCATGTAAGGCCTGAATAATTTCAATTATCTACACATTATAATCCCAACTGCTACCCGATCTGGTACTAAATTATCAACTCCATTGTCACCCCCTTTTGAGGGCTCAATCGAAAACATGATACAATCCAACAAAACACATGAATATGTTCTAGCTTCAATGATCAAGAATAGAGCATAAAACTGAATATGGTATGATTTCAAGTATTTGTGAAATTTAAAAAATATATATGTTTATATATCAATGATCAAACATAAAGCATAAAACTGTATCTCCATATATCAAATATTTGTGAACTTTTACAAAACTTACATCAGAATGAAGGTTTTCAATTTCTTTTGGGGGTGTGTTGTGGTGGATGCTCTGGCCACGCTCTTAATACATCAGAAGACTTATTATAAGAAATGAGCATGCATAAGTTGTAGGTGGTGTCAATACGAGAAACCATATAGTATGAGATTTATATGTCTGTTACTGAAAGGGCAACTAAGAGCTAAGGCAATGGTTACTACAACATTACTAATATCAACTAAAATTTTATCAAAATAGACCTGTATAAATTTATAATGTCGAAGAGAAGTGTTTACCAACTCTAATATATATCAGGACTTCTTTTTTTCTTCCCTTGGTTCTAAAATTTTATAGGGCATAAAAAAAATCCTGCCAAAATCTTTTCTTATTCCTATTTTTTGAAAACATCTCATTCATTCCAAATAAACAATTAATTCCTTCTCATTTATTTCTGACATTTGCACACAAATCAACGTGAACTTATCCCATTTGTATTCCTTTTCCTCAACCACTATCAACTATCATCAACACGTACTAAACATTAGCATAAATTCTCCTTACTATTCAGTATCCCCTCTCAATCTACTTCTCTTCTACATCTCATTTTTTTCCCAAATCATTACCAACATAACCACCTCGTACAGCCGTCCGACCACTCGTCTCCAATAAGAACTTTTAACTTTTCAGGAGCATTGACGACTTGTTTCATGACCGAATTTGTTTATTTTTGCATTGGTGTTCTATGTATTTATGCAAAGATATTAGGTAGTGTCTAACATTTTGTTGCATAGAAATAAACTCATTATTCTTTTTCTTTAAATTTAGATGTTGTATTAACCAATTCTAAAAAAATTAGTAATGTCTAAATCATATATATATGAATAAACGATAAATTTATTGTTATTTTATTCGTAATTTCAGACTTAAATAAATTATAGAATCGTTTGCATAGTACTAATGCACTAGAGAAGCAAACATGCCTCCTATAAGAAAACAATTGCTTGGAGTTGAAAAAAGAAGCAATAATTCAAAGTAAGGTAGGGAGTCCTGATAAGTATTTTACTAGCAATAAAAGGGAAAAGTTGACAGAAGTCACAAAAACAGTCGAAAATCTGGTGAATGGGGACCAAGAGGATCAGAATGATAGTGACAGTGAACTGCATGATCACCCTATGAATGATAATGATAATGAAGAGGTGGATCAACCTGCTGATGTTGAAGTAGATGAGACTCGTAATGAAGATCCGAAGCAGCCTGATGAGGAATGTGATGCCAATAGACTACAAATGTTAATGAAGATTTAAATCAAGAGAACATGTTTCCATTAAATGTTGATGATCTAGGAAATTGTGACAAAATTGGACAAAACATTAGGAACTATCCAGTTGAAAGATATCCTAGAAGAGATGATAATGTCTTGTTTTCCCATGATAGTTCTGGAAGACATTTCAAATCATCATATTTTAAGCGACAGTTGCCAAATGGTGAAACATATGACAGAAAACTAGTATATATTATGTTTCTGTGGACAAGATATTTTGTTTTTATTGAAGGTTGTTCAAGACTCAGAAGACCATGGCTAAACTTGGTCATTTGGCTAACAAAGGATACAATATTGGAAAAATCTCAATCGGGATCTCAGACTTCATGAAACTAGTAAAGAGCATATTAGTTGCATGACTAGTTTGATTGAATTAGAAAAAGGATTTCAAAAGAATAAGACAATTGATAAAAGCATGCAAGTAGCAATCAACAAAGAGAGAACATAGAAGCAGGTGTTAAAGAGAATAATTGTTGTTGTGCAAAGACTTGCACAAAATAACTTGGCACTTCGAGAAGATTGTGAGAAACATATGTGGAGAACAATGGAAACTTTTGCAACTAATTGAAATGATTGATGAGTTTGATCAAGTAGTGGAAGAACACCTTCGACATATTCAAGCACGCTAGATTTATTTTACATATCTTGGCCCAAAATTCAAAATGAATTAATACAAATGTTGACAACTGATATGAGAAGTTCGATTGTTACAAAGATTAAACATGCAAAGTATTTCACACATACTTGATTGTACTTCATATACAAGTCATGAGGAAAAGAATGTCCCTTGTAGTACAATGTGTGTCAATAGCGGTGGAAGAATTTTGGATTAAATTTTTAAAGGTTGATGATATATCGCGGCTTGGACTTTTTACTGAGCTTAAAAATGCCTTGAACAACCTTGAACTTGATATTGATAATATAAGAGGTCGAGGATATAATAACGGATCCAATATCAAAGGGAACATTGAGGTGTCCAGAATATATTACTAATTAATTCCAAAGCTTTCTACAGTTCATGTGGATGTCACAATCTTAACCTAACATTATGTGATATGGTGAATTGTTGTCCTAAAACATTATTTTTTGGAGTTACTCATCACATATATGTTGGAGTGGGTGGGGTTCCCAACCTATGTGGAGAAGATCCCGGAGTGCGACGAGCGCCGTCCGATGTCGGAGAAGCTCGGGAGTAGTTGTTACTGCTGCTGCTCTGCCCCAAAGGGGGTTCTGGACCAAGTCTGCCGAGTTCGGGCCGAACTCGGTCCCAGGCCGAGTTCTGGCCGAACTCGGTCTGGCCGTTCCAGGGTTTGGCCATCCATTGCTGGTTGCCCCACACAGAGTTCTGGCCGAACTCTGTGTGTCGGAGGGCTGAAGCGGATTTCAGGATGGGTTTTCATCATTGGATCTAATCCAACGGTCCAGGTTGGTTGCGGGATTAGGGAGATATATTGAGTTTTCTCAACCCTAATTCATCATCGTATTCGCATTGGACAACACAGTTTGAGAGAAAGGAGGCAAGAGTGCCATTGCAACTTCGGAAGAAGACGGAGGATTGAAGGTCGTTTTCGAAGGAGATCGTGTTTCGGGTAATCTCTACTCGTCGTTCTCGTTCTTCGTACCTTGTGATCATTGTTCTTATCTCTGAGTGTTGTGGGGATCCGATTTGGATCGGGAGGAGTTTGTAGAGGGTGTAATTCTTCTATTCCATTAGTGGAGGCTTCTCAGGGTTGGACTCCGATCGTCCCGTAGTTTTTCCCGCAAGGGTTTCCACGTCAAAAATTCTCTGTGTCTGCGTGGTTGTTTTTTGTGTGCTTGTTTTTGGGTTCGTGCGTTGTTTGCTCGGTCCTCTCGCAGGTACTCTCCGGTTTGGAGAAAGGTTTTCGCGCTTCTTTCCCAACAGAGTGGTATCAGAGCTTTGGATTTAAAGGGTGTCAGGAGTTGACAGAGGAACCAGAGAGGAGATGGACGCGAAGCCGGTGCGCATGGTGAACCTTAATGGCACAAACTATCATTATTGGCGGAGCAAGATGAAGGATTTGCTATTTGTCAAGAAGCTGCATCTACCTGTGTTTGCAACCGAGAGGCCCAGTGATAAATCCGAGGAGGACTGGACGTTCGAGCACATACAGGTGTGTGGGTACATACGGCAGTTTGTTGATGAGAACGTGTACAACCACGTTGCCAATATTGAGCACGCGAAGACGTTATGGGATAAGCTGGAATCCTTGTATGCGAAGAAGACCGGGGTAAACAAGTTGTTCCTGATCCGAACGATGATGGGTCTGCGGTACAAGGATGGGGCGTCTATTTCGGATCACTTGAGTGAGTTCCAGGGTGTGGTTGACCAGCTATCTTCTATGGGAGTCAAGTTCGACGACGAAGTTCAGGGACTGTGGCTGCTATGTACCTTACCAGACTCGTGGAGACCGTACGAGTATCTATGATCGCTTCTGCTCCAGAGGGCGTGGTCAGTCTGGAGTTTGCCAAGAGCGGGGTGTTGAATGAAGAGATGCGGAGACGTTCTCAGGGCACTTCATCCACATCCCACCACTCAGAGGCACTTGTTTCAGAGAGCCGCGGAAGGGGCAAAAGCAGGGGTCCAGGTGGTGGGCAGAGACAAGAGCAGGGGAAGTCCAAGGGTCGTACGAGGACTCAGAGTGTTACCATTTCGGTAAGAAGGGCCATATCAAGCGGAATTGTTTCGCTTGGAAGAGAGAGAAGAAGGGCGACAAGGGGAAGCAAGAAGAACACTACAGCGGCGGCCTCGATGCATGGAGGCGATGTGATCGTCGTAGGTGATGAGGTCATTACTAACCTCGCCTGCGATGACAATTCGGCTGGTGGACTCAGGGGCTTCAGCACATGTATCTCACAATAGGGCATTTGCCATTACACGACAAGCGACTGTGGCGTGTTGAAGATGGGCAACGGAGATGTGTCGAAGGCGGGTTGCCGTTGGAGATGTGCATTTCAGAACGAAGACGGGTGCGGTTCTTGTTCTCAAGGATGTTCGTCATGTCCCTGATATCCGTTTCAACCTGGTGTCGGTTGGAAGGTTGGATGACGAGGATTCTTCAGTCTCTTCGGGAATAGTCAGTGGAAGCTTTCCAGAGGTTCGATGTGATTGCCAGAGGAAGCAAGAAGTCCGGTCTCTACTATTGAAGGGAGCGCAGAGGGGGCACAGGAGGTGAACGCAGTCAGTGACGCGTCTACCGAGTTGTGGCACAGGCGGCTCGGCCATATCAGCGAGAAGGGGATGAGCTACTTGGTGAACAGGAAAGTGATTCGGGGCTCAAGTCTACAAAGTTGGAGAAATGCATGCACTGTTTGGCTGGGAAGCAAATAGGGTGTCTTTCCAGAGTCACCCAAGTTCGAGGAAGCCGGCGTTGCTCGAGTTGATTCACTCGGATGTCTGCGGTCCTATGAAGGTAAAATCTCTTGGTGGTGCTTCACTTTGTGACTTTTATTGATGACTGTTCCAGAAAGGTTTGGGTCTATGCCTTAAAGACCAAGGATCAGGTGCTGCCTACTTTCAAGGAGTTTCAGGCCTCCGTTGAAAGGGAGACGGACAAGAAGTTGTTGTGTGTTCGGTCCGACAATGGCGGCGAATACATCGGTCCCTTTGATGCGTATTGCAGAGAGCAAGGATACGACACCAGAAGACTCCGCCAAAGACACCTCAGCTCAATGGTGTAGCGGAGCGCATGAACAGGACACTGATGGAGAGGGTACGGTATTTGCTGTCAGAAGCAAACTTGCCGGGCAGTTATTGGGGTGAGGCTCTTCTCACAGCTGATTATATTATTATTTGTCTCCTAGTGCTCCTTTGCAGGGTGATGTGCCTGACAAAGTATAGTACGGCAAGGAGCCGTCATACAGTCACCTGCGGGCGTTTGGTTGTAAAGCCTTCGTGCATGTATCGAAGGACGAGAGGACCAAACTTGAGCCGAAGACGAGGCGATGCGTCTTTGTCGGCTACGGTCGGGATGAGTTTGGCTATAGACTCTACGACCCAGTGGAAGGAAAGCTCTACAGAAGCAGGACGTGGTGTTCGTCAGGATCAGACCATGACCAACACTCAGGATTCCGAGACGCCTTCTGAGGCTGAGGAATTGCCTGAGTTAGAGTCATTTCGCTTCGAGCGGTTTCCAGAGGACATCGCAGAGGATCCAGTTATGGGGAGCCGGTACATGGAGTTGCTCCCAACCTTGATCATCAGCCTGCTGATGGTGGTCAGGGTGTCCCTCAGGAGGATGAGCATACCGGGAAGGCAGTTCCTGAAGGGGAGGAGGCTGTCGGTATACAGCCAGCACCAGTGGCTCCACTGAGAAGGAGCAACAGGGATCGTCGACCATCTACGAGATACTCGCCGGATGAGTATGTGCTATTGACTGACGGGGGAGAGCCCGAAAGTTTCGTAGAGGCTATGGAAGACGAACACAGGCAGGAGTGGATGGTAGCTATGCAGGAGGAGATGAGTTCCTTGCACACCAATTCTACTTATGATCTGGTACGGTTGCCAAAGGACAAGAAGGCTTTGAAAAATCGATGGGTGTTCAGAGTGAAGCAGACGGATGATGCTACTCGCCCTCGATACAAAGCGAGGCTGGTAGTCAAGGGCTACGGTCAGCGGAAAGGCATGGATTATGATGAAATCTTTTCGCCTGTCGTCAAGCATTCGTTATTCGGGTGGTGCTAGCATTAGCAGCCAGTTTCGACTTGGAGGTCGAGCAGATGGACGTGAAGACGGCGTTCCTCCACGGTGATCTTGAGGAGGAGTTGTATATGGAGCAGCCGGGGATTCTGTGAGAAGGGCAAGTCACATTTGGTCTGCCGGTTGAGGAAGAGCTTGTATGGTCTGAAGCAGGCTCCGAGGCACTGGTACAGAAAGTTCGAGTCGTTTATGGGGAGCATGGTTATGCACGGACGACGTCGGACCATTGTGCATTTGTGAGGTACTTTGCCGATGATGATTTTATCATCTTATTGCTCTATGTTGATGATATGCTATTAGTGGGTCGGAATGCCACTAGGATAGCGGAGTTGAAGCGCCAACTGGGCGCGGCCTTCTCTATGAAGGATTTGGGCACAGCGAAGACTATTCTTGGGATGGAGATCAGCCGAGAGAGAGAGTCCAAGCTGCTACACTTGTCCAAAAGAAGTACATTCACCGGGTACTTCAGCGTTTCGGGATGGACGGGTCGAAGAAAGTGAGTTCCCCCCTCGCGGCTCACTTTAAGTTCACTGAGGAGCAGTGTCCATCTACCGAGGACGAAAAGGAAGATATGGAGCGGGTTCCATATGCCTCAGCTGTGGGAAGCCTTATGTATGCCATGGTGTGTACGAGGCCAGATATTGCTCATGCAGTTGGTACGGTTAGCAGGTATCTTTCAAATCCTGGAAGGGTACACTGGAGTGCGGTCAAGTGGATTCTACGATATCTTCAGGGCACTGCTGGTTGGAGACTTTCCTTTGGTGGTGACGAGCCGAAGCTGGTTGGGTATACCGACGCTGATATGGCTGGAGATGTAGACACGAGGCGATCGACTTCAGGCTACGTGATGATGTTTGCGGGAGGAGCAGTGTCGTGGCAGTCGCGGTTGCAGAAGTGTGTTGCCTTGTCGACGACGGAGGCGGAATACATTGCGGCGACGGAGGCTTGCAAGGAGCTGTTGTGGATGAAGAAGCTGTTGCAGGAAATGGGAATGAAGCAAGAGCAGTATACTTTGCTTTGCGACAGTCAGAGTGCTATCCATCTTGTGAAGAATCAGACGTTTCATAGCCGGTCCAAGCACATCGAGACTCGGTATCATTGGATACGGGATGTAGTTGAGAAGAAGGACGCGGAGCTTGAGAAGGTGCATACAGATGACAACGGAGCTGATATGTTCACGAAGATTCTACCAAGGGGGAAGTTTGAGTACTGCAGGCAGGTCGTCGGGATGACGACGTCCTCCCCATAGTTGTGAAGGGGGAGATTTGTTGGAGTGGGTGGGGTTCCCAACCTATGTAGAGAAGATCCCGGAGTGCGACGAGCGCCGTCCGATGTCGGAGAAGCTCGGGAGTAGTTGTTACTGCTGCTGCTGCCCCAAAGGGGGTTCTGGACCAAGTCTGCCGAGTTCGGGCCGAACTCGGTCCCAGGCCGAGTTCTGGCCGAACTCGGTCTGGCCGTTTCAGGGTTTGGCCATCCATTGCTGGTTGCCCCACACAGAGTTCTGGCCGAACTCTGTGTGTCGGGGGGCTGAAGCGGATTTCAGGATGGGTTTTCATCATTGGATCTAATCCAACGGTCCAGATTGGTTGCGGGATTAGGGAGATATATTGAGTTTTCTCAACCCTAATTCATCATCGTATTATCGCATTGGACAACACACAGTTTGAGAGAGAAGGAGGCAAGAGTGCCATTGCAACTTCGGAGAAGAAGACGGAGGATTGAAGGTCGTTTTCGAAGGAGATCGTGTTTCGGGTAATCTCTACTCGTCGTTCTCGTTCTTCGTAGCCTTGTGATCATTGTTCTTATCTCTGAGTGTTGTGGGGATCCGATTTGGATCGGGAGGAGTTTGTAGAGGGTGTAATTCTTCTATTCCATTAGTGGAGGCTTCTCAGGGTTGGACTCCGATCGTCCCGTGGTTTTTTCCGCAAGGGTTTCCACGTCAAAAATTCTCTGTGTCTGCGTGGTTGTTTTTTGTGTGCTTGTTTTTTGGGTTCGTGCGTTGTTTGCTCGGTCCTCTCGCAGGTACTCTCCGGTTTGGGGAAAGGTTTCCGCGCTTCTTTCCCAACAATATATACATTATTCTCTTCTTCTACCAAGCGATGACAAATCTTCAAAGATCATATTCAAGATTTTGTGTTTAAGTCGTTGTCACAAGCACACGTCAAAAGTGTTAAGTCCATAAAAGAGCAAACTTCTCACGTAAGAGTTGTTTTAGTTGATTTGACAAAGACTTGTAAAGACCTGAAAACAAAGATTGAAGCTGAGGCGCCTTGGCAACATATGAACTTGAAAGTTTCGAGTTTTTGTTTTGAATAGATGGGATTAACATTGTTAGTAAATTTCTTCAAGAAGATATAGATATTGATGTTGCTATCATATTATTAGATGGAGTTATTTCTTTTCTTCAAGACTAGAGAGAATCTGGGTTTGATCAGACCATTATTAAAGCTCAACAAATTGCAAGTGAAATGGAAATTTAAGCTATATTTCAAGAAAAATGCATCATTTGAAGGAGACAATTTGATGAGAACGATAGTGAAGAGGTAACCAATCTTTGAGAGTTAATTGCTTCTTCATTATAATTGATTAAGTCTTTTCTTCACTTCAAACTCGGTTTGAACAATTTCAAAAATATGAAGAAAAAAAAAACCTTTGAATTTTTTGTTTAGTTTGGATAGTTTAAAGTCTACTATTGATGATAATTTATTGAGCTCTTGTGTTAATTTTCAAAATTCTTTAGCACAAGATAGACGCTCTAAAGTTGTTCATACACTCATTATCATGAGAAGCAAGAAGGGCAATTGATTGCTTAATTATTTGAAGAAAATGGAGAGTTGTTATCCAAATGCTTATACTGCTTACAGAATTTAGCTGAATATACCACTTACAGTTACATCTACAAAGAAGGAAAAAAAATTCTAAGTTAAAGTTGATCAAAACTTATCTCCAATAATTATAAACGACTATAAGAAACCTTTGAGAAAGTGTTTGATGGCCCAAGGATTTTATATTCTTTTCTTTTTTGATATTATCATTATGAACTGACTCAAATATTGTTAACTTTCTTTTTATTTATTTGTCTGGAACATCTATTTTATTTTTTGGTTTGGAACACCACTTTATTAGTATTTCATTGTAACATATACTATTTTGAATTTTTGAATTGTGTTGATAACACTAAGGAAGATGGAAAAAAATTAAATGAATATTAAGCTTTGAGTTCACCACTTTTAGAGCTGGCCTCGGTCTCAAAATTATATGGTTTGTATTAGGCCGTGTATATGTACTCCAGGATCGGCCGGACTTACCAGACAGCCAGCCACACCAATGTGGGGCTAAAGAACATCTGTATCTAACAAAATTCACTAGTGATCTCAAGTTGCAAGATATCAGCAATGCACACAAGTCAAATCAGAGGGTTAAACCTACAGAAAAATCAGCAGTTCACACCGGAACATGGATCAATGTTACTGCAATACAGGAGGGACTCTCTACCAAACTAGTAACATCTTCCCATACGCATCAGCATCAAACTTCCTTCTCCTTAATATTGACTGTCACTATAACAATTGATGCCTAAACTCAGAGAACCCCATTCCCTGCACAATTCTGAGTTCAGGTCCATTACAAACACAAGTCCATCTCCACTAAACCCTTCCAAAAGAATGTTGTTGCTAATTTACAACATATTCCTGGCCAGCCCTCCATTCACATCCACCATGTAGCAGCAGGACCGGGTGCTTGCATTAATATGACGGTTCCCCATCTAAATCATTTGCGTCTAGCTCTTCCTTCCAAGATCTCTCTGTAGATTCTGGTCCGCAAAGTTGGAAACGTTTGAGGTGGCAAGTGAAACTGCATTAACACCATTAATATTTACAGGAAGGTTTTGCTTCTCTTCCACTGCAGTATTTTTTGCGACGTCAGAGAACATAACAGATATCTTTTCGGGATTCGGCTGCTGCAGTTGGAGCGAGTCCAAGTACTTGAGGGAAGGTACATTGCCACGACAGTACCTCTGCCACATATTCCTGTAGCCAGATTCCAGTCCCCGTGCAAATTTTGCTCCGTCACAGACTGGAGACTTCACCATGAGCTCTCGAAGAGTCATCCTCAGCTCCGAGAGAGCTGAGGGATCAGAGGCCAGTTGCAACGCTAATCGGATATACTCTTCTTCTGTTTTAGCAATCAGCCGCTCAAGCCCTGCATCCAGAGTCAACCAAACACATCTTATTGCAATCAATCATTGTGGTTAGAGTCGACCAGAGTAAACAACTGACCTGTTGATGAACATATTGAGCCAAATACATGTCAGATTACTAGACAGCTAATGTACAAATAATACACCGTCGATTATAACAAAACTATCATGCAGTTTTTACTCTGCAAGATTGATGAATGCAACTGGTGGGACAGGTGGCCAATGCAAGGCGAGAAACTTTATTCTATACTAACACATACTTGATCAGTCAGAACTCATACCCCATCATCATCATCAGCCAAGCCTTCTCCCTCTAGAATGGGGTTGGCTATGGAGCATAAGAAGGCTTCATACAAGATTAACAAAGTTTTATGACCGGTTGTCTACCTGACATTAACACTCTATTTTGGTGCCAAATTCCTAGCGAAGGTATCAACATTGGAAGGCCATGCAAAAAAACCAGGAAGGCCAGTAGGCATGTAGGTAGACCTACCATTTGGACTGTACTTTAAGCTCATGCAACCAAGAACCCTCCAAGTTTCCCTACACTATAAAGAGTTTAGACGAAAGGTAAGATGATACAATTTGCTATAGGAAATTGTATTCATCTCTATGACAAATTATGCTAGAGTGAATGAATGACAACCGTCGGAATTCATAGATTAAAAGGGAAAAAGAGAGAAAAAGAGAGAGAATAAAGAACAAGTTTACACAAAACAGCAGCGCTATGTTACCCGGAATGGGATAGATCCCACAGAATAACTAACGTGGCACAATCTTCAGACAAATTCCAATTTAACTTAGAAAGATTGCAAAGTGCCACTAAAAATACAAGAATTGTCCCTTGGGGAAAGTTCCTATCAGCAAAATCAGGTGAACAATGCACGACACTTAGGCAGATGGTCCCATTTTGACACAAGTAGGAGTTAGAAGAGCACATCTTCTGCTACCACATACCTTTTTAGTGAAAACTCTCGAGTACTTTGAACCCATTCCAGCATGTCAAGTATTTCAAGCATTGTGTTGGCAAAGGCGGTCATGTAAAGAAGGGTAACTTGCTTACCAATGGCAACAAGGGTGTTGTGGTAGGCTTTCCACTTGTGTTCTCAGTCCTTCCTAAAGGTCGCCTCGGTCTCCTTAAGCTAAAAACCAGATTCTTAATCCTTGGGGAAAGTTCCCATCAGCAAAATCAGGTGAACAATAAAAACACTTAGGCAGATGGTCCCATTTTGACACAAGTAGGAGTTAGAAGAGCACATCTTCTACTACCACATACCTTTTTAGTGAAAACTCTCGAGTACTTTGAACCCATTCCAGCATGCAAGTATTTCAAGCATTGTGTTGGCAAAGGCGGTCATGTAAAGAAGGGTAACTTGCTTACCAATGGCAACAAGGGTGCTGTGGTAGGCTTTCCACTTGTGTTCTCAGTCCTTCCTAAAGGTCGCCTCGGTCTCCTTAAGCTAAAAACCAGATTCTTAATCCTAAGCAACAACTCAAGAAACCAGTTTCAACTTGAGGGGTTACTAGTAAGAAATTCTTCATAAAAAACACACATGCACATCTTTGTGACATGCACATCTTCAAACCATCTAAGCAATTTATCTTCATTCATCCACCACTGTTTACTTAACTTCCCACGAATGCTTAGTCAAATGCTATATCTTTTGTTGTATAGCAATAGAAGCTCATCCTAAGCACACATTTTAGCCATATATCATCATTTGAAAAACTTGCACCTTCATTTCCCAATATCCCACAACTTAGAAAGGCTGATATTATGATCACTCTATAAAACTCCAAATTCATGGGTCTCTCGCTTCATGAGGCATTAGTCATATTTCAAGTTCAAGATCTTCCTCAATTGTACTTCTTTGTGACCGGTTGGTCCTAGGTAACAAAAACAGATAGTAATTTGTGTATCACGTTAGCACATTATTAACAAAAAAGTTTGTAATAAGTACTTCTAGCTCAAATGGCCTCAAAGTACCATATAGCATCAATTTGCATGAAAGTCTTATCAGAGGTAATATGATTTTTTTTGAAGTAATCCAGGTGCCTACTATGGGAACAGTATACTAGCCAACAAGTAGATCATGTAAAGGTAATGGGATAATGGGATAGCTTGTCTAAAAGCAAGTAAAATAAACATTCATATCTATTGCAGGAGAATAATTTAACAATGTTGAGTATTATTATTCCACTCAAAACCAATGAGATTTGACAAACAATACATAATATTATGCCCAAATGTATCAATGATTCAATTTCTTTTTTTAGTTGTCTTAAAATAACTATTATTATTTTTGGGATTTCTAAAACCAAGAACTCTAAAATTCCGATCCAAAACTGCCGATATCTATACTCATAATATGGAATCCAAAGCCAATTCCGATGTTGATACAGTGAACCTTGCTTCAGAGTAAGTTCCAGTAAATGTGCGAAGAGATAGGTTGTATGCCAACTATATTGTGCTTGCCGACAAAAAGCTGGTCAATCAAGAAGCATCTGATGAAAGCAAACCATCAAACTCGAGAAGGCTAAGATAAAATGGAAATCTTGGCCTTGGATGCCAGAGTATGTAATGTGTAAAAGTTTGTTTTGCAACATGATCCCACCAATGTGACCAATCACATAATAATGTCACATTGAAGTGGGTAATATAATCGTACAAGCGCACAAGTTCACCCATTTGAAGAGAAAATCTACTGAGAAAAGATTAAGTTGAAGGCAAAGACTTCTCTACTGAGAAAAGAAGTGAAATAAATAGGATGAATTATCAGGTTGTCAATGATTTTCCGCTTTCTTCGTTTGCCTGTTAAAATATTTCGTTGGTCCTTGCATATTGCTAAAGTTAAATTGTTATATATCCTATCTTTCTGCTACATAATATAATCATATACCCCAAAGCTTTTCTCCATAGCCTAATAAATTAAAAATATTGCTACTGAGAAACAAAATACACTCCTGTATATCACAAGCTGTAGGCAGGACATATTATCTTTATATATACCGAATTCAAGCAACAAACATAAATTGGAAACAAGACGGAGTAATAAAAGATATAAATTTTGACTAAATTAAGGATCAAATGAGCACGCACAACCAACAGTTCAATTTGTACAGCAGGAGGCTACTTACCAACATTGTGGAGCAGGCTAACACCAACATTATGGGCATGCACTGAGCCAGCCATAGTGACACATGGAACCCCCATGTACAGCGACTCACATGTAGTAGTAGTTCCAGCATATGGAAATGTATCCAAGCTGCAGAAAAAAGAGCGTTAAATTAAATACTTATTTATGACACCCTGATGTAACTCTCCCAAAGCATGATAAAGTCGTAACCAGTTTGCAAGCATGAATGCAACAGAGAGAAATGGATGGTTTTACCTGATATCCATTAGGGAGTACGCTTGCATATGGTCATGGTTGAGAAGAATTAGTGGCAGAAGGTCAACACGCAATGGTTCCAGCCCTAACTGCTACCTATTTTCTAGTGTGTTACTGATATATTTTGGAGTTCTGTGTCCGTGTCCAATACATGTCGGAGACGTAGATGAAAGATCAAATATATGTATCAAAAAAAAAATGTTCGTTAAGAACTAAAAGAACATGGGAAATCAAAATCAAAATCACAATGACACATTGCTCTTCCTCTATTCTATTTTAATAGACATAAAGAAATAAAAACTAACAATAATAAACAAAAGCTTCGATTCTAGATTTTCCAATAGAAATTAAAAGGCATGGGAGAATCTATATGGAATCAAGTAAAAAAAAAATGATAAATTTGTGAAATTAAACGAGTGATTATATCGATCTATGAACAGAAGAATAATTACGAAATTAATCGAGAAATGACAGGAAAAAATGAACATAAATACATGTTTTATTTTTGCTCGATTGATGATGCGAGCAGAATCATCCAAATAAACCACAAATTTATAATAATTATCACAATAAATCACAGCGAAATCGGATAAATTACCTAGAAATAATTTTGTGCGGATCTGTGCCAAATTTCTGAACTAGGGATTTGGAATGGAGAAGATGGAGAAGGGTTCTTATAAATACTCGTCCATGACCAGTCAGGCAACCAGTAGGAAGTTGACATGTGTCCGGATTGTCCGTTATTCACCTGAGAAAAGGTTATTTTTGTTCGTAGTGGGTCCACCTACAATGGGCGAAAATAATTTATTGTGTGGTGGCTGTGTTATACTGTTATGTTTAAAAAAAATTATCCTCGTTCGTTTATTTCAGGAATGGCATTATGTACGTTTAATAATTTAAATTTTAATATTATACTGATATGAATAATCTATGTGAATGAATATATAAATTATATATATATATATATATATATATATATATATATATATATATATATATTCATTCACATAGATTATTCATATCAGTATAATAATAAAATTTAAATTATTTTTTTTTTACAACAAAAAAATTTAAATTATTAAACGTACATAATGTCATTCCTGAAATAAACGAACGAGGATAATTTTTTTAAACATAACAGTATAACACAGCCATCACAATAAATTATTTTCGCCCATTGTAAGTGACCCATGTTTTCTGTTCCAGGTGACAGGTCACAATCATTTCGTTGTTTTAGGAATAAAAATAACCTTTTCTTAGGTGAATAACTGACAATCCGGACACGTGTCGACTTCCTACTTGTTGCCTGACTAGTCATGGACGAACATTTCTATTATTACAACCCTTCTCCATCTCCTTCTCCATTCCAAATACTAGTTCAGAAATTTGGCACAGATCCGCACAAAATTATTTCTAGGTAATTTATCCGATTTCGTTGTGATTTATTGTGATAATTATTATAAATTTGTAGTTTATTTGGGTGATTCTGCTCGCATCATCAATCAGCAAAAATATAACATGTATTTATGTTCATTTTTTCTGTCATTTCTCGATTAATTTCGTAATTATTCTTCTGTCTATAAATCGATATAATCACTCGTTTAATTTCACAAATTTATCATGTTTTTTTTTTACTTGATTCCATATAGATTTCTCCATGCCTTTTAATTTCTATTGGAAAATTTAATATCGAAGCTTTTGTTTATTATTGTTAGTTTTTATTTCTTTATGTCTATTAAAATAGAATAGAGGAAGAGTAATGCGTCATTGCGATTTTGATTTCCCATTTTCTTTTAGTTCTTAACGAACATTTTTTTTTCCATACATATATTTGATCTTTCATCTTGAAAGCATGAACATTACGTCTCCGACATGTATTGGACACGAACACAGACACTCCAAAATATATCAGTAACACACTAGAATAGGTATCAGTTCGGTATCAGTAGCGTGTCATATCCGTGCGCCTGCAACATAGTTTATCATAAACAAAAGTGTAGACATTAATATTCTGCTCATTATTTCTCCGCTTATGCATCTTCTTTAATACATTGACAATTAATCAATTTAGGCTGTGTTTGATTGAGCTTTTTCTTTCCATGGAAAATATTTCCATCATAAAGTTTCCACGAATTGTAATTGTTTGATATCTCATATGTTCCATTGAATTATTTTCCAAAAAATATCATTTTTCATATTTTCTTCTAATATGGTGGAAAATGGAAAATAACTATTTTTCCGTGAAAAAACAATGACAATCAAACACCTAAATTAAGTTTCCCATAAAAATGACAATCAAACACCTAAATTAAGTTTCCCATAAAAATTCAAAATTCCATGGAATAGTGCGTTTGATTGCAATGTGTAAAATATGTGGAAAAAAAAAAAATTCCGAAGTCGGTCTCCAGACCTTCGAGCCTCAGTATCGGCTCCGTCGAGTACTCCATCTCTCCTCCTCCACCACCGCCAAATCTCTCAACATAAGCAGCAGCAGAGCTCACTCCTCTTTCTGCTGCTGCGTCCACCAATTTCTTCCTCGTCTTCCTTGGTTGGTGACAGCACTGCCCGTCTTCCTCTCGGACCTCCGGCTCCTCGACGAGAGCCCTTTCCTCGCGCTTGCTATGTGACTGTTCCTCCTCCATTTGTTGTTGTTGTTGTTGTTGTTGTTGTTGTTACTGATGGAACAGAGGGAGGTGGGTTTAGTGAGAGGAGTGGGGTTGTGGTGAGCGGTGAACGTACCGGCGGTGGTAGGAATATGGCCATGGCCACTAGAGGCATATGGACATGATCACATGGCTATGGAGAGAGAGAGGGAGAGGGAGGGAGAGAGAGAGAGAGTTTGGGGGGGAGGGTGGGGGGGGGGGGGGGGGTGGCGTGGCCGCGTGGGGGGTTGTTGGGAACTTGGGAAACCCAAAGCTAATTCCAAGTGGAAAGTCAACGTGTGTAATGGACCGCATGGTCCGGAACCGTCCCTGTCAAACCCATGCTACCGGTCTAGGTCCGGTCAACAAACTGACTCGGTCCGACCCACATAGAATCCTAGTCCGTAGGTCCGGTTCAAACCGGCCCAAAACTCGGACTGAACTGGATTCGCCTCCGTAATCCAATCAATCTGGGCTGGACTGACTCGATCGACGTTCCTGTCACAGGCCCGGACCGAGGTCCGATCAACCTGGAACAACTCAAGAGTCCGTTACTGTCATAATTTGGAGGATATTTTACCAAAATATCCAACTTTATTATCGCTAGTATAACATTGGAAAAGATATTTTTGGTTAAAAAAAACTCCCAATAACCATTTTAATATAGACGAATTATTTTACCAAAATAAGTCCAAATTCTAGTCGTTATAGTTAAAATATTTTGATCATTTTGCTGAAAATGATCGAAATACTCCTATAATAACTATATTTTAAGGATAATGGTGGTTACCTGGCACCCAAAAATTCTTATAAATAGGAATAATTCATCCAAATTGACCACAATAAATTATCTTCCCTTTTCTAATAATTACAAGTAACTTAATGATATTCGGTAAAAGGACTATTTTTTCGCTGCTGAAAAATGAACAACCATTATAACAATCACAAGATCGATCTAGCAACCTCAACCAGCTCCATAACCTCGTAGGGTACAAGGATCTCAACCCACGGGACCTCAATGAGCACTAGGCTACGAAGAAAAAATGCATCATAATATGATGATATTAGAAATTGGGTTATTTACACTAACTACCCCTATGTTTTTGATTTATAACACGGGGTACCCCTACTTTTAAACTATTTACACTAACTACCCCTATGTTTTTGGTTTATTACACGGGGTACCCCTACTTTAAGGAAAAATAAAAAAATTATAACACTAACTACCCCTACGTTTTCTAAAGGGAGGGGTAGTTAGTGTAAATAGTTTAAATCAGGGGTACCCCGTGTTATAAATCAAAACATAGGGATAGTTAGTGTAAATAACCCTTAGAAATTTGACAACACTTTAGTGGAGTATATAATAAGCGTCATATCGAAAGAAGAATCTCGCGTGGAATTCTTTTTGAATGCTTGTATTGTAGAAAATAACTCCAATGAAAAACCTAATTATAGCGTAGAAAATCTTCGTAGGCATCTAGACAACTAGTATTGTGCGTCTTCTTGAAAAATGTATCATTTTTAATATGTATTAATTAGATTTTTTTTTTATGCGACTTATGTTTGAGTTTTTACTTTCACTCACTTCAAATTTCTTTTGTAGTATTACAAAGAAAAGAAAGCTTGTAAAGAGGTTGAAAATATAAACTCAAACAAAGATTGTACAAAATATTGACATATATATATATATATAATTTTATTTTATTTTTTTAAAACCAAATTCGGTAGACGATGCCACCCGACCTTGGCCAGGAGGCCGTGGCCACCGCCACCCAGCCACCTATATATATAAGGGATCAAGTGACACATACAAATTGACTTCTAAAATAATATGTAATCTGCACATCATTTGAAATGAATGATCTAAATTTAAATGCATATTTTGTATTAATTAGCATGCATGCTAAGTTGAATATATCACTAATTAATATAACCTACTATTAATTAACATGCATGTCAAATTTGACTTTCATGTATGTAAATTTGGGTCCGAGCTCTCTAGCCTAGTGGTATTAGAGCGGACACCAGGATGGACCGGCAAGGTTCGAGTCCCCAATTGTGTGAGTGGGATTTAAAAAAAATGTATGTAAATTTGGCATGTATTTAAATCTGGACCATTCATTTCAATGATGTGCGGCTGAGAATGCGTGTTTTTTTAGATGTCAGGTTTATGTGTCATCTGATCCCCACCATATATATATATATATATATATATATATATATATATATCCTTAGTTATATATATATATATATATATATATATATATATATATATATATATATATATATATATATATATATATATATATATATATATATATATATATATATATATCCTTAGAAATCCCCTAACCCCCCCCCCCCCCCCCCCCCCCCCCCCACACACACACACTCTAATTCGTAATATTAATGTTAATATTAATTTTTTATTTTATTTTATATTAATGTTAATGTTAATGTTAATATTAATGTTAATGGTAATGTTAATGTTAATATTAATTTTAATGTAAGTTTAATGTTAATTTTAGTATTTAATGTTAATATTAACATTAATATTAACATTAATATTAATATTAATATTAATATTAACATTAATATTAACATTAAATTACGGATTAGAGTGAGGAGTTTTTTTAGGAGATTTTCCATGGGGCTTTTGATCCGCTTCCTCTCTCTCTCTCTCTCTCTCTCTCTCTCTCTCTCTCTCTATATATATATATATATATATATATATATATATATATATATATGAATCAAAAGTTTTGTCGCGGAAGTTTTGCCAAAGTCCCATCCACCCTGCACCATCGGATCGGGGGAGAGGGGGCGCTCGATCCTACAGATGAGGGATGGACGGAACTTCCATAAAACTCTCGATCCGAACCACGCACTTGCATTTCTCCAAAGTGGAATTAAATGGCTCCTCCATTGTTTAAACCCGCAACCTTATGGAGAGATGTATCGAACTTAACCGCTTGGCTAGACTTCATTTGCATATATATATATATATATATATATATATATATATGAAAAATGGGATATGAGCCATAGGTTCACTCTCTTATACGAGCCATTCCACGTGGCTTTCATGTGGACCAATAAAAATATAGTGACTTGGAAGAGAAAATTTAAATAGATAGAAATAAAAGATATCATAAAAGATTTGATAAATAATAACTTACCATATCTTTACCTACCAAATATGTTTGCCTAGGAATGTAAATAGGAATAAATAATTTGTTCCTCCAAATTAAAATTAACATTAAAATTAAAATTAATATTAATATTAACATTAACATTAAAATTAAAATTAATATTAATATTAACAATAAAATTTACATTAATATTAACATTAAAATTAATATTAACATTGACATTAACATTATCATTAAAATTAAAAATAATATTAATATTAACATTAATATTAATATAAACATTATGGGATCTTTTATTTCTATCTATTTAAATTTCTTGCCAAACATATTTGGTAAGTTCCGAGGCAAAGATATGGTAAGTTATTATTTTTCAAATCTTTTATGGAAACTTTTATTTCTATCTATTTAATTTTTTTTTCAAGTTGTTATATTTTTATTGGTCCACATGGAAGCCATGTGAAATGGCTCATATAAGAATATGAGCATATGGCTCATATCCCCTTTTCCCATATATATATATATATATATATATATATATATATATATATATATATATATATATATATATATATATATGAAAGGGTTCTTTATTGATAAATAACATTGATAAATAACAAGAAGACAATACATCATACAACCGATAAGCTCAAGTAAACTACATCGAACTTCTATCCATCTAGACAACTGAGATCATGCTCGATGTTGCTGAGGATACCACTTATGGAAGTTGACTTCCCCTCGAAAACTCTCATATTCCGTTCGCGCCATACGTGCCAGACTGCTGCAAGTAATCGAAGTTGGGCTCTTCTATATTGTGGTTGGCTTCTGGTCTTTATAACAGTGATCTCATCAAATATAGCCTGGAGGCCAAGTCTTGTAGTAGCTGGGATGCCCACTTGGGCTCTGCAATGCTGCGATATAAAACTCGAGAACCCGCATTGGAAGAAGACGTGGTCCCGAGACTCCATATCTTGGACACAAAATACACAGTGAAGGTTGGTTAGAGGGATGTTGAACCGAACCAATCTTTCCCGAGTAAGAAGGCGATCCCGAATGGCCTTATAAAGGCACAGCTGCATCTTAAGTGCCGCTCCCTTGGTCCAGACGACTTCCGATCAGGGAGCTTGAACGTGGCGCGGCCTCAGCTGCTCATACGCCACCCGAGAGTTGAACTCTCCGGTCGGAGACCCCTCCCAGCTCCAGAGGTCACGGGAAGCATCTGGATCAATCGGAATCCCTCCGATTTCATTAGCCAGCCAGCGCCCCACCTGCCTGGCTCTTGTATGCCACTCCCCGTTTTGAAGAAGTACATCCAGACTCTCCGTGCTTCCTGTGAGCTCGTAGACTGGCCATCCCAATTTGTCCAGAATACTTTGATGATTAAGCCAAGGGTCCATCCATAGACCGGTATCTCGTCCGTCATGGATGACCCGATAGATGAGACGCTTCAGAGTAGGCCGAATCCGCAGAATATTTTTAATGGTAACCGAGAAATTGTTGTCCACTGCTTGGACCCATAAATTATTGGATTTTAAATACCTGTTACGCGTCCGCGTGGCCCAGTTGGACCGCCCCACCAGGAAGCGCCATGCAAGTTTGAGCGAGGCAACCTCCCGCAGCACCCGTAAATTCTGCAACCCAACCCCGCCTTCCTCCTTGGATCGGCAAAGTTCTTCCCAAGAAATTGTATGGATCCCTCCTTTCCAAACAAAGTCAGCACACAGTCGTTCGATTTGATATATTGTATTGGTAGGCACATATAGCGCTTGCAGCCAGTAAGCAGTTATGGCCGTAATAATAGTCCGGATAAGTTCAAATCGGCCCCCGAAAGATAGTATTGGAGACTGCCACCCTTCCAATCTTTTTTTGTACATATTGTATCAGCCCTGAGCAATCCGAGTGTCTCACATAATTGATAGTGAGGGGCAAGCCCAGATAGCGAACAGGTAGTTCGCCTCTTTCTATACCCAGCTGTCCGGACCACTGCTCCTGTGATGGGCAATCTCTATTGAAATATATGCAGCTCTTTTCTCTGTTTAAACAAAGCCCGGACAAAGAGTCAAAGTCTTCTAGAATCTTGGTTAGTGCCATGATGCCCCTCTCATTCGGCTCAATGAAGACCAATAGATCATCCGCGTATGTAAGGTACGAAATGGTCGGTTCTACCCGACGATAGAGTGGAGTAATGTCCATCCGATATACTGCCAAATCCATCATACACTTGTAATATTCTATAACAACCGTAAATAAATATGGAGATAAAGGATCATATATATATATATATATATATATATATATATATATATATATATATATATATATATATATATATATATATATATATATATAATTTATTAATTCATTCACATAGATTATTCATATCAGGATAATATTAAAATTTAAATTATTAAACGTACATAATGCCATTCCTGAAATAAACGAACGAGGATAATTTTTTTTAAACATAACAGTATAACACAGCCACCACACAATAAATTATTTCCGTCCATTGTAGGTGGACCCACGTTTTCTGTTCGAGGTGACAGGTCACAATTATTTCCGTTGTTTTAGGAACAAAAATAATCTTTTTTCAGATGAATAACTGACAATTCGGACACGCGTCAACTTCTTACTCATTGTCTAACTGGTCATGGAGGAGCATTTCTAGTATTAGAATCCTTCTCCATCTCCTTCTCCTTCTCCATTCCATGAAAAAAAAAAAAAAGCCCAATCAAACAGGAGATGCTGTGTGAAGTTAGATTTTGATTGAGTTTCGTCTGCTTGCAGAGTGGAAACGTGAGAGAAAGAAAGATGTCTTCAGACAATTCATCGCGCGAGGAGACAGTTTACATGGCTAAGTTAGCTGAGCAAGCGGAGCGGTACGAGGAGATGGTGGAGTTCATGGAGAAGTTGGCAAAGACGGTGGACGTGGAGGAGCTCACCGTGGAGGAGCGGAACCTTCTCTCCGTCGCCTACAAGAACGTGATTGGGGCCCGCCGGGCCTCGTGGCGCATCATTTCCTCCATTGAGCAGAAGGAGGAGAGCCGCGGGAACGAAGACCACGTGAACAAGATCAAGGAATACCGAGGCAAGATCGAGATCGAGCTAGGCAAGATCTGCGATGGAATCCTCAAGCTCCTTGAGACCCACCTCATCCCTTCCTCTACTAGTGCCGAGTCCAAGGTTTTTTACCTCAAGATGAAGGGAGACTACTACAGGTCATATCATATGTGGATTCATAAGGAGAAGGAAAAAAATAAAAAAAACTGTTAGCAAATTGTTCTTTATACAATCACGGAAGAGAAGTTCCCATCTCATCTTTAGTTATATTGTTTAAATTCTTGTTAGGTACCTTGCGGAGTTCCATAGTGGTGCTGAGAGAAAAGAGGCAGCTGATAGCACTCTAGTGGCATACAAATCTGCTCAGGTCGACCCCTAATTATATCAATTCCTTTCTTTTTGCCATATAACTTTCCTTTTGTACTATATGTTGCAGATATATTTATACTTGAACATGGATCCTGACTTTCCAGTTGTTCTTTTACATTCTGCAACCATTACACCATGTTAATTTAGGATTTTTTTTTTTTTTTTTTGATGTCTTGATATTAACAAGGGAGTAATCTAACTATCAGGTTTTGTGATCAATAATATTTATCTGCTTTGGCCATTCTTTCCGGTCTGAGAATCAAAAAACATTTCTTATTATATTTTGGTTTAACATAGTTGTCGTATATTTGGCCTAAAATTTGGACTGTTTGATGTGTAGGACATTGCACTTGCTGATCTGACCCCAACTCATCCGATAAGGCTCGGCCTGGCGCTCAACTTTTCAGTGTTCTACTATGAGATTTTGAACTCGCCAGACCTTGCTTGCAAGCTTGCAAAGCAGGTTCGTTTCTGCATCTGGTTTGGTTTACATAATACATATAGAATTAATTGATTGTTGAGTTGACAATAAAAGTTTAACCAGAATTACAATATGGTGTACCTTGTAAGTGTAGATTGTTTTTTAATGCCCTTTTTAAAAAAAATATATATATCTTTGGTAAGCATTATCAGAGTGAGTAAGAATATTCATAGATGTTACATTTTTATAAAGCGTGGATGCTGTGATACAGTTGCCGTGTCATGTTATGTCTATGTCAGGCATGTATTGGAAGCAACATGAACACACCAAATATACATGGGCATGGCAATATGGATTTAATTATTTGACCATGTCAGTATCATATATACCATTGTCTGATCATGCAACAAAAAAAATGCTTTTACCATATGCAGTGAAATCTCTATTACCAATTTAATGATATTTCCTTATTTTAGTAAACAGGAATGATGCAGGATAGATAATTTAACCGTGTCATTAAAATATTCTTTTTGAACTGTCCTATTGGTGGAATATAACAAAGAAAGACACTCTCAAGCAATTGTCATCGTCTCATGTAACTTGGACATTTATCACAAGCACATACTATCTCACAGACTCCAACAAAAGTTATAAACACACTTTCAAGCATAAATGGGGTGAAAACTGCTGCCTCTATCTGTTGCACCACTTTTTCATTAGCTCTTTTGGAAGGGAAACCTGCCTCACGTTTGAAGTATGAGCACATGTTCCTCTTCCTGCTGTACTCAACTTCAAAGACGACCCAATTCTTCGAAAAATGGAATGTGACCTTTTATGGTTGCTTATATGCAACATTTCTAATTGAAGCTGAGCAAATCTCACATGATCCCCTATGGTCCTAATCAATATACATGTTGTATTAAACATGTTCCCATGTTTTCTAATTAACTCAATTATCCTATGCTGTCCAATAGATTATCCTTATAAACTCTCATATATAGGCATACATCTATGAGTTAACATATGTAGATATAATATGCTTACTACCATGATGCTCATGTCAATGCAATACTTGCATATATTTATGTGAAATATGTGGGGATGTCATTGCTTTTTGCTCTTCGTCTTTGTGTCATAGATGTGAATGTGGTTCCCTGTAGTAAATCATGCAAACTTACCTACTCGTTTAGACCCCCTTCTAGTTTTGGGGACTTTTGGAGGATGATTCTTGGTTGCATGAGCTTATAATGCATTACCAACAAGGTAGAATTAGATGCGAAGCCTCTTAGGTTGTAGCAAGACCCTATCTTGGCAAGGCTATGTGACGCAGGACAAGAAGTTACCCTAGAATGAACTATGCAGATGATGACAATCAATCATACAAATGCAAGAACCATGGACAAAGTCACAAACTGGTAATGTATGAAACTACATGAAATGCAACAGATATCAGTGTGCAGATGCAATCCTAGACGATGATGATGCTAGGGCACAAAAAGAAATCCATGTTAATCAAGCAATGATACAAAGATAACCGTGAATCTATCAAGAGGCAACATAGAAAGTAGAAATTACAAAACATTACAATCGGATAACAAAATAAGATTAGGGTCCACCTGAGGCTCAGTGGAATCTACCCACACAATCAAAACATGCCCAATCTTGCCTTTTGAAGATGTTCCCCTGCTTGAAGCTTTTGCATCTGCTCCGATGCATGGCTCTTAATCTATTGAGGATGACGATGATGTTTGGGTTTTAATTGTGTAATAGATGATTAGTAGATGAATAGTGGCTCATTTTTAAACAAAGGGGGAAAAAATTGGGGCTGTTTGGGTTGTTGGTGGGTGAGGCATCCATGGTTTTAGCGGTTGGGCTGCACAGCAGCAAGGGGGTTCCTGGTCTGGTCTGGACAGCAAAGAAGGTGCTGGCTTTGCCAACACAGAGAGGAGAGGAGTCCTGCTTGTAGAGGGTGCAAGCTGGTAAGAAGCCTGCTTGAAGGCGGGTGCAACCAGGGAAGAAGGGGTCGAATTCTTGGTCGGATACAACAACTAGCAAAGAGAAAAGAGGAGGGATCCTAGTGTTGGGAGGCAAAAACCGCACATAGAGGATGTTGAGTGACTAGAAGAAGAAAATTGATCAGGGCCTCTAGGTTTCACACCTAGGGTTAGCATTGGATTTCACACCAATTTGTAATTTCCGTGTAGTCTCAAATGAACTCATCCAGTAATTCTTTGAATAATCGTAAAGGTCTGATCACATCCTTACTAATAGACTTTCGTAGCCTTTGAAAACTAGTCCGAAATACAATAACTCCTAAATCAGCTGCATGCTAATTAAAAAGTGATTCAGACTCCAATGGACCTAAGTAGATTCAAACAAGCTAAAAAGCACCCAAACTCAAGTAAAAGCAACTAAATCCAAATATAACTAACTCGATTCATCTGAAACTCGAACTGGATCTTCATCATCTTGTTCAAGGAATTTGGTATCACCATAGACGGTTAGCATTATGTTGATAGATGGTCATAGAAATTGTTTCTTTGTGAAGCTTTCAAATGCACTTACAAGTGTCTCTTGCACTTCGTCTGTGCACCTATTTCCATGATATTGTACTTATGCTTCATATTTACAACTGAAAAGGGGAAGAATCTTTGTTTCAGTTTATTGGACAAATGACAGTCTCTCCTATCTCATAAGATGTCATTTATTCTATGGAGCTTTCTTTTGCTTTATAGTCAACCCAGTTCTCATGAGATGATTTAATCTTGGTAATATCTACAAAATGCAAACATGTACCAATTGAAAGAGATCACTCGTGATTTTCAAACAACTTCCATGAAATGGTATTTGAAGGGTAAACATTTGAAAATCTAGATGTTGATAAATTCTGAGAAATACTAGGAACTATAACGGTTTTGCCTTATACAAGTGCAATCTAAACTTGTACGGCATCACGCCCAGTGGCTAGTTTTCGATCCTCCGAAATTGGGGCATGACAGAATGGTATCAGAGCACTGCTTTACGTCCTTGGACACTATACTGATTCTTGCCACATATTTATTAGTCATCACATTGGACACTATACCGATATTTGGCACATCGATATCAATTTGTTTGATTGATTGTATCATCTGACTGTGGAAGTTGATCATAGTTTACTCTTCTTTAGTTTTATCACTGTAGTAGAGAATGGTTCTCCATAATTTATTGTTTGTTGGAACTTGGAAGGACTTTGTGACATTGATACCAAATCTATGCAATGTTAATTTGGATAAGCGAACTTGTACTGAAATCTTTTTATCATCAAACTTCTTTTTTGATTCGTCAAATTTCTTCTGTTGGATCTACAAGTCAGTAAATCTTGTAAAGTATGTTGAACAGTTGACGTTGAAGGCATCTTACTGTTGTTTTGCCTTTTAGCCTTCCATATTCTGATCCCTCAACTTATTCTTTCCTTGCTCCTGTATCCATAAATGAAGAGTTGACTAGAATCATACAAGACACATGAAATCTGTCTTCTTAGTCTAGACCTCAGTAATCCAGGTTCAAGTTAGTAATTTGAGCTATATATTTTTGAGTCCTACCTTTTAATCCAAACGGGAAATTAGGAATTCCAAATTGCAGTAGGATTGTTCGAAAAATTTCAAAATACATGGACGTCAGGACTTTCTCAGGGCCTTCTATCATGGAAGTTATATATGAAACTTTATGGGAAAACTATACTTTTGGTCACTGAATATTTGCCTGGCCAAAGTTTTAGTCACTCAAAGATATTTTCCAAAAATTTAGTCACTGAATGTTTGGCCGTCCAAAAAAATGGTCACTCTGTTAAATTGTTGTTTGTTTTATTAACAATTTTTGTTTACATGGCATGTTATATGTCATGTTAGTCGTTAAGTATGACATGGCACATCCACGTGGGCTAATTTTGGGTTTTATTTTGCAAAAAATTTTGTTTGGATATTAAGTTATGTGCCATGTTTCAATGTTTATGACATGGTATTTTATTTTATTTTTTAAAAACTTAATACCCAACGAATTTTTTGAAAAATAAAACCCAAAAATAGCCCACGTGAATGTGCCACGTCATACTTAACGATTGACATGGCACATAAAATGCCATGTCAACAAAAATTGTTAATAAAACAAATAACAATTTAACAGAGTGACCATTTTTTTGGACGGCCAAACATTCGGTGACTAAATTTTTGAAAAATCTTTTCAGGTGACTAAAATTTTGGTCAGACAAACATTCAGTGACCAAAAGTATAATTTTCCCAGATTCTTTATGCTCACGTATAGTTGGTACATTTCTCTTACTGATCTGTGAAGTTTGGCCAGTCGTTATAGATACCTTTACTTGTTTACATTAAACTCCAATGAGTTCTTGTTCTGACTTTGCATACTTGGTTGGTTTATTTGTTTGATATACTTCTCTCATGAACGTGGCGCTTGTGCTCCTCACAGGCATTTGATGAGGCTATCTCTGAGCTTGACTCTCCAGGAGAGGACTCTTACAAGGATAGCACATTGATCATGCAACTTCTCCGAGACAATTTGACTCTATGGACCTCCGATACCCAGGTCTCTCTCTCTTTCCCTAGATTTTTGTGTCTTAAGAGCAAAAGTTTTTTTCTTTTTCTTTCTTTCACTTAAGTCTGTTTTCCGAGTTTGTGTTTCACATCATTTTATCATCCTTGTTTTCTGCTTGCCAGGAGGAAAATGCCGGAGATGAGATCAAAGAGGCCCCCAAACCTGAATCAGGAGAAGGGAACTGACATGGCTAATATGGTCTGTTAGAATATGTGAGCAGGTACTGGCTCATGATAGATTTGCTGATCAATCATTTATTGTTTCTACTGATGTAGTGAAAGTTCTTAATATTTGGAGATAAAGTTGCTCACAATTGCTTTGTACGTGTTTGTGGACTGTAACTTTTAAACGAAAGTATTGTTGTTGAAGAGTTTTTGTGTTGTTATTTTACGTTGTAATGTTTTCTACTGCTTTTAATGAGAATTCATCTTGTGCTTGGATGGGAAGAGTGCAAACTTGTGGATATTTGCTAACAGGGAAGTTGAGAAATTTGAGATATGCAATTCCTTAAATCCGCCACTTAAGTGTTCTGTGCCAATGTACACGTGCATCCATATGGTTTTGTTGCTGTTATTTCGACAGCATGATGATTGACTGGTAGACACAGGACGTCTAGTAGTGGTTGCGGTAAAAAAAAAAAAAATCTTAAAAAAACTACAGAAATTTGTAAAAATAAATAAATAATGTTGTGAGACAAATTAGCTCAACATCTCAAATGGTATATCAATATATCTCAATGTGTATCAATCTATCTACAAGCCATCCCAACCTCTCCTTATATAGGAAGAGAGAGGTTGGGAGTTACATAATGAAAGGTCACTTAGGAGTTACAAAGTGAAGAGTCATGAGTTACAAAAATGAAGAGTCACCATGATTCACCATGATGAGTTACAACACTCCCCCTTGGCTCTTCACAAACTCTGCTTGTAAACACCTCTGAGCTTCTTCGTCTGTCTGTAGCTTGCAGATTCAAAAATGACCACCTACTTGTGCCTCGTTAAAACCTTGCCAAAGAAAATCCAGTGGGAAAAAACTTTGGTCGAAGGACAAAAGAGTACACACAGGTCAGTTTGATGGGGGTAAACTAACCATTGCAAAGGTGCCTCGTCAAAACATTGTCAGGAAAAATCCAGTGGAAAAAAATCGCTGATCGAAGGACAAAAGAGTACACGATGGTTTAGAAGTATACACTGGATACTCCCCCTGATCACAATAGTCCTTAGTGAATAAGAGATTTGAAATGTGTCTCGTTAAAAACCTTGCCAAAGAAAACCCAGTGGGAAAAACTTTGGTCGAAGGGAAAAAAGAGTACACAAGCATACATCAGGATGCTTCCCTTTTCACTCGCACTCGACAGGGTGCGGGATATACGCACAACAGGGCATTTGGAGGCGCTCGTTGGGGCGCTCCCCCTCACATGCACACAACAGGGTGCAGGAAACATGTTTCACTTAGGCTAGCTCTGAAAGTTTCTAAGTCCAATCGCTCTGACATGTTTCTGGAACGAGTGTTTCGGCAGTGACTTGGTGAACAAGTCTGTACGGTTATTCTCCGATCCAATGTGTTGCACTTCAATCTTCTGAAGCGCTTGTTGTTCATGTGTAAAGAACAACTTGGACGATATGTGCTTGGTAGCATCCCCTTTGATGTAACCATGTTTTGCTTGATCAATAACAGCGGTATTGTCCTCATAGATGACAACAGGTTCATCTGGGTCATATAGAAGATCACATGTACTTCGAATATGGCCAATAACAGCTCGAAGCCATACACACTCTCTAGTCGTCTCATAGAGCGCGAGTAGCTCAGAGTGGTTCGTTGAAGTAGCCACTAAGGTCTGTTTGCGAGACCTCCAAGAAATCGCCGTGTTCCCAATGGTAAAGACGTAACCAGATTGGGAACGCCTCTTGTGCGGATCAGATAAGTATCCCGCATCGGCGTAGCCAACAAGGGTCGCGTTGCTTCGAGTGCCAAGAGCGTTGGACTCACTCAAAACCGCGTAGGGATATAACAAGCCCAAGTCCGTAGTACCCTTAAGGTAGCAAAAAATGTCTTTTATGCCATTCCAATGGCGGCGTGTTGGCGCGGTGCTGTGTCGAACTAGACAATTCACAACAAACGAGATGTCCGGTCTAGTACATTGGGCCAAGTACAATAAAGCGCCTATTGCACCCAGATAAGAGCACTCAGGACTTAATATCTCTTTGTCGTCCTCCTTTGGACGGAATGGGTCCTTAGTAATGTCTAGAGAGCGGACGATCATGGGAGTAGCGGACGGCTTAACATCAAAATGACTAAAGCGTCTCAACACCTTTTGAGTGTAGTTTGCTTGATGGACAAGGATTCCATCTTTACGGTGCTCGATCTGCAGGCCGAGGCAAAATCGTGTCTTCCCAAGATCCTTCATCTCGAATTCCCTCTTCAGGATATCAGCAGTTTCTGACAAGTCTTTTTCGGTTCCTATGAGATTCATGTCATGTACATAGACCACGATGATTGCGTATCCTGAAGTGGATTTCTTTATGAACACGCATGGGCAAAGTTCGTTATTAATGTATCCAAAACCGATCAAGTATTCGCTTAGGCGGTTATACCATATTCGCCCGGATTGTTTCAATCCATATAGCGAATGCCTCAGTCTAATCGAGAACACGTTCCGTGGTCGGGAACTACTTGATTCAGGCATCTTTAGTCCTTCAGGGACTTTCATGTATATCTCTGTGTCTAGATCCCCATAGAGATAGGCTGTGACCACATCCATGAGCTGCATATTCAGTTTTTCAGAAACTACTAAACTGATTAAGTAGCGGAACGTTATGACGTCCATTACGGGAGAATACGTCTTCTCGTAATCAATTCCAGGGCATTGTGAGAAGCCTTGCGCCACAAGGCGAGCCTTGTATCGTACAATCTCATTTCTCTCATTACGCTTCCTTAGGAAAACCCATTTGTGACCAACTGGTTTAACATTGGGTGGTGTTGGAGCAACAGGTCCAAACACGCTTCTTTTCGCTAAGGAGTCTAGTTCAGCCTGGATTGCTTGTTTCCATTGTGACCAGTCCGTTCGTCGTTGACACTCGAAAACACTATGAGGTTCCATGTCATCATTGTTCATAATGTCAGTGGCCACTGAGTATATGTGTCACGCCCCGATCCCGGAGGATCGAAAACTAGCCACTGGGCGTGATGCTGTACAAGTCTAGATTTCACTTGTACAAGGCAAAACCATTACAATTCCTGGTAATTCTCAGAAAACATCGACAACGCAGCGGAACCAAGCAGATAAATTAAAGTCACACAATTTATGAAAAAATGTATCTCTTTATTGATAATCAAAATGGATTACAAGACTTACAGCGAAATACAGAGTTTACAACTGATTACAAGGCTTTTAAATAGCCAACTGAATATATACACTTGCCCTTTAGGCTACAACTGAATATACCGACTTCTTTACAATGAACTTGCCTTATTGGCTACAATCTCACTGGTACAACTGAGTTCTCCTGTTCCATACATTATGTCCCGTATAACAGAAGACATCGTCTTGAAAGAAGAGCTTCTGCACACCCATCCGATTCATAAATGCCAAGCACTGATTCAAAGGATTCCCCCAAGCAAACACCTGTAATATTACCCACAACGTGGGTCAGTACATCATCAATGTACTGGCGAGAGGTGCTGGCCCAACTCACCTAAGAAGACAACACTAAGTAATCATGTTACAGAATATTATTAACATTGGTCTTTCTCGTTGCCTTAGGGTCAATTTCATGTTATAGCTGACAAAAAGTAAAGCATGCAAATCTCATAGCCAACATAATTTAAAGCATACAATTATCACCCTTTGGCGATTCTTACCCACGGTCGTGTAGCCATCCCTATAGATTTATAATACTTACTCTGCCTGCACAAGACATTGTTAGGAACAATATCATAATTCAATATAAATATCACCGTTCAGGTGATTCTTACCAACAGCCGACATCCTTCCCTGTATCTAAGTAATAACTTACTTTGCCTGCATAAGACATCATTAGCACGGGACCTATCTATATGAAGGTCACTGGCGACACGCCATCTTAGATCATCTTCTGGTGAACGGCTAACTCCAAATAGGGTGCGAATCCATGGGAGGTTTCCCGTGCTACTACTTCAGCACCATGGGATTTCAGTATCCTTTCATTGGGCGGTAGCAAGCCCCCACTGTAAGTCCTGCAATCCCGATGTCAGTACATCGACACCATCCTTGTTCCCCCTAGGACGAACCGGGTTCCATGGCCCAGGAATACTGTTCGAGGAACCACACCTTGTCGACAAGTTGTCCATGACCATGCAACTATATGCAACTTATCTAAGAAGAAAACATATAATGCATGATAAGAAAAACTAAGTAATTCAGCCACCATTCTCATTCATATTGCCATCTTGCCATCTTGTCTTGAGCCAATGCTCACATTATCATCTGTCCATCCAGGGTCTTAGTGAAATCAACATTCTATATCGGCACAGGATAATAGAATGTTGTTACCCAATCTCTTTGCCACATCTTTGATACCATACATCTTTCCAACCAACTCAATGTACTCACCGCCCAGTTCCTGGGACTTAGCATCTGTTTAGCGTACATTCATTCGAACATAATTCAAGCATACTCACTGCCCTGTTCTTGGGTCTTAATATCTGTGTTACCAACTATTCATCAAGCCAAAGCTCGATATACTCACCGCCCAAGTATTTGGGACTTTGCCTTCACCTGTCATGTAATTTATCGCAACAGCGTACAAGCATACAATTCATCTAGCCACAACGGTTTACGTTCAGGTGATTATTATCTTTCATTATCTTTCCAAATTTCATGCAAGATGTTATTGAGCAACACAATAAGAAACATAGCACACTATCCTTTATTTTAAGCGTGAAGCTAAAGGATCTTTGAAGGGTTCAACACTACTCACATTCAGAGGACGATTCCTGCCACGATCGCATAGCCTTCCAAGCGATCCTTCGCATAATCCCAAGTCCAACAAGGCTTCATCGAACCAACCATCCAACATAAGGCATCTTGTGGGTCGGGGCACTACAAAATATACCACCCAGAAAAAGTTTCGTCCTCAAAACTTAAAACAAAACTCATCCCCAAAACTTTAACCAACTTTTCATAAAACTTCTCAACGATCAACTTGCACCATTTAATATTTCTCCGCAATCTCTTGATTGATTTTCAAGTAATGTATCGTCTCGTTACAGCATCCCAATTGATTCAACATAGTTTACCATCTTTGATCTTCTCTCCGACACTCGTGCAGTTCTTTAGCACATGATAATTCCCGTGGCTTCATTTGAATTTAGCATACCACTTAGTTAGAATCATATACATATTTTAGGCGTCCCAGAAATACATGCATTTCAGCCAAGTTCAGTGATAGGGAAGACGAACGAGCTACGGTATAACTTCTCTCCCGAACATCAATAATTCTTTTTGAGCATCTCGTATAATCCCACTTTGTTTATTCAATATCCCAACCAACTAATAACACAATAGATGTTACCAATTCCAACTCGAGCAATTTTCCTCAACCGATCCAAAATTTCCAAAATATTCCGACTTAGATGTATCAAGTATTCCTTTCAAGTTCATTGTCATCCATGCCACCAAAGTTGATAAATCCTATTGCCACATTTCATTTCGATACCCCAATTCTCATCGATCAAATCTTGTACTCATCATCGTTCGCATCTATACACTTTGTTTGCAACTCGTAACTTTCTCGATCCTGATTCATCCATCAAATTGTACCATCATCCCACTCTAGTAACATTTCTCGTTGTACTCAAATATTTCTTCGTATTGATCAAGCCAACATATTATCCTCTCGCATAGGCAGCTATCATATTCCAACAACATTAATTCCGAGGGTCATTCCTATTCACATTCGCTCTCGCCGATCTCGGCTACATGCACTATCCAATTCCGTTGTTACAATTATCCTCGATCTTGATCCGATCAATAAAATTATTCCAACTATCTCAAAGCACTACCAATAATTTTCGTACCTCAATATTAATCAGTCAAATCCAACCAGCTTTAGCAATTCCCAACATTTTAACAAAGGCAACCAAGTTCAAAACCAACATGATCCGTCATCCCGTCCAATATTATAACATCAAATTTCCCAAATATTTATTCCATTCTGAAGCCTACCTTCCAACACATCTTTCTCATTCCGACTATACTCACGCAACATCAATAGGGACATCCTACGGTTTTCCCAACATTCAACTTAGCATACAGTCAAGTCTCTATGGTCAGCTAATCTAAGCTAAACCTGACGAATCATTCAGCTAACTCATATGAGATGGATAGCTATCAGGGACATACTTATCTCTTATCTTAGAGGCAACCAATTCTTATCATAGGAAAAACTCTATGGTCTGACCAACTTATGGACATGGGACACCATCCCAATCTTATGAACTTATTCCCAACATGGACAACTGAAGAACATAGCTAACCAAATCTGAAACTTAAGCAACCAACAAACATTCTAGGCAACCAACCGACACTCTAGGCAACCAACCGACATTCTAAGCAACCAACCAATATTCTAGGCAACCAACCGACAATCTAGGCAACCAACCGGCAATCTAGGCAACCAGCCAACAATCTAGGCAACCAACCGACAATCTAGGGTCAAGTCTTTCTACCCGTACTCATACTCGAGTCATACCCAACGAAGTCTCATTCTAGACTTACCCGCAACCGATAAAATCTATCCGAAAATTCTATCCAACAATCCTTGTGGTCACTCCCGAAGCTATCATATAAAACTCCTCAATCGAATATCCACACTTTCTAATTTCCACTTGCATAGACATAGCATCACTTGTTCAATCCGACTTGCATCCTCATATCGTACTCAAATTGTCTATTCAATCGGGTCAACTATTCTGAGTCATCATCCGATATTGCTATCTCAATAGTTTATCACTTACAATCTCTTCCCACGATCTCTTCGTGACATATTCGTTTCCCACATTTTTAGATCATCGACGGTCTGTACTCTCTTAACCAACAAAATAAGGCAACTACACAATCGTATTTCTTTCGGGGCATCATTTATAAATTTTCTAGCACCAATACGGTCATCTCTTAATAATTTACGTTAACCATCATTATTCGTTTTGCATCACCTCCTTGTGATTCCATAAGAAGATTTACTATTCATGCACCAATCCAATCTCTATAGCACCAACATCTAGCAGTCGTACATCGGTCATCTTAGTGGACATAACATAACTCATTAGCTAAGTTATAATCCAACTATTCTATATTCCACCAAACTTGTTATTCATGCGACAACATCTTCTATCGACAGGGTCTATTACATATCGCTGCACCTCGATACTTATTTGTATTCTAGCCATTTAACTCACATAAGGAACATCTATTCTTTCGTGCATCACGGGACATGTACTCATTCTCTATGCCTCAAAATAGTCAAAGGTCATAACTTGTTAATTCGGGACACATCAAATTTTCTCAAGCATACTGCACCATGTGCTAAGATTATCTATTCCTCAATCTCATTCTCAATCTTTTCGGTCATCGATGCAACTCTGTATCTTCTAAAACATTTGCAGCATTCCGATAAGTGTCTAACATCACCATCAATTCTGTCGATATCAAGCATACAATTTCTTTCACTCAGTTCCAACATCGTTTTATATTCGGCCCATCTTGTTCTTCAAAATCTTCCGATAGCAATACTATACCATCGTTACTAAGCCTACAATCCTTTTACCCAACTGATTCAAGTCTTCGCCTGAATCTGAAATTCGTTTCCTTCCCAACCAAGGCATTCATTTCATATTCTCAATCTCTTATTACCCAACTTAATGCTAACCGAAAAGGTCTAGCGATGGTTCATCCGAACACATCAAAATCTCGCAACGGGTCATCCAACTTAACAATCAAGGAACACACCTAGTCAACATGTATCAATCGTAAGCTCAGCTACGATTCGATACCAACCAATACCTTATAGGTAAAGCAATCATAAAATCATAAACACATCAAGGGTCAAGGAACATCTTATCACGACGAGGGTATATGTAATATACCACTCAGAGCTCAAGCCATTCCGACACAATATTTCCTCGCATCAAACCAACGTCCAATATGGACAATCCATCCTGCAGTGGTTATGCTGACCACAAATACCGACTCATGATTCTGTCGATTCCCATTCATTGAAACCATGCACATTCTGTTCCAACATACCAAGCCATCACCCACGGTCGATTGCTGCATAACAATCGACTCAAAGAATTCCACACATAAGACATCTAGCATACATCACAACTTATTATCGCATCACATCATTGTTATTCTTTTTGGTATCTTTTAGAAATTCAACAAAGCACACATATCACAGCCCACATATTTAGAGTTATTGTATGGAACACCCAGTGAGAGGTTAGAATGATCAACGGACTTTCAGTCAAGGAAACAACATAGAATAGTTTGGAAGCAACACGAAATAATCGCAGAAGCACTATGAGTCATCATAGAGGCAACTTTGATTTCATCGCGGAAGTAACTTTGAGTATTCGCGGAAGCAACTTTGATTCACCATGGAAGCAACTTTTGAATAATCGTGGAAGAAATCTTTGAATCATCGTGGAAGCAGCTTAGAATCATCTTAGTAGCAAGAATAATTTGAAACAAATCGAATAAGAATCCAAGGACGTAAAGCCGTGCTCTGATACCATTATGTCACGCCCCGATCCCGGAGGATCGAAAACTAGCCACTGGGCGTGATGCCGTACAAGTCTAGATTTTACTTGTACAAGGCAAAACTATTACAGTTCCTGGTAATTCTCAGAAAATATCGACAACGCAGCGAAACCAAGCAGATAAATTGAAGTCACATAATTTATGAAGAAATGTATCACTTTATTGATAATCAAAATGGATTACAAGACTTGCAGCAGAATACAGAGTTTACAACTGATTACAAGGCTCTTAAATGGCCAACTGAATGTATACACTTGCCCTTTAGGTTACAACTGAATATACCGACTTCTTTACAATGAACTTGCCTTATTGGCTACAATCTCACTGGTACAACTGAGTTCCCCTGTTCCATACATTATGTCCCGTATAGCAGAAGACATCGTCTTGAAAGAAGAGCTTCTGCACACCCATCCGATTCATAAATGCCAAGCACCGATTCAAAGGATTTCCCCCAAGCAAACACCTGTAATATTGCCCACAACGTGGGTCAGTACATCATCAATATACTGGCGAGCGGTGCTGGCCCAACTCACCTAAAAAGACAACACTACGTAATCATGTTACAGAACATTATTAACATTGGTCTTTCTCGTTGCCTTAGGGTCAATTTCATGTTATAGCCGACAAGAAGTAAAGCATGCAAATCTCATAGCCAACATAATTTAAAGCATGCAGTTATCACCCTTTGGTGATTCTTACTCACAGTCGTGTAGCCATCCCTGTATATTTATAATACTTACTCTGCCTTACAAGACATTGTTAGGAACAATATCATAATGCAATATAAATATCACCGTTCAGGTGATTCTTACCAACAGCCGACATCCTTTCCTGTATCTGAGTAATAACTTACTCTGCCTGCATAAGAAATCATTAGCACAGGACCTATCTATATGAAGGTCACTGGCGACACGCCATCTTGGATCATCTTCTGGTGAATAGCTAACTCCAAATGGGGTGCGAATCCATGGAAGGTTTCCGAAACACCGTGCTACTACTTCAGCACCATGGGATTTCAGCGTCCTTTCAGTGGGCGGTAGTAATCCCCCACTGCAAGTTCTGTAATCCCGATGTCAGTACATCGACACCATCCTTGTTCCCCCTAGGACGAACCGGGTTCCATGGCCCAGGAATACCGTTCGAGGAACCACACTTTGTCGACAAGTTGTCCATGACCATGCAACTATATGCAACTTATCTAAGAAGAAAACATATAATGCATGATAAGGAAAACTAAGTAATTCAGCCACCATTCTCATTCATATTGCCATCTTGCCATCTTGTCTTGAGCCAATGCTCACATTATCATCTGCCCATCTAGGGTCTTAGTGAAATCAACATTCTACATCGGCACAGGATAACAGAATGTTGTTACCCAATCTCTTTGCCACATCTTTGATACCATACATCTTTCTAACCAACTCAATGTACTCACCGCCCAGTTCCTGGGACTTAGCATCTGTTTAGCGTACATTCATTCGAACATAATTCAAGCATACTCACTGCCCTGTTCTTGGGTCTTAATATCTGTGTTACCAACTATTCATCAAGCCAAAGCTCGATATACTCACCGCCCAAGTATTTGGGACTTTGCCTTTACTTGTCATGTAATTCATCACAACAACGTACAAGCATACAATTCATCTAGCCACAACAGTTTACCTTCAGGTGATTATTATCTTTCATTATCTTTCTAAATTCCATACAAGGTGTTATTGAGCAACACAATAAGAAACATAGCACACTATCCTTTATTTTAAGCGTGAAGCTAAAGGATCTTTGAAGGGTTCAACACTACTCACATTCAAAGGACGATTCCTGCCACGATCGTATAGCCTTCCAAGCGATCCTTCGTATAATCCCAAGTCCAACAAGGCTTCATCGAACCAACCATCCAACATAAGGCATCTTGCGGGTCGGGACACTACAATATGAACACATCATCGATGACAGTTTTATTTCGCTTTAAAATATCGTCTAAGCTAGCATACTCGACGGATATTTCGAGGACATCGATATGATTAGGAATAGGCGTTTCATCTGGAACGCGCTCTTCTAATACATCGCCGTGATCCTTAATGATCTCATGTGGCAAAACGCTTTTAACAAGATTTCTCTGCTTCCGGGACAGAACATCTTTGGAACCAACCGGTCTTCCCTTCTTCTTAGGAATAGCGGCGGACTGGACGGCCGATGGCAGCGTCCTTTGCTCGGCGGGTTCGACCGGAGCAAAATGTTTCACAGGAACATGGCGTCTCTCAAGGACGTCTATCCTTGCAGGCACATTTGCAGCAGGTATAATTGATCTCGTGACTTTTGCTAGGTCGCTAAATGCGTCTGGCATTTGATTTGCAATATCTTAAAGACCTAGAATCCTCTGCACTTCCTTATCACTATGTGTAGAGGGTGGATCATGATGAGCAAAAGCGGGCACATGCCGCGCTAATTCACATCGTTCCTTATCAACGTTAGCGTGCATTTCTCCCCCTAACGACAGGAAGATTGCCTCATCAAAGTCACAATCCGCGTGTCTCGCGGTAAAGAGATCGCCTGTTAAGGGCTCTAAATAGCAAATGATGGACGAGGAGTTATAACCGACATATATTCCCCGTCGCTTCTGAGGTCCAAATTTTGAACGCCTTATAGGCTCAATTGGAACATTGACTAGGCACCCAAACACGCGTAAATGTGAGATGTCAGGCTCACATCCAGTAAACAGCTGGTACGCGGAAAGTGGTTGGGTGGCCATGGGCCTCAGACGGACCAAATTTGCAGCGTGTAAAATTGCATAGCCCCATGCAGATAGTGGGATTTTGGTACGCATAACCAAGGTCCGCGCTATCACTTACAATCGCTTTATAAAAGCTTTCGCTAGGCCATTTTGGGTATGAACATACGCAACAGGGTGTTCAAGATTTATTCCCAAAGTCATACAATAATCATCGAAAGTCTTCGATGTAAACTCTACGGCATTATCAAGTCTAATAGACTTTATCGGATAATCCGGATGGTGAGCCCTTAACTTAATGATCTGGACAAGGAGTTTAGGAAATGCTGCGTTTCGGGGGGACAACAACACTACGTGTGACCATCTAGTCGATGCATCAACCAAAACCATGAAGTATTTAAATGGTCCGCATGTTGGTTGGATTGGTCCACAAATATCTCCATAAATTCTCTCAAGGAATTGGGAAACCAATCTTGTAGGTTTCACATAGAGTGGCTTGAGATTCGTCTTCCCAATCGAGCAAGCTTGGCATAGGCTTTTCGGATTTATAATGAAATTCTTTCCTCCAAGAGGATGCCCATGTGATGCATTCATAGTGCGAAGCATCGTATTTTGACCCGGATGACCCAGCCGGTCATGCTATAGCATAAAAGTCCTCTCATCAACTTGCGCTCGGCGAATGATGAGATTACTCTTGATGTGTTGTATCGTAGTGAGATACAAAACACTTGAAAGACATTTCAACTTCTCCAAGATATGCTTTTGGCTGTACTGAGTGGAGGTAATGAAAAGATACTCGAAGCCATGTTCTCGAGCAGTTTCAACATGAAATCCATTTTCTCGAATATCCTTAAAACTCAGTAAGGTACGACTGGACCTTGGAGAATATAAGGCCTCGGATACTTCAACGGGAGTACCATTGGACAACGAAAAATAGGCTTTGCCAAAACCTTGAACAAGGGTTGAGGGTCCCGAAATGGTTGTCACTGAGGTTACTTTAGGCGTATAGGAGATAAAGTATGATTTATCTCTCAAGATAGTGTGAGTCGTTCTACTATCAACCAGACAATTTACTGCCCCGTGGTCCATGCCTATAAGTAAAGAAAATTAAAGTTTGTCACACGTTTGAGGAAAGTGCTCGAAATAGAACTTTAATTTATCGAGAAAATAGAAAATACAAACCACCAAAAGTTTCATGACTTAAATCAAATATAGAGAGATAATGGAGATTCATTCTTCCATTTCTGCTACAAAATTGAGGGTCTCAAGATTTAGATTTTCGCACTCGTTGACCAGATTTGCTTCGGCCCGGCGCCCCTTGTGATAGTTATCAACTTCTTGGGGGGTCGCCTTGCAAGTCCATTGCATATGACCATAAGCACCACATTTGTAGCAGAGAATAGGCGCTTGGCCTTCCACTCTCGCTTTGGGATGACTGGCCCGTTGGTTCTTACCATAAGACTGCCTATGAGTCAAAGGTCCTTGGTTCTTGTTAGAACATCGCTTTGGGTGGTGAGACTTAAACTCGCCTCTATTCCTTGGCTGGGACGACTGGCCCTTGTCTCGTTTCCACCGTGGATTTGGTCCACGGAGAGTGTTTGCATCAGGCATTGGAATTGCCTTTGTTCCAGCAGGACGAAAATTGTTGTTTCTCATTAAAATGAGACTGTTCTTCTCGTCTAGTAAAAGCTGGGTGATGAGCTCGGGAAACTTGGTGAACTTAGACTGACGGTATTGCTTTTGGAGCAAGTTGTCAGTGGAAGGAAATATGGTGTATGTTTTCTCCAATAGATCACTGGCGGTTAATATCTCACCGCAGTATTGGAGAAGTGATCGAATCCTGCAGATTTTATTGTTGTAATCAGTTAGACTCTTGAAGTCTTGGAAGCGCAGGTTCAACCAGTCATGGCGTGCTTCAGGTATCAATATGATCTTCTGGTGGTCGAAGCGCTCTTTCATAGAGTCCCATAGCGTCTTCGGCGAGGAGATTTCAATGAACTCCGCCTTCATGGCGTCAGATAAATGCCTGCGGAATAGAATTATCGCTTTGGCGTTCATT
The DNA here is from genome assembly GCA_029216955.1 of Iris pallida. NCBI lineage: Eukaryota > Viridiplantae > Streptophyta > Magnoliopsida > Asparagales > Iridaceae > Iris > Iris pallida. The sequence goes on along the minus strand of JANAVB010004399.1, from coordinate 6,409,318 downwards.
GAGCGAGTGACTTCCACTTCACGCTCATCCTCGTTATAGATGACGTCCAAGAGGCCCTGCGCATCTAGATGGTTCTGGATGTCTTGCATCTAGTCCAAGTAGTTCTTGCCAGAGGCTTCAAGGATGGAAAAATCAATCTTGATCGACATTTTATACAACAGAAGAAAAAATCTTGATCAGTCAACATATAAAACGTCAGGTTTATATGGATTTGGTTTGTATAAGCAACAAAAAAAATCATAAATAAAAACAACGATTTTGAAAAAACGATTTTTGTTTAAAAATTATCTTATATCGATCGACGGGCCGATATAGAGAGGTCAATAAGTTTCTTGCAAAAATGCATAATTATAAATATAATTTGAGCAAAAAATAATATTCGGTCAACCCCTTTCAGTAGCTCTACGTGAATATGATCAGGCGAGAAAATGAGGGAGGAGGGTCACCGGGGACCACTTAAAAACCAAGTCCCAAGTTCTTTTTGACATCATACCCAAATAGGTGAGCCTATTCGGAGAGACTTCGTAAAATTTTTGTCAAATGTAAGAATAAATAAGATTTTTCAAGAAATTCACGCTATTTACGAACTGTGCAAAATAGGTGACAATTTAGTGCGTGCTCAAAATGAGCGTTGCCTTTGAAAAATTATTAACCAAAAAAGTTATTTTTGGGAGGCCCAAATTTGGCGGTGCCAGAATTTGTTTATGTAGCCAAGACAATTTTTTAATTTCCACGCCATTACGCTAAAAAAACGTACAACATAAGTAGGTAACAACACACAAAAGAATTGGTGCCTAAGCAAGCGACACCAAAAAAATGTCAACTATTTTTTCGACGTCTAATGAAGCGACGCCAAAAAAATAGCGAGAAAAAATACAATTTTTACTACCCATCTGTTACAATAATTTACTGAGTAACATAAAAAAATGCTACTGAGGTGCTTGTCGGGGCGCAGATGGCAATGTGGCGCTCGCCGGGGCACTCCAAATCCATCATTACCAAAAAAATGTTAGCATCTAAATTTTCTTTTTCAACATGAAAATTTGCTATCAAAAATTTATTTCCTCAGAAATTAACTAACAAATATGTTTTTTTTTCAAAAAAAAACTAGTATGCTAAAGGCTAGATTATACCAAAGTTATACATAAAAACAAATTTACAACTGTTAACAGAATGTGAATAGCAAATCAAGTAATGAGAACCAGAAAGCTATCATTCGGAAAAAAAAAATCCGAAATGAAAAGTCACAGAACTAATATTAATGAAAAGCTTTTCCCATGAGCATCTAGAATAACATAATTCAATATAAGGAATCGATCATCATCTTCATGAGCTTTTCCCAGAACTAATATTAAGTAATCCCAGAGCTAACAACATGCTTTGGAAAAATTTATATTAGCATCCTTTGGAACAAAATATTTGCATGCTAATACAAATTTGTTCCTGTACTCTCTGTTAGGAAAAAAATCTTACTGTCCGAAAAAATATTTTACTACCAAATATTCCTTAGAAAAATATTCTTGCTGAATCAGTTTACTAGCAAATATTTCTTAGAAAATATTCTTAAGAAGAAATTAAGGGTTACCATCGTTGTACGGAAACCGCGGAATCGGACAGGACCCACGCGGATACGCGGGATCGGCGACGAGCGACGGGGTGCGCGCGGGGCAACAGTCGGCGGACGGCGAGACGAGCGGTACGTCGGGTCTCCGGTGTTGCACGAGCAAAGTGCTGATAACGTGTTGTGAGGCAAATTAGCTCAACATCTCAAATGGTATATCAATATATCTCAATGTGTATCAATCTATCTACAATCCATCCCAACCTCTCTTTATATAGGAAGAGAGAGGTTGGGAGTTACATAATGAAAGGTCACTTAGGAGTTACAAAGTGAAGAGTCATGAGTTACAAAAATGAAGAGTCACTATGATTCACCATGATGAGTTACAACAAATAAATCATAAATCCCAAAAACATACATAGTCGGGGATTGGGGGGGTGGGGGCGGGAGGGGGGGGTGGAGGGGGGATGGAGGCTAGGTGAGCGTCTAGGCGGGTTTCAGACAGACATTATGTGCCCAGGCGCCGCCTAAGACGACTTTTAGAACGTGGTGGGCTTCAACTCACCCCAAATTTCTTTTTCTTGTTTTGCATATTTTTTCCTTTTACTTTTTATTTACATATCAGTCAATCCACACCTAGCCTACACTAGCCACTCTCGAATTTTTGGCCGCTCAAATTTCTGCTTCCGTCCTTTGCACGAGAGTATTATTGACCACATTTGACAAGGGGTGGAAGGGGGGTGTGGAGGGGGGTAGAGGCTAGGTGAGCGTCTAGGCAGATATCGGACATACATTATGTGCCTAGGCGCCGCCTAAGACGACTTTTAGAACGTGGTGGGCTTCAACTCCCCCAATTTTATTTTTCTTGTTTTGCATTTTTTTCCTTTTTCTTTTTATTTACATATCAGTTAATCCACACCTAGCCTACCCTAGCCACTCTCGAATTTTTGGCCGCTCAAATTTCTGCTTCCGTCCTTTGCACGGGAGCATTATTGACAACATTTGACAACACTTAAGTAACACAAGATGTAACAAAAACAAGCCAACAAACGGAAGATCCAACACTAAAAAGAATATTAGATTGAGTGATAATAAAGTCACTGAAAGGCATCACTAATAAAAATAATGAATTAGACAAAAAAATTCCAATCGATTATTAATCCTCTTTTATTGTGATCTCTCCCACAAGAGCTAATGATACAAACTAAAAGAAATTCAAACGATGCTGAGATAATGACATTAGAACCCCAATTTTGTCATTGTAATGTAATCGTAATGTAATCAAATAAAAAAATTCATCTGATTACATTGTGATTACGATTTGTACCAAACGAGGCCTAGATCATCGAAGTTTTTAAGGTCTTGATTTTGAGGCTAATCCCGTACGAGATATACTTCACTTGGTCGCTTCCTCGATCCTATAACATGTGGGCCATAACAAACTCTTGGCTCATGTGGACTGCACTTGGCCCACCTAGTTTAAGGAACAATTAGGTCTAGTTTGGTTCGTGGAAAGAAAATCAATTCTTTGCTTTTACTTTTCTTTGAAAAGTTGTAATTTCTATTTAAAAGATCGATATTCGAAAAAGCAAAAGAAATTGGAAGAAAAATGTATCCTTGAGGTGAGAAAGTGAATCATTGAGGCAAATTCCACAAACCAAACATGGCCTAAGGGGCAGTGTCACGGCCCGCACCCTGATTAGGGGCACGGGCACGTGGTTTCGTCCAGCCTACGCCGCAGAATCGGCGGTAGAACGCTGTATATAAGGTCTGTAAATACTACGACTAGACAATATAAAGGTACCAGTACAGTACATACACTCAGAATAGAGGTAACATAGCAATACAGTCTCAATCACAAAATAAAACTAAGGTAGATAGCACAGAAAGTAAATGTGATAGATAAAAATAGGAAATAAGTTCAAGATCCACACAAACCCAAAGCTATACAAAACATCACAGAGTCACAGAATATAATATAAAAATACTACAATCTGAAAGTACTAGCTAGATCGCAGTCCAGGCAAACCTAACTAAGCTACATTACTCTGGGTGTGCAAAGTCTAGTGGCTCTACTATCAAGCCACGGTCCAGGTCTACTCCATCTAACTCGATCCCATAGTAGGTCGACAATCTGTCTCAGAGTCATCTGTAATATATCAATGGTATCCTGTCAGGAAAATGAGCAAGTACAAACACTAATAGCAGTTCCATATGAATTAACAAATTCTATAAGAGACAAGATAATAAAATACAAGACAAAATCAATGAGAAATATATATCAAGATGTGAGTACTGAATAGGACGACAATATATATATATATATATATATATATATATATATATATATATATATATATATATATATATATATATATATATATATTGTAGGTCTTAAAAAATCAAGTTGCATCAATTAACAAAGTCAAAGAATCAAGATATACATCATCCAAGTGAACTGCGCAGACAATAGATTGCACAGCTCTCAGATTGTGCATGCCAGACTGCGCACACGTCCGATTGCGCAAGGCTGACGTGGCAAGAATCATCATTACCTGACAACCAAATCAAATCTCTGACAACTGATAGCACGGATATCGAGAAGGCTGCTCGTTTATTGTGCCACACAACGCTCGAGGACGGCTGACAGCTGGCAGCGTGATCCATTTCCTGTGCAGTCTAATCCTGCGCAAACCAAAACCTGCGCGGTCCATGTTGGCGCAATCCAATGTCAGCGGAATTCAAGTTGCGCGTTCTATCAACACAACTGACAAAGTACACGTGGCATTCATGCCATCAATTACTCATTTCGTGGCAACTGTCTATGCATGATCATGCGCATTTCAATCAAATGATGCCATGTGTCCAAGACAGTTAACCTATGATCCAGCAACTGCCTGTGCAGTCTATTACTGCGCAAACCAATTGCTGCGCAATCCATCATGCGCAGTCCTGAATAACTAAAAGTTAGTTATTTCTCAGAACTCTATAAATAGAGTTTCAAGTCTTCATTCAAGGGGATCACATATCAGACTTCAGAAATCAGAGAGTTCAGGAGTTCTTGCCCAAGTGCTGCTGCATTCTTCCGAGGCTTTTGCCTTCAACTTTCGAGGCTTTCTGCCTTCAATTCCAGAGTTGTTTTCAACTTCAGAGGCTTCATCTTCAGAGTTCACATCGTCCAAGGGATAAAGCAATCGTCATCTAGATTGGATTCCTATAGTTGTACCATTCCCAGAATTCAAATTGTAATCTTTTACAAAGTTTGTATCAATAAAGTTCTTTATACTTTTGTTTTTGCAAACAAAATGGCGACTCTGCTGGGAACGACTTTCTCCTCCGATGAGGAAATGACAACTCAATATGACGTGGCGTCTATCGGAAAGACGCAGAAGACACTGGTTGTGAAAATCAACCAGACAGCCTACGAGTCTATGATCAACTCCAAGACTTCTCCTCGCACTGCAAACACTGCTGCTACAAGCAAAGTGCGTACAGTGTGGGTCTCCAAGACTGCTGCGCAGTCTGCCAACAAGACTGCTGCGCAGTCTGCCAACAAGACTGTTGCGCAGTCTGCCAAAGACCCTGATGCACAGTCTGCTGCGCAGTCTAGGACTTCTGTCACCAAGTACAATGTACAATCTGTCTCTGCTACTGATGCACAATCTGCTTTGGCCAGTGCACAAAAGACTTCATATGCTTCCATGGCTAAGTATAAAACTCCTATGCCCTTGGCTCAATTGGCTGCTAAACTTCCTGCGCAAACTGACATTCCAGCAACCAGAGTGCAAGCTAAGCATTCTGTGGCAAGAACTCCTGATGCGCAAACCACAGTCTCTGTGGCCAGAACCAATGTGCCATCCTCTCATGCGCAAAGCATTCCTGCACAATCCAAGAGTGGCAGCCTTTTGGCTAAACTCTCTACTTCTCATAACAAAGGAAAAAATCCTGCTCCTCTCCCCAAACAGACTGTTGCTCCTGCGCGAACCACTGGGGGTAGTCCTTTGGCTATTCCTCTTTCTCTTCAAAACAAAGGAAAAGGCACGTTGGTCTTTTCTCAAACTTCCTTGTCTCATGACTTGGAAGACAACAGAGGAAAACGCTCTTTAGCTAACCCTTCGTCACAAAACAAAGGAAAAGGCCCTTTGGTCTTTTCTCAATCTTCTTCAGTTTTTACCGAAGAAGATCAATCTGAACGTGCCTTGGCACCAATCAGTACTAGAACTCTTTCAAATAAGGATTTTTCTTTCCTTTATGACAAGAGGACTTGTAATGATCAAAGAGGTATTCTGCCTACCCCGGTAGCAGAATTCCAGGACCTTCCGACTCTCAAGATTTCCCGTTCCAGACAGGGAAAACTGTTAGTGTCACAGACAGAAACCCCTGGGGGTGAATTTTCTGATCTAAGAACATATCTTAACAGACCCACTTCGGTAAAACAGAAACAGCCAATGCCGAAGATTAAACATCCTCAGAAACAAATCTCTAAGGTCAAAAATCCTGACACTTATGCCAATGAAGTGAGCACTTCCCTGTATTCTCAAGGGACTAAATATTTGAAGAATCGGAATCATGTTTCGAATGTTATCAAAGAACAAATCCCTCAGAGTTTTCCTCGTTCTGCTGCTGTTCCAGATCTCCGAGAACATCTCAGACAGAAGCGGGACAATGTTTCAATACCTTCAGTTCAACCATCTGATCATCATTGCAATCACAAAGTCATCATCCAATGTTGTTGTCAAACAACAAAACGATCTGTCTTCGATCGTCTGACTTTTGCTAAATCTGAACCTATGTCAGAAGAAGACGAAGTCTTGTATGCTTCGGTTAACATGACTTCTCGAGACACTGGGGGTAAAAGATGTTCTAAACACGGTAGACTCCGTAAACCAAGTCAGCGGTATTTAGAATTACTCCAAGAATCTTCTGAAGGAGTATTTTAACATACCCGTTCTCGAAGCCGAGATACAATCGGTCAAAGGAATCTTCCTCAAGATCCTTCAGGTTGTCCTCTTGTTTCTCATTCAGGAGATGATTCTTTCTCTGACTATGATGCATATAGCGAAAGCTCTGAACAGACAGTGTCTTCCACTGTACCAAGAGAAGTGACAGCTTATGTTGTCACTGATGATCCAGATGCCTCAACTTCTACAAATCAAGAACAGCGAATCGCTGCACTTGAAGACAAGCTAAAAACCATGGCTGAAATGGTTGCTAATATGCATTCTATCATTGTGGCACAACATGCTGCACCACCTACCATACTACCTGTAAATCCTGAAATCATAGCATCATCGGTGCCTGTTAATACTGGACTGGGGGTTGCACCTACTCAAATGCCTCCTGAACAAGTACAAGTCCAAACTACACCAAGTCAATCAGGAGCTGAAGGTAGTGCTTACAATGCTGTTCCTCCTCCTATTACTCTAACTCAACCTGCTCCTTCTTCATCATCTGAAGATGCCAATGAAGCTGTCAAACTCTTGCGAACTCAGTTCGAAGCATTTAAAGAGAAAGACAACTTGCAAAGATTGGGAATCAAGCAGCCATATCCAGTTGAATGGAAGGAAGTCCCGTTCCCACTGAAGTACAAAATCCCAACAATCTCCTTGTTCGATGGCAGTACTTCTCCTAGTCAATTCATCAATCATTTTGAGGTAATGACTGTTCAACTTCAGCCAAATGACGCTCTTCTTACCAGAGTGTTCGTCGGTTGTTTAGCCGACGTAGCATATGGCTGGTATAGAAGTTTGCCCGATGGTTGTATCACTTCCTTTTCAGGTCTTAAACAAATCTTCTTGGAACGGTTCTATGAAGGATTCAATGACATGACTATGTCAGCTCTCAATAAAATCAAACAAAAACATAATAAAACTGCTGAGAGCTTTATCGAACGGTTTTGCCGTGAAGCCTTGAAAATGCCTCCTGGGACTCCAGCTGCTGTCACTATTGATACTTGTAAGGCAAATCTATTGCCTATTATCAGTATGTGGACGAGATCTACCCAGTTTCAAGACTGGCCTTCATTCATTGTCAACACTAAAGCTGCAGAAGTAAGTGCTGAGAAGTTTAAACAATTAGGGGTACAAATGTCTAACCCTGATCGGGATAAACATCAGACATCAGGTGGTGGCAACCGCCAGAACAACCGCAAAGCAAAAGAGACTTTGAACATCAATCTGAACAAGAATAAAGAGTCTCTAGCTGTCAATGTGGCCCCGCCCACTTCCACTCCTACTCCTTCTGCACCTCCACCGAGGGAACCTCGTCCAAAAGTGGAATATTCTTTTGATGAGAATGACACTGTGAGCATCTTTGAATGTTTACTCAAAAGTAACAAGATTCAACTCCCAGATCCAAAGAAACCTGATGAAGTCGGTAAGACAGATCATCCTAAATATTGTGTTTACCACAGGTTTATTGGACATCCTACTCGAGCATGCTATGTGCTCAAGGGTAAAATTCAAGAGCTTGTCAATGCTGGTGTTGTCACTCTGCAGCAAGACGAGAAGACTGTTACTGCGAACATGGTTTCAGTCCAGTTTGGTGATTTTCCTCCGCAGATGATACAACACGGTATCATTCCAATTCCCAAAGCTATTCTTGAGATTGAGAATCTTTCGCCTCCACCAAATGAAGGTCTTGTCCCCTTGTCTCTTGACAACGGCAAAGTTATCTGGGTCCATCCAGATCTTGTTTCTGAATTCGAAGTCTCTTCTTCTTCTAAAAAGAAAGATTGCTCCAAAAGTAAGGTAAAGACTTGCAACATGGTGTCTTTTGAACCCATCCTTGATGAAGAAATTTTGTTAGGCACCAGATCAGGGAAAGCCTATTTGAAAGATCATTCTGAAGGTCAAGACAATCCTGCTTCTTCTTCTGAACCTGCTCCAGCACAACCTGCTTCCACTGAAGAGATCCCTTCTACATCTTCACCAGCTGTAGTGCCTATTCCTTCCAAGACGGTGGTTGCTGACAAAGGCAAACAACAAGTCCGCTTTGACAAGCCTCTAAAGAAATCATCTCCTACAGGACTTGAAAAGTCGTACAACTTTGATATATTGGCTTAACTAGCCAATACACCGGCTAGATTATCAATCTTCGAGCTCTTGCATCTTTCTAAAGAGACGCGAGAAACTCTAAGTGAAGCCCTGATGCAGGCTGAAACTTGCCTAACTCTTCTTAAAAAACCGGAAGCAGAACCAATTTCTTGCCACCATTGTCACAGTGTCCTAGAATTGATTCCAAACATCACTTTCACTCAGGATGATATGCTGCTGGAGGATAATAGACATGATCGTCCTCTCTACTATACAGGATATGTTGATTCGATGAAGGTCGATCGTATCCTGATAGATCCAGGGTCTGCACTCAGTATCATGCCAAAGACAATGCTCGACGCATTAAAAATACCAGTGTATAGTCTTTCTAGCACAATCACCACTATCTTGGGATTCAATCAAGGAAGGAGTGAACCGTTGGGTAAGATTCGCCTGAAACTCCAAATAGGCAATCTTCGCACAAAGGTGACCTTCTATATTATCGACAATCATGGTTGTTCTTACAACGCTCTCTTGGGAACATCGTTCCATCAACTCTGCATCAATGCTTCAAATATGTTGATGGCAAAGGGCAAGTCCACAAAGAAGTCGCAGATCTTTATCCTTTCAAGGGTGTCGAAGCATACTGTAATGACGCTCGTATGTACAAGAAGGAATTTATGAAGGTGGTATTGGCAATGGATACTGAAGAAGATCAAGAAACAGTGCCCAATGACACTCTCATTATACCTGTTAAAGGGTGTGTTTCTCACCCTCAGTCTTCTAAACCACTGGCTATTCACTTGTCAGTTCAGCGGCAATCTACTGATGACGATCAAGGAAAAAGGAAGCTCACCTCTTATGAGCCACTTGTTATTGACTTACGTCGTAACAAGGACAAAAAGCAGCTCACTTCTTCTGAGCCTCTTATTGTTGATTTAACTCACAACAAAGAGAAAAGGGAGCTCACCTCTTCTGAGCTACTTGTCATCGACCTTCGTCGTAACAAGTCTCTTCCACGTTCTTCTTCTCCCCCTCTTGTAATCAATCTGACCAAGCCTGCTAAGGCTAAAGGTCCTGCTGTAAATACTGATGTACATATCAATAAAAAAACATCTACTTTCCAGTATACTGATGTTATTTATCATACTAAATACTATTTGGATATGTTAGATAGCTTCAAATTATTTACAATGGGAGTGGTGCAATCTCTTCAAACAGAAGTTTCATGCGAACACCCAAAAGATTCATATCGTATTGTTCCCGCTCGCAAAAAGGGTGAACGTCAAAAGACCGTAACAAAAATTTAGCTACACCGATGATAGCAAAATTAATGACACGGGATATCTTCAATTCCGTCGTTACAGTCAACAATCAAAAGACATCGTCCGAAAGATGGGTTACGACTTTAAAAGCGGCCTTAATTATGGTAAAGGCAGAAGGACTCCCATTCGTACAGCTGTTCCACATGGAAAGTCAGAAATATATTACAGCAGGGCCAAAAGAGGTCTCAGATATGCTTCTCCTCCGATGTTATCTCCAATAGTTTCTAACTCTGATAGTGAGAAACATTCTAACTCTTCTGATTCCAGATCATGGGATTCTGATACCAGCGTTGGTGAAGTCCATAGTGTAATTGTATCTTCTAATATGGTCTCCGCTGAACTTCCAGAAGGATATGATGAGGACATTGAAGAAAGTTCTGAAACAGATTCTTGGGCTCAACAGATGGATAATCAGTGGGTACTTCGATTTGAACAAAGAGAACCTCCTACTGAAGATCAACTAATTCAAGTTGACGTAGGAGAAAGCGAGTCACCTCGTCCAATCTTTATTAGCAAGAATCTTCCAGAAGCAGATAAGCAAGAGTTGATTCTTCTCATTAAAGAATACATTGACGTCTTTGCTTGGAGTTATGAAGACATGCCAGGTTTAAATCCTAAAATTGCTACTCACAAATTGAACATTCTGCCTAGTGCTAAACCAGTCAAACAGCAGCAACGGCGATTCAAGCCTGAAATGATGGACGCGATCGATGATGAAGTCAAGAAGCTTATCGCTTGTGGCTTTATTCGAGAAGAACAACATCCTGATTGGGTCGCCAACGTTGTTCCAGTCCTAAAGAAAACCGGCAAAGTTCGAGTCTGTATCGACTTCCGGGATCTTAATGAAGCATATCCAAAAGATGAATTTCCTCTCCCTATCACGGACGTCATGATTGACAATACTTGTGGGTTCGAGCGAATATCCTTTATGGATGGTTTCTCTGGATACAATCAGATTAAAATGGATCCCGAAGATGAAAAACATACATCTTTTCGTACTCCTCGGGGAGTCTATTGCTACACCGTGATGCCATTTGGTCTCAAGAACGCTGGTGCAACTTATCAGCGGGCCATGAGTACCATTTTCAGAGAACATCTTCGAAAAACCGTCGAATGTTACGTCGATGATATTGCTGTCAAAAATCGTCTAAAAGAAGATCATATCCAAGATTTGAGAACAATCTTCAATCTCATGCGTCAACATCAGCTCAAGATGAATCCCACCAAGTCATTCTTGGGTGTCTCTAGTGGTAAGTTTCTCGGCTTCGTCATTACCTCTAAGGGTATACACGTGGATCCCGAGAAGATCAAAGCCATTCAAGATATGCGTCCTCCACGCAACCTAAAAGAGCTACGAGGATTTCAAGGCCGACTTGCGTACATCAGGCGATTCATTTCGAACCTGTCTGGACGCTGCAGACCATTCACTCAGTTAATGAAGAAGGGTGTATCTTTTATTTGGACTGAAGAATGTCAACAAGCATTCGACGACATCAAATGATATCTCATGAACCTACCAGTTTTGGTGCCCCCAATCTCGGGCATTCCATTCTTAATGTATGTCCGTGCTATGGATCATTCGTTGGGTGCTTTACTCGCCCAAAAGAACAAAGAAGGTCATGAACAGGCCATCTACTATCTTAGTCGTACTATGATTGGTGCTGAACACCGTTATAGTCCGGTCGAAAAAGAATGTCTAGCTCTTATATTTGCCGTTCAAAAGACGAGGCATTACATCATTGGTCAAACCATTCATGTCATATCCCGAGTCAATCCTCTTCGGGTATTAATGAAGAAGCCTAGCACACTCAACTCTCGACTTGCTACATGGGCCATCCTTCTAGCCCAATATGACATGGTGTATGTTCCTCAAAAGTCTGTCAAAGGTCAGGCACTGGCAGATTTCTTGGCAGCTCATCCTGTACTAGAAACATCTAAACTCTACGACGAAATTCCAGACGAGACGTTGGAAGTCAACTTGATCTCTGAAGAATTTCCAACCTGGCGTCTATTCATTGACGGAGCATCCAGAATTGGACCCAATGGTGCTATTGTAGCAGGAGTTGGAGTTGTTCTCATTTCTCCAGATGGATCAACTATCCAAAGAGCTTACTCTCTAGATGAATCATGTTCCAATAATGTAGCAGAGTATAATGCTCTACTTATTGGTCTTCAATTAGCCAAGCAATTGAACATTGAATATCTGGAAGTTTACGGCGACTCTAAACTGGTTGTCAACCAGGTTAGAGGAACTTATGAAGTCCGTCATCAGGATCTAGTGCCTTACTTTGAAATAGCAATCAACATGGCTATATCATTCAAAGCTTTCTTTATTGAATATGTACGCCGAGCTTGTAATACTGAAGCAGATGCCCTAGCCAATCTTGCAGCAGTCTTAGCTGTTCCCATCCGAAGACAACAAGTGGTGGTCATTTCCAATCGAGAATTGTTTTGTGTTGAAAACAACCGTAACATTGAATTCAGTAATTTTGCTGAAATTACTGTTATCGATGAAGATTGGAGAACTCCTTTCATCGACTTCGTGGTTCACGACATACTCCCCGAAGATCCTAAGGAGGCTACAAATATTCGACGATGATCTCTACGATTCTACTACAACCATACCACTAAGACTCTCTATCGACAGACTTACGACGACCTTCTTCTACGCTGTCTAGCTGGTGATGAAGCAAAACAGGTATTACGTGAAGCTCACGATGGTGTCTGTAGAGCACATCAACCCGGTCCTAAGCTACAGGATCGTATCCGAAGAATGGGTTACTACTGGCCCTCTATGGTATCAGATGCCATTGAATATGCAAGGAAATGTCAAGCCTATCAAATCCATGCAGACTTCATTCATCAACCTTCGGAATTTCTACATCCGACAGCCGCTTCTTGGCCTTTCGAAGCTTGGGGCATGGATGTCATAGGTCCTATTAATCCTCCTTCTTCTAGAAGACATCGGTTCATCTTAGCAATAACAGATTACTTCTCTAAGTGGGCTGAAGCTATACCCTTGGCTGAAGTCAAGATCAGTAGTGTTATCAACTTCGTCAAACACCATGTCATTTATCGATTTGGTGTCCCTCGACGAATCATTCATCAGCCAAAAATTTACCAGATTCTGTGATGATCATCGGATTGACAACATTGCTTCGACTGCCTACAATCCTGCTGCTAATGGTTTAGCCGAAGCCTTCAATAAAACTATTATCAAACTCCTCAAGAAGTTTGTATCCACTAACAAACGAAATTGGAGTGAAAAGCTTGGCAAATGTCTATGGGCTTACCGAACTACGGTCCACAATCCTACGAGTTTTACACCTTTTTCTCTGGTATATGGCTGTGAAGCTGTTCTTCCTCTGGAACTTCAAATTCCTTCTTTAAGGATTGCCATTGCTAACGAGCTCACTACAGAAAATAATGACCTTCTTCGACTTCAAGAATTGGAGGCTCTCGACGAAAAGCGATTAATGGCTCAGCAACATATTGAGCTATATCAAGCCCGCATCTCGAAGACTTTCAATCGTAAAGTGAAGGTCAGAGCCTTTCAGCAAGGAGAACTTGTTTTAACGGTCAGACGTCCTATGACTATGACTCATATGAGTAAAGGCAAGTTCGACGCAAAGTAGAAAGGTCCATACATTGTGAGCAAAGTCTTCTCAAATGGAGCTTATCAACTCTCAGAAATGGATGGACGAATTGCAATGATGCCTATCAATGGCAAATTCCTTAAAAAGTACTATGTATAAATGTAGATATTTGTAAATCATCAAGACAAGTTCATGTTTATAAATAAAATTTTATTTAATCATGAATGATAGTACATAATATTAAGGAAGATCACTATCATCCTTCTCTACATTTGGACGCGGACCACTACCGTCCTTTTCAAAAACACGGTCAGCGAAAGAACCGAGAACCTCTTTGCTGGAACCTACGAGGAACTTGCAGGCAGCCATCCTCATGGCTTCTTCTTCTTCAGTCCTTCCTGGTTCAAGCAGAAAGTCCAGGATGTCTCTCGGTGGCCTGGGTGCAGACGAACCTTCGCCTGCTTCTGCTTCCTTTGGCTGATTTAGATCGACAGGAAGTTCTTTAACGTCTTCTTCAACCTTCGGGACGAGCTCAGTCTTCTTGAGTGCATCTTCAGACGACATTTTTATGTTGAGAAGTGAAAGTGCTCATTCATGTTAGATTTCTGTCCTATTTATAGGCAGAGATTTCTCAAACAACGAAGCGACACATTCATCCGACGGTTCACCCGTTCATTTATTTATTATCATTCGACGGTTCACCCGTTCATTCATTTATTATCATCCGACGGTTCGCCCGTTCATTCATTATCACTTGACGTTTCATCCGTTCATTATTTTGACGGTTCGTCCGTTCATCACATTCATCCGACGGTTCATCCGTTTATTTAATTCCCTTGACGGCTCGTCCGTTCATCACATTCATCCGACGGTTCATCCGTTTATTTAATTCCCTTGACGGCTCGTTCGTTCATCACATTCATCCGACGGTTCGCCCGTTCATCCATCATCACCTGACGGTTCGTCCGTTCATTAGATTCATCCGACGGTTCACCCGTTCATCTATCATCACCTGACGGCTCGTCTGTTCATCACATTCATCCGACGGTTCGCCCGTTCATTCATTATCACTTGACGGTTCATCCGTTCATTATTTTGACAGTTTATCCGTTCGTTCCATCATTTGACGGTTTTCCCGTTCATATCACATCCATATCAGCAACTTGTCGTTTCGATTAAGTTGTCAATTGAAATAATAATGTTCAGTATATTCTGCCATGTCCATATTACCTCTGAGCAGATATAATGAATATAATTATTTTCTACAAAAATTATCAAGAAATATATCATGTCTTGTACCTCTGAATATATTTTCTATCTCTATTATTTATATCTGAACAAGATATGCAACAAATAATGGAGCCACAGCAAAAAAATGTCTTTTATTGATTGAAATATAAAACATACATACTTCAAAAGATAAAAGATACAAAAAAAATTCTATTAAGAGGGAGGAATGATCAAATTGTCAATCTGCTGTTTCAGAGTCTGCAGCTCTTCTTCATGAGTGGATGTCACCTTCTTTCTAGCCTCTTCCATCCCGGTTTTTTTCGTTAAAAACGGGCATATTTACAGTCCGGCGAGTAATCTCTGCACCATGAGCTGCATCGTACTCAGCCTTCTCTTGAATCAAGGCATTGAACTGATCAACCACAAGTTGATGATTAGCAGTTTCTTCTTCTAATTCTTGCTGAAGACGAACAATTTCTGCTCTTAGTTCAGCAATTCTCTGTCCTTTTCTTTCAGCCATCAAAGTTACTGATTCTAGTTTAGAATTGTATTCAGCAGACTTTGCGGAATAAGCCTCCAAAAGATTTTGAAGATTCATCCTTTCTATATCAGCAGCTTGGGCCATTCTCTCGAACTCAGCCTGAACCATAGATTCTATTTCTGTCTGTTTGAGTTCCTTATATTTCTTTATGAAGACTTCTAACTCATCTAGTATATGCTCAAGGAGAGTAGCTTGAGCTTCGTCACCTTGCTCCCTTACAGCCCTCACTAAAAGAGAAGTCGGGTTTCTAACCATGAAGAAATCAGCTCCCTCTTTGTCCATCATTCTGTTGACTAGGGGTCTCAACGATTCAAAGAAACATCTGGTGAATGATTGAACAACTTGTTGATTAATTGCCAGAGTTCCAGGAGTCGCAGCTACTCCCGTTGAAGATGAGACAGCAGGATGCTCGATCCGTTGTGTCTGGATGGCAGGCTCTTTAAACAAAGGAGCCAGAGTGGAGCTATTCGCCCCTCCTGTTTGTTCTTTTGCAAAAGTAAAATTGTTATTTTGCTAGTCGTTTTCCAAAATAACCAAAAAGATCAAATGACAGCAGTCTTACCTTGGTTCGATCCAGCAATGAGTTTATCCCCTGCAGGAGTAGACTCTGGCAGAGCAGAAGTAACTTCAGCTATCACAGCTTGGCTACTACCAGCTTCAGAACCACAAGACAAATGATGACTACTACTCACAACCACCGTCGTTATGGGCACTATATCCGTGCATGTCGGCGGTACTGGAGGAGTCTCATGATCTACAGAAAATACAAATAAAGATGTTAGCTATCAATTCATTCAAAAGAAGATTGCTAATTTCATTTTATACCTTGAGGATCATTAGCAGGAGTTTCTTCCAAGTTCTCTTCATCTGTTGCTTTTTTCGGACCTCAACATCCTCTTTAGGATTTAAGGTATCAGTAGCATTCTCGGGAGCCTCAACATCCTTTTCAGGACTTAAGGTCTCAACAGCATTCTCTAGGATTTCAACATTCTCATCATTCACATCATGGACAGCAGCAGGAGATGCGTGCACTTCATCATCTTCTAGATCTTGCATGTAGTCATCAATATTTTCAGATGAAGAGCTTTCCTCATCCTCGTCTTCTTCCGGTGCCTTTTCACTAGTAGTCGCAGCTTGGTTACCATAGTTTTCCAGAGGACTGTAGAGACAATCTTCTAAAGCTGCAATGACTTCGCGATCTTCTTCTTCGCGAAGGGTTTTGGGAGTAGGCAAAAGTTCAACAAGCTGTAATTGCTCTTCCCTCGCTTCCTCCACAGTATTTCCTTTAGGCTCTTCGGCCTCAGTTTCCGGTGCAGGATCTGTCCTTTGCTCAACCTCCTCTCTATGTTCAAGATTAGGAGTTTTATTCCTAGGCTCTAAAACAGGAGTAGGAGAGGGAAAAGTTAATCCAGCTACATCGTCCATCACTATTGAAGATGGAGCCCGATTCCTTCTCTGGGCTAGCTTCTTTCTTTTCAATGGTCTATCAGGGCTCTCTATATTAACAGTTTCAACTTGTTTCTGTATGGAAGTTGGTGTTGCAGCCCCTTCTTGTTGATCTGACTCGGCCAGTTGCCGAGACTGAGATCGGGTAGTGATCTTCTCAGAAGAGTGATCCAGGATCAACTTCTTTTTAGCTGCTGGGGCAGGAAGATCTTCTCTTCTCTTCCTTTTTACAGGAGATCTACCCACCTTCAGAGAGATACGCATTGCTGCGTTTACTTCTTGAGGGAATATAATATCCCTCGAAACTTCTAAAGGTGCATCTGCCGGCTCATGCACCTCATCATTTATAGGGATTGACATAGCAAGTTTTCCTCTCTTCAATCTCGTCGAAGAAGCAAAACTATCTGCAAGGTTAAAATTCTCAGCAAAAGTATTCACGGATGTATAAAATACTGAATAAGTAAATAACATCCGGGGACCATGAGTGCTATTTGTTGGCATTAAGAATGTGGCCTTTGTATCACGGGCATTATAGTAAGCCCAGGCTCGGGCCCCGTCTATCAAATAACCCTTGCCTTGGAGGCAGGTGATTGCATTCCCTATATGAAATTGATCATATCCAAACTGTCGAGCAAATCGGCTGGGGAGATATGGTTCTAAGTAACATTCCTCTTCAAACCGGTATACCAGATGAGATGGCCGAATTGTCTTCAACCATTCAAAGGCTGCACGGGTTAGAGGCTGTATCTTTGAATCCACCATATTTGTTGGCATCTGATCATGTCCAGCAGGGAGAGGAGCACAACAAAAGTTCCATCCTCTATTCAGATTCAGAACATATCTATACTCGCTCAAAGAAGTGTACTTCCATTTTCCCTGAGAGTACCTTCGCAGAAAGCTACCATCAACCGGTCCCATACCGGGGTCCATTAAAGTGGGATAATGGAGAAGTAACCATCCAAATAGATATGTGTATGGCAGTTCTAGGCGAGGGAACTCTTTCTTTCCTTTTGCTTTCAGCATCAAATCTACATACAAACGAAGACTGGCATTTAATTTGCAAGTCATTGCTGATAACAGGTCCATCTTGTAGCCAAAAACTAACTTGACCGCGGCAAAAAGAACGCCGCGGTAAAAGCGATCCACAGCACTGGATCCGGGAACCACAAACCGCCGAAGCCAGTATGTCAGAAACCCTGCCAGTTGGGCTTCTTTTGACATGGGTCTATAGCCCATTCTCAAGTAACTCTCAAGAGTGTCCCCTGTCTTCAAAGGAGGATATTCATAATCATCTTTCACTTGTTTATCAAAATTACCACTCTGATCCATCAGCTTCATAACTTCTGTATTGCTCAAGGGTTTGAAGAAATTAGGATAGCATTTGTCATTTTCCTTGGTCTTCTTCTCTTCTATATGGTTGAGGAACAAATAGGGTAACCATTTCGAAGAATAACAGGTGTTGGCTGTGGCACTCTTATAAAACAGGGAGCAGATCTTGTAATGGCATAGCAATTCCTCAAATACTGCTACCATCGCTGCGTTTTCCCTTCTAAGCTTGTCCAACTCATCATTTGTTGGAACGAACTCTTCATATGGAGCGTCTGCCATTGGCAAGTACGAGATATATTTCATCTCGTGGAGTGCAAACCTAATTTCTCCACCAGGGGTCATGAAAGTTCCCGTTCTATAATTGTATCTTTCAGCCAAGGCCAAGAACATGTGTGGATTGGGTGCAAAACCATAAACAGTGGCGTGCACTGCTTGGTACAGATTGATATGTTGAAGTTTGTCTTCAAAAGTTGTCAGGATCCAATTGGCAATACAATTCCATCTCCTGTAATCGGGATTCACCAAACCAGTCATTCTGATATCTTGTTCGGGGTACTTCCCTTCAGCTTTCGCAAATTTGTTTGCAAATATCGGTGTTCTGACAGGCATCAACATAGTGGAGTTCTCTGGCGGAATACAACCAGGTCTCAAGCCTCTCAACAAGACACTGTATTTATCAGAGGAGCTGTAGAACATATCTTTCTTATTTGATCCCTTCTTCACAAAAATTTTCCCTGCACGGGCGTCTTGGAAAAGAGTGATGTTCCACTCCATCTTCCTTGGGTAGCTCGCATGAGCGTACCGAGATAAAGGGAGACAGCGGGCAATATCTGGTATGAAGAAAGATCTATCTTCTTGATGAACTATTCTTTCCTCCATCCTCGGCCTTGGTTGCGAGCTCTTCTCAAAAGCCTCACCAAACAAGAATGCTGGTTTCTTATGAATAACATCGTCTGCTGATTCCAAGGGCTGTCCATTCATTAAACACAGTAGAGTCTCATTGTCCTGAGATATCAGAATCGCCTGACGGGAGGTCGGCAGATCATACTGAGGATAATGTACATGAGAGAGATCCTCTTTATACTCAGACTCTGAGAGAGTTTCCATAAAATGTTCATAATCTGGATCTTCTCTGGTCTCAACTGCATCAAAACAGATAAAGATCAGTACAATCAATTCAAAGACTCTGTTTTCAGATTACACAAAATATTAGATTGCACAATCCTCAGATTGTCCTGGCATAGCTTGCGCAAACGTTAGATTACGCTGGCTCAGATCATGCAAACATCAGATTGTGCATCTTATCAGGATGCACAAAATAACAGTTTGTGCTGACTTCCTGCACAAATCAGTCGATTGTGCTAACTTCCTGTCAGCACAATTCAACAGATTGCACAGGAATGCAGCCTTCATAAAAATGAAGATTGACAGTTGATGCAACCAAAACCCTAAAAAGGGATGGCGTAATATGAACTCATCTCTAAAAAGAGATGAGTTTCGAAGATCAAAAGAAGTCGAATCACCCTAAAAAGGGTTTTCGATCAGTTGAACAACCTCTCAGAGCGGGGTGCGCGGATTCATGACGAGAAGCTCGTCGTGCAATTCTGTCTGATGACTCGGCCGGGGCCTTGCCTTTGTCGGCGACGGTGGAAGAGCGTTGAGGAGCCATTGGTCGTCGGAGAGGAGGGCTGAAAAACGAAGAGCTCAAAGTTTTTCTCTCTCAAAAGTACAAGTGAATACAAGTAAAAATTATTTCTACATTTGAAGAGACTATTTATAGTCTTCGAAATATGAAACGGCTACCTCAGATTGTGCCTGAAATTGAGGCTCTTCGATTGCGCAGACAGCTCACCATCATGCGCAACTTGATTTAAATTTTATAATTCAAAGTATTTCGAAACTTTGAATAAATATCAACTTTCGAAAACTTTGAAGGGGGTCTTGTAGGTCTTAAAAAATCAAGTTGCATCAATTAACAAAGTCAAAGAATCAAGATATACATCATCCAAGTGAACTGCGCAGACAATGGATTGTGCAGCTCTCAGATTGCGCATGCCAGACTGCGCACACGTCCGATTGCGCAAGGCTGACGTGGCAAGAATCATCATTACCTGACAACCAAATCAAATCTCTGACAACTGATAGCACGGATATCAAGGAGGCTGCTCGTTTATTGCGTCACACAACGCTCGAGGACGGCTGACAGCTGGCAGCGCGATCCATTCCTATGCTGTCTAATCCTGCGCAAACCAAAACCTGCGCGGTCCATGTTGGCGCAATCCAATGTCAGCACAATTCAAGTTGCGCGTTCTATCAACACAACTGACAAAGTACACGTGGCATTCATGCCATCAATTACTCATTTTGTGGCAACTGCCTATGCATGATCATGCGTATTTCAATCAAATGATGACATGTGTCCAAGACAGTTAACCCATGATCCAGCAACTGTCTGCGCAGTCCATTGCTGCACAAACCAATTGCTGCACAATCCATCATGCGCAGTCCAAAATAACTAAAAGTTAGTTATTTCTCAGAACTCTATAAATAGAGTTTCAAGTCTTCATTCAAGGGGATCACATATCAGACTTCAGAAATCAGAGAGTTCAGGAGTTCTTGCCCAAGTGCTGCTGCATTCTTCCGAGGCTTTTGCCTTCAACTTCCGAGGCTTTCTGCCTTCAATTCCAGAGTTGTTTTCAACTTCAGAGGCTTCATCTTCAGAGTTCACATCATCCAAGGGATAAAGCAATCGTCATCTAGATTGGATTTCTATAGTTGTACCATTCCCAGAATTCAAATTGTAATCTTTTACAAAGTTTGTATCAATAAAGTTCTTCA
>JANAVB010004399.1:6315918-6383418 GCA_029216955.1 Iris pallida | reverse complement strand
CCCGATTCTCTGTCGACCTGAACCCCGTCGAGTCCGCACTCGCCGTCGCGTGACGGTGAGCGCCGCTTCGCCTTCCTCCTCCCAGATCCGCCACGAACAGCCCTGGCCCCCCGCCGTCTGTAGCCTCCGACGCCGCGCCCTTTGGACCGCCGCCCTCCGCCTCGCTGAAACCCTTCGCCGACCCTCACTTTTTTCCTTCCACTTCCGTCGCCGCATACGGCTCCGCTGCGCCGAGCCCAGCCCGATCGTCCCCTCCTCTTGCGCTCCCGTTCTCTTCCCCTCCGGCCTCTCTCTCCCGCTCTCGCTGCTTCACTCTCCCCCTCCATCCTCTCTCTCCCCTCTTTAATCATTCTTCTCTCTCTTCTGGGTTTTTTGTCCTCTTTACTTGTAATGCCCCAGTCCCAAAATACGTAGGACTAGGAACGTAGACATGCCAGCTGTATTCATACGAAGTATACTCCAATATATGGAAGCCTCGTATAAATACATAAGCTGTAAAATACAGTAGAACCATAACTAATCTCATCCACAAGAATAAAAGAATAGAAGATGTCATATATGAGAATAAATTATCTTGATACAATATGTTGGGCGGAGACAAATCCACTACCAACAAAATAAGAAAATAAAATACATGGAAAATAAAATGAGTGACGAGCGAAGCGAAGACGATCCAAATGCAATCATCCTCGAAGAAGTAGCGAAGATCACGGCTAGAGCTAAAGCACCTGCGAAAGACAATAACACACACCTGGCAAGACAACCAGGTCCTCAGAGGGACGTAACAAGACACATCATAGCATGCCATATAAACTGAATAAATATTGCTCAAATAAATAAGTAAATCGAATCTATAACATGGTCCAATACGTACCTACTGAACGAGCGTACCATCCCCCCAACCAAACAAGGATAGGAGATGGTAAACTAATTCACGGCGACGTATCTTCCCATGCTAAGAATTCGATATGGTATCCGGACCCCAACAAGGTTCAATACCTTCTCATCGAAGTAGTAAGTCACACCTACAACCAAACAAGGACAAGATGTGACGAACTAATCCGCGACAAGTTATTGTTCCAAGTCACGGTCAGATACAAGTACCCAAACCAAAAGTACTCGTACCTAACGGATAAAGGTAGCCTACCGTTCTAAGTAAAATGTAGTTAAGAACAATCCTTCCTGCGCATGAGCCCTGGCTGAATAAGATCGGCGTAGTCCCCTCTTGGGCACCAGAGGCCCCAGCAGGAAGAGCATGACGTTCCGCAGAATCATCAGTGGCCGTCAGTAATCTTGGGTCATCAACTCCGTATCTCCAGCGGAGAGTCCGGGTCACAAGGGAAGTGCATCGAAGCCCATACGCTAAGGAATTGTCCTCCCCGCCCAATGCCTACTGTGTCGTATCCACAACACAAACCACTATAACCGCTAAGTCAAACTAGTATGCAACCTCTATTAGCGGTTATTCCTATCGCACGGCTTATACGTACTGGTGGCCAGCCAATCACGCACTTCCGTGTCCTACATGCGACACACAACTTCGTGTTTACAACGTGTCAAGGCCAATGAATGCGACACACAAGGTGGTCCCTTAAATCTAGGTTTAATTTATAAAAAAAATAATACACAACAGGAAATATAAATGAACAGTTATGCCATGTATCACAGTTTATTTTGCATAAAGAAAATAAGTAATGCATGAAATATGAGCTAAAATAATTAAACAGCTAATGGCAAGGTGTCTTGCCTGGTAGGACGCTTGGTGTGCTGCGATAATCATGGTGGCATGAACTGCAATTTCGGAGCAACAACTATGCAAGGTGACTTCTGAAGATGGCACGGACAGTGCCATCGGGTCCAGGACGGTTGAATTAGTTAGGGTGGACATAAGGTAGGCTTGAATTGGCGATCGAATAGGAAATATAGGCTTGGTTATGGAATTGTGAAAAAGTCAAAGAAAGAAAAATGGATAATATATATACGATTTTTAGAAATCTATTTATAATATTCGAAAACTTTATTCACTTAGAAAAATAATTATTTTGGTAAATACTTAAAAGTATGGAAAATAGATTTAGGCTAAAACCCTAACCTTTGTCAAAATAATATTTTTAGGCTGAGACCTATATTTTTATAAATTAAAAATATTTTAAGTGAAACAAAATCATTCTAGAAAATTATTTAAGGCTAAATCTCATATTTTATAATTTTACCAAATCAAAATATATATTTTTTTAAATAAATGCTTTTGAAAACATCGAAAAATCGTTTTAGGGTTACGCCCTTAATTTTGGTCAAATAAAATTTGACAATAATAACTTCAGATAAATCTCCTTAAAATAAAATATATGATAATACTAAATGGCGTATTTTCTAAATAATTTCAAATATTTATATATATATACCATTTTAAATACAATATATACTAAAAATAAATATAATAGAAATAATGATAATAATAATAATAATAATAATAATAATAATAATAATAATAATATTAATAATGATAAAAATAATAACCATAACAAAGGATAATAATGCACTGTACTCTGTAAAGTTTTTCTCTTTCGAGGAGAGCAATGAATGAAAAAAAAATAAAAAAATAATAAAAAAACAGAGGATGAAGGGATCTTTCCCGAGAGAGAGGAAATGGAGAGAGCTGAAAAGAAAAAAAAAAGGGAAAAACGGGAGAGCGGAGGGTTTCTCCTGCGAGTGGCTCCGCCAGCTCGTCGGCGGCGGAAGCGGAGGCAAGGAGGATATGCGGAGGAGAGAGGCCCAGGGAGAGAGAGACGCGAGAGAGGGAGAGGGCCGGAGGTCGGCGGAGCAGGCGGTCCGGCGCTGCGTGCTCCTTGGAGGCGGCGGAGGCTGAAGCCGGGCGGTGCGCGCAAGATCGGAGGAAAGTCGGAGAAGAAGAGTGGGTCGGAGTGGATCGGGGGAGGCGGAGCGGCGTGTTGGCGGCGCGCTCGCCCCGGCGCGACGGAGCGGGCGAGAGGGGGTGGCGACGGGTGCGGTGGAGAGAAAGAGCGGGGAGAGCTAGAGGGGGTTTGCGGTGGCTGGGGGCTGGCCGTTCGCCGGCGAGGCGTTGGTCGAGCGGCGGAGACGGGGTTCAGGCGTGGCGGAGGTGGTGGCGCTCAGGCGCGGTTGGCCGGGCGGAAGAGGGGAAAATGGAGGGATTGGGCTCTGCAGAGCTGCGCTTGGGCAGCGGCTCAGCACACGGCGGCGGAGGATGGTCGGGCTCGGTCGGGTCCGGCGAGAAACTGAGGCGGAGGATGGCCACGACATCGGGATCAAGCCATGGTCCGGTGCTGCTGTGTTGAGGTGAGAAGGCGCCGAGGTCTCGTCAGCGTCGGTGGGATGCGGCGACCGGCTTGCGGGCGACGGAGGAAGCTCACCGTGGAGGTAAGGGCTGTGGTGTGTTTGTTTTTATTTCTTCGATTATTTTGGGGTTGTGGCTGGTGTTGTTTGGCCGCGGTGGCTGTGGGCGTGCCGTGGCGGCGGTGGAGGTCTGAGTGGTGACGGTGGTGTTGCCGGACGCCTAGGGTTTTGGCAATGGTAGGGGTGGCTCTGCCTTGTGGCAGTGCTGAGTTTTGGGACGAAGTGGCACCGGGCGCAGTGGCGCCGGTGATGGTGGTCCGGGTGGTCGCTTGGTGTCGGGGCTGTGGAAGAACATGCTGTATGGTGGCAAGGATAATGGTGTTTTGACGGTGGCCGAGGCTGGACAGTAGGCTGGGGCGATGGGGATGATTTGCTGACGACGGTGGTGGTGACGGCTAGGCGTACGGTGGCGGGGTTAGAGGGATAGGGATAGGGATAGAGTTATTGTTAGAAATTTTTGTGTCGGGTGTGTCCGACACGGAGGGGGAGAATAATGTATATGTAAAAATCTCATGGAATAAGAATGAGAAGCGGACACGGACACGAACACGGACACGAGGCACTGCACTTGTGGAAATTTTTGTGGAGTAATTATGGCTTGTGAAGAACAATGGAGGAGTACCTGCCTATATTTATAGGATGTGGGAATTCCCAATTTGGATAGGATTAGGATTATTTAAAACCCAAGTAGATAAATCATATATTTAATTTAAAACCAAATCCAAATACAAGTCTAATTCCAAATACAATTCAAATTTTAAATATCTAATTTAAATCAAATTAAATACTTTTGGTTTAAATTCAAATTAATTTAAAATATAGATAGTTTACTATTTAAATGTATCCATGGAATCAAATCAAAATTTAAACTGTCACAAATATTTCAAAAATATGTTTTCCAAAAATACTATAATAAATAAATTTCGAAAATAATAAATCCTTTTGAATAATAAATCTTTTTGAATAGTAAAATATTAATATTAAATAATTTCGAAATACATTATTATTTAAAATAAATAAATATTTATGAAATAAATATTTTGCACGAAAAATTTTATTATTAATAACTGCTAAAAACAATAGACTTTTTATGGCAAGAATAATAATTCTATATAATATTTTGAAAGTGTAAGAAAATAAAAATAATTATTTTTTCTAAAATATGTACGCTCGTACATATTCGCACTCATCGAGCAAACGAAAATTTCGCATACGACGTACAATACGACTACATGACATATAGTACAAAAATTTTAAATCAGTACCAAAATTGATATAATAAAAATATAGTAGAAATTTAGGGGTTTTACATCCTACCCAACTTAAAAGAATTTCGTCCTCGAAATTAAGAATTAGTAGGGGGTGAGAGGACACAAGGGGGAAGAAGGCACAATGGTAGATAGAAGGGTTTAAAGAAGTTTACATGGTCGTAGTCTAGGTTGGGGATATGATTAAGAGGCGATTGTAATCACTCCTAAATTCAAGTGACTAGAAAGTCAAAGTGGTAGAATTAGGGTCGAGGGAAAGGTCGAGTAGTTCAAGTCAAAGATATGGCAACATCGAGTGATAATGGTCGTTTACGTGATAGTATAGCTAGAGGAATTTCTAGCACAACGCTTCCGTCCTCCTAAAATAGGTGAAGACGAAAGCAAAATAGAGTTCGAAGGGGGCGTTATCGAATACGAATACGTGATTCAAAGACGATCGAATAATTTCAAAAGAATTGTCAAGGCAGTCGTGGATGGGATTGTAAGGGCAAGTGTAATTATGTCCCCATCCACGTAGAATAATAGACAAAAGCGAACCAAAAATACACTTGGTTGATCAGACCATCATGCACCGATTCTGAGTAGACAATACGTTAGTGAGCGGCCGCTCAATAGCATAAGTCATGAACAAACTCGATAATGGATGAGTTTGCAAAACTAGATTATAGTTGCAATATTAGTCAAAGTGGTAAAAAAAAACATAGGCACGAGATATTTAGATAAAAAGAAGGTAGAATGATTCTAAGTCATAAAATTTTCCTATAGTCTTCTTGTCCAAGTCCTTGGTTGGCTAGAAGGGTTAGGTCCTCTAGATTCTAGGATCTAAATAAGCTTGCTAATATAAAGTCACTAGGTCAAAGGGGTTGCTAGGTCATAAGGTAGTCTACCCAACTTAAAGAATTAAACTAATGGTGTTTTGGGACAACTAACTAGTAGGGTCAATCTCTAGTAAGCACGAAAGGACGATAAGAATAGGGATAGAAGGAAGCAAGCAAGATGCAATTGATGAGTCAAACGGTAGATAGATCAAGGAAAGAGGTCAAGTACGTGGATGAGATCCTAGACTTCTAATCCTATACGCAGGTTTGCTTGGTACGGTAAAGTAACCAAACAATTTATCTTGACCTGCATGGGCCACCACAAAAACATGTAACGCCCCAGTCCCAAAATACGTAGGACTAGGAACGTAGACATGCCAGCTGTATTCATACGAAGTATACTCCAATATATGGAAGCCTCGTATAAATACATAAGCTGTAAAATGCAGTAGAACCATAACTAATCTCATCCACAAGAATAAAAGAATAGAAGATGTCATATATGAGAATAAATTGTCTTGATACAATATGTTGGGCGGAGATAAATCCACTACCAACAAAATAAGAAAATAAAATACATGGAAAATAAAATGAGTGGCGAGCGAAGCGAAGACGATCCAAATGCAATCATCCTCGAAGAAGTAGCGAAGATCACGGCTAGAGCTAAAGCACCTGCGAAAGACAATAACATACACATGGCAAGACAACCAGGTCCTCCGAGGGACGTAACAAGACACATCATAGCATGCCATATAAACTGAATAAATATTGCTCAAATAAATAAGTAAATCGAATCTATAACATGGTCCAATACGCACCTACTGAACGAGCGTACCATCCCCCCAACCAAACAAGGACAGGAGATGGTAAACTAATTCAAGACGACGTATCTTCCCATGCTAAGAATTCGATATGGTATCCGGACCCCAACAAGGTTCAATACCTTCTCATCGAAGTAGTAAGTCACACCTACAACCAAACAAGGACAAGATGTGACGAACTAATCCGCGACAAGTTATTGTTCCAAGTCACGGTCAGATACAAGTACCCAAACCAAAAGTACTCGTACCTAACGGATAAAGGTAGCCTACCGTTCTAAGTAAAATGTAGTTAAGAACAATCCTTCCTGCGCATGAGCCCTGGCTGAATAGGATCGGCGTAGTCCCCTCTTGGGCACCAGAGGCCCCAGCAAGAAGAGCATGACGTTCCGCAGAATCGTCAGTGGCCGTCAGTAATCTTGGGTCATCAACCCCGTATCTCCAGTAGAGAGTCCGGGTCACAAGGGAAGTGCATCGAAGTCCATACGCTAAGGAATTGTCCTCTCCGCCCAATGCCTACTGTGTTGTATCCACAACACAAACCACTATAACCGCTAAGTCAAACTAGCATGCAACCTCTATTAGCGGTTATTCCTATCGCACGGCTTGTACGTACTGGTGGCCAGCTAATCACGCACTTCCGTGTCCTACATGCGACACACAACTTCGTGTTTACAACGTGTCAAGGCCAATGAATGCGACACACAAGGTGGTCCCTTAAATCTAGGTTTAATTTGTAAAAAAAATAATACACAGCAGGAAATATAAATGAACAGTTATGCCATGTATCACAGTTTATTTTGCATAAAGAAAATAAGTAATGCATGAAATATGAGCTAAAATAATTAAATAGCTAATGGCAAGGTGTCTTGCCTGGTAGGACGCCTGGTGTGCTGCGATAATCATGGTGGCATGAACTGCAATTTCAGAGCAACAACTATGCAAGGTGACTTCTGAAGGTGGCACAGACAGTGCCATCGAGTCCAGGACGGTTGAATTAGTTAGGGTGGACATAAGGTAGGCTTGAATTGGCGATCGAATAGGAAATATAGGCTTGGTTATGGAATTGTGAAAAAGTCAAAGAAATAAAAATGGATAATATATATACGATTTTTAGAAATCTATTTATAATATTCGAAAACTTTATTCACTTAGAAAAATAATTATTTTGGTAAATACTTAAAAATATGGAAAATATATTTAGGCTAAAATCCTAACCTTTGCCAAAATAATATTTTTAGGCTGAGACCTATATTTTTATAAATTAAAAATATTTTAAGTGAAACAAAATCATTCTAGAAAATTATTTAAGGCTAAATCTCATATTTTATAATTTTACCAAATCAAAATATATTTTTTTAAATAAATGCTTTTGAAAACATCGAAAAATCGTTTTAGGGTTACGCCCTTAATTTTGGTCAAATAAAATTTGACAATAATAACTTCAGATAAATCTCCTTAAAATAAAATATATGATAATACTAAATGGCGTATTTTCTAAATAATTTCAAATATTTATATATATATACCATTTTAAATACAATATATACTAAAAATAAATATAATAGAAATAATGATAATATTAATAATAATAATAATAGTAATAATAATAATAATATTAATAATGATAAAAATAATAACCATAACAAAGGATAATAATGCACTGTACTCTGTAAAGTTCTCCTCTTTCGAGAAGAGCAATGAATGAAAAAAAAATAAAAAAATAATAAAAAAAACAGAGGATGAAGAGATCTTTCCCGAGAGAGAGGAAATGGAGAGAGCTGAAAAGAAAAAAAAAAGGGAAAAAACGGGAGAGCGGAGGGTTTCTCCTGCGAGTGGCTCCGCCGGCTCGTCGGCGGCGGAAGCGGAGGCAAGGAGGATATACGGAGGAGAGAGGCCCAGGGAGAGAGAGACGCGAGAGAGGGAGAGGGCCGGAGGTCGGCGGAGTAGGCGGTCCGGCGCTGTGCGCGCCTTGGAGGCGGCGGAGGCTGAAGCCGGGCGGTGCACGCAGGATCGGAGGAAAGTCGGAGAAGAAGAGTGGGTCGGAGTGGATCGGGGGAGGCGGAGCGGTGTGTTGGCGGCGCGCTCGCGCCGGCGCGACGGAGCGGGCGAGAGGGGTGGCGACGGGTGCGGTGGAGAGAAGGAGCGGGGAGAGCTAGAGGGGGTTTGCGGTGGCTGGGCGCTGGCCGTTCGCCGGCGAGGCGTTGGTCGAGCGACGGAGACGGGGTTCAGGCGTGGCGGAGGTGGTGGCGCTCCGGCGCGGTTGGCCGGGCGGAAGAGGGGAAAATGGAGGGCTTGGGCTCTGCAGAGCTGCGCTTGGACAGCGGCTCAGCACACGGCGACGGAGGATGGTCGGGCTCGGTCGGGTCCGGCGAGAAACTGAGGCGGAGGATGGCCACGGCGTCGGGATCGAGCCATGGTCCGGTGCTGCTGTGTTGAGGTGAGGAGGCGCCGAGGTCTCGTCAGCGCCGGTGGGATGCGGCGACTGGCTTGCGGGCGACGGAGGAAGCTCGCCGTCGAGGTAAGGGCTGTGGTGTGTTTGTTTTTATTTCTTCGATTATTTGGGGTTGTGGCTGGTGTTGTTTGGCCGCGGTGGCTGTGGGCGTGCCGTGGCGGCGGTGGAGGTCTGAGTGGTGACGGTGGTGTTGCCGGACGCCTAGGGTTTTGGCAATGGTAGGGGTGGCTCTGCCTTGTGGCAGTGCTGAGTTTTGGGACGAAGTGGCACCGGGCGCAGTGGCGCCGGTGATGGTGGTCCGGGTGGTCGCTTGGTGTCGGGGCTGTGGAAGAACATGCTGTATGGTGGCGAGGATAATGGTGTTTTGACGGTGGCCGAGGCTGGACAGTAGGCTGGGGCGATGGGGATGATTTGCTGACGACGGTGGTGGTGACGGCTAGGCGTACGGTGGCGGGGTTAGAGGGATAGGGATAGGGATAGAGTTATTGTTAGAAATTTTTGTGTCGGGTGTGTCCGACACGGAGGGGGAGAATAATGTATATGTAAAAATCTCATAGAATAAGAATGAGAAGCGGACACGGACACGAACACGGACACGAGGCACTGCACTTGTAGAAATTTTTGTGGAGTAATTATGGCTTGTGAAGAACAATGGAGGAGTACCTGCCTATAATTATAGGATGTGGGAATTCCCAATTTGGATAGGATTAGGATTATTTAAAACCCAAGTAGATAAATCATATATTTAATTTAAAACCAAATCCAAATACAAATCTAATTCCAAATACAATTCAAATTTTAAATATCTAATTTAAATCAAATTAAATACTTTTGGTTTAAAATCTAATCAATTTAAAATATAGATAGTTTACTATTTAAATGTATCCATGGAATCAAATCAAAATTTAAACTGTCACAAATATTTCAAAAATATGTTTTCCAAAAATACTATAATAAATAAATTTCGAAAATAATAAATCCTTTTGAATAATAAATCTTTTTGAATAGTAAAATATTAATATTAAATAATTTTGAAATACATTATTATTTGAAATAAATAAATATTTATGAAATAAATATTTTGCACGAAAATTTTTATTATTAATAACTGCTAAAAACAATAGACTTTTTATGGCAAGAATAATAATTCTATATAATATTTTGAAAGTGTAAGAAAATAAAAATAATTGTTTTTTCTAAAATATGTACGCTCGAACATATTCGCACTCGTCGAGCAAACGAAAATTTCGCATACGACGTACAATACGACTACATGACATATAGTACAAAAATTTTAAATCAGTACCAAATTGATATAATAAAAATATAGTAGAAATTTAGGGGTTTTACAATACTGAGTTCTCCTCGAAAGAGGAGAACGACTGTACTGGTTTTTTTTTATATTTTATTTATTTACTATTTTGTTAGTTTTAGTTTTATTGGTAAATTGTTTTTTTCTCTTTCTTTTTAGTAATTTATTATTATTATTATTATTATTATTATTGTTATTATTATTATATTATCAGTTTTATTATCATTGTATGGTAGAAGTATTTTATCATATTTATTATTATCAAAATTATTATCATTATTATTATTATTAATATTGTTGTTGTTTTTCCTAATTGGGATATTTCTTTACCAAGATTTGTGTTATACAATAAGTAATAGTTGATAAATAATTTAAAATATTATTGCTATACCTTTGTTATTGTACTATTAGTACCAATTATTATTTTATTACTTTACTAGCCAAAATAGATAAGTTCATAAAAACTATTTTTATTATTGGTAACAACAATATTATAGACTAAGGTATTGTTGTAAATGTTCTATTTATTTAAAGTAAATTATTTTACAAAATTTTAGTTTTACAAATACAGATTTTAGCATTATAAATAATTTCCTATAAATTTCTATATATTTTCCATTCTTCTTTGATTTTCTCCTTTCCATGACCAATCCCGTTAGTCCTATTCCTTCGCCCATTTTGAGACTACCTTATGTCCACCCTAACTAATTTGACCGTTCTGAACCCAATGGAACTGTCCGTGCCACCATCAGAGGTCCCCTTTCATAGTTGTTGCACCGAAGTTGCAGTTCGTGCCACCGTGATATTCGCAGCACACCAGGCGTCCTACCAGGCAAGACACCTTGCCATTTGCTGTTTAATTATTTTAGCTCATATTTCATGCATGTTCATTATTTTTTTATGTAAAATAAACTGTGATACATAGCATAACTGTTAGAATTTACTGTTCAGTTTCCTGCTGTGTATTATTTTTCTTACAAATTAAACCTAGATTTAAGGGACCACCTTGTGTGTTGCATTCATTGGCCTTGACACATTGTAACACGAGGTTGTGTGTCGCATGAAGAATACGGAAGTGCGTGATTGGCTGGCCACCAGTACGTACACGCCGTGCGATAGGAATAACTGCTAATAGAGGTTGCATGCTAGTTTGACTTAGCGGTTATAGTGGTTTGTGTTGTAGATACAACACAGTAGGCATTGGGCGGGGAGGACAATTCCTTAGCGTATGGGCTTCGATGCACTTCCCTTGTGACCCGGACTCTCCGCTGGAGATACAGGGTTGATGACCCATGATTACTGCTGGGGCCTCTGGTGCCCAAGGGGGCACTATGCCGATCCTATTCAGCCAGGGCCCATGCGTAGGAATGATTGTTCTTAACTACATTTCACTTAGAACGGTAGGCTACCCTATCCGTTAGGTACGAGTACTTTTGGTTTGGGTACTTGTATCTGACCGTGGCTTGGAACAATAACTTGTCACGGATTAGTTCGTCACATCTTGTCCTTGTTTGGTTGTAGGTGTGACTTACTACTTTGATGAGAAGGTATTGAACCTTGTTGGGGTCCGGATATCATATTGGATTCATAGCATGGGAACATACGTTACCGTGAATTAGTTTACCATCTCCTGTCCTTGTTTGGTTGGGGGGATGGTACGCTCGTTCAGTAGGTGCGTATTGGAACACGTTATAATTCGATTTACTTATTTATTTAAGCAATATTTATTCAGTTTATATGGCATGCTATTATGTGTCTTGTTACGTCCCTCTGAGGACCTGGTTGTCTTGCTAGGTGTGTGCTATTGTCTTTCGCAGGTGCTTTCGCTCTAGCCGTGTTCATTGCTATTTCTCGAGGATGATTGCATTTGGATCGTCTTCGCTTCGCTCGCCACTCATTTTATTTTCTATGTACTTTTCTTTATTTTGTTGGTAGTGGATTTGTCTCCGCCCAACATATTGTATCAAGACAAATTTATTCTCTTTATATGATCTTTTATTCATTTCTTTCTGTGTAGATGAGATTAGTTATGGTTCTACTGCATTTTACAGCTTATGTATTTATACGAGGCTTCCATATATTGGAGTATACTTCGTATGAATACAGCTGGCATGTCTACGTTCCTAGTCCTACGTATTTTGGGACTGGAGTGTTACAAAACCTCCCAAACTTGGCTAGCTCCTTCCTTTGCTTGAGTAGAGAGGAAATAAAGAAGGTTGGATGGAGAAAGGGATTGATTTGATGGAGAAATCAATAGGAATTCTTCTTAAAATTTTAGGGAAGAACAAGAGAGAGAAAATGAATGGATAATATCAAAGAGGCTCAAACCTATCCTCCCCTTAGGTGGCCGGCCACTAGAAGCATAGGTGTCCCCTATTCGAAATGACTAAAAAAAAACCCACTAATCTATTTAATTAAAATTAGGAAAGGGTTAAAGGTTGAGGCTATTTTAGTCATGATTTAAATCTCTAATCTAACTAAACCTACCAATGAATAATTAGTCTAACCCACTAACTAAAAATAATATCATGTGGGCCATGCCTAACTAATGAGTGGATCCCACTAGAGTCAAGACTACCCCGGGTCCCCGTTACAAGTCGGATTGAGTTAAAATTCGAACCCGACTCAAATAACCCCAAATAATTTCATAAATAAATAAATAATTTCAAAAATATTCAAAAATAAAAAATGACAAAAATACCCATGTTCTTGAAAACTGGGGGTGACAGGCAGGCACGCAAAGTATCGCTCATGAATTCTGGTAATTGAAAAAAACTTCGAAACCTTAAACAAAAAGGTACAATTTATTGTTGGCGCTCAAAAAATGATCAAGTTCTCTATGTTAACGGCTATGACGCTAAGTATGTCATCATTTACGCACAACATTGCTCTGCGCTTAAGGGCTAGAACGCTTAAGATGAAGACTCGTTTACACTACGTTTTTGCTGATTTAGCTATAAATAGCCTCAGTTTTTTGTACAGCCAAAGCAGGTGCCAGGAGCATTTTCGAGCACCTTTTGTAAGAGCACTATGTCCAACAGTGTTTGTGAGCATTGAACGCACTTTGAAACCTTCGATCCTTGCATTTGAAGTCATATCGTCAATGGAGCATAGTGATCATGTGTCAATCGAGCCTCTACCGCTACACTCTCCAGATCTCTTATTTCTTGTCTAGAATTCTTTGTGTAATTATAAGTTTTGTGATATAAATTCTTTGTTGTTAGCAAGTAATAGCATTTTCTTGACGAAAGTGTCACGCTCCGACCCGGAATCACCCAAATCATCGTCCTCGCAGGGGGCATGATGCCGTACAAGCCTGGAGTCGTGCTCGTGCAAGGCAAGATGACAAGTTCTCAAATGGTTATCTTTGAGTTGATATTAACAACGAAAGAAAAATAGAGTATACGAAACAATTCTCTTTATTGATATTCGAACTGAGATTACAAAGGCTTTAAATAGCCCAACTGAATTCGCCAGATTGGCTACAACACTCAAGTTCTCTCTTGCCCACAAAGGATTTCACTGTTCCATACATCATGTCTTCTATATCTCAGCCACATCAATCATGTTGCATGTTCGAGCGTCAATGCGGTCGCACGCCTCAATACGCTTCGGCATTCCAAGCCTTAACGTGTTCAAACGAAGCTCCACCGCGAGCAGACCAAATCCCTGAACCTGCTAGCAAATTAGTGGGGGATTAGTATTTTCGTCATCGCTGTACTGATCAAAGACTCACTTAACAAACCGACATTTAGTACTATATTGATTCATGCAAACATACAATTTAGTTCTCTTTCTACGTTCTCCTTAGGATCATTTCATGGCATATTCGAAGACTGTAAAGCATGTTATCATGGCAAACATGTCACAATCCGCTATCCAAATTGTTGGGCCGGACCAAGTCATGTCCAGCCTACGCTTGAGATAAAGCGTAGTAAGCTCTTCTAAAGATACCAAGATAAGACTAAAATGTGCTAACAGTTCTATATGTAATAAAGAGTCAGAAAAGTTTCAAACACAAAAGTCATCTCGTATATAAATAAGTTCCAAGAACAAGTCCATAATGTAAAGCTGGATACAGGTCCAGTCACAAAATACATAGTCTAACAATATGACTACTCTCGGAACCCCGAGTAACTATACAAACTAGACGAGTTTCCCCGTAGGTACATCCTCGTATGATAAAGTCTGGTCCTCGGCATCAACTCCATAATAGGAATCGCAAAGCAACTCCTCCTCAGTAAGTATACCTACAACGTTATCCTGTCAGGACGGGAGCAAGTACTGATTCTAACAAACTAAATATGCATAACATGAAATGAACAGAAGTGTAATAAACTGGAATTATGGCATATCATGGTTTAATTGATTCTTTTAGAAATGACAACATATATTTGTTTAAAAGTTTAAAATCGTAGCATATACGTGATCGGTCAATAGGTGAGTAGGATGTACAACGGTACATATCAAGTTTTCTGGAATGCACATACGTGCACTAACGGCATCGGTGTATATCCATACACAAACGCGGGATCAAAACATACGGCAAAGTTACATATAGAATGTTACCATGCACGGTAAATACATATGGAGAAGGGGGCATGATCATGTACTCTACTAACAGTTTTCCCTTAACCCGTTGTGAAACATCCAGTTTTCCAAATGAGGATAATTTTGAAATTTTATAATTATAATTATTATTTATTGATAATTATTACACATTATAATTTTTGGTGATTTTTATTGAATTTTAAAATATTTAAAATCTGGTTTAAGTCATGACTTGTGATTTTGATGTGCTGCCAATGAAACCCTAGAGACTGCATGACCTAGAGCCTAACCATGTCATTAGGATGATTTAATGTGGCATCCGCCACCCGAATATAATTTAGTGATATTTTTTTAATTGAATAATTTATATTTAATGTTCTAGGAATTTTTAGAAATTTTCTGGAATTATTTGATTATTAAATAGTGGGAAAAACCTATTTTCTAGGACTTTTGGAATTTATTATGGCAGCCTAAGAGCAAGTAATGATCCCATATATTTTTCTAGGGCTCATTATGCTATTTGATATTTTCTAGAAAATTTCCATAATTTTTGGCAATATTTAAGTATTTATTTATTATGGTTTATATATTTTAAAGGCTTTAATATTTACTATAAGATCATTTGAGACTATTTTGAGACAATTTATTTTTATCTAGGTTCTAGGTTGTTAGTAATATTTTTTATAATTTTCTACAATTTTTCTAGAATTTTTAGATATTTATTTGGAGTTATTTGGGTTTAAATTGATTTATAAAACAGTTTACAGAAAATAAATACCCAGTCACTGCCATGTCAGCCAGTCGGGCCCACTTGTCATCCTCTCGTACTAGGCGGGCGGGCCCAGCTGTCAGCACTGTGGGCGCTGACTGTGCTGTTACATTTTGAGTCGGCTGCGTAAGCCAACTCCTAGTTGGCTTAGCCCAAACCGGGCCAACATCTGGCCGTTGGCCATTTGAGCGGGACCGTCCGATGGCTGCCACATGGCAGGGCTAGCCACCCGCTGAACCGACACTGAGCCGCCCTCTCTCTCTATATATATATTCGGTTTACAGAAATCGAGAAAACCCTAGTTTATTGTCAGCCGACTTTTGTGGTTTTGATCCCGGCGATCCCCCGACTTCCCGAGGTGATTCCCGTCAACCCCGACCTCCGTTTAGCGTGCCATTTTTTTTGTTGGATTTGTATCGAGGTAAACTCTCAGATATGTAATTTATTTTCGTAAATTCTGAACATGAATTTCTGGAAAATTCGTAGAGTGTCGGTTGTCCAAAACTTGACGCGTTTCAGTGTTTTCGAGATTTCGGGAGAACCAGAAATCGAAATCACGATCCGTTTGAAGTTTCGGAAATCTGACACAGAGCCCTACAACATATATTTTCCCAGAAATTATTTTGTTGATTTAGTATTTTAGTTTTTCTGTTGAACTCAGAACTGATAGTTTGATCTCTGTTTTGGTCACGATTAGCCATAACGGCGATATCTTTTGACCAAAGTGTGATTTTACGGCACGGTCGATTCCAGCGCACTTATGGCACTGAAATCTACCAAGGTGCACTTTCAAAATTAAGAGTTCATAACGTTTGACCAAAAAGTCAATGACACGTCTCGATTTGTGTGCCATGGTTTTCGAAATTGAGAAACATGACTTTTGATGGCCAAACTTGCATATTTAGATTATATTCAGATTATTATTAGGTTAAATTAGATTTTTAAGTAAATTATTACATAATTAATTATTATTAACTTAGTAACCCAACTAGCCACTGTTTAGAACTAGAACATTAGAATTAATTTGTGGTTTTCGTGCACTGTTCGTGGTGCGTTGTATGTGATAGGTTGACAGTTTCTAGATCGACTTTCCTTCACCCTCAGCTTGTGACTACGGTTTGTGCAAGGATTCAGGCAAGTACAGTATTGCATTTATGTTTTAGTTCATTATAATGTCTTCTCCATAGTTTTTTCCCGTTTGATATCCCGTTGAATTATTACTTGATATTCCATTGAGACACGATTGTGACACTGTAGTTATCATATTCTTCTTAGCGTATCATTGACCATTTTTGATTATTAGAGAGTCGGGAGGGGAAATACTCGATAAATACGTGAACAAACCCAATTACGTTACCGAACGATAGCTAAGTCATACACACACACGTATGAGTTAGCCGTACCATTACTGAACGATAGCCATCGTATGATGTGCCATATTAGCCCAGCCGTTCACGTATTTAAAGGTATTTCACACACACAGTGGTTTCTATATTTTTCTTTATCTAGTTCATTATCTTGTCAATTCATATCCTGCTAGTTTATATCTTGCCAGTTTACTTTTGCCACTTCATATCCTGTTAGTTCTTGTCTTGCTAGTTCTTTTTATATTCTTTGTCGTCATTGTTTCTCGCTTGTTCTAACTTATTTTGGACTAACAACATTAATTGCAATATGGTTGTACTCTGCTCCTTTCCTGATTGGATCATTGTTGTAGGTGAGGGAGAGTATCTCTAGCACTTTATGTTATGGACCAGCAGTGGATAGTGCTGACTTTGTTGGTACCGAGACTCAGGAGCCATGGATGATCTCTAGAGGGATCTAGATTTACTTTTATGCATGTCTTAGTTTATTTCTTAGATGGATCGGATTTGTTCATGGATGGATGATATTTTACAGTTCTGGATTTCAGTCTCTTTGTCATTGGATTTGGATATTATTACTTCATTATCTATCGTACTCTTATTCTCCTTGGTTTGTGTCACTGCTGAGTACGATTCGTATTTGTGTTCTATTGTATATGTGGAGGATGTTATTGTGTGTACTAGACAGCGTTCTACCGCCGATACCGCGGCGTAGGCTGGGCTTGGACACGAACTCGTACTCGGTTATCCGGGAGCGGGTCGTGACAAGTTTTTATGGTGGCCCATGCAGGTCCGTTTTCGTAAAGACTCCGAACTCGTGGTAGTACTTAAGTTAGTCGTACTACTATGAGCCTGCGAATAGGATTAGATTTTAAGGACATCCTCCACGTGTTTGATTATTGATCTCCACCTTTGACTTTAACCTTTCTTGATTTGCATCCTGCTTGAATCTTTCCGCCGTTTAATGCTCTTCTGTTATTGCATCTAATGGATTCTCAAGACAGGAGTAACGCTTTCCTGAACACCCCACCGACTACAGGAGGATTCTTCTCGTACATGACCCAGCCGACGCAGGGAGGCCAGCTTACTCATCAGGGCGACCCGGCCCAAACGCAATATTCGAGATTCCGCAGAGACGACTTTTCTCTGTCAGCACCCTGACATCAGCCTGCACCCTCCCAGCCAGCATATGGTCTACATCCAGCACCTACCATGCACCCTGCACCAGCGACGTATCCAGCGCCTGCCATGTACCCAGCACATGTTCTGCCTTCGCCACCTCCGTTGGACAATGCCACGCTTTTCGGGATCTTCCAGCAGATGATGACTTCTCAAACACGACAGGCTGACGACTTCCGCGATACCTTGAGAGAGCTTCTCCAGACTAGAGACACTCCACGACCGCGCCCTGGAACTTCCAAGAATTTTACGGACCTTAGGCCCAGAGAATTCAAAGGAACAGAGGGGATTCTCTACGCGGACGAGTGGTTAGAGAACGTAGACCGCAACCTTCGGAGAGCTCGAGTTCCTGAAGACCTGAAGGTCGAGAATGCCGGCATGCAGCTCTACGATATCGCCCACACATGGTACAGAGACGAGGCTCGGTTCATCGCGCCAGACATAACTTGGGAAGAGTTCAAGGAGCTGTTCAAGATGAAGTTCTATCCTGAAGCAGCCCGTGAAGAGTTGAAGAACGAGTTCGAGAGCCTGGAATAGGGCAACCTCTCTGTCGACGAGTACACAGCCGAGTTCTCCCGCCTCAGTCGCTTTGCAGATGCCATGACCCCTGCAGTCAAAGCCAAGAAGTTCAGGAAGGGACTTTTATATGAAATTCGTATCGCCATCGCCACCAGCCAGGCCACAACTTACGAGAAGATCTTGAAGATCGCACAGGCGGTAGAAACAGAATTGAAGCGTAAGAAAAAAAGAGAGATAGAGACGCAAATGGAGGACTTAACAACCAATCGAGATCGACAAAATGTCCCAATATTCCGGAGGAGACTTCACCCCAACACTATCACCAGCAGCCTCATTCCCTACAACAGCAAAATCAGATCCAGCCGACTATTACATGCTCCTACTGTCGGAGACCAGGTCATCATTTTGATCACTGTCGCAGGAGGTTACGACAATGCTTATCATGCGGATCAGCTACGCACCAAGTGAAAGAATGTCCAACATTATTTGTTCGTCAAGGCCAAACACCTACTCAGGGAGGACTGCAGCAACGAGGACAAGATCAAGCATTTGTAGCGGTGACCCGACCTGTAGGTATATGTAGTTAACTAAGTTCCTTAAAGGCTTTCCATAGTTATAGTTATTATGTATGCTTGGTTAATGCTAGATTAGTAATCTTAGATTTTTCACATTTTCATGATATAGAGTAGAAATTATTTTAGAGTTTTCCTGTAGAAGTTATTTAGTATGACCTGTTGACTTTTGAGGACAAAAATATTTTTAAGGGGGATAGTATGTGGCATCCGCCACCCGAATATAATTTAGTGATTTTTTTTAATTGAATAGTTTATATTTAATGTTCTAGGAATTTTTAGAAATTTTCTGGAATTATTTGATTATTAAATAGTGGGAAAAACCTATTTTATAGGACTTCTGGAATTTATTGTGGTAGCCTAAGAGCAAGTATTGACCCCATATATTTTTCTAGGGCTCATTATGCTATTTGATATTTTCTAGAAATTTTCCATAATTTTTGGCAATATTTAAGTATTTATTTATTATGGTTTATATATTTTAAAGGCTTCAATATTTACTATAAGATCATTTGACACTATTTTGAGACAATTTATTTTTATCTAGGTTCTAGGTGGCTAGTAATATTTTCTATAATTTTCTACAATTTTTCTAGAATTTTTAGATATTTATTTGGAGTTATTTGGGTTTAAATTGATTTATAAAACAGTTTACAGAAAATAAATACCCAGTCACTGCCATGTCAGCCAGCCGGGCCCACTTGTCATCCGCTCGTACTAGGCGGGCGGGCCCAGCTGTCAGCGCTGTGGGCGCTGACTGTGCTGTTATATTTTTGTAGGAACGATATAGTAAAGCGTAATACTCTAGAGGGGGGTGAATAGAGTTGGCAGCGGAATAATGCTAATTAAAAAATGTTAGCAACACAATCACAGTATATAATCACAGTTGAAATAATGTAAAGGCAGAGTTCAGAAAGCAAACGCAAAGACAGCGATGTATACTGGTATCCCTCTGTTGAGGACTAATCCAGTCGGTAGAACTCTTGCTACCAGTTGAATCCACTATAGGAAAAACCACTACAAGTTTTCATCCGAAGATCTTGCAACTTCTACAACGCGAGCTTTGATCCGAAGTACTCGACCAACTTCAATTGTGAAGTGTCTAACTTCAATCAAGCCTCCGATTACAACCACTCTGAAACTTCTAGACCGTACCGTACTGGCAAATCGACTAGAGGATTGTAACTGGCTTGGGATTTGAAAATAATAGCTCAGAATACTTTGGAAGAAGTAGTAGGCTGATAGAGAAGAGATATGAAAGTGAATTGGTGTGTTGAAATGATCAAAATCCTTCTCTATTTATAGTTTTTCCAAAGGCAGAATTCTGACAGAATTCGGGCAGAATTCGGGCAGAACTCTATGAGAAAATCTCGGTGGGATCCGTAACTGCAGGAAGACCAAGTTCAAAAAGCAACGTTCACTAACCGAACTCTGGCCGAACTCTGGCCGAATTCGGGCCGAACTCTGGCCGAATTCTCCTTGAGTTCTGTTGGAGTTCTGTCAGGGTTTTTGCAAATTGGTTTTTGGGCTTTTTGAAAAGTCAAACAGTTAGGAAGTAGTTTGGGCTTTTGTAAGTGGGTTTGTTTTCAAAATGAAAGGGTATTTTGAAAACGTTTCTTGGGTAGCCTATTTGCCAGTACGATGCAGTGTACATCGTATTCCTAGACTCAATAAATATGAAAAATACATTGATGAAATAGGAAAACCAAGAGCCCTTTGATGACGCCTTTCTTCAAATATTTGAGGCGTCTTTGGCCCATTGCATATGTCCTGGTTTGATCATGTTTGATCATGCTTACAACATGTCTACAAATACATGTTAGACAAACAAAACCAATATGATACAAGCATATCAATATGATATAGAACATTTAGGACAATGCTAATATTAAGTAGCAACATGATAATGATTACATGAATATTAGTGACGTCATTATGTTAAACTTAATTGATTAGCCATATTCAAAAACATGATATAATCATTGGGCTAACAATTTTGAGTCGGCTGCGTAAGCCAACTCCTAGTTGGCTTAGCCCAAACCAGGCCAATATCTGGCCGTTGGCCATTTGAGCGGGACCGTCCGATGGCGGCTACGTGGCAGGGCTAGCCGCCCGCTGAACCGACACTGAGCCGCCCTCTCTCTCTCTATATATATATTCGGTTTACAGAAATCGAGAAACCCTAGTTTATTGTCAGCCGACTTTTGTGGTTTTGATCCCGGCGATCCCCCGACTTCCCGAGGTGATTCCCGTCAACCCCGACCTCCGTTTAGCGCACCATTTTTTTGTTGGATTCATATCGAGGTAAACTCTCAGACTATGTAATTTATTTTCGTAAATTCTGAACATGAATTTCTGGAAAATTCGTAGAGTGTCGGTTGTCCGAAACTTGACGTGTTTCAGTGTTTTCGAGATTTCGGGAGAACCAGAAATTGAAATCACGATCCATTTGAAGTTTCAAAAAGCTGACACAGAGCCCTATGACATATATTTTTCCCAGAAATTATTTTGTTGATTTAGTATTTTAGTTTTTCTGTTGAACTCAGAACTGATAGTTTGATCTCTGTTTTGGTCACGATTAGCCATAACGGCGATATCTTTTGACCAAAGTGTGATTTTGTGGCATGGTCAATTCCAGCGCACTCGTGGCGCTGAAATCTACCAAGTTGCACTTTCAAAATCAAGAGTTCATAACGTTTGACCAAAAAGTCAACGGCACGTCTCGATTTGCGTACCATGGTTTCCGAAATTGAGAAATATGACTTTTGATGGCCAAACTTGCATATTTAGATTATATTCAGATTATTATTAGATTAAATTAGATTTTTAAGTGAATTATTACAGAATTAATTATTATTAACTTAGTAACCCAACTAGCCACTGTTTAGAACTAGAACATTAGAATTAATTTGTGGTTTTCGTGCATTGTTCGTGGTGCGTTGTATGTGATAGGTTGACAGCTTCTAGATCGAATTTCCTTCACCCTCAGCTTGTGACTACGATTTGTGCAAGGATTCAGGTAAGTATAGTATTGCATTTATGTTTTAGTTCATTATAATGTCTTCTCCATAGTTTTTCCCGTTTGATATCCCGTTGAATCATTGCTTGATATTCCATTGAGACACGATTGTGACACTATAGTTATCGTATTCTTCTTAGCGTATCATTGACCATTTTTGATTATTAGAGAGTCAGAAGGGGAAATACTCGATAAATACGTGAACAAACCCAATTACGTTACCGAACGATAGCTAAGTCATACACACACACGTATGAGTTAGCCGTACCATTACTGAATGATAGCCATCGTATGATGTGCCGTATTAGCCCAACCGTTCATGTATTTAAAGGTATTTCACACACACAGTGGTTTCTATCTTTTTCTTTATCTAGTTCATTATCTTGTCAATTCATATCCTGCTAGTTTACATCTTGCCAGTTTACTTTTGCCACTTTATATCCTGTTAGTTCTTGTCTTGCTAGTTCTTTTTATATTCTTTGTCATCATTGTTTCTCGCTTGTTCTAACTTATTTTGGACTAACAATATTAATTGCAATATGGTTGTACTCTGCTCCTTTCCTGATTGGATCGTTGTTGTAGGTGAGGGAGAGTATCTCTAGCACTTCATGTTATGGACCAGCAGTGGATAGTGCTGACTTTGTTGGTACCGAGACTCAGGAGCCATGGATGATCTCTAGAGGGATCTAGATTTACTGTTATGCATGTCTTAGTTTATTTCTTAGATGGATCGGATTTGTTCATGGATGGATGATATTTTACTGTTCTGGATTTCAGTCTCTTTGTCATTGGATTTGGATATTATTACTTCATTGTCTATCGTACTCTTATTCTCCTTGGTTTGTGTCACTGCTGAGTACGATTCGTATTTGTGTTCTATTGTATCTGTGGAGGATGTTATTGTGTGTACTAGACATCATTCTACCGCCGATACCGTGGCGTAGGCTGGGCTTGGACACGAACTCGTACTCGGTTATCCGAAAGCGGGTCATGACATTTAATTATCATTTTTAGCCTAGGGGTAATTTGGTCATTTTGACTTATTTGAATTATTTGATGATTTATTGAATTGGTGAATTCTAGTTTGACCTCGAATTGTTGAGACCTAGTGAACTAGCCTAGAAGCTAACCTTAGCCATGGTGACCCTAGTCTAACTTAGGTTAACCTACTTTTAGTCATTAGA
This sequence comes from Iris pallida, assembly GCA_029216955.1. Lineage (NCBI taxonomy): Eukaryota > Viridiplantae > Streptophyta > Magnoliopsida > Asparagales > Iridaceae > Iris > Iris pallida. Next base: position 6,360,215 of record JANAVB010004399.1, on the reverse strand, counting down.
AACTAATTTTGGATTAGGAGGATTAGTTTAAGTGAATTTAAGTCGTGGCTTATGGTTTCATGAAATGGCTTATGGCTTAATGATTGTTTGATCATGACTTAAGCCCATGGGCCATTTTAGTAAACCCTAACCCTAATTATTGAGCTTATGACCAGCCATAGGGATCCTCACCCTATATAAACACTTATTCATTAGGGCTTGCCTCTTTCTTTTATTCATTTCAACATTGGAAAAGAAAGGTATTTTTCCCCTTTCAAAAATCCTTATAAATCTATTTTAATTCCTTTTTAATCCTAGTCTTTTGCATTAGGTTCTAATTTCTGTATAGTTATCATTTCTGGATGTTAATTTCAGTTTGGGATCAATTTGGAGCTTTTGGCCATCAAGAGGAACACCCCCCATTTGGAGCTTTTCCATGCAATTTGCACCTATAGGTAAAACCCTTTAAATTGCATTATTATTTTGATTTCTTTGCATATTAGGCTAGGTTTAGGTGTCCCCTAGCTGTACCTCGAAATTGGGTGGATTTTGTGTCCGTTTGGTGTCCGTATCGGACACGTGTCGTAGTGTATACCTAGGTGTTTGATGAAATGCCTAAGAGGGATTTTCTTTCTATTTTTCCAAATCTTTTTGATTGAATTCCTAGATTTATATGTTTACTTCATATTCGTGTCCTACTGAGCAAATTTTTTGACACGTTCGTGTCCAAATTTAGACACACACGCACGCACAAGGCCCCGGTGCGCTGCCTTGCGGCTCGGGTGCCATTGCGGACACGACACGGCGACTCAGGTCGCAAAATTTGGTGGACACGTTCCCCTAGTAACTGATATAACACCTATAAAGTTTCATAGGTTCTCGTTTAGTATGCACGGAGAAAATTGGCTCGCACTGGCCGCACTGGCCGCGCGCGCGCTGTGCACGCATGAAATTTAACCACTAATACGCACGTTTAACTGACACGACACGTCTCATGGACATGTTTCAGGCACCCTAGGACCTGACCCTATCCTCCACGAACCCACCTGCATGAGCACGAGACACGGATCGCCCTGTGTCGTGTCCTAGAGCAACACACACGCGTGCACGACTCTGTGTGCCTGTGCGCATGTCTGTGGCATTTGTGAGTTAAGTCACGTCGTGTCCTATTTCCCCAGGACACGAGATGACTCGTGGGACACGGGTATAGGTGGGGGATGGTTTACCAACCATTGTTTGATCACATTAGCATGATTTTGATGTTCGAATTTTGATTTCCCCATTGCACTGATACGGGTTCACTATTTTCCATTCCTGAGATTGAGTTCTGTTTTAAATTCCCTGTTTAAACCCAATTTTCCTCGATGTTAATTTCCATTTTTGATTCACTTACACATGTATTAGTTGCTGCTAGGGTGTTTGCATATGAGTTTGGGTTTTGATTGATTTTTGTTGGATTTTCGAATGTAGAGTGGACTGATACCATTCACTAATTCTTATTTTTCTGAAATTTAATCCCTTTGTAAAAACTGAATTGATAAGTGTTTAGTTGCCCTATTAAATTCATCTACATGTGTAATGAGTACTGCTAGCTTGGTTTTTCATGTTAGATTAGGTTGGGGTCTAGAGAAATGGATTTCGGATGTGGGATTGGGGTTTGGGTTTGTCAACCCCTTGACCAAATCTTTCCCATTTATTAATTTTTTTTCTTTCCATTTCCTCAAATATATTTACTTGTTATGGATATATTTTTGTTTTACTTGAATATGCATAAAGGGTTCATAAGAAAAAGAAATAGGAAAGACCCTTTGCAACTAATGTTTTCTCAGGGGGCCTCATTGTAAAATGTATATTCAAATATTTCCTTTCTCAAACGAAATCTCAACTGCAGGAGATGAGATTGTTTTGAATTCAAATAGGGAAGCAGATCAGCACAATTTTTTCATCAAAATCCCTTCCTCACCTCTAGTTATCAATTTAGATAAATATATAGCTTGGAGTAGCAGGCGATCCCTCAGACCTTCCAAACCCTAAAAACACCTCCTTGCGCCTGGGAGTTTGAAAGGGATCCCTGCGTTTCAAAAGGAGTATCACCAAGAAGAATACTCAAGCTCCTCGCAGGTAATCCTCTAATCACATCCATTGATTTTCCTCAACTAGTTAACCATGATCATGTCCCTAATGGAGTATTAGGTATTTGGGAAAATGTCTAGTAGGAACTAAATAGGATATAGATTGTATATAGCTTGACATCTGAGTGAATATGGGTTGTGGGGATACTTTGGCTTTGAACAGAAGAAATCCTGGCATAGGGTGTTCTTCTACCAGAGGGTCTACATGGGCATGTATTTTGCTCAGCCCCTTGAGTTTGACTTTGAGAGGGAGTCGAGGCATTTGAGTATCAGGTGATACTAAGTATAATATTTCATACTTGGTGTTTGTTGTAGTTAGAGCACCAGATGAAGTATCAGAGTTAAGGGGAACCATAGTTGCATTAAGGACCAGGGTACCTAGAGAGGGACTTCCAACTAACTCTGATACATATTTTTAGTATCTGGTGGGCAAGGCAGGGCTTGGACCCGGAGTAAACTGACACAGAAGGCACTATAAATACAAGAGTAGGGAAGACAGTAGATAGACATCTATATCTAATGACAAGATAGGACACATCCTATCAGCAACAGCAAAACTTGCTGTTGGGAAAATCCTAGGGATAGGAGGCATATCCAGGTTAACTTATAGTATGACCTTCCCCTGTCATATACACATATGTCAATCCTTTACCGATCCTAGGCAGGACTAGCCCCTCCATTGTACCAGATGACTGATATCCTTAGGGTGTAGCTCACATCAAGTAAAGTCAGTCCCTATTTGACATGATAACCTGACTTGTCTAGCCTAATTGGGAATCCCTCCACTGTTTGGGTTATTTTGTGGCCCTGCATACATTTCGTATCAGTCCATAGTTCATAAGTGCAGCCATGGTATCTGTCCCAGGTGAACACTTTAGTCCTACCCCTTATTTCCTATTGTACAAGTACACGTTTAGATTTATTTGATATCAGTTAGTGACTTGTTTGTGGCCAGACTGTATGTCCAACAGTGCTGAATCTTAATTGCATCTCAGAGAATACTGCCAAATGATAGGTAACCTTGGGGATAGCAGAGACATGGTTCTCCTGTACCATTAGATATTACCAGGTAAAGGAGGCAGGTTGAGAGGCCATCTAGAACACTTGTGTAGGCCTTAAAAATGAAAGTCACGCTGAGTTGATCAGGACAAAGTCTAAAAGTCACGCTGAGTTGATCAGGACAAAGTCTAAAAGTCACGCTGAGTTGATCAAGACAATGTTAAAAAGTTACGCTGGGAGACAGCTCATCATTTGTCAGAGTGTCATTATGATTGACAGCACGACAGTCAAAGAATGTCTCCTCGTATGCCACATATGCACGGAACTCGAGAGATCACAGCCGACTATTGCGTGACTTTCGAAATCTTCTTCAACAAGACTCAGCCTTCATCAAGTTGGCGTACCAAAAGAGCTTATTGTCATTTAATACGATTGACAAGGCAATCACTGTCAGAGATTTTGTGTCAGTCGAGGCACATCGAATCAAGACAGCTGGCAGTCCTGCCTCAAGCTTGCGTATATTTTGAGCCTTCTGTCTCAAGTCGGCGTGGATTCTGAAGCTTTCCGTCTCAAGTCTGCGTGGATTCTAAAGCTTTCTGCCCCAAGTCTGCGTGGATTCTGAAGCCTTCTATCCAAAGTCTGCGTAGATTTCGTTCTCAACAAGCCTGCGTGGATTTCATCAAATTAGAGTACGTGGCAGCCATGCCTCTGATCTCTCACCTGCGTGTCCTGTAACTTGCACACGACTCATGCATGATTGCCATGTGTCCAACAGTTACAGGCCACGTCCAGTAACTGCTCATAATCTTGCGTATGTTAAATCCTGCGTGATTTTCAACTATGCACAGGTTGTGAAGACAGTTATCTTTTCAGTTATTTTTGACTCTATAAATAGAGTTCTTTTCTCATTCATTGTACAGATACATAGATATCTAAATTACTGTCGAATTTTTGAGAGCTTTTCTTCTTCGTATCGTCTAAGGGATAAAGCGATCGTCTTCTAGATCGAATTCCTACAGTTGTAATTTTTCCAGAAACACAATAAATAAAGTAAATTTATTTATGGAAAACAAATTGGCGACTCTGCTGGGGAAAACCATCTCCTCTTCTGAGATGGCAACAACTCAATGCGACACTTCATCAGTCGGCTTGACGAAGAAGGTGATATCGATCCAATTCGATCAACTCGCCTACGAAGAAATGCAGCGGGCTAAGGGTGGCAAGCCCACTTCAGCCTCCATCACCACTGCCAAGTCGAAGAGACGATCTGTCTACGTCCCTAAGAATCTGTTGGCAACCAATGGTGAAGTTTCTGCCACAGTGTCTACTCCTAACACTGGCAGGGACTCTACTGCAAGCACGCACGCTCTTGTGTGCTCGAAGACGACAGCAGTCAAAAGTCACGCTGGCAGCACTGTCTCCTTAGCCAAACATGTTCCAGCGTGCAATCTCAAAGTCAAAAGTCACGCTGACAGCACTGGCTCCTTAGCCAAATCTGTTCCAGCGTGCAATGTCAAAGTCAAAAGTCACGCTGACAGCACTGGCTCCTTAGCCAAACCTGTTCCAGCGTACAATCTCAAAGTCAAAAGTCACGCTGACAGCACTGGCTCCTTAGCCAAACCTGTTCCAGTGTGCAATCTCAAATTCAAAAGTCACGCTGACAGCACTGGCTCCTTAGCCAAATCTGTTCCAGCGTGTATTTCTAAATTCAAAAGTCACGCTAACAGCCCTGTTTCAGCGTGTATTCCGTATACATCAGCATACTCTAAGAAGAATAGCTCTTTAGCTATCTCTTCTTCTTTGCCAAGTTCTGCTAGAACTGGGGGTGGTCTTGCTAGAACTCCTCCACAAATGGCTCACAAAGTCCCTTCGAAAAGAAATAACTCTTTAGTTGTTTCTTCTGCTCCTGTAGTGTTTACTTCAGGAACAGCTTTGACTGACAGTTTTGTTAATCAAAGAAAAGGAGATGGTCTTTTGACTACTCTTCCTTCTGGACATTCTATGTCTCAAAACTTGAATAAGTCTAAGAAGAAACATTTTTTAATGTCTTCTTCTACGACTTCTTCGAATTAGGCACAGAATTTGTCTATGAAAGAGGGTCTGTTACCAACTCCTAATCAAGGGGATGGTTCAACTCTTCCTTCTCTGCAAATATCCAGATCAATAGAAGGAAAATGCCAAGTTTCAAAAACCAATGTGTTACCTTCAACTGATCTAAGAGCAAAACTTAATCAAACCCATTTGGGAAGTACTTCTGGTGTTAAGAAACCACACCAATCGGAAATGAAAATAAAAAATTCTGATGCAGAGTATGCTAAAAATTATGTGGCTCAGATTAATCACTCTTTATATAATAAAGAGCCATCAAGACCCAAGAACCAAAAATATATTCCTAAAAATACACAAAGAATGTTCTCTGATGTACCTCAATCTTCACAGACAGATTTACGAGAACACCTTCAACAGAAAAGAAGGAATAATTCTGTGTCAATGGATCATGACCATGCTGAATGTGACTTCCAGCCAAGAGTCATAATTCAATGCAGATGTCAATCAATAGATCGTGACCATGCTGATTATGAATGTGACTTCCAACCGAGAGTCATAATGCAATGCAGATGTCAAACTAAACGACAATCTGTCTTCAATCGGATTCAGTATGAACCTATGCCTGATGAGGATGAGCCTCTGTTTGCTTCTGTCAACATGACCTCTCGGGATACTGGGGGTAGAACTGATAGTCCAGATGGAGTATATAGAGGCACCAGATCAAGAGTCATGGCTTCTAATCAAAGAACTTCGGTTTCTAAAGATTATTCTGAATTTCTTGGAGAATCTAACTTCCCACCTCTTCCTACTGGGGGTAATTCTCCTACAAATGACTTTGATACACAAAGCAGTGATTCAGAACATACAACATCCACTAATTCATCAACAATCCCTCGTACAGTCACAACATATATGGTGGATGGGAATACTGAATTGAACAATGAACCTTCTTCTTCGGTAACTCCTCAAGGCCAAAGGATTGCTTCTTTGGAACAACAAATAAAATCTATGGCTGATACTATGAAGTCGATGTATGAACTCATGGCAACCCAGCTGCAAAATCGACAGACTGTACCAGATGCCATACCAATTGACACTGGTGTAAGTCCAGTACAAGTTCCTCCAGCAGTACAATCTAATATCCCTGGACAAGCTCAACCAAATCCTAGTCACTCGGGAGCTGGGGGTAGTGCTTATAATGCTGTTCCTCCTCCCAACTATTCTCTACAAGCTACAACTCTACAATCTTCCGGAGTTGTTACTGAAGAATTGAGGAATCTCAAAACTCAATTTGAGGCATTCAAACAGAAGGATGGTTTACAAAGGTTAGGCATCAAGCAACCTTATCCAATAGAATGGAAGCAAGTATCGTATCGTCCTAAATACAAGCCTCCTACTATCTCATTCTATGATGGAACCACTTCTTCGAGTCAATTTATTAATCACTTTGAAGTGATGACTGACCAGCTGCAACCAAGTGATGCCCTCCTTACTCGGGTGTTTGTCGGATGTCTCAAAGGAACAGCTTATGAATGGTATAGAAGTCTCCCGGATGGGTGTATTACCTCATTTGCCGGTTTCAAACAAATGTTTCTTGAACGGTTCTATGAAGGGCTCAATGACATGACTATGTCTACTCTTATAAGAATCAAGCAGAAAAATAATGAAACTACAGAGGATTTCATTGAACGGTTTCGAAGAGAAGCTCTGAAGATGCCTCTTGGAACTCCTGATGCTGTCACCATCGATACATGCAAATCAAATTTGTAGCCAATCATCAGCATGTGGACAGGATCTACTCAATTTCAAGATTGGCCTTCCTTCATAGTTAGTGCCAAAGCTGCAGAAATTAGTGCTGAAACTTTCAAAGGTTTAGGAGTGCAAATGACTCCCAAAGAAATAGGTCAAAATACTAATAATAATGCTAAATCCAATGCTCGCAAGGGAAAAGAAACCCTTGAAGTTAATCTTCAGAGTAAAGATGCATCGACTATTCAAACTCCTCCTACCTCTACAACTCAACAACCAAGAGCACCTCGCCCCAAAGAAGAATACTCTTTTGATGACGATGATGTCCTTGGTATCTTTGAATGTTTGCTGAAAGGTAATAAAATACAATTACCTGAAATCAAGAAACCTGATGAAGCTGGTAAGACGGATCATCCTAAATACTATCCATACCACAGAATGTTGGGTCACACAGTTCGTACATGTTATGTACTGAAAGGAAATATCCAGGAAATGATTAAATCTGGAGCTATCACTCTTACTCTGAAAGAGAAGACCGTCACATCCAATGTCGTCTCTATGCAATTCGGAGATTTCCCTCCTCAACTCCTTGAAAGTGGGATCGTTCCTATTCCCAAGGCAACTCTTAAAATAGTAAATATTCCTCCTCCACAGTCTGAGGGATTAGTACCAATCACTATGGAAACATGAGAAATCATATGGATTCATCCTGATCTAATGGCAGATTTTGAATCTCCTCCTCTTCAAAAGACTACTTCTCGAAAGTCCAAGAAGGCTGGAAAGATTAAGTCATGTCATATGACTTCTTTCGGATCTATTCCAGACACAGAATTAAAAGATAAGGAAGAAGCGCTTGCTGGTGCTACTAGAACAGGGAAACCTTATCTGAAAGATTATTCCAAGAGTCCTGAGGATACTCCTGATATCCTTTTTGCTGACAAAGATGTTCTGAATGTTCCTCTTGAAGAAGAATCATCCACTGCACCTGTTCCTTCAACCACACCGATTGAACCTACTCCTTCCAAGCCCACAGCTCTTGAGAAAGGCAAACAACATGCTCGATTTGATAAACCAATCAAGAAGTCCCCTCCTCTTGGGCTTCAGAAACCTTATAACTTCGACATTCTAGCTCAACTTGCTAATACTCCAGCTAGAATGTCCCTCTTTGAACTTCTACGTCTTTCTAAAGAGACTCGGGAGACGTTAAGTGAGGCACTTCTTCAAGCTGACTCTTGTCTTGCACAATTAAAAAAGCCAGATGAAGAACCTGCTACTTGCTTACATTGCAACAATGTATTGGAGATTATCCCAAATATCACCTTTACACAAGACGATATGCTACTGGAGGATAATCGACATGATCGGCCTCTCTACTACACCGGTTATATCGATACGATGAAGATAGATCGTATCCTCATTGATCCAGGGTCTGCTATAAGTATAATGCTAAAGAGTCTGTTGGATGAACTAAAAATCCCTCTTCACAAGCTTTCCAAGAAAGTTACTACTATCCTGGGATTCAATCAAAGCCGAAGCGAGCTTTTGGAAAAGATTCATTTGAAACTTCAGATAGGCGATTTCAGATCCAAAGTCACTTTCTATGTGATCGAGATCGTGAGATCTTATAATCTTCTTCTGGGGAGGCCCTTTCTTCATGAAAATAATGTGGTGCCTTCTACTTTTCATCAGTGTTTTAAATATATTGACAGTAATGGAAGAGTACAAAAAGAAGTTGCTGATATAAATCCTTTCCATGGGGTTGAAGCTTATTTCAATGATTCTCGGATGTACAAAGAAGAGTATACAAGGGTGATACAAGCTATGGAGAAAGAGGATCCGCAAAGTGAGACCTTGATAATTCCTGTTAAAGGTCTAACTACTCAGCAACAATCTCCTAAACCCTCTGGAGAAGGTTCTTTTATTATTCCAGTGAGCGGACGGATCTCTCCATTACCTCAGTCGTCTACTCAAGATACACTGATCATTCCTGTCAGTTGGCGTACTACAGTTCCTGTATCTTCACATATAAAACAGGATACTCTGGTAATTCCTGTTGGAGGGCGGACTACTCTTCCATCTCAGGCTTCAAGGGAGTTCACCTCTTCTGAGCCATTTGTTATCGATCTTAATCGAAACAAAACTTCTTCTCGTTCTTCTTCTCCCCCTTTAGTCATTGATTTGGCTAAGATTTCTAAGGCTCAGCCTTCTCCCAATGTAAATTCTACTGCTTTTAAATTTAATGAAAAGTCTCCATCTTTGCAGTATATTGATGTGTGTAATCATGTTCATAGTTATTTGCATTTGTTAGATGACTTGAGAACAATAACCATAGGAGTTGTACAGACTTTTCATACAGACGTATCCCTAGAATCAGTACAAACTTCATACTTTCTGGTTCCTAGTAGAAAGCTAGGAGACATTCCAATATTCTTCTACAAAGGGCCCCAGAATCCTTCTGATTTAGAAGATGATGACAAAAACGATGATACTGGAAGATTACAACTACGTCGTTATAGTCAGCAATCTAAAGACATCATTAAAAATATGGGCTATGACTTCAGAACTGGTCTCAATAATGGAAAAGGAAGAAAAATGCCTGTTCGGATTCCTCCTCTGAAATATGGGAGGACAAAATGCGGATTAGGTTATATTGCTCCTACTCCTTTTATCAATACTGTCCATGAAGATCCTGAATCTGACGAAGATAAGAGATCTGATTCTTCTAGTACTACCTCTTGGGATTTTGATACAAGTATCGGTGACTTCCACTACAACATTCTGTCTTCCAACATGGTCTCCATTGACAGTTCTGAAGAAAATAATGAAAACGAAGACGAGTTTGAAATATCTCCTGAATCAGAACAATGGGCCCACAGGTTAGATAATCAATGGGAGTTTTGATTCGAGCAAAAAGAACCTCCGACTGAAGACAAACTTGTTCAAATAGATGTTGGTGAAGAGGGATCCCCCAAACCAATATTCATTAGTGAAAGTCTTTCAGAAACTGATAAGCAAGACATGATCAAACTTATTCGTGAATACATCGATGTCTTCGCTTGGAGTTATGAAGATATGCCAGGACTTGATCCACAAATCGCAACTCATAAACTCAATATCATGCCAAATGCTAAACCGGTCAAACAACAACAGCGACGATTTCGTCCAGACATTATGGATGCAATTAAAGCTGAAGTCAATAAACTCATGGCCTCTGGGTTTATTGGAGAGGAACAACATCCCGATTGGGTGGCTAATATAGTTCCTGTTCTTAAAAAGACTGGCAAGATTAGAGTATGCATAGACTTCCGCGATCTCAATACGGCATGTCCTAAAGACGAATTCCCTCTACCAATTACTGATGTTATGATCGATAATACCTGTGGATTTGAACGGATGTCATTCATGGATGGGTATTCTGGGTACAATCAGATTAAAATATTTCTAGATGACGAGAAACACACTTTTTTCAGAACGCCGATCGGTACATACTGTTATACAGTTATGCCATTCGGTCTCAAGAATGCAGGAGCAACTTATCAACGAGCCATGAGCACTATATTTCGTGAACATTTACGAAAAATAGTCGAATGCTACGTTGATGATATTGCAGTCAAAAGTCGACAAAAAGAGAATCACATCCAAGATTTGAAGACTATATTTGATCTAATGCGTCGGCATCAATTAAAGATGAACCCTACTAAGTCCTTCTTAGGCGTCTCTAGTGGCAAATTTCTCGGCTTCGTCATTACCTCGAAAGGTATACACGTAGATCCCGAGAAGATCAAAGCCATCCAAGAGATGCGTCCTCCACGCACCTTAAAAGAGCTACGAGGATTTCAAGGAAGGATCGCTTATATCAGAAGATTCATTTCTAATCTTTCGGGACGCTGCAGACCATTCAATAAACTTATGAAGAAAGGTGTTTCTTTTGTCTGGAATGATGAATGTCAGAAAGCATTCGATGATATAAAACAATATCTGATGAGCCCTCCAGTATTGGTACCTCCTGTCTCAGGAATACCATTCCTCCTATATACCCGAGCAATGAGTCATTCATTGGGTGCATTGCTTGCTCAAAAGAATAAAAATGGTCATGAACAAGCCATTTACTATCTCAGTCGTACTATGATCGGAGCTGAACCTCGATATTCACCGGTCGAAAAAGAATGTCTAGCCCTGATGTTCGCTGTCCAAAAGACATGACACTATATCATTGGCCAGACCATTCATGTCATTTTCAGGATCAATCCTATACGGGTCATGATGAAGAAATCCAGTATTTTAAATTCTCGATTGGCTAACTGGGGAATCTTACTTGCTCAGTATGACATGCATTATATCCCTTAAAAATCAGTCAAAGGACAAGCTTTAGCTGATTTTCTGGCTGCTCATTCAATTCCAAAAAATTCAAAACTCTATGATGAAATCCCAGATGAAGTCCTAGATTCAAACCAAATTGCTGAAGAAGATCCTATTTGGCATCTATTCTTTGACGGAGCATCAAGAATAGGTCCTAATGGTGACATTGTCGCTGGGGTTGGAATCGTTCTTGTATCGTCAGAAGTTCTTGCTATCCAAAGAGCTTATTCTCTCGATCAACCATGTTCAAACAATATAGCTGAGTACAATGCACTGCTTATTGGTCTTCAACTCGCTAAACATCTGAATATTCAACATTTGGAAGTGTATGGAGATTCTAAACTCATTGTCAATCAGATAAGGGGTACTTATGAAGTTCGCCATCAAGATCTGGTTCCTTATCATAGATCGGCTATATCTATGGCTTCTTCATTTGAAGGGTTCTTCATTAAGCATGTTAGGCGAGCATGTAACACAGAAGCTGATGCTCTTGCTAATCTTGCGGCGGTGTTAGCTATTCTAATTAGACGTCAACAAATGATTGTTGTCTGCAATCGAGAATTATTTCATCTCGAAAACAATCTAACTCTAGGACTTCCAGTTGACATTGAAGAATCAATATCTTACGATGTCAATGCAACAAGAGGATTTGGATTAAGTTGTAAATCATTATCATCTTCATCTGATTCTAGCATGGAATTCATCTTCAGTAATTCAGCTGAGACTCAGAATACGGATAAAGATTGGAGACTTCCTTTCTTAGATTTCGTATTGTATGATATTCTTCCAGATAATCCGAGTGAGGCAGTATCTATCAGACGTCGATCACTCAGATTCTATTTCAATCATACTACAAAAACCTTATATCGTCGAGCTTATGATGGTTTACTTCTTCGATGTATTGCCGGTGATGAGGCTCAACAAATTATTCACGAAGCACATGATGGAATTTGTGAAGCACATCAGTCAGGACCAAAACTTCAAGACCGTATTCGATGTGTGGGTTATTATTGGCCCACTATGGTATCAGATGCCATCGAATATGCAAGGAAGTATAAAGCTTGTCAAATCCATGCAGATTTTATTCATCAACCCTCAGAATTTCTACATCCAACGGCAGCGTCATGGCCCTTCGAAGCTTGGGGCATGGACATTATCGGTCCAATCAATCCGCCGTCATCAAAAGGTCATCGGTTTATTCTTGCAATAATCGATTATTTTTCCAAATGGGCCGAAGCTATTCCTTTATCTGAAGTCAAAACGTCCAATGTCATCAACTTTATCAAGCATCATGTCATCTACAGATTTGGTGTTCCCCGACGCATTATTCATGATAATGGACCACAATTCGTCAGTCAGAAATTTACTCGATTCTGTGACGATCATCGGATCAACAATGTGGCTTCTACCGCATATAATCTGGCAGCTAACGGATTAGCAGAAGCTTTCAACAAGACCATCATCAAACTCTTAAAGAAGTTTGTCTCTACTAACAAACGTAATTGGAGAACTCGGTGAATGTTTGTGGGCTTACCGTACTACAGTTCGTAATGCTACTAAATGTACACCTTTCTCTCTGGTGTATGGATGCGAAGCTGTTCTTCTATTAGAGATTCAAATTCCTTCTTTAAGGATAGCAATCGCTAATGAACTTACCACTGAGAATAATTATCGTCTTCGACTTCAGGAATTAGAAGCTCTGGATGAAAAGTGATTATCTGATCAACATAATATCGAATTCTATCAAGCTAGAATCTCAAGAGCTTTCAACAAGACAGTCAGAGTTTGAGCATATCAAAAAGGAGAACTTGCTCTAACAGTCAGACGTCCTATGACTATGACTCATATGAGCAAAGGCAAATTCGACGCAAAGTGGGAAGGTCCCTATGTTGTGAGCAGAGTTTTCTCAAATGGAGCATATCAACTTACTACCATGGATGGTAAAGTCGCTATGATACCTATTAATGGCAAATTCCTTAAAAAGTACTATGTGTAAATGTAAATATTTGTAAATCATCAGACAAGTTCATGTTTATAAATAAAATTTTATTTTATTTTAATCATGAATGATAGTACATGATATTAAGGAAGATCACTATCATCCTTTTCTATATTTGGACGCGGACCGCTGCCGTCCTTCTCGAAAATGCGATCAGCAAAAGAGCTGAGAACTTCTTTGCTGGAACCCACAAGGAATTTGCAAGCAGCCATCCTCATGGCTTTCTCTTCTTCAGTCCTTCTTGGATCAAGCAGAAAGTCCAAAATGTCTCGTGGTGGCTTGGGTGCAAACGAACCTTCGCCTGCTTTTACCTCCTTCGGCTGAACTGGATCGGCAGGGCGTTCTTCAGTGCCCTTCTGAACCTTTGGAACGATTTCAGCCTTCTTGGATGCTTCTTCAGACGACATTTTTATGTTGAAGAGTAGAAGTGTTCGTTCTTGTCAGATTTCTGCTATATTTATAGGCAGAAGTTCCTCAAATAATGAAGAGACACATTCATCCGACGGTTCGTCCGTTCGTTAATGCCTGACGGTTCATCCGTTCATTTATCACAATCATCCGACGGTTCGTCCGTTCATTAATGCCTGACGGTTCATCCGCTCATTTATCACATTCATCAGACGGTTCGCCCGTTTATTTATCATCATCTGACGGTTCATCCGTTCATTATTATTCATTTTTGACGGTTTATCCGTTCATTCCATTATTTGTCGGTTTTCCCGTTCATCCCACATACATTTACGATTCATCATCGTTCATCATCCATGTCAGTATCATATTTTAATGATATCTAGTCTTTTGATTTTCGAGTCTAAAGATCATAAAAAATTGAGTTCAAAGATATTTTTATGTCTGAATTCTATTTTTTCCAATCAGTATTAAACTAAGATCATTTCTGGTTTAATATCATCTGATAGAATTACAAAGTTTGTTTGTATATTCTATTCTATTGAAATGTGTCTTGTATTATTTACCTCTGAACATATTTTCTATGAATATATCATTACCAAAACAGCAAAACCAAAAATTAGATCAAGAATTCTCATTTGTTTTTATTCAGAATCAAAACATTGAATACAAGTGAAAATGAAAAAGATTCACTTATTAGGAGTTATTAGCTCCCTGATACGATCAAGAACAGCATTCATTTTCTCTTCATGATCTTTTCGAACTTTTTCTGCTGCTTCAACAACGACAATTTGTTCGTCAAAAGCGATAATAGCAGATTGGCGACGATTAACTTCTTCAATTTGTTCTGTCTGCATCTGCTCTCGCTCCTTTGGAAGAGTTTCACAGCGTTCGGCTTCAAAAATATAAGCAGCAATGACCTCAGCTTGCTCTGTTTCTATGACAGTAATTCGTTCTTGAAGACGAGCCAACTCCTCTTTCAACTTCTTCAGCTCTTCAGCTTTGGATGCTTTATCTTTCTCCAGAAGCTCTACTCTCTGACGAGTAGCTAATATTTCTTCACCCTTTTCTACTAATTTTTCAGAAGAAAAGGCAAGAAATGCTTCTAATGCAGCTTGCTGGGACTGGGCTTCATGCTCTAGTTGACTGATCTCAGCCACCGTTAAGGAATGAATGTCTTCCTTCTTAGTCTCCCAGTATTTTCGGATAGTTATTTCCAACTCATCCAGGAGATGTTCGAAGAAGATGCACTGAGATTCACAACCAGCATGTCGCAACGCCATGAGCGGGAAATTGATCATAGTTCGAAGCTCAGAGAAGGGCATAGTTTTATCCTTCAAGAAACGTCTGGAGTATGTATCTAGATATGAGTAAATGATCTCTGGATACATTTCCAGAGTTCTTGCTAGTCCAGTCTCAAACCCAGGAGTCGCTGTCATCCTTGAAGAAGAAGCTTGAACGTTCTCTATCCTGGGAACGGAAGTATGTGCTACTGGAGAAGTTGGCAAGTGCGAACTCCCTTCATCAGCATCAGCCTGGATAAGTGGAGCATGAGTCGAACTCATTGCTGCAGCAGTTCCTATTAATCAAAGAAAAAATAATCAGCATCTAAAGAAAAAGAAACAGTAAAAACAGAATCTGAAATAAAATTATACCAGGCTGAGGTTCATATTCTATGTGGTGAGGGAGTCTTGCATCTTCTCGTAGCCGGTCCATGATGGTATCCGACACCTGCTTCATGTGGCTGCTTCCAGCTCCAGAATTACTAGGCGCTGGAGCGTTGTCCGGAGATTGAGCAGGTTCGGGACTGAGTTCTATTCTGTTCCCTCTGACTTTATCCTCATCATAATGAGTAGAAGTGCCAGCGTGCCAATCATCTCCTTCTTCAGCTTCTTCTTCTTCTTCAGACTCTTTTTCATCCCCAACCTCAGGATAAGTCTCTGATCCGGAGTCCATGATGTTCACATCTTCATCTATTCCTTGAAATGGGTGAATTTCAGGAACAGTAATGATAGCAAGCTCAGTATTGACGGCCGGTTCAGTCTTCTCTGGAATATCAGTTCGAAGAATGATGTCTTTACAAACATTCTTCAACAAGTCATCAGCAGCTGATGGCTCGGACGTTGGCACATCTTCATCGCCTCTGGCCAAAGAAATATTTTCTTCAACCTGAGTTTCTGGAACTTCCGATTGTTCCATAACTTCTGCCGGGGCTGGTTCTTCTTCAGAATATTCAATCTGGTCATTCAATGCCTGGATGAGGCCCTCTGTCCCATGCTCAAATGGGATCATCCTCATCTCTGAGGGTTTATTAGCTACTCCACTTGTTGTCGGAGCAGTCATTTCCTGAGCTCGAGTGGACTCTACCTCAGTCTGTTCAGTTGAAGTTGCCGGAAGGTGAACACAATCAGATTCTGTTTTCTCAGTAGAAGCCGTTTCATTAATCTCTGGCAAAACCCCTCCACTCATAATCGTTTCCAGGAGTGCATTGCCCTTCATTTTGCCGACAGTCTTCTTGACGTACTTGCCTCTCGACCTTCTTGTTATCAAAGTAGCATCGTCTTCATCGGTATCTTCGTCTTTATCGGCGGCGTCATCTTCGTCAACTGAGATGCCACCTAAAGATGAAGTGGTAGTTACTGAGACCCCTTTCTTCTTATTCTTAGATGTCTGAGACTTAGTACTCTTTTTGGAGACTGTCTCAGATTCATCACTTCGCTTCCTCTTAGAAAGGGATACAAATATGGGAGGAGGAACTTCATCAGGAAAATTCTGCTCTTGAAATAAGTCATATAGGGGCTCAACCTCCGCTGTCTCATCTTCAGGTTCCGTAGAAAATCGTGGAATAACAATCTTCTTCTTCGACCTTTTTGATGGAGCTGTGTCGTCTTCCGTAACAAAAGTCTTCAGATGGAAGCTCGACATAAAGGTGCTCGACGAAACATAGAAGCGAGCATATGTGTAAAGCATCTTCGTCCCCGTGCTGGATAAAGGATTAGGCATAGAGAATACAACTTTTGTATCTCTAGCTGCAAAGTATCTCCAGGCCCGAGCTCCGTCAATAAGCCCTCCACGAGCAGAAAGACAAGTAGTGGCATTCCCAACATGAAGTTGGTCATATCCAAATTGTTTGGCAAATCGGCTCGGTAAATACGGCTCCAGATACGTCATTTCTTTATGACGGTATACCAGATGGGAGGGCCGAATTCTCTACAACCACTGAAAGGCTACATCATCTAGCCTGTGTCCTTGATCTCCGTCTATCATATTCAAGGGCATGCTCTCATAACCCAGTGGTGGAGGGACACATTGAATGGACCAATGTGATGCTCGATTCAGAATATTTCTGCATTCTGGAAGAGTGTGAACCTTCCAGAAAGTTTCTCCAGAGTATTTCTCCAAAAAGAGACTGCCACTCCCTCATGCTCCCGGAGGTATCAGACCATCGTGATGGAGTAGAAGCCAACCATATAGATATGTGAAGGGCATCTCTATTCTGGGGAATTCATCAGTCATCCTCCTCTGATCAGATAGCATATTGGTTACAAAATTCCAAAGACCTACGTTCAACCTGCAGGTCATCGCTGATAATAAGTCCATCTTATAACCATACATAAGGCGCACTGCTGCAAAAATAACGCCTCTATGTATTCTGTCCAAAGAGCTGGATCCAGGAACGACGAATCTTCTTAACCAAAGAGATAGGAATCCGGTTAAATGACCGTTCCTTGACAGAATCTTTCCACTCTGTCTAACATACGAGCTGAAGGTGGTTCCAGCTTTAAACTCATACCAGTCTTCAGTGATCGTGAAATCTTTGCAGTCATACTTCTCCAGTAGATAAATGATTTCACTCTCAGAGAGAGGCTTAAAGTTGTTAATTTGGTACCATCTCTTCTCGTTTATCTTTTTCTCATCCTTCTCACGGTTCATGAAAAGATAGGACATCCATTTCTGGATGTGGTTGCCAGCTTCATCTTTAGAACTCTTGTAATACAGAGTACATGTGCCAAAATGGCACATCATCTCTTCAAACAGGTGCACCATCTCTGGGTTCTTTTCCGACAGAAAGTTCAGCTCTTCTATCGTAGGCACATACTCTTCATACGGTAGTGTGCCTGAAGGCAGATGCGAGATGTACTCCATCTCATGAAGGACAAAGCCCATCTCCCCTTTGGGAGTCATAAATGTCCCCGTCCTGTGGTTATACCTCTCAACCAAGGCCAGGAACAGAGAGGGGTTGGGCCTGAAGCCTTAGGATGAATTGACGATTGTGTCATAAAGGTTTATCTTCTTCAGCTCACTCTCAAAATTCTCCAGAGCCCAATGGACCAAAGTCCTCCACCTCACGTTCTCCTGATTCATTAAGCCGTTCATCCTCGGCGTCGAATCAGTGGGGTAGAATGCATTCTTATTTGCCATGAATTCATTTATGAAAATAGGCGTCCTGAATGGCATCAATATTGATGAGTCTTCGGGTAGTACGCATCCAGGCTTCAAACCTCGAAACACGGATACATGATTCTCTGGGGAACTGAAGAATCCTTCCTTCCTGTAAATGATACGGTTCGCCTTTGCCTGCTGATATTCTGTTAAGTGCCAGGACATCTTTCTGGGATAACTGGCATGCATGAATCTCATGATAGATAAGCCCCTAGAAACATTCGGCCAGTACATGGGCTGTTTTGCATCACCTTCGAAATAAAAGCAGACCTTTTCTCTGATGCCCTTTGGTTGTGACTTCTGTGCTATGGCGTCCCCGAACAGAAATGCTAGTTTCTTGTTGGACACCAAATCAAGACTCTGAAAGGGTTGACCATTCATAAGACAGAGTAGAGTTGTATGGTCTTGATTTGCCAACAACGACAGTCTGGCTTCTGGAAGGTCAAACTGAGGAAATTGCACATGAGATAAACCATGTTTAAATAAAAAACTCAAGTGCCCTTCATAATCTGCCTCTTCACTTCGGATATTCACTACAGAAAATGAAAAAAGACAAGGTCAGATGTGTTTCAGTAAAATCTATGTCTATGCGTGTATTACAGTGTTCGAAGGAAATTTCATAAGTCACGCAGACTTCAGACAGATATACTATCAAGACACGCTGAATGATTTATTCACGCAGGTGATTAATTCACGCAAAGTCCAGACAGATTAGAATAAAAGTCACGCATCATTGCCAGAATCACATTTAAGTAAAAATGACAAAAATATGCTGACGGATCAAGACTAATCTATCCAGAAGATGACTCTCAGAAGCTGCGTGAATAATTCAACATTGATATCTCTGCCAACATGTGAAAAATCACGCAGAGTCATAAAAGCTGCGTGAATAATTCAACATTGACATCTCTGCCAGCATGTGAAAAATCACGCAGAGTCATGAAAGCTGCGTGAATAATTCAACATGGACATTTCTGCCAACATATAAAAAATCACGCAGAGTCATGAAAGCTGCGTGAATAATTCAAATATTGACATCCATGCCAATACATAAAAAATTACGCAGAGTCATGAGAGCCATGCTCATTTGCGTGAAACACAGAGCTTCGTAAATACGAAGGTGTGAAGTATGGCCGACACTAAAGAGGGGGCATACTTTATTAATATCCTGTGCCCTAAGAAGGGGGGATATATTTTTGAAATTCATTATTTGTCTTAAGATCCTAAGATTTCTATGTGGAGTTCATCTTCATCAAAGTCATCTTCATCAAGTCATCTTCAACAGTTCGTATCCCCCCATCACTTACGCTGCATAGGAGGATGCGTGACTTCGCGTCGAGGGAGTCTATCGGTGGTGGCACGCGAGGAAGTCGCAGGGGCTTTCCCCTTGGCCTGAGCGTCGGTTTTCTTGGGAGCCATTACTGCTGAGAAGGGGAAGAAGAAGTCGGGGAAGATGAAATTCGTCGGGGAAGATGAAGTTTCTCTTCTGTGGATTCTCTCTCTCTAAAGCAAGTAAAGAAGGAAAGAAGTGATTTATGGCTTATTTATAGGCTCATAAAGAATTCCAAACGGCAACATCATTATTTGCCTCGATTTAGGAGCTTTATACGGGATCCTAACTGCACAGAATCCCAACAGTCCAATCATTTCGGAGTAAATCTCTCTTTAAAGTTATCTCAGCGTGACTAAATTCATTTTATCATCTCGATTTCAAAGTATTTCAAAATAATTTATCATTTTTCGAAAACTTTGAAGGGGGTTTTGTAGGCCTTAAAAATGAAAGTCACGCTGAGTTGATCAGGACAAAGTCTAAAAGTCACGCTGAGTTGATCAGGACAAAGTCTAAAAGTCACGCTGAGTTGATCAAGACAATGTTAAAAAGTTACGCTGGGAGACAGCTCATCATTTGTCATAGTGTCATTATGACTGACAGCACGACAGTCAAGGAATGTCTCCTCGTATGCCACGTATACACGGAACTCGAGAGATCACAGCCGACTATTGCGTGACTTTTGAAATCTTCTTCAACAAGACTCAACCTTCATCAAGTTGGCGTACCAAAAGAGCTTATTGTCATTTAATGCGACTGACAAGACAATCATTGTCAGAGATTTTGTGTCAGTCGAGGCACATCGAATCAAGACAGCTGGAAGTCCTGCCTCAAGCTTGCGTATATTTTGAGCCTTCTGTCTCAAGTCTGCATGGATTCTGAAGCTTTCCGTCTCAAGTCTGCGTGGATTCTGAAGCTTTCTGCCCCAAGTCTGCGTGGATTCTGAAGCCTTCTATCCAAAGTTTGCGTAGATTTCGTTCTCAACAAGCCTGCGTGGATTTTATCAAATTAGAGTACGTGGCAGCCATGCCACTGATCTCTCACCTGCGTATCCTGTAACTTGTACACGACTCATGCATGATTGCCATGTGTCCAACAGTTACAGGCCACGTCCAGTAACTGCTCATAATCTTGCGTATGTTAA
This sequence comes from Iris pallida, assembly GCA_029216955.1. Lineage (NCBI taxonomy): Eukaryota > Viridiplantae > Streptophyta > Magnoliopsida > Asparagales > Iridaceae > Iris > Iris pallida. Next base: position 6,339,624 of record JANAVB010004399.1, on the reverse strand, counting down.
ATCCTGCATGATTTTCAACTATGCACAAGTTGTGAAGACAGTTATCTTTTCAGTTATTTTTGACTCTATAAATAGAGTTCTTTTCTCATTTATTGTACAGATACATAGATATCTAAATTACTGTCGAATTTTTGAGAGCTTTTCTTCTTCGCATCGTCTAAGGGATAAAGCGATCGTCTTCTAGATCGGATTCCTACAGTTGTAATTTTCCCAGAAACACAATAAATAAAGTGAATTTATTTATGGAAAACAACTTGGTGCTAATTTTGTACAATTTCATGAGGGCCATGTACCTAATGGAAATGCTGGTTTGTGCAACTAAGGCTCGAGAGTCTTGGCAAGAGAAGTTTGGGTCTCTTAGCAGGGAATGGTATAAGAGTTCATAACTTGGCAACCTTAGTGCCTGTGTGACCAATCGTTAGTATTGGGGATGAATCCCATGAACTGCTTTGGATGTCCTATAGGTATCTGTCCAAATGCAGACATCCACCTGGGTTGGTTTGTTTGGTCCTGCCCTTTCCAATTGAACCATAGCATGGCTATGACCGATACTGCATATGCTGTATTAGTGCCATAGTTGTATGGGTTGGCCTGGTGTTAGTTTCAGTCCGATTCACTTGTGAAGCCACATATGTACATCATGTTCCTCTGTAACCTTTTGCTCTTTTCAGTTTAAATGCTTATTTCAATCCAGTAGGTTAGAACAACAGCAGGACACAATATATTTTGGCAATGTAGTAGACAGAGTTTGGGGTTATGGTGTAGTATTGAATGGTTGCACCTGTATATTTACTATTGGGAGTAACTGGGACAATTGTTGTGCCATAGTGACTAGTAGAGAGCAATTAATATGACAAACACATGGTCATGAACCAGATAATATATGTCCAGGTATCAATTAATGCTAGTTAAATAAGTGGCCTGTAGTGAGTATTAGTTACTCTCAAATTCATTAATTGATGTTCAATTACCTGGTTGCCGTGATGTATCAGGAAACACAACATAGTAGATAGATAGCAACAACATTGTAATGTAATTTATTGTACAGTTGCTGCAGGGCATGCTAAATCTCAGAGAAGTATCATAAAGTGGAAGGCAGTAGTAGAGGATATTAGGCTAGGAACATATGTGTTAGTTCTAATATCATGACATAGGCAGGTAGATATGAAAAACTGTGTTAACAAGGGGATTGGGTGTTCTATCATGCCTATTTGGTCGTATAACATACACAGAGAATTTCAATATGCCAAGCAAGTAATGATTAAACAAATACCATGTTAGCTAAGGTACAACTAGAAATAAGAAGTTGTCTAGAAACCTAACTAGAGAATAGGTAGTTTGCTAAATTCTTCCATTATTGACAATATAACTCTAAAAACAGGTTACTTGGACATTGACACGGATTTTGACCCGTGCCAGCAGCTCAGGACCAAAGGCAAGTATACCTTGCCTTTCTACACAGCTTTATTTACATGCACTGTCTATTATTTTATCCAGTTCTTCTCATATTATTGCCATGTATCTTTTCTATCAAGCTTGTATATTTTATCATTGCTTTAGACAGTGTTCACAGTTAGCCTTGTTTCTTATTGATCGTGCCTTGATTGAGTCGTGCCTCCGTGTCTTGAACCTTGAAACTAACCTGCGAGTCCACGATAGGGACGAGGGTTAGTAGTTATTGGTCCACACCTACGAGTCCACACTAGGGACGAGGGTGATGCTAGCCTACGAGTCCACACTAGGGACGAGGGTTAGTAGTAGATGCTAGCCTGCGAGTCCACACTAGGGACGAGGGTTAGTGGTATAGGGTTACGCCTGCGAGTCCACACTAGGGACGAGGGTGATGCTAGCATGCGAGTCCACACTAGGGACGAGGGTGATGCTAGCCTGCGAGTCCACACTAGGGACGAGGGTTAGTAGTAGAGACTAGCCTGCGAGTCCACACTAGGGACGAGGGTTAGTAGTTCAAACCTGCGAGTCCACACTAGGGACGAGGGTTTGAGTATTCGTTTCGGTTATCCGTTGACATCTTGACATAAGTTCTCTAGTCCTGGTTCAGCAGTTCATTTACGTGTAGACAGTATATAGATTTGTGCTTATTTTATTGCTCAGTGATATTTGTTTATTCTGTATTCTTCTCCATGCATAATAAACTGTTAGAATGGCTCGTTTTTATGTATCTTGCTAGTCCTCTGAGGACCTGATGATCTCTTCAGGTTAGTTATTACGTGGAGTTAGTTTGCAGCTCTGGTGGGTAGATATTTATGACACTTGTGGGGTCCGAATGTGATGCTATTGCTTGCGGGATTCAGGTATTGATACCATGTTTATTACTCAGTTCATCCAGCTCGTATTTTCCTTTTATTATTATGATATATCATATTTATTCAGTTTATTGACTCATGTCATTTCTTGGAGTCTAATCGGACATGTATGCTAGTGGGCTGCAGACCACGACCCATACTTGTTCATTCTTGTTTATTATTCTTATTGTGGATTGAGATTTAGAGTTGTTTGCCATTGATTTGGCAGTATACCATAGCCTTGACAGCGTTTACGTATTTGAGTCGGTCTGGAGTCCGTTCGATACGTAGCTGGGCTTGGACACGCTTCGTATCCGAAAAGCGGGTGCGGGTCGTGACAAGTTTTTTTGGTGGCCCATGCAGGTCAGAGCATATCGTACCGGTTATGTAACTGTACTGGTACGAGCCTGCGACAATGACTAAACCTTATAAATCTCAATCCACTCTGCCTTGAAAATCCTCCTAGAAATTTCTCTACGTCTTTGAAAACTCTATATTTGCTCTAAATTATACTTCCTTGCTTCCTGTGCCATTGATTCTCGTCCCTTTTATTTCGGGGTGACGAACGATCGTGCTATCTAGGATTTATCAGAAATTCTTAATTTATAGTATAATATTGCTTGACTATTGAATATTGGTTGTTTATATATATGAGGGATTATAGGTACCATATGTCCTAGATAGTCTTGGTAGAATTTTCAGTTACTAGTTAGAAGATTATATGATTTTAGTGACCTGTATTTCAAGGGAGTAGTGTGACCAAAGGTGGGTAGAAGTCCTCAAATATTCGTGGTTATATAATATTGGTGAGAAATTAAATTTTAGGAGATTTAGATAATAATAGACTTCTTTTTGAATTTTAGGAATAATTAGAAATTAGAATTTCGAGGACGAAATTATTTTTAAGGTGGGTAGAGTTGTCAACCCCTTGACCAAATCTTTCCCATTTATTAATTTTTTTTCTTTCCATTTCCTCAAATATATTTACTTGTTATGGATATATTTTTGTTTTACTTGAATATGCATAAAGGGTTCATAAGAAAAAGAAATAGGAAAGACCCTTTGCAACTAATGTTTTCTCAGGGGGCCTCATTGTAAAATGTATATTCAAATATTTCCTTTCTCAAACGAAATCTCAACTACAGGAGATGAGATTGTTTTGAATTCAAATAGGGAAGCAGATCAGCACAATTTTCTCATCAAAATCCCTTCCTCACCTCTAGTTATCAATTTAGATAAATATATAGCTTGGAGTAGCAGTCGATCCCTCAGACCTTCCAAACCCTAAAAACACCTCCTTGTGCCTGGGAGTTTGAAAGGGATCCCTGCGTTTCAAAAGGAGTATCACCAATAAGAATACTCAAGCTCCTCGCAGGTAATCCTCTAATCACATCCATTGATTTTCCTCAACTAGTTAACCATGATCATGTCCCTAATGGAGTATTAAGTATTTGGAAAAATGTCTAGTAGGAACTAAATAGGATATAGATTGTATATAGCTTGACATCTGAGTGAATATGGGTTGTGGGGATACTTTGGCTTTGAACAGAAGAAATCCTGGGATTCATAGGGACAACTACGGGGGATCTTGTTAGGGGTGTTCTTGTACCAACCATTTAAAATTCTACCCATACTTTAGACATGTGTTGCTCATATAGAACTCATGGAGGAAAGTGCAATGTCCTGTCAAGACAAGGCCATAAGAAGTAGCCTAGATGTAGGACAGTATACCTACCTATAGGTTAACAGTGCAGTGTTTAGGGGAATCAACTTGGATAGCACAGGGTGTTCTGCTACCAGAGGGTCTACATGGGCATGTATTTTGCTCAGCCCCTTGAGTTTGACTTTGAGAGGGAGTCGAGGCATTTGAGTATCAGGTGATACTAAGTATAATATTTCATACTTGGTGTTTGTTGTAGTTAGAGCACCAGATGAAGTATCAGAGTTAAGGGGAACCATAGTTGCATTAAGGACCAGGGTACCTAGAGAGGGACTTCCAACTAACTCTGATACATGTTTTTAGTATCTGGTGGGCAAGGCAGGGCTTGGACCCGGAGTAAACTGACACAGAAGGCACCATTGCCACTACCACATTTCTAGTTTGAGGGTAAATTTGTCATTTTTGGGGTAAATAAAATTTATTAGTATTAATTAGAATTTATGGGAATTTTTAGGATTTATTTTGGATTTATTTGGACTAGTTTGATTTTTGACTAGTTTTGACTCATGTAGACCAACCTAGGAACTAACCCTAGTTAGTTGGGCTTGGTTAGGTCAAGTGACCCTAGTCTAACCTAGTGTGACTCAAGTTAGTGGTTAGTGATTCATAGAACTTGAATTAGGAATTTAGGAATCAAGTAATTTGATAAATGACTTGTGGTTTCACAAGTCATTTTGTGACTAAACTAGATAGGACTAGCTAACCTAGCACAAACCTAACCCTAGCCCTAGCATGGCCGGCCACCTAGCTGAACCTAGGGATTTCCCCCCTATTTAATCCCTCATAGTTTTTAGGGCTAGCCTCTTTTAAGGTTCTTCAAAAGTTCTAAGGAAAGAGGTGAGTCCCATCTTCCTAAAATCATTAAAAATCTATTTTAAATCCTTTCTTCCCCAAACCAATTCCATTAGGACCTAAAATCAATGCTCTTGCTGTTGGTATTGGTTATTTGCAGGGAAACAACAATTTGTGAAAGTTTGGGTGGCTTGAGGAATCTCTCCATTTTAGCTTTTGTGAAGGATTGTTCACCAATAGGTAACTCCTCCATTCCTCCATGGATTTCCATTTTGTCTTCACCAATAGGAAGCCCTGAGGGTCCCCCTAAGGTCTGGATAGGTTTTGTGTCCAGTGTCGGAGGATTCGTGTCCATTCTGGACACGTATCAATCACTAGTCGAAGGTGTTTGACGAAATGCCTCAGTGAGCATTCTGTATCAATTTCGATTTTGTGTTTGAATAGGAATCTTTGTTTTGTTCTCGCTTACACGTTTTTGGGACATTGGAGTGGTTTTCGTGTCATGTCGTGTCGATATTGGACACGCATACACGGGTTCAGGCGTGCGTGCACGAGCACTGTAGCTCCCCTGCTACCAGCGTGCTCGTGCGGGCTGCCCAGGGCACGTGGGCACGTGCCATTGGACATGGAGCTTAGGGCAGTGTCTGACATGACACCCCCCAAGTCTCGTGTCACGAGGTGACGTGTCGGGTGCGTGCGGACACGCGCACTGGTCACGTTTGACTGTACAAGCCTGTGTGTTAATATTTGGTGTGTTGCTCTGTGTATTATCGAGTTTAAATATTTTATTCATGTTTAAATTGATATTCAGGATCTTAATATGTTTAATAATCTGTGTAGGATTAGGTTGCATGATTTATTTAGATTTTATGTGGAATTGTGGTTGAAATTTAGTTGGGATGCAATGTTTCGATACCAACTGATACTCTTTGTTCCAGTTTTGTGCTAACCTTAAACTTCAATGTAAATTCATGTTTTTCCCACTGAGGGCTATCCCCACATGATTGTTAGCTTAGGATAACTCATTAATTGCTTTCAAGAGTGGTTTGGGTAGTAAATAAGAATTTAGACATTTGTTTGAGATTCACCTTGTGTTTGACTGATACTTGATGTCTGAATTATTTCCAGTTTTCTAAGTTGAGTTGTTTGATGAATTAACCTGCTAATCACTATTAATAGCATGTTTTAAAACCCAAATCTATTCTCCTATGCGTTGCCTAGCTATAGTTCAAGTTTTGGGATGTGTAATTGGGTTTTTGAATTCAAAATGAGTTTTGCTAAGGGGACTGTTTCAGGAAAAACCAGAAGTTATTTCTTTCTTTTCCTTTTTTCCTTCTTAACTGTTGTTTCATTTAATATATGAGTGAAGCTGGAAACTAAGTTACAAACTGATTTTGGGTTCTTATTGAAATGGTTTGAATGTTCTTCATGAGGATGAACTGGGAATTGGTTTGGTTCAATTGTGTAAACCTGAGAATTCAGTGGAGTTTTAACTGTTGTTCATTTCATATATGGGTGTTGGATTGATTTGAAAACTGGAAATTGGTTGGGTTAATATTGTGGCCATGAACTGATTTCCTCCCTGTTTTCTAATTCCTGCACTTAGGTAGGCAAGTCATGTGTAACACCTGCACACCACACATGTTTCCTTCTTCACTGATTAATTGTTCATACACACACTTTGCACTGCAAATTTCCTGCTCTCACACACTATACACTGTTTTATTGCATATTTATAATTCCTGTACACTGTTGGTTAGTCCAGTTTGTACACTGCCACTAGATAATTCCTGCACTTCTTCACTGACTTTAGCATTTCCTGCACTTTAGTTTCATACACACACACATGATATTGTTACTTTCCTGTCACAGCCACAAGCACACAGTCCTCTCCTCTCTCACAGTATCATACACACACACACATGCCTCCCCTCTCTCTTATTACACATGTATGTATATACTATATGTGGATATCTATATATGTATGTAATGTATATATATGTAAGTTAATGTATTTTCAATGTAGGTAGCCTACACATATATGTATATATATATATATATATATATATATATATATATATATATATATATATGTAATGTATGTAAAATAGGTATATGTATATCTAAGTAATATTGAATGCCTAATGTAATGTATCTAAATATATATATGTATATTGATAGATAAGTTAGACATGTTTGAATGTATGCTAGTGATATAGCATATAGCTATGTTGTGATATTGTGATATAGTTGGGATAGGCTTGGTTCAGGCTTGCATAGCCTTGTAGTGGTGTGTACTAGCTAGTATAGGCTTGTGTGTCCTAGTATAGACTAAGCTAGACTTGATTAGACTAATTTAGCCTTGTTAGAGCCTAGCATGGCTTATTAGACCTAGTTAGTTGAGTTTAGCCTAGTTAGACAAGGTTGACCTAGTTTGACTTCTAGGGTTGACCAAAGTTGACCAAGAGTTGATTTTGGCCTAGATTGACTTAGAATCATGTAGAATGCATAGTAGGACTCCATTTCACTATTCTGGACTTGTTGTGACTTGTGCTGTTCTGTTTAGGAGCCAGACACCACTCCTTGGACAGTACGATTCATATCGGACACTCAGATACAGGCGAGTACATTTTCTGATCATTTCATATCTTGCTTAGAATTATTTTCTGCAGTAGATTACTTTACTTGTACTGTCACGACGGTCACACGGATTGGTACTATATGGATCCTTTCTTGAGATGTTATCCTTATGGAGCATCGGGTACTACGTGTTCTGTGCGTTTCACTTACATAGCGTATCACTATGCTTCTTGGTTCACTTGATTACTTGTGACATGTACCCTCATGATCACAGAGTCTCTTGAATCCTACACAGTTGGGTAACCCCCAGACTCCCCATTTATGGGACATCCATGTATCCTCCTTCGCGGGCCTTGCATGGAATCATATAACATAACCTGGCTGGATCCTTGTGTATTGATTGGGGGTACGGGGGAGTAGAAATGGACATGTAAATAATACACCAGCAGTATCTTCATTGAATCATTCCGTAGTGTCTTCATTGAATCATCCCAGGCCATTTACATGTTCATGTTGTACTCTGACTCACTAGTCACTGCTAGTTCTCTATGTATAGTAGATATTTCTATTACAGCTTTCTCTCTCTGTTTACATACTGCACTTCTTTCAGTACTTGTATCTTACTTTACTGCATGTTCATATTTTCTAACCTGCTATGAATTGTTGAGATGTACTGTGCTCGCTCCTGTCCTGACTGGACCTGTTGAAAATATTACAGAGGACGAGGAGGAGGCTTGCCTGGACACCTACTACGGGGCAGCCTTAGATGACACCTTTGAGCTGGACTCCCAGGAGGACCCAGCTGTAGCTGAGGATATTTCCCCGACTGCTTAGACTAGATTAGATAGTCTGTTATCATTTGTAGTCTGGAGACTTGTTAGTTAGACTTTATTTGGAGATCAGTTGTATATATTCTTTCATCTGAGACCTTGTATTGTGGATTGCTGGGATTATCTTAGACTGCTATTATCTATTTCATTTCCTTGAGTTCTGTTCATATCGTGCTATCTCTTCCTTAGTTGTGATTGAGTTTATTATTACTATCATGTCACCCCCATTCGGGGAGTATAAACTATTTAGATATATATACTGCTAGATGATGTGACTTAGGACAGCGTTCTACCGCCGACACTGCGGCGTAGGCTGGACGTATTCACGTCTCGTGCCCTTACTCTAGGGTGCGGGTCGTGACACGTTTTTAGTGGTAGCCCATGCAGGTCTAGACTAGAAGTGTGGTGGTACTCGAACTAGAGTATCACTGCAGCCTGCTATAGGATATAGGACATTAATTTTAAGATACTCAATCACTTTAGGAAAATTCCTTTTATTGCCATCTAAATTCTTTTGTCAGCTGATCCTTTGAATTATAATTGTCCGCCTTTGTTATTCCGCTTCTTTCTTAGAAATTGATAATCTTGTTTATCTATCTTCAGGATGGTAGAGACTCGATCACAGCGTGCCGTCCATGAGGATGCTATAGAGGGGACTGCTACCTCTCAGCCAGCACGGCGAGGCTAGGGGACTGCAGCTCCTGCCACCTCAGCTCGTGTTGAGACCTCGGCAGTCGCAGCAGGGTGTATGCTTCCACCGGCAGGGAGGCAGGACCCAGTTCTCCCAGAGGATCCCTACCGACAGCCACCTTCAGGGACAGTAGACGCAGTGCAGCTGCTAGCCTTCTTCAGATAGTACATGGAGGGTCAGCAGACCCAGCAGCAGAGGCAGACGGCAGAGCTCACTCGAGGCATTGAGCTGGCAGTGACAGCAGTGGAGAGGGTCATAGCTCAGCCAGCAGCAGTCCAGCAGCTGTACCAGCCGCAAGAGAAAGGCATCCAGGACTTCCAGAAGATGCACCCGAGAGACTTCCGCGGGACAGAGGGGATCCTGTATGTCGATGAGTGGATCGAGCATATGGAGGAGATCTTCAGGCTAGCGAAGATTCTGACGAGGCTCCAGATAAAGGCAGCGGCCAGCATGATGCAGGATCTGGCCCGGACATGGTACCAGATCGATCCGAGGGTCGGCACAGCAGGACAGACTTGGGCAGCATTCAAGAAGCTGTTCAAGGAGAAGTTCTTTCCAGAGGCAGCTGTGGGAGCCCTCGAGACTCAGTTCGAGGCCTTAGTTCAGGGGAGTCAGTCTGTGGAGGAGTATGCAGGAGAGTTCTGCCGCGTATACAGGAGAGTTCTGCCGCGTGGACAGATTTGTAGAGGACTTGTCGGAGACGACGAAGGCCCGGAGGTTCCGGAAGGGCTTGGTAAATGAGGTCAAGTCCTACACCAAGAACGCCCGTAGTACTACATTTGAGGAGATCCTGGTGGATGTACTAGCTGCAGAGGATGATCTTGAGCTTAGGCTCAAGAGGGGGCGAGACTCCCAGGGAGGCAGCAGTAGCGGAGGACCGGCCAAAAGGCCGCACTTTCAGCAGCAGCACCACCAGCAGCAGAGGTTCCAGCCGCAGCAGTTTCAGCAGCCGAGGCACCAGCCAGTGCAGCATCAGCAGCAGTCGAGGCAGCACCAGCAGGGACAGAGGCAGAATATTACTTGTGCCTATTGCAAGAAGCCCGGGCATGTCGCCAATGAGTGTCGGAGGAGGCTGGGCCAGTACCTGAAGTATGGTTCAGCAGACCACCAGATGAGGGAGTGCCGCGTAGTACGAGCAGGCCCAGGAGGAGGAGCCAGGGCTCCAGCAGGTCAGCAGCAGGGACCAGCCCTGCCGACGCAGCAGCAGAGGTTTGTCCAGCACCAGCAGCAGGCTAGGGGAGGCCAGCAGGGACGAGGATTCGCCATGGCAGCAGAGGATGCGGAGGCCATCGGAGAGCTGATTGCAGGTTCGATTCTTCTCGACTCCAGTCCAGCATTTGCCTTATTTGATTCTGGTGCATCGCATAGCTTCATTTCAGTATCTTTTGCGATTAGACATGGTATAGTAGCTGAATCGTTGCCTAGGACTTACAAGATCACGACCGGGGATGGTATTATCCTCGTGAGTGATATTTGTAAGGGTCGAAGAGTAGTTTTGGGAGGCCGTGAGATGGAGGTGAGCCTGCTCGTAATGCCATTGCCGAACTACGATATAGTACTAGGCATGGATTGGTTGAGCAGGCACCACGCCAGTATTGATTGCAGAGGGGGTAGAGTTCTCTTCAGATCGCCAGGGGAGCCAGAGTTCGAGTACTCCACACGTCAGGCAGAGCAGAGCAGCGGAGTCTTCTGTGGAGTCTCGGTCGAGGAGCAGACGATTCTACACCCCTTGATAGCAGAGTATATGGATGTTTTTCCGGAGGAGTTGTCGAGACTGCCACCAGACAGGGACATAGAGTTCTCGATAGACTTGGTTCCAGGAGCGGAACCCATCTCTCAGCATGTCTATCGGGTGAACAACAGCGAGCTGGTAGAGCTGAAGAAGCAAGTGGATGAGCTATAGGACAAGGACTTCATCCGCTCGAGTTCGTCGTCATGGGGTGCACCAGTATTGTTCGTGCCGAAGAAGGATGGGTCAGTACGCATGTGTATTGACTATAGGGCACTTAACAACCTCACGATCAAGAACAGATACCCACTGCCACGGATCGACGATCTGTTTGACCAGTTGAGCGGAGCTCGGGTATTTTCTAAGATTGATCTGAGGTCGGGATATCACCAGGTGAAGGTGAAGGGGGAGGATATTCCCAAGACCGCTTTCAGGATGCGGTATGGGCAGTTCGAGTTTCTGGTTATGCCATTTGGGCTAACCAATGCACCTGCAGTGTTTATGAACCTTATGAACAAGGTGTTCCATCAGTATCTGGATCAGTTTGTAGTAGTGTTTATTGATGATATCTTGATATATTCCAAGACTGAGGAGGAGCACGAGGAGCATTTGAGGATAGTGCTGGAGATTCTCAGGAAGGAGCAGCTTTATGGAAAACTCTCCAAGTGTGAGTTTTTCTTGGACCGGGTGGACTTCTTGGGGCATGTGGTGACTAGAGATGGTATCTCAGTTGACCCCAAGAAGATTGTGGCAGTTGAGGCATGGACAGCGCCGACTTCAGTTGCAGAGATCAGGAGCTTCCTGGGGCTGGCAGGATATTACCGAAGATTTGTGCAGGATTTCTCCCGGGTTACAGAGCCGTTGACACGGTTGACCCGGAAGGATACTGAGTATGTATGGTCAGAGGAGTGTCAGGCAGCTTTCGATGAGTTGAAGAAGCGGCTGACGACAGCTCCGATTCTGACGTTGCCTTCAGGATCAGGTGGATTCACTATTTATAGTGATGCTTCAGGAAAGGGGCTGGGTTGTGTGTTGCAGCAGCACGGGAAGGTGATTGCCTATGCTTCCAGGCAATTACGTCCCCATGAGAAGAACTACCCTACCCACGACCTGGAGCTGGCAGCAGTGATTTTTGCTTTGAAGCTGTGAAAGCATTATCTGTATGGTGAGAGGGTGGAGATCTTCACAGATCACAAGAGCCTTAAGTATGTGTTCACTCAGAAAGAGTTGAACATGAGACAGCGCAGATGGCTGGAGTTGATGAAGGATTTTGACATCCTACTTCAGTACCACCCAGGGAAGGCCAACGTGGTTGCCGATGCCTTGAGTAGGTATCCGACAGCCATATGTTTGACCATGGATCGGCATTTGCTTGCCTACTTGGAGAGCCTTAGGATTGAGGTGATCGTGCCAGGAGTGCAGATGCAGCTATGGGGGATGCAGATTCAGTCAGACTTGGTGGACAGGATCAAGGCGGCCCAGTTCGAGGATGTGGCTTTTCAGAGTATCAGAGAGCAGATCAGTATTGGAGTGGGGGATCCTGAGTTCTCACTTGCAGAGGATGGTGCCCTGAGGCACGGTGCCAGGTTATGTGTGCCTAGCGGGGAGCTCAGAGAGCAGGTTATGCAGGAGGCCCACAGATCTCAGTAATCTATACACCCGGGTGCCAACAAGATGTACCGAGACTTGTGGGAGCATGTATGGTGGTCAGGAATGAAGCGAAAGGTGTCTCACTTCGTAGCTAGGTGCTTGGTCTGTCAGCAGGTTAAGGCAGAGAGACAGAGGCTCGGTGGATTGTTACAGCCGCTGCCTATTCCCGAGTAGAAATGGGAGCATATCACGATGGATTTCGTCTCAGGATTGTCGCGTACTCCAGGAGGGAAAGACGCGATTTGGGTCATCGTGGACAGGTTGACCAAATCAGCCCACTTCTTGCCATTCAAGGTGGGTACGTCTACAGAGAGGCTGGCGGAGATGTATATGCGGCAGATAGTCAGGATCCACGGAGTTTCGGTTAGCATCATCTCAGATCGGGATAGCCGTTTTACTTCCCTTTTCTGGAGGAGTCTGCAGACCAGCTTGGGCACTCAGCTCAAGTTCAGTACTGCATACCACCCCCAGACGGACGGACAGTCGGAGCAGACTATTCAGACCCTTGAGGATATGCTGCGGACGTGCGTTCTGGACTTTGGAGGTTCCTGGAAGGATCATCTTTATTTGGTGAAGTTTGCCTACAATAATAGTTTCCAGGCCAGCATCGAGATATCACCTTTCGAGGCTCTGTACGGGCGTAGGTGCCGTACACCTTATCCTGGGATGATGTTGGGGAGCGAGCTTTGCTGGGACCAGAGATGATTGTGGATGCGGCCGAGAAGGTGAAGCTCATCAGGGACAGACTTCGCATGGAGTAGGACAGACATCGACACTGGGCCGATAGCCACCGGAGGCCCTTGGAGTTTGAGGTACAGATTAGAGTAGGATTAGAATTAGGTTATTTGTTTATGATTTTGATCATGTTTGTTTATTATTTTTTATTGAGACCTTGCTTGTGATTAGGTCGGAGACCAAGTTTTCTTGAGGATATCTCCGACTCGTGGTACGATACGTTTTGGTGGAGGCGGAAAGCTTAGCCCGCGCTTCATCGGCCCTTTCGTTATCAGCGGGAGAGTCGGTGACGTGGCTTACAGGCTAGACTTGCCGCCTGCACTTGTGGGGGTCCACAACGTATTCCATGTATCACAGTTGAGACGGTACGTGGCTGACCCTAGCCATGTGCTCGATCATTCGGAGATTGAGGTGGGTCCTTCTCTCAGCTATCCAGAGCAGCCAGTGGAGATTCTGGATCGACGGAAGAAGGTCCTGAGGAACCAGGTGATACCCTTGGTACATGTCGCATGGAGGTATCATTCTCCAGGAGAGTCTACCTGGGAGCGGGAGGATGAGATGCGCGAGCGGTACCCTTATCTATTTGGACCTTGAGGTATACTTTCTATCCTTCTCATCAGTTGCGTTTCGCCTTTCAATTTCGAGGACAAAATTCTTTTAAGGAGGGTAGATTTGTCACTACCACATTTCTAGTTTGAGGGTAAATTTGTCATTTTTGGGGTAAATAAAATTTATTAGTATTAATTAGAATTTATGGGAATTTTTAGGATTTATTTTGGATTTATTTGGACTAGTTTAATTTTTGACTAGTTTTGACTCATGTAGACCAACCTAGGAACTAACCCTAGTTAGTTGGGCTTGGTTAGGTCAAGTGACCCTAGTCTAACCTAGTGTGACTCAAGTTAGTGGTTAGTGATTCATAGAACTTGAATTAGGAATTTAGGAATCAAGTAATTTGATAAATGACTTGTGGTTTCACAAGTCATTTTGTGACTAAACTAGATAGGACTAGCTAACCTAGCACAAACCTAACCCTAGCCCTAGCATAGCCGGCCACCTAGCTGAACCTAGGGATTTCCCCCCTATTTAATCCTTCATAGTTTTTAGGGCTAGCCTCTTTTAAGGTTCTTCAAAAGTTCTAAGGAAAGAGGTGAGTCCTATCTTTCTAAAATCATTAAAAATCTATTTTAAATCCTTTCTTCCCCAAACCAATTCCATTAGGACCTAAAATCAATGCTCTTGCTGTTGGTATTGGTTATTTGCAGGGAAACAACAATTTGTGAAAGTTTGGGTGGCTTGAGGAATCTCTCCATTTTAGCTTTTGTGAAGGCTTGCTCACCAATAGGTAACTCCTCCATTCCTCCACGGATTTCCATTTTGTCTTCACCAATAGGAAGCCCTGAGGGACCCCCTAAGGTCAGGATAGGTTTTGTGTCCAGTGTCGGAGGATTCGTGTCCATTCTGGATACGTATCAATCACTAGTCGAAGGTGTTTGACGAAATGCCTCAGTGAGCATTTTGTATCAATTTCGATTTTGTGTTTGAATAGGAATCTTTGTTTTGTTCTCGCTTACACGTTTCTGGGACATTGGAGTGGTTTTTGTGTCATGTCGTGTCGATATTGGACACGCACACACGGGTTCAGGCACGCGTGCACGAGCACTGTAGCTCTCCTGCTACCAGCGTGCTCGTGCGGGCTGCCCAGGGCACGTGGGTGCGTGCCATTGGATGTGGAGCTTGGGGCAGTGTCTGACATGACACCCCCCAAGTCTCGTGTCACGAGGTGACATATCGGGTGCGTGCGGACATGCGCACTGGTCACGTTTGACTGTGCAAGCCTGTGTGTTAATGTTTGGTGTGTTGCTCTGTATATTATCGAGTTTGAATATTTTATTCATGTTTAAATTGATATTCAGGATCTTAATATGTTTAATAATCTGTGTAGGATTAGGTTGCATGATTTAGTTAGATTTTATGTGGAATTGTGGTTGAAATTTAGTTGGGATGCCATGTTTCGATACCAACTGATACTCTTTGTTCCAGTTTTATGCTAACCTTAAACTTCAATGTAAATTCATGTTTTTCCCACTGAGGGCTATCCCCACATGATTGTTAGCTTAGGATAACTCATTAATTGCTTTCGAGAGTGGTTTGGGTAGTAAATAAGAATTTAGACATTTGTTTGAGATTTACCTTGTGTTTGACTGATACTTGATGTCTGAATTATTTCCAGTTTTCCAAGTTGAGTTGTTTGATGAATTAACCTGCTAATCACTATTAATAGCATGTTTTAAAACCCAAATCTGTTCTCCTATGTGTTGCCTAGCTATAGCTCAAGTTTTGGGATGTGTAATTGGGTTTTTGAATTCAAAATGAGTTTTGCTAAGGGGACTGTTTCAGGAAAAACCAGAAGTTATTTCTTTCTTTTCCTTTTTTCCTTCTTAACTGTTGTTTCATTTAATATATGAGTGAAGCTGGAAACTAAGTTACAAACTGATTTTGGGTTCTTATTGAAATGGTTTGAATGTTCTTCATGAGGATGAACTGGGAATTGGTTTGGTTCAATTGTGTAAACCTGAGAATTCAGTGGAGTTTTAACTGTTGTTCATTTCATATATGGGTGTTGGATTGATTTAAAAACTGGAAATTGGTTGGGTTAATATTGTGGCCATGAACTGATTTCCTTCCTGTTTTCTAATTCCTGCACTTAGGTAGGCAAGTCATGTGTAACACCTGCACACCACACATGTTTCCTTCTTCACTGATTAATTGTTCCTACACACACTTTGCACTGTAAATTTCCTGCTCTCACACACTATACACTGTTTTCCTGCATATTTATAATTCCTGTACACTGTTGGTTAGTCCAGTTTGCACACTGCCACTGGATAATTCCTGTACTTCTTCACTGACTTTAGCATTTCCTGCACTTTAGTTTCATACACACACACATGATATTGTTACTTTCCTGTCACAGCCACAAGCACACAGTCCTCTCCTCTCTCACAGTATCATACACACACACATGCCTCCCCTCTCTCTTATTACACATGTATGTATATACTATATGTGGATATCTATATATGTATGTAATGTATATATATGTAAGTTAATGTATTTTCAATGTAGGTAGCCTACACATATATGTATATATATATATATATATATATATATATATATATATATATATATATATATATATATATATATATATATATATATATATATATATATATATGTAATGTATGTAAAATAGGCATATGTATATCTAAGTAATATTGAATGCCTAATGTAATGTATCTAAATATATATATGTATATTGATAGATAAGTTAGACATGTTTGAATGTATGCTAGTGATATAGCATATAGCTATGTTGTGATATTGTGATATAGTTGGGATAGGCTTGGTTCAGGCTTGCATAGCCTTGTAGTGGTGTGTACTAGCTAGTATAGGCTTGTGTGTCCTAGTATAGACTAAGCTAGACTTGATTAGACTAATTTAGCCTTGTTAGAGCCTAGCATGGCTTATTAGACCTAGTTAGTTGAGTTTAGCCTAGTTAGACAAGGTTGACCTAGTTTGACTTCTAGGGTTGACCAAAGTTGACCAAGAGTTGATTTTGGCCTAGATTGACTTAGAATCAAGTAGAATGCATAGTAGGACTCCATTTCACTATTCTGGACTTGTTGTGACTTGTGCTGTTCTGTTTAGGAGCCAGACACCACTCCTTGGACAGTACGATTCATATCGGACACTCAGATACAGGCGAGTACATTCTCTGATCATTTCATATCTTGCTTAGAATTATTTCCTGCAGTAGATTACTTTATTTGTACTGTCACGACGGTCACACGGATTGGTACTATATGGATCCTTTCTTGAGATGTTATCCTTATGGAGCATCGGGTACTACGTGTTCTGTGCGTTTCACTTACATGGCGTATCACTATGCTTCTTGGTTCACTTGATTACTTGTGACATGTACCCTCATGATCACAGAGTCTCTTGAATCCTATACAGTTGGGTAACCTCCAGACTCCCCAATTATGGGACATCCATGTATCCCCCTTCGCGGGCCTTGCATGGAATCATATAACATAACCTGGCTGGATCCTTGTGTATTGATTGGGGGTACGGGGGAGTAGAAATGGACATATAAATAATACACCAGTAGTATCTTCATTGAATCATTCCGCAGTGTCTTCATTGAATCATCCCAGGCCATTTACATGTTCATGTTGTACTCTGACTCACTAGTCACTGCTAGTTCTCTATGTATAGTAGATATTTCTATTACAGCTTTCTCTCTCTGTTTACATACTGCACTTCTTTCAGTACTTGTATCTTACTTTACTGTATGTTCATATTTTCTAACCTGCTATGAATTGTTGAGATGTACTGTGCTCGCTCCTGTCCTGACTGGACCTGTTGAAAATATTACAGAGGACGAGGAGGAGGCTTGCCTGGACACCTACTACGGGGCAGCCTTAGATGACACCTTTGAGCTGGACTCCCAGGAGGACCCAGCTGTAGCTGAGGATATTCCCCCGACTGCTTAGACTAGATTAGATAGTCTGTTATCATTTGTAGTCTGGAGACTTGTTAGTTAGACTTTATTTGGAGATTAGTTGTATATATTCTTTCATCTGAGACCTTGTATTGTGGATTGCTGGGATTATCTTAGACTGCTATTATCTATTTCATTTCCTTGAGTTCTGTTCATATCGTGCTATCTCTTCCTTAGTTGTGATTGAGTTTATTATTGCTATGTCACCCCCATTCGGGGAGTATAAACTGTTTAGATATATATACTGCAAGATGATGTGACTTAGGACAGCGTTCTACCGCCGACACTGCGGCGTAGGCTGGACGTATTCACGTCTCGTGCCCTTACTCTAGGGTGCGGGTCGTGACACATTTTTAGTGGTGGCCCATGCAGGTCTAGACTAGAAGTGTGGTGGTACTCGAACTAGAGTATCACTGCAGCCTGCTATAGGATATAGGACATTAATTTTAAGATACTCAATCACTTTAGGAAAATTCCTTTTATTGTCATCTAAATTCTTTTGTCAGCTGATCCTTTGAATTATAATTGTCCGCCTTTGTTATTCCGCTTCTTTCTCAGAAATTGATAATCTTGTTTGTCTATCTTCAGGATGGTAGAGACTCGATCACAGCGTGCCGTCCATGAGGATGCTATAGAGGGGACTGCTACCTCTCAGCCAGCACGACGAGGCCAGGGGACTGCAGCTCCTGCCACCTCAGCTCGTGTTGAGACCTCGGCAGTCGCAGCAGGGGGTATGCTTCCACCGGCAGGGAGGCAGGACCCAGTTCTCCCAGAGGATCCCTACCGACAGCCACCTCCAGGGACAGTAGACGCAGTGCAGCTGCTAGCCTTCTTCAGGCAGTACATAGAGGATCAGCAGACCCAGCAGCAGAGGCAGACGGCAGAGCTCACTCGAGGCATTGAGCTGGCAGTGACAGCAGTGGAGAGGGTCATAGCTCAGCCAGCAGCAGTCCAGCAGCCGCACCAGCCGCGGGAGAAAGGCATCCAGGACTTCCAGAAGATGCACCCGAGAGACTTCCGCGGGACAGAGGGGATCCTGTATGCCGATGAGTGGATCAAGCATATGGAGGAGATCTTCAGGCTAGCGGAGATTCCGACGAGGCTCCAGATAGAGGCAGCGGCCAGCATGATGCAGGATCTGGCCCGGACATGGTACCAGACCGACCCGAGGGTCGGCACAGCAGGACAGACTTGGGCAGCATTCAAGAAGCTGTTCAAGGAGAAGTTCTTCCCAGAGGCAGCTGTGGGAGCCCTCGAGACTCAGTTCGAGGCCTTAGTTTAGGGGAGTCAGTCTGTGGAGGAGTATGCAGGAGAGTTCTGCCGCCTGGGCAAATTTCTAGAGGACTTGTCGGAGACGACGAAGGCTCGGAGGTTCCGGAAGGGCTTGGTAAATGAGGTCAAGTCCTACACCAAGAACACCCGCAGTACTACATTTGAGGAGATCCTGGTGGATACACTAGCTGCAGAGGATGATCTTGAGCTTAGGCTCAAGAGGGGGCGAGACTCCCAGGGAGGCAGCAGTAGCGGAGGATCGGCCAAGAGGCCACACTTTCAGCAGCAGCACCACCAGCAGCAGAGGTTCCAGCCGCAGCAGTTTCAGCAGCCGAGGCACCAGCCAGTGCAGCATCAGCAGCAGCCCAGGCAGCACCAGCAGGGACAGAGACAGAGTATTACTTGTGCCTATTGCAAGAAGCCCGGGCATGTCGCCAATGAGTGTCGGAGGAGGCTGGGCCAGTGCCTGAAGTGTGGTTCAGCAGACCACCAGATGAGGGAGTGCCGCATAGTACGGGCAGGCCCAAGAGGAGGAGCCAGGGCTCCAGCAGGTCAGCAGCGGGGACCAGCCCTGCCGACGCAGCAGCAGAGGTTTGTCCAGCACCAGCAGCAGGCCAGGGGAGGCCAGCAGGGGCGAGGATTCGCCATGGCAGCAGAGGATGCGGAGGCCATCAGAGAGCTGATTGTAGGTTCGATTCTTCTCGACTCCAGTCCAGCATTTGCCTTATTTGATTCCGGTGCATCGCATAGCTTCATTTCGGTATCTTTTGCGATTAGACTTGGTATAGTAGCTGAATCGTTGCCTAGGACTTACAAGCACGACCGGGGTTGTATTATCCTCGTGAGTGATATTTGTAAGGGTCGGAGAGTAGTTTTAGGAGGCCGTGAGATGGAGGTGAGCCTGCTCGTAATGCCATTGCCGAACTACGATATAGTACTAGGCATGGATTGGTTGAGCAGGCACCACGCCAGCATTGATTGCAGAGGGGGTAGAGTTCTCTTCAGAGCGCCAGGGGAGCCAAAGTTCGAGTACTCAAGACGTCAGGCAGAGCAGAGCAGCGGAGTCTTCTGTGGAGTCTCAGTCGAGGAGCAGACGATTCCACACCCCTTGATAGCAGAGTATATGGATGTTTTCCCGGAGGAGTTGCTGGGACTGCCACCAGACAGGGACAAAGAGTTCTCGATAGACTTGGTTCCAGGAGCGGAACCCATCTCTCAGCATGTCTATCGGGTGAACAACAGCGAGCTGGTGGAGCTGAAGAAGCAAGTGGATGAGCTACAGGACAAGGCTCGAGAGTCTTGGCAAGAGGAGTTTGGGTCTCTTAGCAGGGAATGGTATAAGAGTTCATAACTTGGCAACCTTAGTGCCTGTGTGACCAATCGTTAGTATTAGGGATGAAGCCCATGAACTGCTTTGGCTGTCCTATAGGTATCTGTCCAAATACAGACATCCACCTGGGTTGGTTTGTTTGGTCCTGTCCTTTCCAATTGAACCATAGCATGGCTATGACCTATACTGCATATGCTGTATTAGTGCCATGGTTGTATGGGTTGGCCTGGTGTTAGTTTCAGTCCGATTCATTTTTGTGAAGCCACATATGTACATCATGTTCCTCTGTAACCTTTTGCTCTTTTCAGTTTAAATGCTTATTTCAATCCAGTAGGTTAGAACAACAGCAGGACACAATATATTTTGGCAATGTAGTAGACAGAGTTTGGGGTTATGGTGTAGTATTGAATGGTTGCACCTGTATATTTACTATTGGGAGTAACTGGGACAATTGTTGTGCCATAGTGACTAGTAGGGAGCAATTAATATGACAAACACATGGTCATAAACCAGATAATATATGTCCAGGTATCAATTAATGCTAGTTAAATAAGTGGCCTGTAGTGAGTATTAGTTACTCTCAAATTCATTAATTGATGTTCAATTACCTGGTTGCCGTGATGTATCAGGAAACACAACATAGTAGATAGATAGCAACAACATTGTAATGTAATTTAGTGTACAGTTGCTGCAGGGCATGCTAAATCTTAGAGAAGTATCATAAAGTGGAAGGCAGTAGTAGAGGATATTAGGCTAGGAACATATATGTTAGTTCTAATATCATGACATAGGCAGGTAGATATGAAAAACTGTGTTAACAAGGGGATTGGGTGTTCTATCATGCCTATTTGGTCGTATAACATACACAGAGAATTTCAACATGCCAAGCAAGTAATGATTAAATAAATACCATGTTAGCTAAGGTACAACTAGAAATAAGAAGTTGTCTAGAAACCTAACTAGAGAATAGGTAGTTTGCTAAATTCTTCCATTATTGACAATGTAACTCTAAAAACAGGTTACTTGGACATTGACACGGATTTTGACCCGTGCCAGCAGCTCAGGATCAAAGGCAAGTATACCTTACCTTTCTACACAGCTTTATTTACATGCACTGTCTATTATTTTATCCAGTTCTTCTCATATTGTTGCCATGTATCTTTTCTATCAAGCTTGTATATTTTATCATTGCTTTAGACAGTGTTCACAGTTAGCCTTATTTTTTATTGATCGTGCCTTGATTGAGTCGTGCCTCCGTGTCTTGAACCTTGAAACTAACCTGCGAGTCCACGATAGGGACGAGGGTTAGTAGTTATTGGTCCACACTTGCGAGTCCACACTAGGGACGAGGGTGATGCTAGCCTACGAGTCCACACTAGGGACGAGGGTTAGTAGTAGATGCTAGCCTGCGAGTCCACACTAGGGACGAGGGTTAGTGGTATAGGGTTACGCCTGCGAGTCCACACTAGGGACGAGGGTGATGCTAGCCTGCGAGTCCATACTAGGAACGAGGGTGATGCTAGCCTGCGAGTCCACACTAGGGACGAGGGTTAGTAGTAGAGACTAGCCTGCGAGTCCACACTAGGGACGAGGGTTAGTAGTTCAAACCTGCGAGTCCACACTAGGGACGAGGGTTTGAGTATTCGTTTCGGTTATCCGTTGACATTTTGACATGAGTTCTCTAGTCCTGGTTCAGCAGTTCATTTACGTGTAGACAGTGTATAGATTTGTGCTTATTTTATTGCTCAGTGATACTTGTTTATTCTGTATTCTTCTCCATGCATAATAAACTGTTAGAAAGGCTCGTTTTTATGTATCTTGCTAGTCCTCTGAGGACCTGATGATCTCTTCAGGTTAGTTATTGCGTGGAGTTAGTTAGCAGCTCTGGTGGGTAGATGTTTATGACACTTGTGGGGTCCGGATGTGATGCTATTGCTTGCGGGATTCAGGTATTGATACCATGTTTATTATTCAGTTCATCCAGCTCGTGTTTCCCTTTTATCATTATGATATATCATATTTATTCACTTTATAGACTCATGTCATTTCTTGGAGTCTAATCGGACATGCATGCTAGTGGACTGCAGACCACGACCCATACCTGTTCATTCTTGTTTATTATTCTTATTGTGGATTGAGATTTAGAGTTGTTTGCCATTGATTTGGCAGTATACCATAGCCTTGACAGCGTTTACGTATTTGAGTCGAGCTGGAGTCCATTCGATACGTAGTTGGGCTTGGACACGCTTCGTATCCGAAAAGCGGGTGCGGGTCGTGACAGGGTTGAATGTGTGAAGGGAAGTTCTGTTAACTGACATTGATAATTTTAAACTGTCAAGTGAATATTTTGTACACCCATTACTTGGTTTCTAGTCACATTTCCTGAGACACTAAGTTCATTCCTGTGACCATACACCCTACTAAATGTGAACTATCATTACTAAATATTCCTGAGATTAGCTCACTGTCACTGTTTCAGTACTAAGATTTGTAGAAATAGCTATATTTCCTTACATCCATATCATATTCCCCTACACTGTTAGCTAGATTCTGGAATTCCCATTACCTACACACACAAATATACACTGATTTTATTGGGATTAACTGTTGTTATGTTAACTGTCATATGCCCTCTTCTTGAAAAGCCAACCTGAGAATTAGTTCACTATCATGCACTATTTTGGACTATTTTTAATGTCTAAAATTAAAATGTGTTATCAAACCCTTTCCCATGATTTATCTGCCATGTCCGAGATTAGACTAATTCATAAATTGTTCTTGAGTTATGATTGTGTTTAAGAACTGATTCGAATGGGTGTGGGACTGGATTCGTTTACTGTTAAAGAGATTTCTCCTTTTCCTGAGCTTAGTATATTTTTTAAATTGTTGTTTGATTCATGGACACTGAGATTAGTTCACTGTCTTTTTCCAGATTTATACACAAAACTGAGTTTAGGTTTAACTGAAATTCCTGAGACTTCATCACATTCAAATGCATTGATTGATGATACACACGTTGTTCCTGTCATATGTCCACTCTTAGACACTACACACATCCTCACATGATACACCCTATTACACACATTCCTATCTCCTAATCTTTACACACACACTCATTTATACACTAGCCACTGTCATTTGATTCCTATCCCTAAACACATGATACACACTAACCTAACAAAACCTGTCACTAGACACACACACCCTCACACGTCACACCAAGCCACATTGTCACATTAACCTACACTATTTTTCTATTGGTACACACCATGCCACATGCCGCTATGTTAACTTAATGTATATATTTATGTAATGTATCTATTGGTATATAGCCTAGTGCTAGAGTGACCTATGGGAGGTTGTTTAGACTAGAGTTGACTGGCCTAGACCTAGTTTGACTAGAGGTTAACAAGAGTTGAGCCAAAACCCTAGAATTGACCAAGATTTGACCCAATAGTTCAAGATTGACTGGAGTTGACCAAAAGTCAACATTGAATCTAGATGTGA